>CM064509.1:59987162-60359363 GCA_032716605.1 Paralithodes platypus | reverse complement strand
ATATTCTGGGACATTTGCACACCTTAAAGCATACAGCATACATTTGTCGAGTTCAATGTTGTCTACGTGAAAGTTTGAAACCGTACCACACTTTAAACTTTAATAGTCAAATATTCTGGACATTTGCACACCTTAAAGACATACAGTATAGATTTTTCGGGTTCAATGGTGTCTACATGAAAGTTTGAAACCGGACCACACTTTAAAACTTTAATATCTCACATATTCTGGACATTTGCACAGTTTAAAGACATACAGCATACATTTGTCGAGTTCAATGTTGTCTACGTGAAAGTTTTGAAACCGTACCACACTTTAAAACTTTAATATTTCACATATTCTGGACATTTGCACAGTTTAAAGACATACAGCATACATTTGTCGAGTTCAATGTTGTCTACGTGAAAGTTTGAAAACCGTACCACACTTTAATACTTTAATATTTCACATATCTGGACATTTGCACAGTTTAAAGACAAACAGCTACATTTGTCGAGTTCAATGTTGTCTACGTGAAAGTTTGAAAACCGTACCACACTTTAAAACTTTAATATTTCACATATTCTGGACATTTGCACAGTTTAAAGAAATACAGCATACATTTGTCGAGTTCAATGTTGTCTACGTGAAAGTTTGAAACCTTACCACACTTTAAAACTTTAATATTTCACATATTCTGGACATTTGCACAGTTTAAAGACATACAGCATACATTTGTCGAGTTCAATGTTGTCTACGTGAAAAGTTTGAAACCGTACCACACTTTAAAACTTTAATATTTCACATATTCTGGACATTTGCACAGTTTAAAGACATACAGCATACATTTGTCGAGTTCAATGTTGTCTACGTGAAAGTTTGAAACAGTACCACACTTTAAATACTTTAATATTTCACATATTCTGGACATTTGCACAGTTTAAAGAAATACAGTATACATTTGTCGAGTTCAATGTTGTCTACGTGAAAGTTTGAACCGTACCACACTTTAAAACTTTAATATTTCAAATATTCTGGACATTTGCACAGTTTAAAGACATACAGCATACATTTGTCGAGTTCAATGTTGTCTACGTGAAAGTTTGAAACCATACCACACTTTAATACTTTAATATTTCAAATATTCTGGACATTTGCACAGTTTAAAGAAATACAGCATACATTTGTCGAGTTCAATGTTGTCTACTTGAAAGTTTGAAACCGTACCACACTTTAAACTTTAATATTTCAAATATTCTGGACATTGCACAGTTTAAAGACATACAGCATACATTGTCGACTTCAATATTTTCTACGTGAAAGTTTTAAACCATAGCACACTTTTAAACTTAAATATTTCACATATTCTGGACATTTGCACAGTTTAAAGACATACAGTATACATTTGTCGAGTTCAATGTTGTCTACGTGAAAGTTTGAAACAGTACCACACTTTAATACTTTAATATTTCACATATTCTGGACATTTGCACAGTTTAAAGAAATACAGTATACATTTGTCGAGTTCAATGTTGTCTACGTGAAAGTTTGAAACCGTACCACACTTTAATACTTTAATATTTCACATGTTGTGGACATTTGCACAGTTTAAAGACATACAGCATACATTGTCGAGTTCAATGTTGTCTACGTGAAAGTTTGAAACCGTACCACACTTTAAAACTTTAATATTTCACATATTCTGGACATTTGCACAGTTTAAAGAAATACAGCATACATTTGTCGAGTTCAATGTTGTCTACGTGAAAGTTTGTAACCGTACCACACTTTAATACTTTAATATTTCACATGTTGTGGACATTTGCACACCTTAAAGACATACAGCATACATTTGTCGAGTTCAATGTTGTCTACGTGAAAGTTTGAAACCGTACCACACTTTAATACTTTAATATTTCACATATTCTGGACATTTGCACAGTTTAAAGAAATACAGCATACATTTGTCGAGTTCAATGTTGTCTACGTGAAAGTTTGAAACCGTACCACACTTTAATACTTCACATGTTGTGGACATTTGCACACCTTAAAGACATCCAGCATACATTTGTCGAGTTCCCTTTTTGTACGTGAAAGTTTGAAACCGTACCACACTTTAATACTTTAATATTTCAAATATCTGGACATTTGCACAGTTTAAAGACATACAGCATACATTTGTCGAGTTCAATGTTGTCTACGTGAAAGTTTTAAACCGTACCACACTTAAACTTTAATATTCACATATTCTGGACATTTGCACAGTTTAAAGACATACAGCATACATTTGTCGAGTTCAATGTTGTCTACGTGAAAGTTTGAAACCGTACCACACTTTAAAACTTTAATATTTCACATATTCTGGACATTTGCACGGTTTAAAGACATACAGCATACATTTGTCGAGTTCAATGTTGTCTACGTGAAAGTTTGAAACCGTACCACACTTTAAACTTTCATATTTCACATTCTGGACATTTGCACAGTTAAAGACATACAGCATACATTTGTCGAGTTCAATGTTGTCTACGTGAAAGTTTGAAACCGTACCACACTTTAAACTTTAATATTTCACATGTGGACATTTGCACAGTTTAAAGACATACAGATACATTTGTCGAGTTCAATGTTGTCTACGTGAAAGTTTGAAACCGTACCACACTTTAAACTTTAATATTTCACATATCTGGACATTTGCACAGTTTAAAGAAATACAGCATACCTTTGTCGAGTTCAATGTTGTCTACGTGAAAGTTTGAAACCGTACCACACTTTAAAACTTTAATATTTCACATGTTGTGGACATTTGCACAGTTTAAAGAAATACAGTATTCATTTATCGAGTTCTATCTTGTCTTCGTCAAAGTTTGAAACCGTACCACACTTTAAAACTTTAATATTTCAAATATTCTGGACATTTGCACACCTTAAAGAAATACAGCATACATTTTTCGAGTTCAATGTCTACGTGAAAGTTTGAAACCGTACCACACTTTAAAACTTTAATATTTCAAATATTATGGACATTTGCACAGTTTAAAGAAATACAGCATACATTGTCGAGTTCAATGTTGTCTACGTGAAAGTTTGAAACCGTACCACACTTTAAAACTTTAATATTTCACATATTCTGGACATTTGCACACAGTTTAAAGACATACAGTATACATTTTCGAGTTCAATGTTTGTACGTGAAAGTTTGAAACCGTACCACACTTTTAATACTTTAATATTTCACTATTCTTGACATTTGCACAGTTAAAGAAATACAGCATACATTTTCGAGTTCAATGTTGTCTACGTGAAAGTTTGAAACCGTACCACACTTTTAAAGTTCCATATTTCACATGTTGTGGACATTTGCAACCTTAAAGAAATACAGCATACATTTCGAGTTCAATGTTGTCTACGTGAAAGTTTGAAACCGTACCACACTTTAAAACTTTAATATTTCACATATTCTGGACATTTGCACAGTTTAAAGAAATACAGCATACATTTTTCGAGTTCCATTTTGTCTACGTGAAAGTTTGAAACCGTACCACACTTTAAAACTTTCCATATTTCAAATGTTTCTGGACAGTTGCACACCTTAAAGAAATACAGCATACATTTTTCGAGTTCAATGTTGTCTACGTGAAAGTTTGAAACCGTACCACACTTTAAAACTTTAATATTTCACATATTCTGGACATTTGCACAGTTAAAGAAATACAGCATACATTTGTCGAGTTCAATGTTGTCTACGTGAAAGTTTGAAACCGTACCACACTTTAAAACTTTAATATTTCAATATTCTGGACATTTGCACAGTTTTAAAGACATACAGCATACATTTGTCGAGTTCAATGTTGTCTACGTGAAAGTTTGAACCGACCACACTTTAAAACTTTAATATTTCACATATTCTGGACATTTGCACAGTTAAAGAAATACAGCATACATTTGTCGAGTTCAATGTTGTCTACGTGAAAGTTTGAAACCGTACCACACTTTAAAACTTTAATATTTCACATATTCTGGACATTTGCACAGTTTAAAGACATACAGCATACATTTGTCGAGTTCAATGTTGTCTACGTGAAAGTTTGAAACCGTACCACACTTTACAAACTTTAATATTTCACATATTCTGGACATTTGCACAGTTTAAAGAAATACAGCATACATTTGTCGAGTTCAATGTTGTCTACGTGAAAGTTTGAAAACCGTACCACACTTTAAAACTTTAATATTTCACATATTCTGGACATTTGCACAGTTTAAAGACATACAGCATACATTTGTCGAGTTCAATGTTGTCTACGTGAAAGTTTGAAACCGTACCACACTTTAAAACTTTAATATTTCACATATTCTGGGCATTTGCACAGTTTGAAGACATACAGCACACATTTGTCGAGTTCAATGTTGTCTACGTGAAAGTTTGAAAACGTACCACACTTTAAAAACTTTAATATTTCACATATTCTGGACATTTGCACAGTTTAAAGACATACAGCATACATTTGTCGAGTTCAATGTTGTCTACGTGAAAGTTTGAAACCGTACCACACTTTAAAACTTTAATATTTCACATATTCTGGACATTTGCACAGTTTAAAGACATACAGTATACATTTGTCGAGTCAATGTTGTCTACGTGAAAGTTTGAAACCGTACCACACTTTAAAACTTTAATATTTCACATATTCTGGACATTTTGCACAGTTTAAAGACATACAGCATACATTGTCGAGTTCAATGTTGTCTACGTGAAAGTTTGAAACCGTACCACACTTTAAAACTTTAATATTTCACATATTCTGGACATTTGCACAGTTTAAAGACATACAGCATACATTTGTCGAGTTCAATGTTGTCTACGTGAAAGTTTGAAACCGTACCACACTTTAAACTTAAATATTTCACATATTCTGGACATTTGCACAGTTTAAAGACATACAGCATACATTTGTCGAGTTCAATGTTGTCTACGTGAAAGTTTGAAACCGTACCACCTTTAATACTTTAATATTTCACATATTCTGGACATTTGCACAGTTTAAAGACATACAGCATACATTTGTCGAGTTCAATGTTGTCTACGTGAAAGTTTGAAACCGTACCACACTTTTAAAACTTTAATATTTCACATATTCTGGACATTTGCACAGTTTTAAAGACATACAGCATACATTTGTCGAGTTCAATGTTGTCTACGTGAAAGTTTGAAACCGTACCACACTTTAATACTTTAATATTTCACATATTCTTGGACATTTGCACAGTTTAAAGACATACAGCATACATTTGTCGAGTTCAATGTTGTCTACGTGAAAGTTTGAAACCGTACCACACTTTAAATACTTTAATATTCACATATTCTGGACATTTGCACAGTTTAAAGACATACAGCATACATTTGTCGAGTTCAATGTTGTCTACGTGAAAGTTTGAAACCGTACCACACTTTAAAACTTTAATATTTCACATATTCGGGACATTTGCACAGTTTTAAAGACATACAGCATACATTTGTCGAGTTCAATGTTGTCTACGTGAAAGTTTTGAAACCGTACCACACTTTAATACTTTAATATTCAGATATTCTGGACATTTGCACAGTTTAAAGACATACAGCATACATTTGTCGAGTTCAATGTTGTCTACGTGAAAGTTTGAAACCGTACCACACTTTAATACTTTAATATTTCACATATTCTGGACATTTGCACAGTTTAAAGAAATACAGCATACATTTGTCGAGTTCAATGTTGTCTACGTGAAAGTTTGAAACCGTACCACACTTTAAAACTTTAATATTTCACATATTCTGGACATTTGCACAGTTTAAAGACATACAGCATACATTGTCGAGTTCAATGTTGTCTACGTGAAAGTTTGAAACCGTACCACACTTTAATACTTTAATATTTCACATATTCTGGACATTTGCACAGTTTAAAGACATACAGCATACATTTGTCGAGTTCAATGTTGTCTACGTGAAAGTTTGAAACCGTACCACACTTTAATACTTTAATATTTCACATATTGGACATTTGCACAGTTTAAAGACATACAGCATACATTGTCGAGTTCAATGTTGTCTACGTGAAAGTTTGAAACCGTACCACACTTTAATACTTTAATATTTCACATATTCTGGACATTTGCACAGTTTAAAGACATACAGCATACATTTGTCGAGTTCAATGTTGTCTACGTGAAAGTTTTGAAACCGTACCACACTTTAATACTTTAATATTTCACATATTCTGGACATTTTAAAAGACATACAGCATACATTTTCGAGTTCACTGTTTTCTACGTGAAAGTTTGAAAACGTACCACACTTTAATACTTTAATATTTCACATATTCTGGACATTTGCACAGTTTAAAGAATACAGCATACATTTGTTTTCAATGTTGTCTACGTGAAAGTTTGAAACCGTACCACACTTTAAAACTTTAATATTTCACATATTCTGGACATTTGCACAGTTTAAAGACATACAGCATACATTGTCGAGTTCAATGTTGTCTACGTGAAAGTTTGAAAACCGTACCACACTTTAATACTTTAATATTTCACATATTCTGGACATTTGCACAGTTTAAAGACATACAGCATACATTTGTCGAGTTCAATGTTGTCTACGTGAAAGTTTGAAACCGTACCACACTTTAATACTTTAATATTTCACATATTCTGGACATTTGCACAGTTTAAAAGACATACAGCATACATTTGTCGAGTTCAATGTTGTCTACGTGAAAGTTTGAAACCGTACCACACTTTAATACTTTAATATTTCACATATTCTGGACATTTGCACAGTTTAAAGACATACAGCATACATTTGTCGAGTTCAATGTTGTCTACGTGAAAGTTTGAAACCGTACCACACTTTAATACTTTAATATTTCACATATTCTGGACATTTGCACAGTTTAAAGACATACAGGATACATTTGTCGAGTTCAATGTTGTCTACGTGAAAGTTTGAAACCGTACCACACTTTAAAACTTTAATATTTCACATATTCTGGACATTTGCACAGTTTTAAAGACATACAGCATACATTTGTCGAGTTCAATGTTGTCTACGTGAAAGTTTGAAACCGTACCACACTTTAAAACTTTAATATTTCACATATTCTGGACATTTGCACAGTTTAAAGACATACAGCATACATTTGTCGAGTTCAATGTTGTCTACGTGAAAGTTTGAAACCGTACCACACTTTAAAACTTTAATATTTCACATATTCTGGACATTTGCACAGTTAAAGACATACAGCATACATTTGTCGAGTTGAATGTTGTCTACGTGAAAGTTTGAATCCGTACCTCACTTTAAAACTTCCATATTTCAAATGTTGTGGACATTTGCACAGTTAAAGACATACAGCATACATTTGTCGAGTTCAATGTTGTCTACGTGAAAGTTTGAAACCGTACCACACTTTAAAACTTTAATATTTCACATATTCTGGACATTTGCACAGTTTAAAGACATACAGCATACATTTGTCGAGTTCAATGTTGTCTACGTGAAAGTTTGAAACCGTACCACACTCTTAAAGTTCCATATTTCAAATGTTGTGGACATTTGCACACCTTAAAGACATACAGCATACATTTGTCGAGTTCAATGTTGTCTACGTGAAAGTTTGAAACCGTACCACACTTTAAAACTTTAATATTTCACATATTCTGGACATTTGCACAGTTTTAAAGACATACAGCATACATTTGTCGAGTTCAATGTTGTCTACGTGAAAGTTTGAAACCGTACCACACTTTAAAACTTTAATATTTCACATATTCTGGACATTTGCACAGTTTAAAGACATACAGCATACATTTGTCGAGTTCAATGTTGTCTACGTGAAAGTTTGAAACCGTACCACACTTTAAAACTTTAATATTTCACAATTCTGGACATTTGCACAGTTTTAAAGACATACAGCATACATTTGTCGAGTTCAATGTTGTCTACGTGAAAGTTTGAAACCGTACCACACTTTAAAACTTTAATATTTCACATATTCTGGACATTTGCACAGTTAAAGACATACAGCATACATTTGTCGAGTTCAATGTTGTCTACGTGAAAGTTTGAAACCGTACCACACTTTAAAACTTTAATATTTCACATATTCTGGACATTTGCACAGTTTAAAGACATACAGCATACATTTGTCGAGTTCAATGTTGTCTACGTGAAAGTTTGAAACCGTACCACACTTTAAACTTTAATATTTCACATATTCTGGACATTTGCACAGTTTAAAGAAATGCAGCATACATTTTGTCGAGTTCCCTTTTTTGTACGTGAAAGTTTGAAACCGTACCACACTCTTAAAGTTCCATATTCAAATGTTGTGGACATTTGCACACCTTAAAGAAATACAGTATACATTTTTCGAGTTCAATGTTGTCTACGTGAAAGTTTGAAACCGTACCACACTTTAAAACTTTAATATTTCACATATTCTGGACATTTGCACACCTTAAAGAAATACAGCATACATTTGTCGAGTTCAATGTTGTCTACGTGAAAGTTTGAAACCGTACCACACTTTAAAACTTTAATATTTCACATATTCTGGACATTTGCACAGTTTAAAGACATACAGCATACATTTGTCGAGTTCAATGTTGTCTACGTGAAAGTTTGAAACCGTACCACACTTTAATACTTTAATATTTCACATATTCTGGACATTTGCACAGTTTAAAGAATACAGCATACATTTTCGAGTTCCCTTTTTGTACGTGAAAGTTTGAAACCGTACCACACTCTTAAAGTTCCATATTTCAAATGTTGTGGACATTTGCACACCTTAAAGAAATACAGCATACATTTTTCGAGTTCAATGTTGTCTACGTGAAAGTTTGAAACCGTACCACACTTTAAAACTTTAATATTTCACATATTCTGGACATTTGCACAGTTTAAAGAAATACAGCATACATTTTTCGAGTTCCCTTTTTGTACGTGAAAGTTTGAAACCGTACCACACTCTTAAAGTTCCATATTTCAAATGTTGTGGACATTTGCACACCTTAAAGAAATACAGCATACATTTTTCGAGTTCAATGTTGTCTACGTGAAAGTTTGAAAACCGTACCACACTTTAAAACTTAATATTTCACATATTCTGGACATTTGCACACCTTAAAGAAATACAGCATACATTTGTCGAGTTCAAGTTGTCTACGTGAAAGTTTGAAACCGTACCACACTTTAAAACTTTAATATTTCACATATTCTGGACATTTGCACAGTTTAAGACATACAGCATACATTTGTCGAGTTCAATGTTGTCTACGTGAAAGTTTGAAACCGTACCACACTTTAAAACTTTAATATTTCACATATTCTGGACATTTGCACAGTTTAAAGACATACAGCATACATTTGTCGAGTTCAATGTTGTCTACGTGAAAGTTTGAAACCGTACCACACTTTAATACTTTAATATTTCACATATTCTGGACATTTGCACAGTTTAAAGACATACAGCATACATTTGTCGAGTTCAATGTTGTCTACGTGAAAGTTTGAAACCGTACCACACTTTAAAACTTTAATATTTCACATATTCTGGACATTTGCACAGTTTAAAGACATACAGCATACATTTGTCGAGTTCAATGTTGTC
This sequence comes from Paralithodes platypus, assembly GCA_032716605.1. Taxonomy (NCBI): domain Eukaryota; kingdom Metazoa; phylum Arthropoda; class Malacostraca; order Decapoda; family Lithodidae; genus Paralithodes; species Paralithodes platypus. Next base: position 60,349,725 of record CM064509.1, on the reverse strand, counting down.
TACGTGAAAGTTTGAACCGTACCACACTTTAAAACTTTAATATTTCACATATTCTGGACATTTGCACAGTTTAAAGACATACAGCATACATTTGTCGAGTTCAATGTTGTCTACGTGAAAGTTTGAAACCGTACCACACTTTAAACTTTAATATTTCACATATTCTGGACATTTGCACAGTTTAAAGACATACAGCATACATTTGTCGAGTTCAATGTTGTCTACGTGAAAGTTTGAAACCGTACCACACTTTAAAACTTTAATATTTCACATATTCTGGACATTTGCACAGTTTAAAGACATACAGCATACATTTGTCGAGTTCAATGTTGTCTACGTGAAAGTTTGAAACCGTACCACACTTTAAAACTTTAATATTTCACATATTCTGGACATTTGCACAGTTTAAAGACATACAGCATACATTTGTCGAGTTCAATGTTGTCTACGTGAAAGTTTGAAACCGTACCACACTTTAAAACTTTAATATTTCACATATTCTGGACATTTGCACAGTTTAAAGACATACAGCATACATTTGTCGAGTTCAATGTTGTCTACGTGAAAGTTTGAAACCGTACCACACTTTAAAACTTTAATATTTCACATATTCTGGACATTTGCACAGTTTAAAGACATACAGCATACATTTGTCGAGTTCAATGTTGTCTACGTGAAAGTTTGAAACCGTACCACACTTTAAAACTTTAATATTTCACATATTCTGGACATTTGCACAGTTTAAAGACATACAGCATACATTGTCGAGTTCAATGTTGTCTACGTGAAAGTTTGAAACCGTACCACACTTTAAAACTTTAATATTTCACATATTCTGGACATTTGCACAGTTTAAAGACATACAGCATACATTTGTCGAGTTCAATGTTGTCTACGTGAAAGTTTGAAACCGTACCACACTTTAAAACTTTAATATTTCATATTCTGGACATTGCACAGTTTAAAGACATACAGCATACATTTGTCGAGTTCAATGTTGTCTACGTGAAAGTTTGAAACCGTACCACACTTTAAAAACTTTAATATTTCACATATTCTGGACATTTGCACAGTTTAAAGACATACAGCATACATTTGTCGAGTTCAATGTTGTCTACGTGAAAGTTTGAAACCGTACCACACTTTAAAACTTTAATATTTCACATATTCTGGACATTTGCACAGTTTAAAGACATACAGCATACATTTGTCGAGTTCAATGTTGTCTACGTGAAAGTTTGAAACCGTACCACACTTTAATACTTTAATATTTCACATATTCTGGACATTTGCACAGTTTAAAGACATACAGCATACATTTGTCGAGTTCAATGTTGTCTACGTGAAAGTTTGAAACCGTACCACACTTTAAAACTTTAATATTTCACATATTCTGGACATTTGCACAGTTTAAAGACATACAGCATACATTTGTCGAGTTCAATGTTGTCTACGTGAAAGTTTGAAACCGTACCACACTTTAAAACTTTAATATTTCACATATTCTGGACATTTGCACAGTTTAAAGACATACAGCATACATTTGTCGAGTTCAATGTTGTCTACGTGAAAGTTTGAAACCGTACCACACTTTAATACTTTAATATTTCACATATTCTGGACATTTGCACAGTTTAAAGACATACAGCATACATTTGTCGAGTTCAATGTTGTCTACGTGAAAGTTTGAAACCGTACCACACTTTAATACTTTAATATTTCACATATTCTGGACATTTGCACAGTTTAAAGACATACAGCATACATTTTTCGAGTTCAAAGTTGTCTACGTGAAAGTTTGAAACCGTACCACACTCTTAAAACTTTCCATATTTCAAATGTTGTGGACATTTGCTCACCTTAATGAAATACAGTATACATTTTGCGAGTTCAATGTTGTCTACGTGAAAGTTTGAAACCGTACCACACTTTAAAACTTTAATATTTCACATATTCTGGACATTTGCACACCTTAAAGAAATACAGCATACATTTGTCGAGTTCAATGTTGTCTACGTGAAAGTTTGAAACCGTACCACACTTTAAAACTTTAATATTTCACATATTCTGGACATTTGCACAGTTTAAAGACATACAGCATACATTTGTCGAGTTCAATGTTGTCTACGTGAAAGTTTGAAACCGTACCACACTTTAAAACTTTAATATTTCACATATTCTGGACATTTGCACAGTTTAAAGACATACAGCATACATTTGTCGAGTTCAATGTTGTCTACGTGAAAGTTTGAAACCGTACCACACTTTAAAAGTTTAATATTTCAAATGTTCTGGACATTTGCACACCTTAAAGACATACAGCATACATTTGTCGAGTTCAATGTTGTCTACGTGAAAGTTTGAAACCGTACCACACTTTAAAACTTTAATATTTCACATATTCTGGACATTTGCACAGTTTAAAGACATACAGCATACATTTGTCGAGTTCAATGTTGTCTACGTGAAAGTTTGAAACCGTACCACACTCTTAAAGTTCCATATTTCAAATGTTGTGGACATTTGCACACCTTAAAGACATACAGCATACATTTGTCGAGTTCAATGTTGTCTACGTGAAAGTTTGAAACCGTACCACACTTTAAAACTTTAATATTTCACATATTCTGGACATTTGCACAGTTTAAAGACATACAGCATACATTTGTCGAGTTCAATGTTGTCTACGTGAAAGTTTGAAACCGTACCACACTTTAAAACTTTAATATTTCACATATTCTGGACATTTGCACAGTTTAAAGACATACAGCATACATTTGTCGAGTTCAATGTTGTCTACGTGAAAGTTTGAAACCGTACCACACTTTAAAACTTTAATATTTCACATATTCTGGACATTTGCACAGTTTAAAGACATACAGCATACATTTGTCGAGTTCAATGTTGTCTACGTGAAAGTTTGAAACCGTACCACACTTTAAAACTTTAATATTTCACATATTCTGGACATTTGCACAGTTTAAAGACATACAGCATACATTTGTCGAGTTCAATGTTGTCTACGTGAAAGTTTGAAACCGTACCACACTTTAAAACTTTAATATTTCACATATTCTGGACATTTGCACAGTTTAAAGACATACAGCATACATTTGTCGAGTTCAATGTTGTCTACGTGAAAGTTTGAAACCGTACCACACTTTAATACTTTAATATTTCACATATTCTGGACATTTGCACAGTTTAAAGAAATGCAGCATACATTTTTCGAGTTCCCTTTTTTGTACGTGAAAGTTTGAAACCGTACCACACTTTTAAACTCCATATTTCAAATGTTGTGGACATTTGCACACCTTAAAGAAATACAGTATACATTTTTCGAGTTCAATGTTGTCTACGTGAAAGTTTGAAACCGTACCACACTTTAAACTTTAATATTTCACATATTCTGGACATTTGCACACCTTAAAGAAATACAGCATACATTTGTCGAGTTCAATGTTGTCTACGTGAAAGTTTGAAACCGTACCACACTTTAAAACTTTAATATTTCACATATTCTGGACATTTGCACAGTTTAAAGACATACAGCATACATTTGTCGAGTTCAATGTTGTCTACGTGAAAGTTTGAAACCGTACCACACTTTAATACTTTAATATTTCACATATTCTGGACATTTGCACAGTTTAAAGAAATACAGCATACATTTTTCGAGTTCCAATTTTGTCTACGTGAAAGTTTGAAACCGTACCACACTCTTAAAACTTTCCATATTTCAAATGTTGTGGACATTTGCACACCTTAAAGAAATACAGCATACATTTTTCGAGTTCAATGTTGTCTACGTGAAAGTTTGAAACCGTACCACACTTTAAAACTTTAATATTTCACATATTCTGGACATTTGCACAGTTTAAAGAAATACAGCATACATTTTTCGAGTTCCCTTTTGTACGTGAAAGTTTGAAACCGTACCACACTCTTTAAAGTTCCATATTTCAAATGTTGTGGACATTTGCACACCTTAAAGAAATACAGCATACATTTTTCGAGTTCAATGTTGTCTACGTGAAAGTTTGAAACCGTACCACACTTTAAAACTTTAATATTTCACATATTCTGGACATTTGCACACCTTAAAGAAATACAGCATACATTTGTCGAGTTCAATGTTGTCTACGTGAAAGTTTGAAACCGTACCACACTTTAAAACTTTAATATTTCACATATTCTGGACATTTGCACAGTTTAAAGACATACAGCATACATTTGTCGAGTTCAATCTTGTCTACGTGAAAGTTTGAAACCGTACCACACTTTAAAACTTTAATATTTCACATATTCTGGACATTTGCACAGTTTAAAGACATACAGCATACATTTGTCGAGTTCAATGTTGTCTACGTGAAAGTTTTGAAACCGTACCACACTTTAATACTTTAATATTTCACATATTCTGGACATTTGCACAGTTTAAAGACATACAGCATACATTTGTCGAGTTCAATGTTGTCTACGTGAAAGTTTGAAACCGTACCACACTTTAAAACTTTAATATTTCACATATTCTGGACATTTGCACAGTTTAAAGACATACAGCATACATTTGTCGAGTTCAATGTTGTCTACGTGAAAGTTTGAAACCGTACCACACTTTAAACTTTAATATTTCACATATTCTGGACATTTGCACAGTTTAAAGACATACAGCATACATTTGTCGAGTTCAATGTTGTCTACGTGAAAGTTTGAAACCGTACCACACTTTAAAACTTTAATATTTCACATATTCTGGACATTTGCACAGTTTAAAGACATACAGCATACATTTGTCGAGTTCAATGTTGTCTACGTGAAAGTTTGAAACCGTACCACACTTTAAAACTTTAATATTTCACATATTCTGGACATTTGCACAGTTTAAAGAAATACAGCATACATTTGTCGAGTTCAATGTTGTCTACGTGAAAGTTTGAAACCGTACCACACTTTAAAACTTTAATATTTCACATATTCTGGACATTTGCACAGTTTAAAGACATACAGCATACATTTGTCGAGTTCAATGTTGTCTACGTGAAAGTTTGAAACCGTACCACACTTTAAAACTTTAATATTTCACATATTCTGGACATTGCACAGTTTAAAGACATACAGCATACATTTGTCGAGTTCAATGTTGTCTACGTGAAAGTTTGAAACCGTACCACACTTTAAAACTTTAATATTTCACATATTCTGGACATTTGCACAGTTTAAAGACATACAGCATACATTTGTCGAGTTCAATGTTGTCTACGTGAAAGTTTGAAACCGTACCACACTTTAAACTATAATATTTCACATATTCTGGACATTTGCACAGTTTAAAGACATACAGCATACATTTGTCGAGTTCAATGTTGTCTACGTGAAAGTTTGAAACCGTACCACACTTTAATACTTTAATATTTCACATATTCTGGACATTTGCACAGTTTAAAGACATACAGCATACATTTGTCGAGTTCAATGTTGTCTACGTGAAAGTTTGAAACCGTACCACACTTTAAAACTTTAATATTTCACATATTCTGGACATTTGCACAGTTTAAAGACATACAGCATACATTTGTCGAGTTCAATGTTGTCTACGTGAAAGTTTGAAACCGTACCACACTTTAATACTTTAATATTTCACATATTCTGGACATTTGCACAGTTTAAAGACATACAGCATACATTTGTCGAGTTCAATGTTGTCTACGTGAAAGTTTGAAACCGTACCACACTTTAATACTTTAATATTTCACATATTCTGGACATTTGCACAGTTTAAAGACATACAGCATACATTTGTCGAGTTCAATGTTGTCTACGTGAAAGTTTGAAACCGTACCACACTTTAAAACTTTAATATTTCACATATTCTGGACATTTGCACAGTTTAAAGACATACAGCATACATTTGTCGAGTTCAATGTTGTCTACGTGAAAGTTTGAAACCGTACCACACTTTAATACTTTAATATTTCACATATTCTGGACATTTGCACAGTTTAAAGACATACAGCATACATTTGTCGAGTTCAATGTTGTCTACGTGAAAGTTTGAAACCGTACCACACTTTAAAACTTTAATATTTCACATATTCTGGACATTTGCACAGTTTAAAGACATACAGCATACATTTGTCGAGTTCAATGTTGTCTACGTGAAAGTTTGAAACCGTACCACACTTTAATACTTTAATATTTCACATATTCTGGACATTTGCACAGTTTAAAGACATACAGCATACATTTGTCGAGTTCAATGTTGTCTACGTGAAAGTTTGAAACCGTACCACACTTTAATACTTTAATATTTCACATATTCTGGACATTTGCACAGTTTAAAGACATACAGCATACATTTGTCGAGTTCAATGTTGTCTACGTGAAAGTTTGAAACCGTACCACACTTTAATACTTTAATATTTCACATATTCTGGACATTTGCACAGTTTAAAGAAATACAGCATACATTTGTCGAGTTCAATGTTGTCTACGTGAAAGTTTGAAACCGTACCACACTTTAATACTTTAATATTTCACATATTCTGGACATTTGCACAGTTTAAAGACATACAGCATACATTTGTCGAGTTCAATGTTGTCTACGTGAAAGTTTGAAACCGTACCACACTTAATACTTTAATATTTCACATATTCTGGACATTTGCACAGTTTAAAGACATACAGCATACATTTGTCGAGTTCAATGTTGTCTACGTGAAAGTTTGAAACCGTACCACACTTTAATACTTTAATATTTCACATATTCTGGACATTTGCACAGTTTAAAGACATACAGCATACATTTGTCGAGTTCAATGTTGTCTACGTGAAAGTTTGAAACCGTACCACACTTTAATACTTTAATATTTCACATATTCTGGACATTTGCACAGTTTAAAGACATACAGCATACATTTGTCGAGTTCAATGTTGTCTACGTGAAAGTTTGAAACCGTACCACACTTTAATACTTTAATATTTCACATATTCTGGACATTTGCACAGTTTAAAGACATACAGCATACATTTGTCGAGTTCAATGTTGTCTACGTGAAAGTTTGAAACCGTACCACACTTTAATACTTTAATATTTCACATATTCTGGACATTTGCACAGTTTAAAGACATACAGCATACATTTGTCGAGTTCAATGTTGTCTACGTGAAAGTTTGAAACCGTACCACACTTTTAAACTTAAATATTTCACATATTCTGGACATTTGCACAGTTTAAAGACATACAGTATACATTTGTCGAGTTCAATGTTGTCTACGTGAAAGTTTGAAACCGTACCACACTTTAAAACTTTAATATTTCACATATTCTGGACATTTGCACAGTTTAAAGACATACAGGATACATTTGTCGAGTTCAATGTTGTCTACGTGAAAGTTTGAAACCGTACCACACTTTAAAACTTTAATATTTCACATATTCTGGACATTTGCACAGTTTAAAGACATACAGCATACATTTGTCGAGTTCAATGTTGTCTACGTGAAAGTTTGAAACCGTACCACACTTTAAAACTTTAATATTTCACATATTCTGGACATTTGCACAGTTTAAAGACATACAGCATACATTTGTCGAGTTCAATGTTGTCTACGTGAAAGTTTGAAACCGTACCACACTCTTAAAGTTCCATATTTCAAATGTTGTGGACATTTGCACACCTTAAAGACATACAGCATACATTTGTCGAGTTCAATGTTGTCTACGTGAAAGTTTGAAACCGTACCACACTTTAAAACTTTAATATTTCACATATTCTGGACATTTGCACAGTTTAAAGACATACAGCATACATTTGTCGAGTTCAATGTTGTCTACGTGAAAGTTTGAAACCGTACCACACTCTTAAAGTTCCATATTTCAAATGTTGTGGACATTTGCACACCTTAAAGACATACAGCATACATTTGTCGAGTTCAATTGTCTACGTGAAAGTTTGAAACCGTACCACACTTTAAAACTTTAATATTTCACATATTCTGGACATTTGCACAGTTTAAAGACATACAGCATACATTTGTCGAGTTCAATGTTGTCTACGTGAAAGTTTGAAACCGTACCACACTTTAAAACTTTAATATTTCACATATTCTGGACATTTGCACAGTTTAAAGACATACAGCATACATTTGTCGAGTTCAATGTTGTCTACGTGAAAGTTTGAAACCGTACCACACTTTAAACTTTAATATTTCACATATTCTGGACATTTGCACAGTTTAAAGACATACAGCATACATTTGTCGAGTTCAATGTTGTCTACGTGAAAGTTTGAAACCGTACCACACTTTAAAACTTTAATATTTCACATATTCTGGACATTTGCACAGTTTAAAGACATACAGCATACATTTGTCGAGTTCAATGTTGTCTACGTGAAAGTTTGAAACCGTACCACACTTTAAAACTTTAATATTTCACATATTCTGGACATTTGCACAGTTTAAAGACATACAGCATACATTTGTCGAGTTCAATGTTGTCTACGTGAAAGTTTGAAACCGTACCACACTTTAATACTTTAATATTTCACATATTCTGGACATTTGCACAGTTTAAAGAAATGCAGCATACATTTTTCGAGTTCCCTTTTTGTACGTGAAAGTTTGAAACCGTACCACACTCTTAAAGTTCCATATTTCAAATGTTGTGGACATTTGCACACCTTAAAGAAATACAGTATACATTTTTCGAGTTCAATGTTGTCTACGTGAAAGTTTGAAACCGTACCACACTTTAAAACTTTAATATTTCACATATTCTGGACATTTGCACACCTTAAAGAAATACAGCATACATTTGTCGAGTTCAATGTTGTCTACGTGAAAGTTTGAAACCGTACCACACTTTAAAACTTTAATATTTCACATATTCTGGACATTTGCACAGTTTAAAGACATACAGCATACATTTGTCGAGTTCAATGTTGTCTACGTGAAAGTTTGAAACCGTACCACACTTTAATACTTTAATATTTCACATATTCTGGACATTTGCACAGTTTAAAGAAATACAGCATACATTTTTCGAGTTCCCTTTTTGTACGTGAAAGTTTGAAACCGTACCACACTCTTAAAGTTCCATATTTCAAATGTTGTGGACATTTGCACACCTTAAAGAAATACAGCATACATTTTTCGAGTTCAATGTTGTCTACGTGAAAGTTTGAAACCGTACCACACTTTAAAACTTTAATATTTCACATATTCTGGACATTTGCACAGTTTAAAGAAATACAGCATACATTTTTCGAGTTCCCTTTTTGTACGTGAAAGTTTGAAACCGTACCACACTCTTAAAGTTCCATATTTCAAATGTTGTGGACATTTGCACACCTTAAAGAAATACAGCATACATTTTTCGAGTTCAATGTTGTCTACGTGAAAGTTTGAAACCGTACCACACTTTAAAACTTTAATATTTCACATATTCTGGACATTTGCACACCTTAAAGAAATACAGCATACATTTGTCGAGTTCAATGTTGTCTACGTGAAAGTTTGAAACCGTACCACACTTTAAAACTTTAATATTTCACATATTCTGGACATTTGCACAGTTTAAAGACATACAGCATACATTTGTCGAGTTCAATGTTGTCTACGTGAAAGTTTGAAACCGTACCACACTTTAAAACTTTAATATTTCACATATTCTGGACATTTGCACAGTTTAAAGACATACAGCATACATTTGTCGAGTTCAATGTTGTCTACGTGAAAGTTTGAAACCGTACCACACTTTAATACTTTAATATTTCACATATTCTGGACATTTGCACAGTTTAAAGACATACAGCATACATTTGTCGAGTTCAATGTTGTCTACGTGAAAGTTTGAAACCGTACCACACTTTAAAACTTTAATATTTCACATATTCTGGACATTTGCACAGTTTAAAGACATACAGCATACATTTGTCGAGTTCAATGTTGTCTACGTGAAAGTTTGAAACCGTACCACACTTTAAAACTTTAATATTTCACATATTCTGGACATTTGCACAGTTTAAAGACATACAGCATACATTTGTCGAGTTCAATGTTGTCTACGTGAAAGTTTGAAACCGTACCACACTTTAAAACTTTAATATTTCACATATTCTGGACATTTGCACAGTTTAAAGACATACAGCATACATTTGTCGAGTTCAATGTTGTCTACGTGAAAGTTTGAAACCGTACCACACTTTAAAACTTTAATATTTCACATATTCTGGACATTTGCACAGTTTTAAAGACATACAGCATACATTTGTCGAGTTCAATGTTGTCTACGTGAAAGTTTGAAACCGTACCACACTTTAAAACTTTAATATTTCACATATTCTGGACATTTGCACAGTTTAAAGACATACAGCATACATTTGTCGAGTTCAATGTTGTCTACGTGAAAGTTTGAAACCGTACCACACTTTAAAACTTTAATATTTCACATATTCTGGACATTTGCACAGTTTAAAGACATACAGCATACATTTGTCGAGTTCAATGTTGTCTACGTGAAAGTTTGAAACCGTACCACACTTTAAAACTTTAATATTTCACATATTCTGGACATTTGCACAGTTTAAAGACATACAGCATACATTTGTCGAGTTCAATGTTGTCTACGTGAAAGTTTGAAACCGTACCACACTTTAAAACTTTAATATTTCACATATTCTGGACATTTGCACAGTTTAAAGACATACAGCATACATTTGTCGAGTTCAATGTTGTCTACGTGAAAGTTTGAAACCGTACCACACTTTAAAACTTTAATATTTCACATATTCTGGACATTTGCACAGTTTAAAGACATACAGCATACATTTGTCGAGTTCAATGTTGTCTACGTGAAAGTTTGAAACCGTACCACACTTTAAAACTTTAATATTTCACATATTCTGGACATTTGCACAGTTTAAAGACATACAGCATACATTTGTCGAGTTCAATGTTGTCTACGTGAAAGTTTGAAACCGTACCACACTTTAAAACTTTAATATTTCACATATTCTGGACATTTGCACAGTTTAAAGACATACAGCATACATTTGTCGAGTTCAATGTTGTCTACGTGAAAGTTTGAAACCGTACCACACTTTAAAACTTTAATATTTCACATATTCTGGACATTTGCACAGTTTAAAGACATACAGCATACATTTGTCGAGTTCAATGTTGTCTACGTGAAAGTTTGAAACCGTACCACACTTTAATACTTTAATATTTCACATATTCTGGACATTTGCACAGTTTAAAGACATACAGCATACATTTGTCGAGTTCAATGTTGTCTACGTGAAAGTTTGAAACCGTACCACACTTTAATACTTTAATATTTCACATATTCTGGACATTTGCACAGTTTAAAGACATACAGCATACATTTGTCGAGTTCAATGTTGTCTACGTGAAAGTTTGAAACCGTACCACACTTTAAAACTTTAATATTTCACATATTCTGGACATTTGCACAGTTTAAAGACATACAGCATACATTTGTCGAGTTCAATGTTGTCTACGTGAAAGTTTGAAACCGTACCACACTTTAATACTTTAATATTTCACATATTCTGGACATTTGCACAGTTTAAAGACATACAGCATACATTTGTCGAGTTCAATGTTGTCTACGTGAAAGTTTGAAACCGTACCACACTTTAATACTTTAATATTTCACATATTCTGGACATTTGCACAGTTTAAAGACATACAGCATACATTTTTCGAGTTCCCTTTTTGTACGTGAAAGTTTGAAACCGTACCACACTCTTAAAGTTCCATATTTCAAATGTTGTGGACATTTGCACACCTTAAAGAAATACAGTATACATTTTTCGAGTTCAATGTTGTCTACGTGAAAGTTTGAAACCGTACCACACTTTAAAACTTTAATATTTCACATATTCTGGACATTTGCACACCTTAAAGAAATACAGCATACATTTGTCGAGTTCAATGTTGTCTACGTGAAAGTTTGAAACCGTACCACACTTTAAAACTTTAATATTTCACATATTCTGGACATTTGCACAGTTTAAAGACATACAGCATACATTTGTCGAGTTCAATGTTGTCTACGTGAAAGTTTGAAACCGTACCACACTTTAATACTTTAATATTTCACATGTTGTGGACATTTGCACACCTTAAAGACATACAGCATACATTTGTCGAGTTCAATGTTGTCTACGTGAAAGTTTGAAACCGTACCACACTTTAATACTTTAATATTTCACATGTTGTGGACATTTGCACACCTTAAAGACATACAGCATACATTTGTCGAGTTCCCTTTTTGTACGTGAAAGTTTGAAACCGTACCACACTTTAATACTTTAATATTTCACATGTTGTGGACATTTGCACACCTTAAAGAAATACAGCATACATTTGTCGAGTTCAATGTTGTCTACGTGAAAGTTTGAAACCGTACCACACTTTAATACTTTAATATTTCACATATTCTGGACATTTGCACAGTTTAAAGACATACAGTATACATTTGTCGAGTTCAATGTTGTCTACGTGAAAGTTTGAAACCGTACCACACTTTAATACTTTAATATTTCACATGTTGTGGACATTTGCACACCTTAAAGACATACAGCATACATTTGTCGAGTTCCCTTTTTGTACGTGAAAGTTTGAAACCGTACCACACTTTAATACTTTAATATTTCACATGTTGTGGACATTTGCACACCTTAAAGACATACAGCATACATTTTTCGAGTTCAATGTTGTCTACGTGAAAGTTTGAAACCGTACCACACTTTAATACTTTAATATTTCACATGTTGTGGACATTTGCACACCTTAAAGACATACAGCATACATTTGTCGAGTTCCCTTTTTGTACGTGAAAGTTTGAAACCGTACCACACTCTTAAAGTTCCATATTTCAAATGTTGTGGACATTTGCACACCTTAAAGAAATACAGCATACATTTGTCGAGTTCAATGTTGTCTACGTGAAAGTTTGAAACCGTACCACACTTTAAAACTTTAATATTTCACATATTCTGGACATTTGCACAGTTTAAAGACATACAGCATACATTTGTCGAGTTCAATGTTGTCTACGTGAAAGTTTGAAACCGTACCACACTTTAATACTTTAATATTTCACATATTCTGGACATTTGCACAGTTTAAAGAAATACAGCATACATTTTTCGAGTTCCCTTTTTGTACGTGAAAGTTTGAAACCGTACCACACTCTTAAAGTTCCATATTTCAAATGTTGTGGACATTTGCACACCTTAAAGAAATACAGCATACATTTTTCGAGTTCAATGTTGTCTACGTGAAAGTTTGAAACCGTACCACACTTTAAAACTTTAATATTTCACATATTCTGGACATTTGCACACCTTAAAGACATACAGCATACATTTGTCGAGTTCCCTTTTTGTACGTGAAAGTTTGAAACCGTACCACACTCTTAAAGTTCCATATTTCAAATGTTGTGGACATTTGCACACCTTAAAGAATACAGCATACATTTGTCGAGTTCAATGTTGTCTACGTGAAAGTTTGAAACCGTACCACACTTTAATACTTTAATATTTCACATATTCTGGACATTTGCACACCTTAAAGACATACAGCATACATTTGTCGAGTTCAATGTTGTCTACGTGAAAGTTTGAAACCGTACCACACTTTAAAACTTTAATATTTCACATATTCTGGACATTTGCACAGTTTAAAGACATACAGCATACATTTGTCGAGTTCAATGTTGTCTACGTGAAAGTTTGAAACCGTACCACACTTTAATACTTTAATATTTCACATGTTGTGGACATTTGCACAGTTTAAAGACATACAGCATACATTTGTCGAGTTCAATGTTGTCTACGTGAAAGTTTGAAACCGTACCACACTTTAATACTTTAATATTTCACATGTTGTGGACATTTGCACACCTTAAAGACATACAGCATACATTTGTCGAGTTCAATGTTGTCTACGTGAAAGTTTGAAACCGTACCACACTTTAAAACTTTAATATTTCACATATTCTGGACATTTGCACAGTTTAAAGACATACAGCATACATTTGTCGAGTTCCCTTTTTGTACGTGAAAGTTTGAAACCGTACCACACTTTAATACTTTAATATTTCACATGTTGTGGACATTTGCACACCTTAAAGACATACAGCATACATTTGTCGAGTTCAATGTTGTCTACGTGAAAGTTTGAAACCGTACCACACTTTAAAACTTTAATATTTCACATATTCTGGACATTTGCACAGTTTAAAGACATACAGCATACATTTGTCGAGTTCAATGTTGTCTACGTGAAAGTTTGAAACCGTACCACACTTTAAAACTTTAATATTTCACATATTCTGGACATTTGCACAGTTTAAAGACATACAGCATACATTTGTCGAGTTCAATGTTGTCTACGTGAAAGTTTGAAACCGTACCACACTTTAATACTTTAATATTTCACATATTCTGGACATTTGCACAGTTTAAAGACATACAGCATACATTTGTCGAGTTCAATGTTGTCTACGTGAAAGTTTGAAAACCGTACCACACTTTAAAACTTTAATATTTCACATATTCTGGACATTTGCACAGTTTAAAGACATACAGCATACATTTGTCGAGTTCAATGTTGTCTACGTGAAAGTTTGAAACCGTACCACACTTTAAAACTTTAATATTTCACATATTCTGGACATTTGCACAGTTTAAAGACATACAGCATACATTTGTCGAGTTCAATGTTGTCTACGTGAAAGTTTGAAACCGTACCACACTTTAAAACTTTAATATTTCACATATTCTGGACATTTGCACAGTTTAAAGACATACAGCATACATTTGTCGAGTTCAATGTTGTCTACGTGAAAGTTTGAAACCGTACCACACTTTAATACTTTAATATTTCACATATTCTGGACATTTGCACAGTTTAAAGACATACAGCATACATTTGTCGAGTTCAATGTTGTCTACGTGAAAGTTTGAAACCGTACCACACTTTAAAACTTTAATATTTCACATATTCTGGACATTTGCACAGTTTAAAGACATACAGCATACATTTGTCGAGTTCAATGTTGTCTACGTGAAAGTTTGAAACCGTACCACACTTTAATACTTTAATATTTCACATATTCTGGACATTTGCACAGTTTAAAGACATACAGCATACATTTGTCGAGTTCAATGTTGTCTACGTGAAAGTTTGAAACCGTACCACACTTTAATACTTTAATATTTCACATATTCTGGACATTTGCACAGTTTAAAGACATACAGCATACATTTGTCGAGTTCAATGTTGTCTACGTGAAAGTTTGAAACCGTACCACACTTTAAAACTTTAATATTTCACATATTCTGGACATTTGCACAGTTTAAAGACATACAGCATACATTTGTCGAGTTCAATGTTGTCTACGTGAAAGTTTGAAACCGTACCACACTTTAAAACTTTAATATTTCACATATTCTGGACATTTGCACAGTTTAAAGACATACAGCATACATTTGTCGAGTTCAATGTTGTCTACGTGAAAGTTTGAAACCGTACCACACTTTAATACTTTAATATTTCACATATTCTGGACATTTGCACAGTTTAAAGAAATACAGCATACATTTGTCGAGTTCCCTTTTTGTACGTGAAAGTTTGAAACCGTACCACACTTTAATACTTTAATATTTCACATATTCTGGACATTTGCACAGTTTAAAGACATACAGCATACATTTGTCGAGTTCAATGTTGTCTACGTGAAAGTTTGAAACCGTACCACACTTTAAAACTTTAATATTTCACATATTCTGGACATTTGCACAGTTTAAAGACATACAGCATACATTTGTCGAGTTCAATGTTGTCTACGTGAAAGTTTGAAACCGTACCACACTTTAATACTTTAATATTTCACATATTCTGGACATTTGCACAGTTTAAAGACATACAGCATACATTTGTCGAGTTCAATGTTGTCTACGTGAAAGTTTGAAACCGTACCACACTTTAATACTTTAATATTTCACATATTCTGGACATTTGCACAGTTTAAAGACATACAGCATACATTTGTCGAGTTCAATGTTGTCTACGTGAAAGTTTGAAACCGTACCACACTTTAAAACTTTAATATTTCACATATTCTGGACATTTGCACAGTTTAAAGACATACAGCATACATTTGTCGAGTTCAATGTTGTCTACGTGAAAGTTTGAAACCGTACCACACTTTAATACTTTAATATTTCACATATTCTGGACATTTGCACAGTTTAAAGACATACAGCATACATTTGTCGAGTTCAATGTTGTCTACGTGAAAGTTTGAAACCGTACCACACTTTAATACTTTAATATTTCACATATTCTGGACATTTGCACAGTTTAAAGACATACAGCATACATTTGTCGAGTTCAATGTTGTCTACGTGAAAGTTTGAAACCGTACCACACTTTAAAACTTTAATAT
This sequence comes from Paralithodes platypus, assembly GCA_032716605.1. NCBI lineage: Eukaryota > Metazoa > Arthropoda > Malacostraca > Decapoda > Lithodidae > Paralithodes > Paralithodes platypus. Next base: position 60,333,236 of record CM064509.1, on the reverse strand, counting down.
TTCACATATTCTGGACATTTGCACAGTTTAAAGACATACAGCATACATTTGTCGAGTTCAATGTTGTCTACGTGAAAGTTTGAAACCGTACCACACTTTAAAACTTTAATATTTCACATATTCTGGACATTTGCACAGTTTAAAGACATACAGCATACATTTGTCGAGTTCAATGTTGTCTACGTGAAAGTTTGAAACCGTACCACACTTTAATACTTTAATATTTCACATATTCTGGACATTTGCACAGTTTAAAGACATACAGCATACATTTGTCGAGTTCAATGTTGTCTACGTGAAAGTTTGAAACCGTACCACACTTTAAAACTTTAATATTTCACATATTCTGGACATTTGCACAGTTTAAAGACATACAGCATACATTTGTCGAGTTCAATGTTGTCTACGTGAAAGTTTGAAACCGTACCACACTTTAAAACTTTAATATTTCACATATTCTGGACATTTGCACAGTTTAAAGACATACAGCATACATTTGTCGAGTTCAATGTTGTCTACGTGAAAGTTTGAAACCGTACCACACTTTAATACTTTAATATTTCACATATTCTGGACATTTGCACAGTTTAAAGACATACAGCATACATTTGTCGAGTTCAATGTTGTCTACGTGAAAGTTTGAAACCGTACCACACTTTAATACTTTAATATTTCACATATTCTGGACATTTGCACAGTTTAAAGACATACAGCATACATTTGTCGAGTTCAATGTTGTCTACGTGAAAGTTTGAAACCGTACCACACTTTAAAACTTTAATATTTCACATATTCTGGACATTTGCACAGTTTAAAGACATACAGCATACATTTGTCGAGTTCAATGTTGTCTACGTGAAAGTTTGAAACCGTACCACACTTTAATACTTTAATATTTCACATATTCTGGACATTTGCACAGTTTAAAGACATACAGCATACATTTGTCGAGTTCAATGTTGTCTACGTGAAAGTTTGAAACCGTACCACACTTTAATACTTTAATATTTCACATATTCTGGACATTTGCACAGTTTAAAGACATACAGCATACATTTGTCGAGTTCAATGTTGTCTACGTGAAAGTTTGAAACCGTACCACACTTTAAAACTTTAATATTTCACATATTCTGGACATTTGCACAGTTTTAAAGACATACAGCATACATTTGTCGAGTTCAATGTTGTCTACGTGAAAGTTTGAAACCGTACCACACTTTAAAACTTTAATATTTCACATATTCTGGACATTTGCACAGTTTAAAGACATACAGCATACATTTGTCGAGTTCAATGTTGTCTACGTGAAAGTTTGAAACCGTACCACACTTTAATACTTTAATATTTCACATATTCTGGACATTTGCACAGTTTAAAGACATACAGCATACATTTGTCGAGTTCAATGTTGTCTACGTGAAAGTTTGAAACCGTACCACACTTTAATACTTTAATATTTCACATATTCTGGACATTTGCACAGTTTAAAGACATACAGCATACATTTGTCGAGTTCAATGTTGTCTACGTGAAAGTTTGAAACCGTACCACACTTTAATACTTTAATATTTCACATGTTGTGGACATTTGCACACCTTAAAGACATACAGCATACATTTGTCGAGTTCAATGTTGTCTACGTGAAAGTTTGAAACCGTACCACACTTTAATACTTTAATATTTCACATATTCTGGACATTTGCACAGTTTAAAGACATACAGCATACATTTGTCGAGTTCAATGTTGTCTACGTGAAAGTTTGAAACCGTACCACACTTTAATACTTTAATATTTCACATATTCTGGACATTTGCACAGTTTAAAGACATACAGCATACATTTGTCGAGTTCAATGTTGTCTACGTGAAAGTTTGAAACCGTACCACACTTTAAAACTTTAATATTTCACATCCTGGACATTTGCACAGTTTAAAGACATACAGCATACATTTGTCGAGTTCAATGTTGTCTACGTGAAAGTTTGAAACCGTACCACACTTTAATACTTTAATATTTCACATATTCTGGACATTTGCACAGTTTAAAGACATACAGCATACATTTGTCGAGTTCAATGTTGTCTACGTGAAAGTTTGAAACCGTACCACACTTTAAAACTTTAATATTTCACATATTCTGGACATTTGCACAGTTTAAAGACATACAGCATACATTTGTCGAGTTCAATGTTGTCTACGTGAAAGTTTGAAACCGTACCACACTTTAATACTTTAATATTTCACATATTCTGGACATTTGCACAGTTTAAAGACATACAGCATACATTTGTCGAGTTCCCTTTGTCTACGTGAAAGTTTGAAACCGTACCACACTTTAATACTTTAATATTTCACATATTCTGGACATTTGCACAGTTTAAAGACATACAGCATACATTTGTCGAGTTCAATGTTGTCTACGTGAAAGTTTGAAACCGTACCACACTTTAAAACTTTAATATTTCACATATTCTGGACATTTGCACAGTTTAAAGACATACAGCATACATTTGTCGAGTTCAATGTTGTCTACGTGAAAGTTTGAAACCGTACCACACTTTAATACTTTAATATTTCACATATTCTGGACATTTGCACAGTTTAAAGACATACAGCATACATTTGTCGAGTTCAATGTTGTCTACGTGAAAGTTTGAAACCGTACCACACTTTAATACTTTAATATTTCACATATTCTGGACATTTGCACAGTTTAAAGACATACAGCATACATTTGTCGAGTTCAATGTTGTCTACGTGAAAGTTTGAAACCGTACCACACTTTAATACTTTAATATTTCACATATTCTGGACATTTGCACAGTTTAAAGACATACAGCATACATTTGTCGAGTTCAATGTTGTCTACGTGAAAGTTTGAAACCGTACCACACTTTAAAACTTTAATATTTCACATATTCTGGACATTTGCACAGTTTAAAGACATACAGCATACATTTGTCGAGTTCAATGTTGTCTACGTGAAAGTTTGAAACCGTACCACACTTTAATACTTTAATATTTCACATATTGTGGACATTTGCACAGTTTAAAGACATACAGCATACATTTGTCGAGTTCAATGTTGTCTACGTGAAAGTTTGAAACCGTACCACACTTTAAACTTTAATATTTCACATATTCTGGACATTTGCACAGTTTAAAGACATACAGCATACATTTGTCGAGTTCAATGTTGTCTACGTGAAAGTTTGAAACCGTACCACACTTTAATACTTTAATATTTCACATATTCTGGACATTTGCACAGTTTAAAGACATACAGCATACATTTGTCGAGTTCAATGTTGTCTACGTGAAAGTTTGAAACCGTACCACACTTTAAAACTTTAATATTTCACATATTCTGGACATTTGCACAGTTTAAAGACATACAGCATACATTTGTCGAGTTCAATGTTGTCTACGTGAAAGTTTGAAACCGTACCACACTTTAAAACTTTAATATTTCACATATTCTGGACATTTGCACAGTTTTAAAGACATACAGCATACATTTGTCGAGTTCATGTTGTCTACGTGAAAGTTTGAAACCGTACCACACTTTAATACTTTAATATTTCACATATTCTGGACATTTGCACAGTTTAAAGACATACAGCATACATTTGTCGAGTTCAATGTTGTCTACGTGAAAGTTTGAAACCGTACCACACTTTAATACTTTAATATTTCACATATTCTGGACATTTGCACAGTTTAAAGACATACAGCATACATTTGTCGAGTTCAATGTTGTCTACGTGAAAGTTTGAAACCGTACCACACTTTAATACTTTAATATTTCACATATTCTGGACATTTGCACAGTTTAAAGACATACAGCATACATTTGTCGAGTTCAATGTTGTCTACGTGAAAGTTTGAAACCGTACCACACTTTAATACTTTAATATTTCACATTCTGGACATTTGCACAGTTTAAAGACATACAGCATACATTTGTCGAGTTCAATGTTGTCTACGTGAAAGTTTGAAACCGTACCACACTTTAATACTTTAATATTTCACATATTCTGGACATTTGCACAGTTTAAAGACATACAGCATACATTTGTCGAGTTCAATGTTGTCTACGTGAAAGTTTGAAACCGTACCACACTTTAATACTTTAATATTTCACATATTCTGGACATTTGCACAGTTTAAAGACATACAGCATACATTTGTCGAGTTCAATGTTGTCTACGTGAAAGTTTGAAACCGTACCACACTTTAATACTTTAATATTTCACATATTCTGGACATTTGCACAGTTTAAAGACATACAGCATACATTTGTCGAGTTCAATGTTGTCTACGTGAAAGTTTGAAACCGTACCACACTTTAAAACTTTAATATTTCACATATTCTGGACATTTGCACAGTTTAAAGACATACAGCATACATTTGTCGAGTTCAATGTTGTACGTGAAAGTTTGAAACCGTACCACACTTTAAAACTTTAATATTTCACATATTCTGGACATTTGCACAGTTTAAAGACATACAGCATACATTTGTCGAGTTCAATGTTGTCTACGTGAAAGTTTGAAACCGTACCACACTTTAATACTTTAATATTTCACATATTCTGGACATTTGCACAGTTTAAAGACATACAGCATACATTTGTCGAGTTCAATGTTGTCTACGTGAAAGTTTGAAACCGTACCACACTTTAATACTTTAATATTTCACATATTCTGGACATTTGCACAGTTTAAAGACATACAGCATACATTTGTCGAGTTCAATGTTGTCTACGTGAAAGTTTGAAACCGTACCACACTTTAAAACTTTAATATTTCACATATTCTGGACATTTGCACAGTTTAAAGACATACAGCATACATTTGTCGAGTTCAATGTTGTCTACGTGAAAGTTTGAAACCGTACCACACTTTAAAACTTTAATATTTCACATATTCTGGACATTTGCACAGTTTTAAAGACATACAGCATACATTTGTCGAGTTCAATGTTGTCTACGTGAAAGTTTGAAACCGTACCACACTTTAATACTTTAATATTTCACATATTCTGGACATTTGCACAGTTTAAAGACATACAGCATACATTTGTCGAGTTCAATGTTGTCTACGTGAAAGTTTGAAACCGTACCACACTTTAATACTTTAATATTTCACATATTCTGGACATTTGCACAGTTTAAAGACATACAGCATACATTTGTCGAGTTCAATGTTGTCTACGTGAAAGTTTGAAACCGTACCACACTTTAAAACTTTAATATTTCACATATTCTGGACATTTGCACAGTTTAAAGACATACAGCATACATTTGTCGAGTTCAATGTTGTCTACGTGAAAGTTTGAAACCGTACCACACTTTAATACTTTAATATTTCACATATTCTGGACATTTGCACAGTTTATACCTTTTTAGAGTGAAATATTTTAAAGGTGAAAGTAAAGTTTAAGCTTCAAATTATATATGTAATTGAGAACCTTGAAGTGCAAGTTTAAATAAATGTTAATTTTACTTTGGAAAACAAATATCTTAAAAAATATTAAAAATTGATACTTTAAAAAAAAATAAAATAAAATAACATAATTTAAAAACTAAATAAATAAATAAAAAAATATAAATATTAAATATAATATAAATATTATTATACATATAAACACCCATGCCCACACGCCCTAAACGAAGTCCACAAAGTCCACAAAGTCCACAAAGTCCACAAAGTCCACAAAGTCCACAAAGTCCACAAAGTCCACAAAGTCCACAAAGTCCACAAAGTCCACAAAGTCCACAAAGTCCACAAGTCCACAAAGTCCATAAGTCCACAAAGTCCACAAAGTCCACAAAGTCCACAAAGTCCACAAAGTCCACAAAGTCCACAAAGTCCACAAAGTCCACAAAGTCCACAAAGTCCACAAAGTCCACAAAGTCCACAAAGTCCACAAAGTCCACAAAGTCCACAAAGTCCACAAAGTCCACAAAGTCCACAAAGTCCACAAAGTCCACAAAGTCCACAAAGTCCACAAAGTCCACAAAGTCCACAAAGTCCACAAAGTCCACAAAGTCCACAAAGTCCACAAAGTCCACAAAGTCCACAAAGTCCACAAAGTCCACAAAGTCCACAAAGTCCACAAGTCCACAAAGTCCACAAAGTCCACAAAGTCCACAAAGTCCACAAAGTCCACAAAGTCCACAAAGTCCACAAAGTCCACAAAGTCCACAAAGTCCACAAAGTCCACAAAGTCCACAAAGTCCACAAAGTCCACAAAGTCCACAAAGTCCACAAAGTCCACAAAGTCCACAAAGTCCACAAAGTCCACAAAGTCCACAAAGTCCACAAAGTCCACAAAGTCCACAGTCCACAAAGTCCACAAAGTCCACAAAGTCCACAAAGTCCACAAAGTCCACAAAGTCCACAAAGTCCACAAAGTCCACAAAGTCCACAAAGTCCACAAAGTCCACAAAGTCCACAAAGTCCACAAAGTCCACAAAGTCCACAAAGTCCACAAAGTCCACAAAGTCCACAAGTCCACAAAGTCCACAAAGTCCACAAAGTCCACAAAGTCCACAAAGTCCACAAAGTCCACAAAGTCCACAAAGTCCACAAGTCCACAAAGTCCAAAAGTCCACAAAGTCCACAAAGTCCACAAAGTCCACAAAGTCCACAAAGTCCACAAAGTCCACAAAGTCCACAAAGTCCACAAAGTCCACAAAGTCCACAAAGTCCACAAAGTCCACAAAGTCCACAAAGTCCACAAAGTCCACAAAGTCCACAAAGTCCACAAAGTCCACAAAGTCCACAAAGTCCACAAAGTCCACAAAGTCCACAAAGTCCACAAAGTCCACAAAGTCCACAAAGTCCACAAAGTCCACAAAGTCCACAAAGTCCACAAAGTCCACAAAGTCCACAAAGTCCACAAAGTCCACAAAGTCCACAAAGTCCACAAAGTCCACAAAGTCCACAAAGTCCACAAAGTCCACAAAGTCCACAAAGTCCACAAAGTCCACAAAGTCCACAAAGTCCACAAAGTCCACAAAGTCCACAAAGTCCACAAAGTCCACAAAGTCCACAAAGTCCACAAAGTCCACAAAGTCCACAAAGTCCACAAAGTCCACAAAGTCCACAAAGTCCACAAAGTCCACAAAGTCCACAAAGTCCACAAAGTCCACAAAGTCCACAAGTCCACAAAGTCCACAAAGTCCACAAAGTCCACAAAGTCCACAAAGTCCACAAAGTCCACAAAGTCCACAAAGTCCACAAAGTCTTAGCACAAAGTCCACAAAGTCCACAAAGTCTTAGCACAAAGTCTTAGCACAAAGTCTTAGCACAAAGTCTTAGCACAAAGTCTTAGCACAAAGTCTTAGCACAAAGTCTTAGCACAAAGTCTTAGCACAAAGTCTTAGCACAAAGTCTTAGCACAAAGTCTTAGCACAAAGTCTTAGCACAAAGTCTTAGCACAAAGTCTTAGCACAAAGTCTTAGCACAAAGTCTTAGCACAAAGTCTTAGCACAAAGTCTTAGCACAAAGTCTTAGCACAAAGTCTTAGCACAAAGTCTTAGCACAAAGTCTTAGCACAAAGTCTTAGCACAAAGTCTTAGCACAAAGTCTTAGCACAAAGTCTTAGCACAAAGTCTTAGCACAAAGTCTTAGCACAAAGTCTTAGCACAAAGTCTTAGCACAAAGTCTTAGCACAAAGTCTTAGCACAAAGTCTTAGCACAAAGTCTTAGCACAAAGTCTTAGCACAAAGTCTTAGCACAAAGTCTTAGCACAAAGTCTTAGCACAAAGTCTTAGCACAAAGTCTTAGCACAAAGTCTTAGCACAAAGTCTTAGCACAAAGTCTTAGCACAAAGTCTTAGCACAAAGTCTTAGCACAAAGTCTTAGCACAAAGTCTTAGCACAAAGTCTTAGCACAAAGTCTTAGCACAAAGTCTTAGCACAAAGTCTTAGCACAAAGTCTTAGCACAAAGTCTTAGCACAAAGTCTTAGCACAAAGTCTTAGCACAAAGTCTTAGCACAAAGTCTTAGCACAAAGTCTTAGCACAAAGTCTTAGCACAAAGTCTTAGCACAAAGTCTTAGCACAAAGTCTTAGCACAAAGTCTTAGCACAAAGTCTTAGCACAAAGTCTTAGCACAAAGTCTTAGCACAAAGTCTTAGCACAAAGTCTTAGCACAAAGTCTTAGCACAAAGTCTTAGCACAAAGTCTTAGCACAAAGTCTTAGCACAAAGTCTTGTCTTAGCACAAAGTCTTAGCACAAAGTCTTAGCACAAAGTCTTAGCACAAAGTCTTAGCACAAAGTCTTAGCACAAAGTCTTAGCACAAAGTCTTAGCACAAAGTCTTAGCACAAAGTCTTAGCACAAAGTCTTAGCACAAAGTCTTAGCACAAAGTCTTAGCACAAAGTCTTAGCACAAAGTCTTAGCACAAAGTCTTAGCACAAAGTCTTAGCACAAAGTCAAGTCTTAGCACAAAGTCTTAGCACAAAGTCTTAGCACAAAGTCTTAGCACAAAGTCTTAGCACAAAGTCTTAGCACAAAGTCTTAGCACAAAGTCTTAGCACAAAGTCTTAGCACAAAGTCTTAGCACAAAGTCTTAGCACAAAGTCTTGTCTTAGCACAAAGTCTTAGCACAAAGTCTTAGCACAAAGTCTTGTCTTAGCACAAAGTCTTAGCACAAAGTCTTAGCACAAAGTCTTAGCACAAAGTCTTAGCACAAAGTCTTGTCTTAGCACAAAGTCTTAGCACAAAGTCTTAGCACAAAGTCTTAGCACAAAGTCTTAGCACAAAGTCTTAGCACAAAGTCTTAGCACAAAGTCTTAGCACAAAGTCTTAGCACAAGTCTTAGCACAAAGTCTTAGCACAAAGTCTTAGCACAAAGTCTTAGCACAAAGTCTTAGCACAAAGTCTTAGCACAAAGTCTTAGCACAAAGTCAAGATACTTACCCAATTTCCAACTGTCTTTAAGATACTTACCCAATTTCCAACTGTCTTTAAGATACTTACCCAATTTCCAACTGTCTTTAAGATACTTACCCAATTTCCAACTGTCTTTAAGATACTTACCCAATTTCCAACTGTCTTTAAGATACTTACCCAATTTCCAACTGTCTTTAAGATACTTACCCAATTTTCCAACTGTCTTTAAGATACTTACCCAATTTCCAACTGTCTTTAAGATACTTACCCAATTTCCAACTGTCTTTAAGATACTTACCCAATTTCCAACTGTCTTTAAGATACTTACCCAATTTCCAACTGTCTTAAGATACTTACCCAATTTCCAACTGTCTTTAAGACTTTACTATTTTGCATACTTAATTTTTTGTACTTTTTATACTATATAGGTCAACAAAACATTTCTCAATTATATCCTTTATTAATACATTCACATACATCATAAAATATAAAAGGGGGGGGGATCAAATGAGGGGGGAGAGGGCGGGGGGGATCAAATGAGGGGGGAGAGGAAAGGGCGGGGGGAGAGAGAGAAGGCGGGAGCAAATGAGGGGGGAGGGAGGGGAAAGAGAGAAAGGGAAGGGGGGTAGCAAATGAGGGTGGGGGGAGAGGGGAAAGGGAAAGAGGGAGGGGGGAGGGAGAAAGGGAAGGGGGGGTAGCAAATGAAGTGGAGAGAGAGAGAGAGGCGGGGGAGGGCAAAGGGAAGAAAAGAGAAGGGGGTAGCAAATGAGGGGGGAGGAGAGAGGAGAAAGAGAAGGAGGGAGAAAGGGAAGGGGGGGAGCAATGAAGGAGAGAGAGAGGAGGGGGAGGGCAAAGAGGGAGAGAAGGCAAGGGGGGGGGGTAGCAAATGAGGGGAGAGAAAGAGAAGAGAGGAGAGGGGAAAGGAAGGAGGGGGGAGGGAAAGAGCAAATGAAAGAGAGAGGAGGGGGAGGGCAAAGAGGAGAGAAAGGGAAGGGGGGGGGGTAGCAAATGAGGGGGGAGAGAGGAGGGAGAGGGAGAAAAGAGGAGGAGGGAGAAAGGGAAGGGGGGGAGCAAATGAAGAGAGAGAGGGAGGGCAAGAGGAGAGAAAGGGAAGGGAGACAAATGAAGAGAGAGAGGAGAAAAGGAAAGAGAAGGGGAGCAAATGAAGGAGAGAGAGAGGAGGGGGAGGGCAAAGAGGGAGAGAAAGGCAAGGGGGGGGGAGCAAAGAGAGGAAAGAGAAGGAGAGGAGGGGGAGAAAAGGCAGAAAGAGAGGGGGGGGGGAGCAAATGAAGGAGAGAGAAGAGGGGGAGCAAATGAGGAGAGAGAGAAAAGGGAGCAAAAGAGAGAAGAGGGAGAAGAGGGAGGCAAGGAGAGAGGAGGGAGAGAGAAAGAAAGGGGGGAGCCAATGAGGGGAGGAGAGGAAGGGAGGGAGAAAGAGGGGAGAAAAGGGGGGGGAGCAAATGAGTGGGAGAGGGAGGAGAAAGAGAAGGGAGCAAATGAAGGGAGGGAGCAAAAAGGAGGGAGGAAAGGGGGAGAGGAGAGAGGGAAAATGATAGAAGAGGGAAAGGGGAAGGGTGCAAATGAGGAGGAAAGATAGAGGAAGGGGGGGTAGCAAAAGAGGGGGGAGAGAAAGGGAGAGAGGAGAAGGGGGGAGCAAATGAGGGGACAGAAGGGGGAGCAATGGAGGGGAAGGGGAAGCAAATGTGGAAGAGAGGGGGGGGAGCAAATGTGGAGGGGGGGGGGAGAGCTGGGGGAGCAAATGAGGGGAGAGAGAAAAAGGGGGGAGCAAATGTGGAGAAACAGGGGGGGGGGGGGATAAGGGGAGAGAGCGAGCGGAGCAAATGAGGGAGGGGAAGAAAGGGGAGAGCAAATGAGGGAGAGAAGAAAGGGAGAGAGGGGGAGAGAGAGAGAGAATAGGAGATAAAGAGGGGGGAAGCAAAGGAGGGAGGAGGCAGAAGAGGGTAGTAGAGATGAGAAGGGAGAGCAGAAGATGGAGGAAAGAGAAGCGAGATCAGATATGGGCGAAGCAAATGAGGGAGGAGAGCAGAAAAGGGAAAACAGAAGAGGGGAGGAGATCAGGAGAGGGGCGAAGCAAATGAGGGAGGAGAGCAGAAGAGGGAGGTGGAGAAGGGAGCATTAGAGGGATGAGAGGGGGGCGAAGCAAATGAGGGGAGAGAGAAGGGAAAACAGAAGAGGGATGAGAGAGGGGCGAAGCAAATGAGGGAAAACACAAGAGGGAGAGCAATGAGGGAGAAGGGAGCAGATAGAGAGAGAGGGGGGGGGGGGGAGGGGGAGAGAGAAGGAGAGTGAGTGGGGGAGAGGGAGAGAGAAGGCAGAGCAAAAGAGGGGAGAGAGAAGGGAGACCAGAAGAGGGAGGGAGGAGAGAGAGAAGAGAAGCAGAAGAGGGGAGAGTAAGATTAAGTAATGAAGGATGTTAGGCATAATAGTCATTATATAGCACAAACATAGAACAGTGTAAGGAGGGTGGGGGAGCTATCTAATTATTGAATGACGCCACTATAATATTGGCCCCTAACCTATATGATGCTTATCAAACAATATGTACATATTTTAATACACATGCAAATGGAAACCGTATACATATTAATATTCAATAATAACTACATTACTTCTATTACTATAAACACTACTACTATCTATCTATTGCCTCACACCGTCATCCACGAAGGGGTACCCACTACTAATAAAGATAATAACACTATATAATAAAAAAACAATCAATTTAATCACTCCTCTAACTCTCTATATAATACAATAAACAATATAATTAAAACAATCAATACAATCACACATTAATACTGTATCTATCGAATAACAACACTAGGAATCTATCAACTTAATGCCATAATCATCAATCTAACTTTAATATCTATCACATACAATAATTACAAACAACTAATATCTAATAGTCTCGAGTCGGCCACCCCAAGCTAAGGGTTAAGTGCCTCAGTATAATACATAGGTCTACATAAATACAGTCTCGAGTTGTGCATCTTTCTGATTCATCAAACTGCACATACCATCACACAACATTTATATACTAGGTCAAAATTAGTAACACGATTTCATTCCGTTCGGGATAGCTACACACATTTAAAGCCACGATTTGTGACATTGAGTGTACTGCATATATAAATAATTCAAATAAACATATGTCTCGATTCGGCCACCCCCCACCCCCGCTATGGGGTATATGCCTCGGTATATACATAGCCTACACACCTATAACACAATCAACATAATGTAATAATATGTATCGAACTTGGGTATCTACCTATGAACATGAATCAAATACAATGTAAGTTATCAATCTATCTCAAACTCATTACAAAATACTGTACATTCATAATCAATCAAAACAAATAATAACAATCTCTCGAGTCGGCCACCCCAAGCTAAGGGTTATGTGCCTCACTATAATACATAGGCCTACATAAATACAGTCTCGAGTTGTCCATCTTTCCAAATCATCAAACTCCACATATGATCACTCAAAATGTATATTCTAACTCAAATACACTCAACATTTATATATTTGTTTCATATTTATACCTTCATACTTAACTTACATATCTATCTATCTAAACATAATTACAAACTATATTTATATTGTCCTTGTCCCACTTTTGCTTTCTTTAGTTTGCAAGTTTTACATTTGCATTCATAATCAAGCAAAAACAATATTAACAATCTAAATTACCTATTTAAATTGAACACTTCAAACACATCTATCTTATTATTGCCAGTGGGTGGCCACGAATGACCCGCCTCCATATGCTGATGCAACTCACTCAATTATCTAGCATGTAGAGATGCACTTTTTAACGCCATATACTCCCTTTATTTAACAGGGCTAGGGCGTGCCCTTGTAACAGGGACTTTTACATTATACTGTACTGTACTGGAATTTCAATAACTAATGTAACAGCACACTTATCGATACACAATGCAAAATTATAAAACTACACTGTCTGCATCAACTTCTTGCCAACTTTTCATCATTATCTACATATTTCACTACAACAACAAATATTTCTCCTAATCGACCAGACACACAAACTGGTGACGGACCGCGAAACTGCTCCCGCAACTTTAAGTCTTGTTTCTGTTCAGGCTCTGTCTAGTGTCGGCCACCCACAGCAAAGGGGTATTTGCCTGAGATATACATACACATACATACAACACTATATACTTGTCTATTGTTGGCCACCCCCAGCAAGAGGGTATTTGCCTGAGATATACATACACAACTATATACTTGTCTAGTGTCGGCCACCCCCAGCAAAGGGCTATTTGCCTAACATATACATACACATACACACATACAAAATTATATACTGTAATATGAAAATATGACATTTAGCATCACCTGGAATAAATAACACAATAGCTTCCTAACGTTCAATCAATTATATCAAATCTAAAATGAAAAAACAACAACTTCCATTGTAAAACTTAACAAATAAACCAACCAACAGTGGGACAAACACAATATAAACTACAAATAACTAAACCAGTATCACACAAGAGCAGTAAACATTCGATGCTTAACATTATTATGGCAACATTTCTGCAACATTTTCCACGGGCATCCGAAACAAAACTGACCAAACATGTTTTGACTGACAAATATTTGTAATGTTGACCTCATATGCTGCCAGACCAGTGTTAACCCTTTCAGTACCAGCAACGTGTCTTACCTTTTTACTATTTGACACACTTGTGTGCAGCTTAGGAAGGATATGTGCTACGTAAAATCCTTGGTTGAGGCAGTCGAAGCCTGATAATTGCTACAGCTCCTTCCTAATCTGAATACAAGCGTCCAATAGTCCTAATAATATTAACAAAAGGACGTCAACGCTACTGTACGGGTTAATGATAAATATCGAGGGAAAAACCGCTCGTGTCATACCACCTTTACACTAGTCAAACCTTCCACATAATATACACTAGTAAACACATTGCCCGGGGTTGCATACTCGAGACAGACTGAACCAAAATTACATTTATAGTTCCAATTCTTAGGCTCCTTCACCCCTCTAGCGTTCCCTCGCACCTTTCTCTGGTGAACTTTATCAGGAGTCATACTAATCCTAACATATATTGAATACTAATACTCATCCAAAACAATTAATGCTATTTCAAACTTTAATTAAATACTAACATTTATACTTATACTCCTTACTCGTCAAAAACAATTAATGCTATTTCAAACTTTAATTAAATACTAACATTGATAATTATACTATTCCTTACTCATCCAAAACAATTCTGGCTATTTCAAACTTAAATTAAATACTAAAATTGATAATTATACTATTCCTAACTTTCAATATACTGTACAGTAGTTATAATAAGCCTATCTTTAGATCAAAATACTCAAAACACAGCAATTATACTAGTCATCTATCAAGTTATGGCTGTCTCGAGTCGCCCACCCACAATAACTCACAAAATAATCAACACATACAAACAAATAACAAATATATCATCAGTTTCATTTTAACTGATAGAGTGGTGGCAAATTGAATCCTTTAAGGGGAGATGGCCTGGTTTTCTGCTCACCCTTCTTCCTCAAGCTTACCCCCAATAATTTTAAGATGTTAACATGTTTGCCCCATTAGTTACTCGATTTTCAGACCTTTCGCCGCATTTATGAGTCAATATTTAGACCTTTCGTGCTATTTAGGTGCCAATTTTTCCCCTAGCAAAGAGCCTGTAATGTTACAACAACCGACCTTTGGCCGGAACATTTTTCTACCAAAAAATGTAAAAATTTATCTAAAAGGGGGATCTGATGTCTCTTTTTTTTTCAGTTTGATGCACCTCTAGGCAGGAAACTACAACAAATATTAAATACATGCAAACATGGAAACCATTAACCATCCCCCCCTTAATTGCCTTTGTCTTTATATTATGTCGTCCTTGCAAGTTTTACATTATACTGGACTGGAATATTAATAACTAATTTCACAGCAGACTTATCGATACTGAATGCAAAATGATCAAACTACACTGTCTGCATCAACTTCTTGCAAACTTTTCATTATCTACACATTTCACTACAACAAAAACTACTTCTCCTAATCGACCAGCCACAGAAACAGCCGAGGGACCGCGAAACTGGTCCCGGAACTTTAAGTCTTCTTTCTGTTCAGGCTCTGTCTAGTGTCGGCCACCCACAGCAAAGGGGTATTTGCCTAAGATATACTGTACATACACATACATACAAAGCTATATAAAGTACTTGTCTAGTGTCAGCCACCCCCACCAAAGGGGTATTTGCACACATACAGTACATACACACACACACAAAGCTATATAAAGTACTTGTTTGGTGTCGGCCACCCCCACCAAAGGAGTATTTGCCTGAGATATACATACATACATACAAAAATATATACAGTACTGCATCATGAAAATATGATTTTTATCATCAGCTGCAATAAATAAGACAATAGCTTCCTAACGTTCAATCAATTATATCAAATTACATATGAAAAAGCAACAACTTAAAATGTCAAACTTGCAAACTAAACAAACAAAAACTGGGACAAACACAATATAAAGCCAAAATCACACAAGAGCATTTTTAGCCAACATTCGATACTTAACATTTGTCTGGCAACATTTCTGGAATAATTTCAACGAGCATCGGAAACTACACTGACGATATATTAATTTAGGTGACAAATATTTGTAATGTTGACCTCATATGCTGCCAGACCAGTGTTAACCCTTTCACTACCAGTGACGTGTCTTACCTTTTTACTATTTGACACACTTGTGTGCAGCTTAGGAAGGATGTGTGCTAGGTAAAAGCCTTGGTTGAGTCAGTCGAAGCCTGATAATTGCTACAGATCCTTCCTAATCTGAATACAAGCGTCCAATAGTCCTCATAATATTAACAAAAGGACGTCAACGCTACTGTACGGGTTAATGATAAATATCGAGGGAAAAACCGCTCGGGTCATACCACCTTTACACTAGTCATACCTTCCACATAATATACAGTATAGTAAACTCCCTTTTATCCAAAATTCATAACTCTTTTGAAATTTTGGATAACCTATTTTGGGGGATAAATGAGTCTCTCTATATTAGAAATGGTCAACTATACGGTTTTCAATGCATCAAACAATTTCTAGGCTTCTCTAAACTTCAAATTATCATCTTATTCAAGCTATGTCCACTTCAGAGCGAATAAATTGAGGCAATTAAGGACCCACAGTTTGCCCAAGCCAAACTTACAATATGCTAAACTCAAACCAAAGATCATACAAAGACTCAAACCAAAACATTACTTAAGGTAAACTTCAACCACAAAAAACAGGCAAACAAAAACAAAGCTAAACAATGCTAATAAGAGAGAGAGAGAATGAGCTATTTTTCAACAGCCTACTGGGCTGCAGCCCTCATAAGGCTGGTTAAGCTGCAGAACAGATATTACTAATGACAATAGTGAGACTGGTACATCAGGAGGCAAATTAGATACAGGTAACTAAAGTACAGACGCAATAGGTGAAATATAGCATCAGAAATGCATGAAAACAAAGATGATTACACTTCGTCAAAGAGGTGTATTGCAATCAAGAAACGTCGTATGGGGGAAAAGTCAAAATATGGTGAAGGACAATGCTAATAAATTCCATCACAAAACTAAACCATAAAATCCAACCAAACACTACAAAACTGAACACTCAAAAATGCTAAACTATAAGCCAAAACTATAACAAATGCTAAACTCAAAGCCAAAACGATAGAACAGTAGTCAATGCTAAGCCAAAACTATACAAAACCGTAAATGCCAAGCCAAAACAAGACAAATAAACATCTTGGTCAAATCCAACACAACACTATAAAGTAGTAAAATGCAACCAAAGATTATTTAATCGTCAAATCCATCCCAACTGGAAACCCAAAGCCAAAACTATAGAAAATCCAAACACCAAGCAACAACTATCTATACAAAACTGCAAACGCAAAGCTAAAACTATAGAAAATCAAAATGCCAAGCCAAAACTATAGAAAACTGAAAAACACCAACCAGCAACTGTAGAAAACGGTAAACACAAGGCACAAAATACAACGGTAAATTCTAACCACCCATAACCAAAACATAACCTATGACTAGAAAACGCCAAACACAAACACAAAACAATACAAACTAGTAAACGCAAACCCAAAAGTATAGAAACATTAATGACAACAAATAATACACAAAAATAAACGCCAAGCCAAAACCATACAACTAAACTACAACGCATTATAAAGAAGAAACTCCAAACAATAATTATAACAAAATGTACCGTATACTCCAACCCATTCTACCAAGATTGAAAGCCAAAGCGTCACATTTTTCCTTTGCCCCTCAACTTTCTCTTCATAATTGCTGAGGGGCACAGGGCCCTGGGTGGGGCTTTGGTTTCCCGGGCGTTTCCGCACCCTCCTCAGCTCCCCGCCATGGAGTGGCTTCGGTCACCCAGGCTTTATTGTGGTCGGCAGGGAGGGTTCTGTGGGGGCGCTCGGTTATGGCCTTGGCCTTGCTCGGGGACTTGGGGCTGTTCGGCCAGGCAGCTTGGGGAAAAACAACAATCCAACAAAAAACAAACATTTAACCCACTATTCAGCTATACACTAGCAATTTGTGACAAACCCACAATGTTCATGGCTACACCCACGGGAATTACAGCGTCCAGTACAAAAATTAATAAATAAATCCATCAATAAAATCGTCCAAAGAGTGAACCATCCCCCCTTAATAAAAATATAAATACACAAAAACTAAAGTGGGCTATGTGCCACAGTATATAAATAGATACATGTTGTTCTTACCTTTCAAGGAGTCATGTATGTACAGTGTGTATGTTCATAATTACCTACATATTTGACTACAACAACAAATATTTCTCCTACTCGACGAGCCACAGAAACGGGTGAGGGCGCGCAAAAATGGTCCCGGAACTTTAAGTGTTGTTTCTGTTCAGGCTCTGTCTAGTGTCGGCCACCCCCACCAAAGGGGTATTTGCCTGAGATATACATATACATACATACATACATATATACAAAACTATATACTGTATGATGAAAATATGAAATGGTCCCGGAACTTTGGCTGTTGTTTCTGTTCAGGCTCTTTCTAGTGTCGGCCACCCCCAGCAAAGGGGTATTTGCCTGAGATCCAATGAGTAATAATATTCCTAACTTCCCAATTCAACACTACAAATAATTGCTATTAAAATGTAAAACTTGCAAACTAAACAAACCAAAATTGGGACAAGGACAATATAAGTCCAAATTAAATTATCAAAATCGCTATGTGGAAACAACGCTTACTAAAATGAAAAGTATTAAATAAAAGAACACAATCCACCACATAGGGTGTACATTAATACATGAGCAAGTTAATCTGATTTCCCAAGCAAACTAATCGCACATATAACAACGCACTATCGTCACGTTAAAGGAATTAGTCGAGTTTGGGAAGAACATTACAACACTATACTGCTTCCAAAATTATCAATGACTAATCTATAGCCTTGGATGTAGAGCAGATTAACCAGACCACTGAGCTCCATACGGAACTCTCATAGGTCTGGCTTTTCAATATATAATTTTCTGTAGGGATTCTTCTTATTCCTTCCTCCTCGTCTTGTGGTAACTTGCGGAGAGCGTACGAGAAGCGGTGAGCAGCCTCCTTCAGCCGATCCTCATGGCACAGTGCCACCCCGTCCTCCTGGAGTATGTTCAGCACCATCACCCTGGAGGGATTGCACATTTATTATATACTGTATAGGAAAAGTGGGGATTGAGCCTGAGTATATAGATAGATAGATATAGATTAACCCTCTCACATTCTTGACGCAATTTTGACCCTACTAGGGATACTTTAAAGCATTTATTACCATCAGCGGTATTTAGAAACCTTTAGTTTAGTTACTTTAACCTCTGCAGTTGTCTTTGAATTAGCTGTGGGCAGAAAACTAATTTTGGAGAGGTAATTATAAGAGTGAGAGAACTCTTATTTCTTATTGCTAATCTGGCAACCTCTGCGTCAAATGTTCGTGAGAGGGTTAAAATGTCAAACTTGCAAACTAAACAAACAAACTTGGACAAAGACAATACAGTATAAACGAAGTAAACACTTATGGTTCAAATTATAACAAACTCATTACAATTAAAAACTATTGAAACGACAACATACTAAATACAATCTAGATAGATGTAGAAAACGAAACAAAAAGGTTACGGTTCAAATTATAACAAACTCATTACAATTATAAACTATTGAAACAACAACACTCTATGTGGAAAAATGCTTAGAAATTTATCAGAAATTAAACTGTGAAAATAACAAACAATCCAAGCTAAGTTTACCCTGTATTGCCTTCATAACACCATGCTCCAAAGGGCAATGCGACGGAGAACGCCAAAGCTACGCAATGCTTCAGCGTATGACCCTCAACTTTACTTTTAGGAGGACTTCTAGAAATATAAGGGGTACTGAATAAATGATCTTAATTGACTCTGATTATCACAATTATTTCCTAAACTGGATTTAGAATGTAAAACTTGCAAAATAAACAAACCAAAACTTATACGAACACAGTAAAAAGACAAAACAACTATAATGAAAATCGCTATGTGGAAACAATAATACAGAACCGGTATTCTGTCTTGACAGCGTAATGCATAAGTGCGCGGAATTTAGATGCGAGTATCCTAGGTTCGAGTCCTTGGAGTGCCGCATGTATTTGTTGATTTCATTAATTGAATTTAGAGCCTAGAGGTGAAGTTGGTTGGTGGAAAAAACATAATAATGTTACCCCCCAATATAATACATTTTTTTTTAATACCGGTACTGTACTGTATAACAAAATTAGTCCCTGATGAAGGACAGTTTTCCAAAGATGAATACAACTATTTTTCCGAAACTTAATCAAATCTCTTAGTGTTCTATCTATATACTCTATAGAGATGGAACACTAGGAGATTTGATTAAGTTTACGAGATGTTTAGGTATAAAGAGTATTAGCGAGGTGATGTGTACAAGTACACTGGCATGGTATGGACATGTGGAGAGAATGGATGAACAAAATTGGGTGAAAACATGCAGGTCTCTGATTGTGGAGCGAGCTGCACCCAGGGGTGGACCGAGGAAGACCTGGGATCGGACTGTACGTGCCCATCTCAAATCCAAACAATTGACAAGTGAAGCAGCCCTTAACAGGGTTGCCTGGAACGCCGCCATTAGGACAAGAGACTGAAACTGCACGTACGTGTGGAGCACTCGGTCTTAAAATGTTATGTATGTATGCATGCATCCAATAATTCTGAAGCTCTGTCTTAAGTCGACCACCCCCAGCTAAAACAAATTATAAATAAATAAAAACATAAAAACAATGGGGAATGTGCCTTAGATATAGATAATTCTGAGAGGGTTACAGTTACTGACAGATAATTGTACTCAACTTAAGAACAACCTAAAGAAATCAAAGGGACACAAAACTATTGCAATGAATCTATTAACTCCCACAGGTTCTCCTTAAAATTAATAAAACTGGCTAATGATAGCCAGAATATAGTTACTATCACTACACACCACTATCTTTATTAATCCTCTGCTTCCCACAATTTTTTTAACCTCAATTATAATGTAAAACTTGCAAAATAAACAAACCAATAAAGGGACGGACACAATATAGATTAAAGACCTTATCAAAATAAACAAACCAATAAAGGGACGGACACAATATAGATTAAAGACCTTATCAAAATAAACAAACGAATAAAGGGACGGACACAATATAGATTAAAGACCTTATCAAAATAAACAAACCAATAAAGGGACGGACACAATATAGATTAAAGACCTTATCAAAATAAACAAACCAATAAAGGGGCGGACACAATATAGATTAAAGACCTTATCAAAATAAACAAACCAATACAGGGACGGACACAATATAGATTAAAGAACTTATCAAAATCACTGTGGAAATAACGCTTCAGCAATTAAATGGTAAAACTTGCAAAACAAACAAACCAAAACTGGAACAAAGACAATATAAAGGCAAATGAACTAATCAAAATTGATATGTAGAAACAATGATTTAGCAAAATAAAACTATGAAATTAAAGAACACAATCAACCACATACACCGCACATCACTACATGAGCAAGTTAATCTGTTTCACAAGCAAACTAATCGCACACATAACAACGCACTATCATCACGTTCAAGGAATTACTATTTTTTTAAATACGACAAGACAAAACTAACATTGTTGAATGCTAACCACAATATACTGGAGAAATCTGTCAATACGCTGAAAACATTCATTAATGCCGGATCATGATACCACTTTACCTTAATCCAAAACCCAGACACAGCAACAAGACTCCTTCAAGACTATCTCAACACATTACATGAATGGTGCACTACAAACAGACTCAATTTAGCCCCAGCTAAATCCACTGCAACCCTCCTCACAAGCTGGACAGGAGAGCACGATTACGTCCCGGGACTCAACATAAACAACACACCCCTAACACACACACACACACACACAAAATCCTAGGAGTAACATACGACACCCAAATGACATTCAAACAGCACACCACAAACACGAAAAAAAAACTGCCACCCAGACTTAACGCCCTCAGATCACTTGCCCACACAAAATTTGGACACAACAAAGAAACCACCACCACAGTCTACAAACAATACATAAGATCAGTTATGGAATACGCAAGCCCGGCCTGGGCTTCTAACCTAGCTGAAACACATCATAAGACCTTACAGACTATTCAAAATAAAACCCTTAAAATCATCACAGGATGCACAGCTACTACACCCACAGATCACCTACATCAAGAAACCAAAGTCCTAAAAGTCAAAGATCATCTAGACATGAGAGGCACTCAATTCCTGGCAGCAGCCTCCACGAATCAACACCACCCACTACACTACATGGCAACACACCCACAGACACCAAGAAATATCAAAACAACACCCAGCACACGCTATCACACACAAATACTGTCTTCTCTCCCTCCCTGCCCGCGCCAAACCAACTTCCGGAAGCACATCCATACTCGTATCACTCGCCGTTCCATCCACTCACTCATAGACAACACGCAGCTGCAAGCACGACCTCCAGAAATCCATCCTTCTGAATCCTCCCTTCCTCGCGAGGACAGAGTCCACCTGGCCAGGCTGAGATGCGGACACCATCCAGCTCTTCTGAGCTATAAGAAGAGACTGGATGACTCCGTCGTCGACACCTGCCCGGGTTGTAACACAGCACCCCATACCATAAAACACATCATAGAAGACTGCATTTCACACAACCACTTACACCAACAACACAATTTACACTATTTGAGAGCTCTGTGGGACAGCCCAACCGTGGCCATGGCCTTCCTTAAGGACTCGGGGCTGTTCGGCCAGGCAGCTTAGGGAACAACAACAACAACAACAACCACTTTACTTTTAATTCTGGCTAAGAGTAGATGATTTTATGCAGTTTATGAAGGACCTATATTATTCAGAGGATTTATCAAGATCGTATTTACCCCTATGAGGCCAAAACAGGGATGACACAATATAGATAACAGAAATTATCAAAATCACTGTGGAAATAACGCTTTAACAATACAGTATAACATTTTTAAATTAAATAACACTCCGTTCTTAACATTAATCGTCCATTACAAACCCCAATGCACTAGACTAAACTAATGAAAGCATATGATCCTCCTGGGACTATAATTATTATGTTCTCTCCACCAACCAACTTTACTCCTAAACTCGATTAATGAAATTTAACAAACACATGTGGCAGTCCGGGGATTCGAACCCAGGACGCTCACACCGAATATCAACACACTTATGCATTGCACCACGAAGACAGTTAACTCGGGACACCACACCCAGAACATAAAAGAACACAAAACTAACTTTGTCTAATACTAGCCATAATATAATGGATAAATCTGTCAATACACTTAAAAACTCCATTAATACCGGATGATTATGCTCACCTTAACCCGTTTAGCACCACGACGTCTCTTTACCTTTGATTCTGGCAAAGATTAGATGATTTTGTGCAGTTTAAGAAGGACCAATGTTATTCAGAGGATTTATCGAGATCGTATTTACCCCTATGAAGCCTATAGATAGATTATATTTATATTTTATTAATATCACCACAACAACAAACACCACCAATGAAATTAATTAAAGTATATATGATCCGCCAGGATATGTTAAGGAAAATCCTCTAATGACAACCAGAATACGATGAAAATAACGTCCTAGTGTTAAAGGAGCAAGAAAGACCTATACACGTCTCCCTCTATATACGATTGGGTTACGTTCCTGAAAACCCGATCTTAAATAGAAAATTCATATAGCGAACCCTAAAATTAACGGGGTAAATGGGGATGCGTTCTCGGACCAGCCTAAACCCAAACACCTAAAAACCCTATAATAATATCATACATCAGGGCATCGGATAGTGACAGGAGGCCTGGGTAATATCCTGTGTAGCGGGAGGAACTGTTTTTCAGATGCCTATTTACTAAGAAACAATGAACAATATCTTTAACCTAACCTAACCAAAACCTAACCTAGTATAATAGTGCACTATTTCTGAATGTAAAATGTAAAAATATATTTCAACATTACCAAATTATTGAGATATATGTACAGGTCCACCCGCTACACAGGATTATACAGAGACCTGTAGTACAGTAACTAAATGAGTGCACATTACCTTTACTTTTCTGTTGAGTATTTTCAGCTTGGTTTTCTGTTGAGTATTTTCAGCTTGGTTTTCTGTTGAGTATTTTCAGCTTGGTTTTCTGTTGAGTATTTTCAACTTGGCTTTCAGGTTTTACGGTTTGGTGTTCTTTCTTCTACAAAGATCTTGATCACTGGGAAGATTGGCCAATCATCATCTTCACACTTGTTTCTGAAAGTAAAATAGTACATTACTAAAGCTTATAATACAGTACTACTACTACTACTACTCTAAAAACAATTATTTCAATACAGTACACTTACAATAAAAGTACAGGTAAATAAAATAATAATAATCTTGACTTTCTACTTTTCAAAATTCAGAAAAAACGTTCACAATTCACTAGCGCTCGGACCATATTACAATGTACTCTACTACTGTACCAACACAAGTTATACTCGCATATGTGATACCAACAAACTTTGTCACAGTTGTGACACACATTAACCCCTTCAGCACCATTTACCTTTAATTCTGGCTAAGAGTAGATGATTTTATGCAGTTTATGAAGGACTTATCTTATTCAGAGGATTTATCGAGATCGTATTTACCCCTATGAGGCCAAAACAGTGATGACACAATATAGATAAAAGAAATGATCAAAATCACTGTGGAAATAATGCTTTAGCAATACAGTATAACATTTTGAAATTAAAGAACACCCTGTTCTTAACATTAATCCACCATTACAAACCCCAATGCACTAGACTAAACTAATGAAAGCATATGATCCTCCTGGGACTCAAACTCGGGACACCCACACCCAGAACATAAAAGACCACAAAACTAACTTTGTCTAATGCTATCCACAATATAATTGAGAAATCTGTCAATACACTGGGTTCATCTGGAAAACAAGCAAAATCATAATCAACGTTACAAATGCTCTATACATGAAGTTAAAAAGGAAAAAATACCATGAAATTTTTTCAAAAGCCTTTAACCCACAGAACACGGATGGCCCCCCGGGCGGAAAAATCGAGTCTTCATCGCGCAACCCCGGAGCTGACTCCTGCTTGACTCGGGGCCAAAAGCACTTGATCAATGATTTTCTGCAGTCCGAATCGATGCATAAAAGCAGTGGAACTCCATGGTTTCCAAAAAAGCTTCATAAACTGAATCAAAGTGTCTATTGATAGCCACAATAAAGGCATCATAATACTAAGACTTAATGTTACTGCCTGAACATTTTAATTCCACTTTAGGAAGGTTGTATATTATTATTATTATTATTATTATTATAGAAGCTGTCTAAGCCTCCCAACAGGGTGCAGATACACCTATAAAAGATGAATCCCCACAAAATACCCGTAAGTACTGGAGAGAGACTAAGACAACTAAGAACAAGGAAAAGGGCTACAGTAGTTAGAGAGCCCAGCAGAAAAGATCAGTTTGTCAATTAAAACACAATTTTAGTATAGAAGGTGTACAGTTGGTTGGCCCACGGCATGGTTGGCCCGCAGTGTACTGTTACCCCCCCCCCCCCTTGATGCCAATATATATGATGATGACAATAAGTCACGGGGATTGAGGGGAACCTCCTCAACCCATTATTGTATCCCATGCCAGTCAAAATAGACGAGAACGTGATTGCGAGCATACGAATAATGTAAACACTACATGGACGGCGGCCCGACCGTCAGCCGGCCCAACTGCCATGGGACCGTGTACAAATATCACTGCAAAATATTACAGTACCGCTATCTCAATTCAATCGCTACCTTTCACAACTTGGTCATCACTCAATAATCTTCTCAATTGATAACTACAATAAAAACAACAACAACGGGATCATAATACTCATAGGGTTACATATAATCCAAGCTAAGTTTACCTTCTATTGGCTCAATAATACCATGCTCAAAAAGCCAATGATACAGAGAACACCGCAGCTACGCAATGCTTCAGTATATGCCCCTCAACTTTACTATTAGGAGGACTTCTAGAAATATAAGGAGTACTGAATAAATTATCTTGATTGACCCATCATTAGCACATATGTTTTCCTATACTGTATGATATAGTATTCTGCAATGTTATCCCCAATATAAACACTACAAATGTAATACAGTACTGTATTAAATTGTAAAACTTGCTAAACAAACAAACCAAAACTGGCACAAAGACAATACAGTATAAAGGCAAAACAACTAATCAAAATGGCTATGTGGACACAACGCTTTAGCAAAATATATATAACAAAATTAGCCCTTGCTCAAACAAACTATTCCAAAGACTAATACAACTATTCTTCCTAAACTTAATCAAGTCTCCTGGTGGTAGCCACTAGAAAATAACAATTCTAAAATATGCCATAATTCTGAGAGGATTAAACTTGCTGACAGATCGTTTTTACTCAACTTAACACCTTCTGTACCGGCGACGTCGTTTTAAATGTATTCTACCTATATTTAGACAATTTTGTGAAGCTTAAAAAGGATCTGTGGTAGATGAAATGACATGGGTTGCCATTAAAGTGTTAAGAGGTCCTTCCTAAGCTGATTACAATCATCTAACAGTTACCAGTATATAATGAAAACTTCATCACCGATATAGAAGGGGTTAAGAACAACATATATATACACTGCTGACAAAAGTGAAGATAAGGAAGGAGTGGAAACATGAGAGGAAACAGAGAAAACTGATAGTGGAGAGAATAAATGTGAGAAAATTAAGGGAAGAATGTAATGCACAAAATACAGGGATATACCGGTACTGAAAGAGACTATTATAGGTTTGACTCCTGTAAGGAGATAAAGAAAACCTAATATTTAGTAGTGGCCCCGTAATCATTGACGAACATGCCTATTACATAAGGCATCCTCTTCAAACACTAATCCGCCGTAGTTTTGAATCTACCGCGCAGAGCATTTAAAAACTGAGGAGCCTTCATCATGAGCGCACGCGACCTCACTCATGGCTTCAGTCATTATGAATTGGGTTCTCACTACGAAAAAACTTCGTAAAAAATAAAAACAAAAAGAAAATAAGAATAACTATCCAATAAGCTTTCCATCATATCGTGGATGTACTTGTGTGGATTTCTGACCAGACGCTGATTCAGGCGTCATTCTTCCTTCACTGACATTCAAGTAAACCAAAATCCTTAATACATCAACGAATGGGAAGGGGACGGTCGGGAGGGCCCCAGTCGTCAATGATTACGGGGCCACTACTAAATATTAGGGTTTCTTTATCTCCTTACAGGAGTCAAACCTATAATTTATTAGTGGCCCCTCCATCATTGACGAACATGCCTGATTTCTAAGACTGGAGGGGGACATTCGTAATCATATCATAACTCTAGAAAAGCAGATAATAAAAACAACCACATAGTATTCTTACTTTGAAAATATATTTAATTAACGGCGTAGCCGAACAAATACAAGAAAAAGGGGGTTCAGGCAGGTGCGTGCTTCAAAGAAGCCTGCCTGACAAAAAATTGGTAACCCTGAAGATTCTGAACACAGATCTGTTAGTTACAAAGGCACCCCACTCAACGAGTGGTGACAAAAAATAACAAGTTATAAGTTTACATGTGCACATAATAAACCCCAACATAAACTTGGAGATAAATTGCAAAGGAACTCCAATAATCTAAAACTAAATTGCTTTCGCAGCTAAACTACTCTAACAACACCGTTGTTTTGTACTTAACATTGTACTAGCACAATTTCTCACTGAGAAATTTTCATAACACATTTTAACCTTAAATTGTATCACAGCTCTCATACTCCGGCGGGGTCTAGGGTGTCCTGTGTCAACTGACTGCACCCCCCCCCCCCCCCTTTCCCATGAAAGTAAACAAAAGTGACTGCAGGGCCGCCTAGACCCTCTGCCTTAAAGCTATACATGGTAAGGAAGGTTTGTCTAGAGCAACTGACAAGTATCTAGACAGAAACGTATGATTAGACGCCCACAACTGCGTGGACGCTATGTCTTCAACTGAAACAAATTTCAGGAAACGTAAAGAGGCTGCCCATTTGCGTAAATCGTGGGCCCGACCCACAACGCCGGGATTACTTTCTTTAATGACTTCTACCAGAAGAGAGGCTAATCGCCGTTTAAGTAAGCGTTTACCCGTACTTGCTACCCATAAAGCACCTTGGGGGTTGTGAGGAGCTACTCTCAAATATTTGGTTAGAGCTTGTACTGGACATAAATTATGATGCACCTTTCCCCTTTTTAACGCCGGCACCGTGAACTCAGAAAACACGTGTGCACTATGCTCATTCTTGGCTACAAAACCTGGGGAGGGTGCAATGGAAATACATTCATTAAGTCTACCAAACCTAAGACAATTAGGTGTGTTGCTCATCGCCGCCAGCTCAGACACTCTGTTTCCGGTGGCTAAAGCCAAAAGGAAAACCGCCTTTTTTAAGAGTAATGCAAAGTCTGCAGTATTTTGGTACAGACGAGAGTGAAGCAAAGACAAAGCTTTGTCCAGAGACCAAGTAGGCATGAGCTGACGGGGAGGTGGGCGGAGTTTAAAACATGCTCTCATAAAACCTGTTTCCTCCGCTACCGGTATGGAGAGACCTGTAAGGTCTAAAAAGGGCACTCTAATCGCAGTTAAGTGATTTTTTAATGTTACCACAGATAAACGTTTCTGCTCAAACAGATAATTTAAATAATTAAAAACTAATGCCACTGAGGGTACAGTTTGTTCTGTCCTAACGATCCAAGAAGTAAAGGCTTGCCAATGTGATTGATACTGTCGTTTTGTAGACTGAGTATATTGATTAAGTAATTTATTTGTCACATCTCTACCGTATGGTGCTAGCCACTTGGCCTCCTGAATGTCCATAATGCAAAAGTCAGCGAGGTCGCGAGGTTGCCAATCGCGTCTAAGTGGAAATACCCGACCGGGAGCGATACCGGGTCCGGGCACCACATTTTCAATTGCTGGTACCACAACTGCGCCGGCCACAGTGGCGCGATTAGCGAGACTAAGCCTCGATAATCTCGTAGTTTGTTCACTACGTGGCACATTAGTGACGCATCTGGCGGCGGAAACAGATAGATGGAGCTCCATCTGTTCCAGTCTGTCACTAGGGCGTCTGGCCCCCCTGCCGGCGTTTTCGCCCGGCGGGTGAGGTATAGATGGAGTTTGTGAGTCTCCTCGGACGCAAAAAGATCCACTTGTGGATGGGAGAGCTCTGCAATCATTAGGTTGAAAATGGGTTGCTTGAGCTCCCATTCTACTGTCGTGCTTTGTCGCCGGGATAGAGCGTCTGCCCAGACGTTCGCTACGCCTGGGAGATAAGAAGCGTGCAGATAAATATCTAGACTGTTGGCTAGAGCAAAAATCTCTTCTGACACGTTTAGCAACTTCCTTGACCTCGTTGACCCTTGTTTCTGAATACAGTGGACTGCATTCAGATTGTCCATTCTGAAGGCCACCGACTTGTCCCGTAACGCCGGGCCGTGAGCCTGAAGGAAATATAAGGGGACTAGTAATTCTTTGACATTGATGTGCGAGATTTCTAAGTGGGACCAAAGCCCCTGACCCTGGTGCCCCTGATTTGACTGAAATCCCCAACCTATTGTGCCTGACGCATCCGTGTCTACCCATACCGTTGGTGGAGGAGAGGTCCATGACATTATTGAGTGCAATGTTTCCCTCTTCGCCCAGACCGCTAGCAAGGTGTGGATTAATTTCGGGATGGGCCATAATTTTCCCGCCGGTAAGAGCGGGAAATATTTGTTGCCTTCCAATATTAATCGTTTTACTTTCAACCGGCCCAACTTGACAGTTAGTTGAATCCAGTTGAGAGAGCCGACCAGAGACTCCCAGACCCTCCGTGTCGTAGTCAGACTGTGAAGAAACCTGAACAGTTTCCTGCGAAACCTGTTGCGATTGTCCACACTCTGACTCAGAGTGAGAGCGGCGGTGTCCCAGACCAGCCCTATCCACTGAATTACTCGTGAGGGAACAAGGTTTGACTTTACCAGATTTACCTTGAAGCCTAGAGTTTTGACATGATTTAAAATGATATTGACATGTTTTATGCATAATTGTTGTGTCTCTGCCACCACCAGCCAGTCGTCCAGATACCACAACACTCTGATCCCTTGTTTTAACAATGGCATCAGGGCTTGCCGGACTAGTTTTGTGAATAATCGAGGTGCTAGGTTCAAACCGAACGGCATCCTCTGAAAAACAAAATTTTGGTGCCTGATCCGTAAGGCCAAAAACCTTTGAAATCTTTTGTTGACCGATACGTGCCAATAGGCGTCTGTCAGGTCTAGTGAACACATCCAACCTCCCGGCGGAAGTGTTAGCCTGATTTGGTGTACTGTTAACATTCTGAAAGATTCGTTGTGAATGTGAAGATTCAGATAAGACAGGTCTACGACCGGCCTCATCTGAACACTGTCCCTTTTGGGAACCAAAAATAGTTTGGACGTGAATACAGGGTAATTTGGGGGGACCGGGATGATGACATTCTTGGCAATCATTTCCTGGGCTAGTGACTCCACCTCTAAAGAAACAAAATTCGCCGTTGTCGGCTGACGTAATCGAGGTCGCCGGAGCCACTGCCAAGTGATGCCTTTGCGTGCCACCATCCGTGCCCAAGTGTTTAACGGCCATGCTTGGTGACACATTCGGAACGACCCAGTTAGCAGACAAGGGTTCGCCGGCTGTACTACCCTCGGTTCCTCCGGCCTTAAGGTAGGCGCCGGGAGTGAGAGAGACTTTAGTTTTTTGATGGTGGGGTTGGTGCTGGCCGCTTCGCCGGCTGGCTGGTGTAGGTCGAAGACTGGCCCTGACCTGGTTTATTTTGGCCGCGTCCTCTCTGACCTGAAAACCTATTCTGTCTATGCCTGTACTGACCCTGGGGGGAGTGGGAGGACTTAGGCGGAAGAAATGGTTTAGATCCCCCTGGCTGGGCTTTAGTAGTAGGCCTGGGTTTGGGGAAGTTAAATGCAGGTTTCTTAGAAGGGGTGGGACTGTGCTTAACGGCCTGTGCCATATTGAACACCGTTCGCCATACTTCAGGGGACATTAAAGAAGGGGTAAGTACTGGTGACATCACCACCTGGTTAGCAATGCGCTCAGGTAGCTTGCGAACTAACGACATCCTAAGATCTTGTCGTGCTCGCACCGCCTCAAGCAAGGCGGTGCGTATGTCACCTAAGGATTGGATTGACGACTGAAGAATCAGTCGCCGGGATAACTCAACCGATCTTCGAGCATCCGCGTCTGCGATTGCCTGAGTAGATCGTAGTAAAGACTTAGCCACCTGCTGAGATACTATGTACTGTGAAAACAGGCGAAAAGCTTTTCCTCGTAGCCTAAATTCTCTGTCTAGGTGAGTAGGGGTAGGGGTAGTGAACGGGTCCTTCAGTTCACAAAGATTAATCTTAGGGGCAGCTAGGAATGCAAACAAAGCCGCCGGGACTCCGCCGGCAGAACCCACCGGCATGGAAAACCATGAATGTGAGTCCTGAGGGATCTGGTGGGAAGATTTAGAAGTGAAAGTGGTTGCAAAGTTTTGAGCCTCTACCTCCCAATCCACCCAAGGTCCTGGACCCAACTGTCCCACCTTCAAAACTGGATTAGCTGCGTCGTCTGTGACGGTCCGTAAATCTAGTTCAGGAGTAAGAGCTGACAGAGTCTTAATATCATTAAACCCATCCAGCTTAGACCAGTCTGAAAATAGTTTTAAAGCTGAGGCAGGGGGTAAAGCAGGCTTAGAAGCATACACAAAATAATCCTGGTGATAATAACTAGGTATAGCCTTAATGTTTACGTCCAGAACATTACCTAAGGCATCCATGGCCCTTAATTTCTTTGACTTGTTGCCCTGGATAAACCACTCACGCGGTACCGGGAGTTCCCCTGACAAGGTAGGTTGGGCAAGCTCTGGTTTAGAGGGGTTCAAAAGAACCCATGATTCGTCTGGCCCATAAAGCAGGGGCATAGCTACCTTTCTAAGAGGTGCTTTGTCTAGAGGGGGTGGATTAACATCCGTTATGACCCTGACATTTGAAGTTGTCAATGCCGCCGTGGCAGGCTTAGTGCTCCTTGCAGGTGACAGAGTAGGAGGGTTAGGAATCTTAGATAAATCAATTGACGTCATCAGAGGCCGTACCGTAGAGCTTGTCGAGGGAGCCCCCAAGTCCATTGTGGGGTTTTCTTGTTGCTGACCAAAAAATTTAGATAAAGCATGAGTAAGCAACCCATCAATTTCTTGTGCTGTAACAAACTGGTTAGATGAAGAACTTATAGGAGAATCATTATTATCTCTTGCGGCGTCCAAGCCTGAGCCTGACCCTTGTCCTTCCATATCCGAAATTATTGAAACTTCGTCTTTTTCCTCCCGATCCTCCTGAGAAGACCCCGCCGAGGCAGGGGTACCTTGTTTCCAAGATAAGTCTGGGATAGAGGATGGGGTCGCCACGTCCCTGTGGACGTCGGCTACTGTGTGACTCGTATGAGTCGGACGTGGGTGGTCAGACCGTGGTTGGGCAAACCGCCAAACACCAAGGCCCTGGCCTACGCTCTCTTGAGAGTCTGAAACATTCTCAATTATTGACCCTCCTGAACTTTCCATTTCCAGGGTTAAAATATTAATTGGCAACTCCTCTTTAGGGACAGGTGCTGCACTGGACTCAGAGGCCCTAACACAAACTCTGTCAGGTGTAGAGGTACGATGAGATGCACTAGACTTAGGGGAATGTCGAGAGGACTTCCGATGTGAATCCTTTTTTGAGGATTTATGGCTGCGGTGTGACCGCGAACTAGTCTTAGATCTGGAAGAATCTCCGCCGTGACCACTGGTGGAATCTTCCGTCTTACTCTTCTTACTCTCCGGCGAAGAGGCCTGACTAGAAGACTGTTGTCTGAGAGGTGACCTTGACCTAGATCTCGCCCGCGACGAGGAGGCGGATGCCGGGGGTGTAGGCTCTCTCGGGCGTTTAGTTGTAGTCGCAGACGATACAGGACCCTGACTAGTCTCCGTCGGCTTAACACTCGTGACTCTAGAGGAACGTTTAGGGGGAGGGTGTTCTGACAGCAATCTATCCCAAAGTGGGACGTTGTCACATTGAAGTGACTTATGCGCGACAATGGTAGTGTAGGCCGACATTTGTTGTCGAACCTCTCTCAACGCTACCGCCGCGGTCTTATCATTATCACAAAGGACTTTAACAGCTAATTGAGAACAAAAGGAACAATTATGCATCACCCAGAGACCCCTTGAATGGTCTAGACATTTAACACACCTTATGCAAAGGGTGTGTGCAAAAATAGGGATACCAGCACAAGTAGGGGTAATGCACAGGGCAAAAACTGGGGCCACGGTAGCCATGACAGAGACTGGTGGGTGAAAACTACCGCCGGGTCTGTATTGGTCCGCCGGAGCTCAGCTCTGGAAAAAACAAGAAAATTTCCAGGAATTAATGCTCATAAGGGAAATCCAACATGATCGCACACCAGTGTTAATAACCCGCCGGGTAACGAGATGCAAAGACACAACTAACACATCTCGCTACGCGGCGGGGTGTAAAGTCTAAACAAATCTTTTGCTAAAGAAAGTGAAGAATACCCTCTGATATAATGGTTCAGCATGGCACTTATAGTCTCTCGGAGGAGGTGACTGTCTCAAGATTCAATTTTGTAACAAAGCAACCCCCCAAAAAGACGCCGGCCCTTGAATTATTATAGTAGAATAGCCCAGGGCAGGATGATACGAGATCTAATGTTTAACGAATTGTCCCAAAAGATCGCCGTAAGATCGAAGGCGGCGATACCTGATAGTATCACTAAATTAAATAGGTTAAAATGAATTTTGTAAAATTCCTTAATTCCTCCACCTAGGAGCACCCGCCGGGTGTGAGAATCGATATTTAACCTAATTGAACCTTCAATCGCCGTAAATAGTAAAGGCA
This sequence comes from Paralithodes platypus, assembly GCA_032716605.1. NCBI lineage: Eukaryota > Metazoa > Arthropoda > Malacostraca > Decapoda > Lithodidae > Paralithodes > Paralithodes platypus. Next base: position 60,299,604 of record CM064509.1, on the reverse strand, counting down.
GCGATACACAGAGTATCACTATAATGGATCGGTTAACTAACTGGAAGACCTAAGTCGTTCATCTCCTCACCCTACCCAGGTGCACCCGCCGGGTGAGAAGTTTTAAAAGTTAACCCCATAAGTTCCTGTCCCCGCTTCTTTGTAAAAGATCGCCGGGGAGGAAAGCCTAAACAACAGCTAGGTTTTTTCATGTGGTTGTCGTAAAACCAGGTAGAAAAAACTCCTAAAACGTATGTCCACAAGGACGCCGTTTTATATGGATGGGTACAGCCATCCCGCCGGGAATCAAAGGAGGCCTGAAACCAGGCACCCACAGAGACGCAGTCCTGGAGAGCCACAGACACCCCCCCGCCGGGGATACAAGCCAGTGTTAACAACCACGTGTGGCCCAACACTGCTCTCGGCCAGGATTTTTTCACGGTGAAACCGAGAAAAAACCCGCCGGAAGGAAACCCACCCTGAACAGATACCATCTGAACAACACACGACACGAGGATAGCCACGCACGGCTAACCCAAGGTCACACCATAATCCGTGGAATTAGCCAATACACAACTAAACCAGGAAACAATTATAGTCCGAGGAATTAGCCAATACACAACTAAAACCCGGATACACATGACACAGTAGGGCATATTTATAAATAATAAATAATAACACTAGTACATGTGGCAAAGCTACGAGCGGCTGGCTAGGCCTAGGCAGACGGCATAAAAACAGTTGAAATATACACGTACACTGGAAATATCACAACAGGAACCACCGCCAACACACCACCGTAGCAACAACTTCCAACCCAGGGAAGACTGACTCGGGACCCAGAAAAAACTTCACTAAGTGAAGAAAAATACGCTGGGAACGTCAGAAAACACAGCTTACCTCATCAGAAAGATAAAAGGCAGCAATAATTAACGCGTAGTGAAAGCCGCCTGCATCACAAACTAACTCAACTGTGAAAAAGTTCACATGTACACAACGTGACCACGAGGGTACATCCGAAATAGATGCCCCATACACTCGACCCAAAATACACTGCACTGCGGGCAACCAGCCCAGGACACTCCTGCTACGCCTATCCTAACCTTACTCGATACATCCTGGAGTAAACAAATGAGAAAAAACTCACTAGGGACGCAACGAATGCGGAACCAGCGGAGCGTGGGGAGGCACGTCCGGGCGGACTGAGCGCAGAGCAGAGAAGGAAGAATGACGCCTGAATCAGCGTCTGGTCAGAAATCCACACAAGTACATCCACGATATGATGGAAAGCTTATTGGATAGTTATTCTTATTTTCTTTTTGTTTTTATTTTTTACGAAGTTTTTTCGTAGTGAGAACCCAATTCATAATGACTGAAGCCATGAGTGAGGTCGCGTGCGCTCATGATGAAGGCTCCTCAGTTTTTAAATGCTCTGCGCGGTAGATTCAAAACTACGGCGGATTAGTGTTTGAAGAGGATGCCTTATGTAATAGGCATGTTCGTCAATGATATAAATAAAGGACATGGATGTTATGATAGATCTGGGAAATACTGTAGACCAAGTATGGAAAGGTACAAGAGACTACATGATTAAAGCAGCTCAGAAAGTATGTGGGAAGAAAACATTTCAAATGTGGAAAAAGAAAGGTAATGCATGGTTTACCACAGAGATAGAAGAAATTGTGAACAAGAAGAAAGAGTTGAGAAACAGCATGCTGCCAAAGAATATACCGACAGAAACTAAAGATGCGAGGAATGAATATAAATACTTGAAACAAAGTGAAGAGCACAATACAAGACGCTAAAAGGAAGGCAGATGAGGAATATGGGAAAAACATTAGAGAACCGTTTCTGAATGACAAGAAAGCAGACTAGAGCTGTGAAAGAAGCCAGAGGGAACAAGCCTGAGAGTGTCTCAGGTAGTAGGATGAGGGACACGAATGGGGAAGTGGTGGAAGGTGATGGTGTGAAAGGTGATGGTGTGAAAGGTCATGGTGTGGAAAGATAATTTTAGTAGCTTAGCCGTAAGAGTAGGGGGAAGGCAAAGATCTCATCCATGGGAATGGAGAGAGGTAGAATAAACAGGGTAGATGAAAGCCACATAATAAGTCAAAGAACCAATCAATAGACTTACAATGGACAAAGCTGTTGGAGTAGATAACATCCCAGGTGAAATGCTGAGATATGGAGAAGAAGCTGTTGACATAATGCATACTGTAGGCAGGGGTGTAAAGGTAACGAAGTACATTTACTCAAGTACAGTACTTAATATATTTTCTCAGTATCTACTTTTTAAAAACTTGAATTTTTGCCCAGTACTTTTACTCTAACTTGAGTATTATTTATAAGAATTACTTGTACTTTTACTCCACTACATTTAATTTACATCTTTTAATTTTGTGGAGTAAAACTTCAGCAAATTTCCGAAATATTCCTTCCAATAGATTTGAAATTCCCAATACCATTTCCCATGGACATTCCCCTGAGTGTAGGTGTGACATTTCTTGGCTAGTTCAATGGTCACCACTATATATATATATATATATATATATATATATATATATATATATATATATATATATATTATATATATATATATATATATATATATATATATATATACATACATATATAATATAATACATACATACATACATACATACATACATACATACATACATACATACATACATACATACATACATACATACATACATACATACATACATACATATATATATATATATATATATATATGACGCTGATAGGCCTCCTTCTCCCCCAACCCCCAAGGTATCCTAATGACTCTCCCATTGTCCCACCTAATCCCACAGGTTTCACACCTCACCCTTTCCACCAGTGATCAACTCAGCATTGCTATTTCATTAGACACTCATCTATTCTGAATATATATTTTTTCCCCAATTTCAGGTAACAAAGACAATCGTAAACATAAAACGAGCATTAGCTATACAAAAATAACTCGTGCAGAAACAAATAACATAAGTGTTGTGCATTCTTGATACAAAGAAGATAATTACAGTACCGTATATAAGAAAATAAAAGTTATGTTATTCCTTCCATTGAGGTTTGTAATGGAGGATTAATGTTAAGAACGGGGTGTTCATTTTATATATATATAACAGGTATCTCATATGTATCTTAAACAATTTGGAAAATACTTTTTACTTTTGGTACTTGAGAAATTCATTCAGTAGATACTTTTTTACTTTAACTCAAGTAACTTTCTAGTTGGGTACTTTTAATTTTACCTGAGTAACTTTTTGAGTACATACTTTTACTTGAACTTGAGTAAAATTATTAAGTACTTTGTACACCCCTGACTGTAGGTTATGTACATTAGCATGGACAAAGTTAAGTCTACCAGAGGACTGGAGGAAAGCAGTGATAGTACCCTTGTACAAAGGGAAGGGTAGTAAAGAGGAGTGTAAGAGTTATAGGGGAATTAGCTTGCTTAGCATACCTGCAAAGGTATACGCAAGATTAGTAACAGAGAGACTGCAGAAGATAACGGATGACAAAATAGGCGAGGAGCAGGTAGGTTTCACAAAGGGCAGGGGCTGCGTTGACCAGATAGCCTCAATGCATTTCTTGGTAGACAAGTATCTGGCCAAGAACAGAAAACTCTATGCAGCATTCATGGATTTGGAAAAAGCCTACAACAAAGTAGACTGGGAGGGTCTGTGGGATGTGTTAACAGTATATGGTGTGGGAGGAAACTTGCTAATGGCAGTAAAATCTTTTAATAGGAATGCAATGGCAAATGTCAAGGTAGGTGTAGTGTATATGAGTTGGTGACAATGCACATGGCGTTAGTCATCTAAGTGAGTTGGGAACACTGTGAGAGGATAGCGGGAGACGGCGGTAAACAAAGACTGTAAAAGCGGGCTGAGGAATAAACCACTAAAGTACAGCGGAATTTGTGTCAACCCTTTAATTATATGCTGCACATTACATTTGGCGACGAGGATGAAGTTCGCTAGCATGTGCTGAGATGACCAGACGCCGAAAATAGTGAAGACAGGCAAGATGAGCAGCTCGGTAATACTGGATGTTGGTGGCCTCAGGGAGTTTGATGTCCGAGGTGAACCCCATTCCCTAGCACAAAGATGGAAGCTGTGGAAGAGATCTTTCAATCTATTCGTTGTTGGGAAGGGTGTGAAATAGGAGCAACAGAAGACTGCATTACTTCTTCATACCGCTGGATCGGCAGTGCAAGAAATCTTTTATGCCTTGGTGGGTGAGGATGATGCGAAGGGCTACAGTGAAACAGTGAAGATTCTAGACAAGTATTTTACACCTAAGACTAATATACCTTTTGAGAGACATGTGTTTAGACAGATAAGCCAGTCAAGTACGGAGACAGTAGATCAGTATGTGTGTAGGCTAAGACAGCGTAGTGCAACTTGTGATTTTGGAGACAAGGTAGAAGAATACATGAGGGACCAGCTGATTGATAAATGTTATTCTCCAAAACTGAGAAGGAAATTTTTAGAATTGGATGGCTCTGTAACAATGCAGAGGTTGCTCCAAGTGGCGAGGGCTCAAGAAGCAGTTGACAGGCAGATGGAGGTGATGGGAGTAGACAAGCCTAGCCCTAGCCCTACTACAAATCCCTACCCAGTAACTATCGTCCAATTAGTTTAACCTCAGTTGTATGTAAAATGCTAGAAACAGTCATAAGAGACAGACTCGTAAATCACTTACAGGAAAATAACATACTTAAAGATACTCAACACGGCTTTCGTAAAAAACGTTCCTGTTTAACAAACCTCTTAGACTTCTTCCACGATATCCTCAACCTCTACGATGAGAGTAAAGCTGTAGATATTATATACCTTGATTTTCAAAAGGCCTTTGACAAAGTTCCCCACAAACGTTTACTGCTAAAACTAAAAGCGCATGGAATACAAGACGGTGTGTTGAAATGGATAGAAAATTGGCTCAGCGACAGAAAGCAAAGAGTAGTCATAAACGGTAAGGCATCTAAATGGACAAATGTAAGTAGCGGGGTACCCCAGGGATCGGTACTAGGACCAATTCTCTTTCTAATTTACATCAACGACATAGATGAGGGTCTCACCTGTACAATCTCAAATTTGCTGACGATACAAAAATTGCAAATAGCGTACTCTCAAAAGAACAAGTTGACAATATGCAACACAATCTAGATAAATTGTCACATTGGGCCCAAATTTGGCAAATGAGTTTCAATGCGGATAAATGTAAAGTACTACATATCGGATACCTAAATGAGAAAGCAAACTATTCGATGAATGGCACTCGGCTTAAGAATGTAAACAGAGAAACCGATCTGGGAGTAACAATATCGAGTAACCTAAAACCGAGTCAACAATGTTCAGAAGTTGTTAAGAAGGCAAACAAAATAATTGGCTTTATAGGCAGGTCATTTGAGCATAAATCCAAAGACGTTATCCTAACCCTTTACAATTCCTTAGTCCGCCCTCTTCTGGAATACTGCGTTCAATGCTGGTGCCCTTATTACCAAAAAGACATAAACAAGCTAGAACGAGTTCAACGTAGAGTTACCAAAATGATACCTAGCCTAAAGAACAAACCAAATGAAGAGCGTCTTAGAGAATTAAATCTATTTCCTTTAACCCAGCGCAGATTAAGAGGTGACTTAATTCAAGTGTTCAAAATCATCAAAGGCATCGACAATATGAACTGTAGTAAGTACTTCACTATCGACCAATCTAATTACACGCGGGGAAACGGTTGCAAAATTATTGGTAAATCTTTTAACTCACACGAATCTAAGAATTTCTTCTTCAATCGAGTTGTCAACTTGTGGAATGGGCTTCCCCGAGACGTTATAGACTGCAGCACCGTTGATTCATTTAAACTCCGCCTAGACAAATATCTCGCATCAAACCCGCGACTGACTGCGTTTGTAAATGAATAACTTTATTTTATCCTCCCCTCAGTTACTAACCCATATGTCCCCTACTAACTTCCTAGTCCTGCCACGGACATTAGTTCCAGGGCAGTAGTTCCCTTTCCAATGTTCCCTTACCCACTCTAAACCACTGTTTGGACACTTGATCCTCAGTGTTTTGGAGGACAAGCAGCCTAGAAGGGTCACTATACCTGTTGTTGCTTGATTTCCTTTGTACTCCTTTGTACAAGCCAGGTCAACGAGGTGGATTCCGAAGTGAACGCTATGAGGGGCGAGATTCGACGTGGAAGGAACCCAGCCTACCCAGGATCATGTACAAGCAGCCGTGCAGGGAGGAACGACGACAACCAGGACCAGGTCAAGAAAGAATGTTACCGCTGTGGAGGTTTTCGCCACTTTGCCAGGGATGAGTTTTGTCCAGCGAGAGGACGTAAGTGCAACAAGTGTGGCAAAGTAGGACATTTCAGGATCAAGTGCCGCACCCCAATACCTGTGGATTATCAGCGGGAGGCACGTCAAGGAGGGAAGACTACCACCAATACGCACTTGGTTGAGAGTGGGAGTAACAAAAAGGGACAATTTACTGGGGACAACAGGGAATTTGCATTTTCCGTATCAAATGAATACAAAGATCAGAATAGGCCTAATGTGTTAATTCAGCTTCAGGTTGGGGGTGTTCGAGTGAAGGATGTAATGATTGATTCGGGAGCTACTAGTAATGTAATGGGGGTACAAACTTGGGAAATGTTAAAATCTTGTAAAGTTAAATGCAAATCAAGAAAAGGTGCAAAGCAGTTAATTGCTTATGGTAGTAGTGAACCCCTGCCTACATTAGGAACTTTTACAGCAGAGGTTCACTGCCCAGCCAATGATCAGAGATGTGTAGCTGAATTTGTTGTGGTCGACTGGCCAGGGAGGACCCTCTTGTGCAAAAATACTGCAGAAACCCTTAATATTTTGAGAATTGGCCCATTTCATGTAAACAATGTTAGTGAACTGCCGGAGGAGATAAAGGACAAATACGACAAACTCTCTGTGGGTATTGGGAAGCTAAAAGATTATGAGCTTAAGCTGAACATTGACGAGAGTGTTTTCCCGGTGGCTCAAAGAGTGAGAAGAATTCCATTCGGTTTAAGAGATAAGGTGGATGACAAACTGGATGAGTTATTGAAGAACGACATCATAGAGGAGGTACCGGAGGGTCCCACTAGCTGGGTATCCCCTGTAGTTGTAGCCCCAAAACAAAATGGTGATGTTAGAATTTGTGTTGACATGAGAAAGGCTAATGAGGCTATAATCAGGGAACGCCAACCTATTCCAACTGTGGAGGAACTGCTGCAAGACCTAAATGGAAGTACAGTAAACCCTCGCTATCTCGGACCTCTAGAAGTCGGAAACCCGGACTACTCGGACTGGCATCGGCCTCTCGGAAAGTTCGCCGTATATCTCGGAAAATTCCGAGATGTAAGGGGAAAACTCCGAGGGCCCACATGGTCTGTCGGACAGGTGTCATATATCTCGGAAAATTCCGAGATCTAAGGGCAAATTCCGAGATCTAAGGCTACAGTGAGGTGGAGAAGGACAGTGAAATGGAGAAGGAAAGTGATATTTATAATATATGTCTGCTGGATACTGTACAGGTACTGTAATTTATCTTGAATCAACGTTGTTAGTGATAGGGAAGTCTCCGTTTTCTCTGGTGGCTCGGACTCCCTCTTCCAATTCGGACATTTTCCTCTCTTAAGTCGGACATAAGTCGGACTTCGGACATCTCGGATTTTCGGTCATCTCGGACTGGGTCTCCCCCCAATTAGTCCGAGATAGCGAGGGTTTACTGTACTGTATTCAGTAAACTTGATCTAAAGTGGGGTTTTCACCAGATAGTTTTGGATGAATCAAGTCGGTACATTACAACTTTTGATACTCACAGGGGACTTTACAGGTATAAGCGGTTAATGTTTGGGGTCAGTTCAGCACCTGAGAAATACCAGCAGATAATCCAGGGGTGATCAGGAGTTGTAAAGGGGTAGCCAATATTGCTGATGATCTCATTGTTTATGGAAGGGATGAGAAAGAATATGATGAGAGGTTACTAGCAGTTCTGAGCAGGTTGGTCTTACCCTCAATGCAGGGAAGTGTGAATTCAGGCTTAGGAAACTCCATTTTTTTGGTCACGAGATAACCACAATGGTGTGAAACCTAGTGAAGAGAAAATAGGTGATAGGCCTATACGAGATGCAGTGGCACCGAGTAATACAGGGGAAGTGAGATCATTCATGGGGCTTGTGCAGTATGTGTCTAGATTTATACCAAATTTGTCGACTGTAGCTGAGCCAATTCAGAGGCTTACTCGCAAAAATGTAACGTTTGAGTGGGGTGAGGAGCAACAGAGAAGTTTTGACCCTTTGAAAGAATGTCTAACGTCAACAAGAGTACTTGCATATTTCAAGCCAAATTGTAAAACGAGGATTGTAGCGTTAGTCATCTAAGTGAGTTGGGAACACTGTGAGAGGATAGCGGGAGACGGCTGTAAACAAAGACTGTAAAAGCGGGCTGAGGAATAAACCACTAAAGTACAGCGGAATTTGTGTCAACCCTTTAATTATAATATTATGCTGTACATTAGAGTAGGGGTTGGGTTAAGTTAAGTGAAAGTTTTGAGGTCAATGTCAAAGTAAGACAGGTCTAGGGGCAGTTTTACTTCAGCTGCTAGGTGGTCTATGGAGGGTAATATCCTATGCCTCCAGGAGCTTGACAGAAGTCGAGCGCAGGTATAGCCAGACAGAAAGAGAAGCACTGGCACTAGTGTGGGCATGCGAGAGGTTTAATCTGTATGCGTTTGGTCGTAAATTTGAATTAGAAACTGACCACAAACCATTAGAGTTCATCTATTCATCTAGATCAAAACCGTCAGCCCGAGTAGAGAGGTGGGTACTCAGGCTGCAGGCATATGATATTAATGTTGTATACCGACCGGGTGTAGGCAATATTGCTGATGTGTTATCTAGGCTGAATTCTGGAGTACAGAGGGACAAAGGTGAAACTTATGACTATGTTCGGGCAGTAGTGAAGAGCAATGTTCCTGTTGCTTTATCAGCAAGAGAGATTGAGAAAGAGTCCATCAATGATGATCAGTTACAGAGGGTAAAAACCAGTATTAAAAGTGGAGACTGGAGGCTTACTAAAGCTACACCATTCTTTCCTATTAAAGAACTTTGTGTTTATGGTGAACTCTTGCTGAGAGGCAACAGGATTGTGATACCACAAAGCTTGAGAGATAGGGTACTTGAGCTAGCCCATGAAGGACACCAGGGTATAGTAAAAACAAAATACAGGTTGCGAAGTAAAGTATGGTGGCCTAAAATTGATGCAGATGTGGAGAAAAGATGCAAGACTTGTCAAGGGTGCCAAGCAGTGGGTGATTACCCAGCACCTGAACCAATGTCACAGGTTTTGCCTCCCAGTGGACCGTGGCAGGATTGTAGCGCAGACCTGTTGGGGCCTTTACCAACAGGAGAATCCCTGTTAGTTGTTGTTGTTGTTGCTGTTCCTCAGGCTGTCTGGCCGAGCAGCCCCAAGGTCCCGAGCAAGGCCAAGGCCATAACCGAGCGTCCCCACAGAACCCTCCCAGCTTACCACTAATAATGCCCAGGTGACCGAAGCCACTCAAAGGCGGGGAGCTGAGGAGGGTGCGGAAACGCCCGGGAAACAAAAGCCCCACCCAAGGCCCTGTGCCCCTCAGCAATTATAAAGGGAAAGTTGAGGGGCAAAGGAAAAATGTGACGCTTTGGCTCCCAATCTGCCAGGGTTGGCAGTAGGGAGGTCAATCCACGGAAAAGACGCCGTCACTTGAGATCTAGAAAATATATAAGTAAAAGGAACAGTCAGAGTAAGCTATGGGTATGGCAGAGAACGCTCAACTCTCATTCTGATAGACCAGCCCATCCCTGTTATCCCTGTTAGTGATAGTAGACTACTACAGTAGGTTCTTAGAGGTGGTGATTATGAAGTCTGTAACTAGCACTAAAGTAATAGAAGGCCTTCTACCAATTGTTGTCAGGTTCGGCATGCCTGTTTCACTCAGGACAGACAATGGGACCCAATTTGTTTCAGAAGAGTTTGAAGCGTTTTTAGCAGAAAATGGTATTGAACACAGGAAAACAACACCTTTGTGGCCACAAGCAAATGGGGAAGTGGAGAGACAGAACAGTACAATCATGAAAGTTCTGCGGGTGGCACAGGTGGAAGGGAAAAACTGGCGTCAGGAGCTTTTGAAATTCCTTATTGCTTACAGGTCAACACCTCAGGTGACTACTGGAACTACTCCTTACTTTTTGATGTTTGGGCGTGAGATGAGATCAAAATTATCTGAATTACAACCTGGTACCGGTAGTGAGTTTTACAATGAGGAATTTAGGGATAAAGACTGGTCTAATAAAATAAAAGGTAAAGTGTACGCTGATGAAAAGAGACATGCAGCTGAGCGAGTCAATGAGCCTGGAGACCGGGTCTTAGTCAGGCAAGCTAAAACAAACAAACTGTCTCCCAATTTCTGTCCTGAACCATTTGAGGTTATTTCTAGAGAGGGAGGGGAAGTGACAGTTAGAAGTGTCTGGGGGACAATTGAGGAGAAACTTGTCGTTTGTAAAGAAGTATTGGGAACCGAGTGTATCACAAGTAAATGATAAGGGTGTAAGCTTGGAGGGAAATGCAACATCACCTCTGCACACTGCTAATCGGGTGCCGGTGCCAGTAATTCCAGTTAGTTCCCCAGTGATACCGGTACAGTTATCCCCATCTGGTCAAAATATACATGAAAAGAATGGGCATGTGGTTGAAAGAATAACCAGTACCAATAATACCTAGAAGTCCTACAGGTGAGCAAGAATCCCCAGGTTATCAAATCACTAGTTAGACCAGCAAGGGAAATCAGAAGGCCAAAACGATTTGAGGGTTATGATTTGTCTGGCGGATAGTGTAGAGAATGGTGTTGTGGGTTGCCTCTAGGGTAGATTACAGTACAGTACCGGTAGATAATTTTATACCGGTATCTTTATTACCATTTTATGAATAATATTAGTCAGACAGGAATATGTTGTTTTATTATTTTCAGGTACTGTATTGAGAATGTAATTGATGCCATTATTATGTTAATCTTTGATTTTCTCAGATGCCAAGTGTGCCTTTATGTTATTGTCTATTCATAAAAAGGGTTTATGTCTAAAGAAGGGAGGGATGTAGTGTATATGAGTTGGTGACAATGCGCATGGCGTTAGTCATCTAAGTGAGTTGGGAACACTGTGAGAGGATAGCGGGAGACGGCTGTAAACAAAGACTGTAAAAGTGGGCTGAGGAATAAACCACTAAAGTACAGCGGAATTTGTGTCAACCCTTTAATTATATGCTGTACATTACAGTAGGGGTTAAGTTAAGTGGAAGTTTTAAGGTTTTTTGTCATGGGGGGGGGGGGGGCAAAGCCCCCTCTTAACATATTATTGTATCCAATGGCATTCAAAATAGATGGGAACTTGACTGCAAGCGTCCGACGCCTTCCCCACCGCCGTCATGTTTACATTTGTCAATCGCCGTGGTTCAAGTTCGTGTCTATTTTGATGGCGATTTGTTTCGGTTATTTGACCCCTGCTGCCAATATATATGATGATGACCATATGTCATGGGGGGAGGGTGACATGGGAGGCTTTGCATATTATTGTATCCAAAGGCAGTCAAAATAAACGGGAACATGATGTCAAAGGTCCGACGCCACTACACGTAGTGTAAACAATGATGGCGGTACGCCCACTCTTCTAACAATTACCTTACGTCATACTGTGTCCTGGTGTAATAATTATACCAGTAGTCATGTTATGCATTGTAGATTGAGACGAGGCAATGTGGACAAGAGCGGTGCATACCCATGTGCAGTGTGTGGAAAGGGAGTGGGCGTTAACTCAATTCAATGTAGCATCTGTCGATGTTGGGTACACCATGGGAGTAAGCGCTGTAGTAGAATAAAGGGGCCCCTGCCGAAGGATAAGTCAGAAATAGAGAAATTTGAGTGCGTAGTGTGCAAAGGTGAGCTTGTGTTAAGTGATGATCCTGTGGCTGTAAATTTTGGAAATGAGTCTTTGGAGCTGGTGAACAAGTTTTGTTACCTAGGAGATACCATCTCTGCCGGTGGTGGGGCCGAGGCTGCCACTGTTGCTAGAATTAGGTGTGGCTGGGGGAAGTTCAGAGAATTGATGCCAATCCTGACCATGAAAAGAATGCCTCTCCCCCTGAAGGGAAAGGTGTATGCCTCATGTGTTAGAAGTGCAATGACGTATGCCTCAGAAACATGGGCCATTAAAGTAGAGGATGTCAACAGAATGGAGCGTAATGAGATGAGAATGGTGAGATGGATGTGTGGGGCCAGGCTACAGGATAGAATAACAAATATTGAGCTGAGGAGACGTTTAGGTATAAAGAGTATTAGCGAGGTGATGCGTACAAGTAGACTGGGATGGTATGGACATGTGGAGAGAATGGATGAACAAAATTGGGTGAAAAAATGCAGGTCTGTGATTGTGGAGGGAGCTGCACCAAGGGGTGGACCGAGGAAGACCTGGGATCGGACTATACGCGCCGATCTCAAATCCAAGAACTTGACAAGTGAAGCAGCCCTTAACAGGGTTACCTGGAACACCGCCATTAGGACAAGAGACTGAAACTGCACTGATGTGTGGAACACTCACTCTTAAAATTTTATGTATGTATGTATGTAGTCTAGAAGTTGTAATAGGTAACAGAAAATATCGGTATACTGTATAGGCCTAATACTCATTAATTACTTTACAAGAATAACTTCATCAAATAACACATACCGTACTTTTGCAGAGGTGGAAGGAAGCTGGATCAACATAGCTCTGTTGGCGTCGCAGAGCTTCGTCATCGTCGTCGTCTTCTTCTTCTTCAGGTTTCTTTTTGGATTGATGATTCAAAGATGACAGCTACCCTCCACTAGTCGCTGCGTTTGCATATAATCTGCAACAGAAGGCACACATCAATATCACAATATGGTAACACATATATTACGGTACCTTCCCCCGAGGGTACCCACATCAATGACAATAAAATATACGGTAGGTTATGTTCAATCTATAACACACTAAGGAATAGAAAGCCTAAATATTGACAATATATAGGGAAGGATGTAGTATCCAGGCATACAGTCGTCATGTTTACATAGGTCGATCGCTCGCGGTTAAGTTCCTGTCTATTTGGACACCTATTTGTTTTGTTATTTGCCCCCTGCTGGCAATATATATGAAAACATGATCGCGAGCGTCTGTGTACTGTACTGTAAACACTGCGGGAGGTACGCCCGAATACTACATCCTTGCCATAAAATATATGTTATGTTCAATCTATAATACCGGTACACTTAGATATTGACAGCCTAACTAAGGACCACTTCCTTTACCCATTGAAACTTATAACGCATTTCCACACGTTCTCCTGGCTATCATTAGACGATTCTATACAACTTAGGAAGGCTCTCTAGAAATCAAGAGTACCGTATAAACAATTTAGGATCCTAAAGGGTCAAAACCCTTTATGACACTGACTCCCATACATCCTTCCTAACCTGAATATATTCGTCTAATCAAAGCCTAAATAAACTGCTAAAACGCGTCATAATCCTTAACCCGGGAACTGCGGGGAGACTCTTAAGAGTTCCCCCGGCGGACTGCGGGGAGACTCTTAAGAGTGAGTGAAAAAACAAATCAACTTTTGACATCGAAAAAAACATATTTTTTTTTATTTTTTTTTTATTTTTTTTTTATTTTTTTTTTATTTTTTTATTTGGCCCCTGGGCCATGTAAAATCTCAGTCCTCTACCTCCCCTCCTTCCCCACTTTCCTCCTCTCCTTCAGTTATCACCTATTTTCCCTGTCATTCCCTTATTCTGAGGTATATTTTCGTGCTAACATTAGCGAGTTGCAAGCAGGGTGTTGCCATCACTGATGGCAAGCGAGTGCAAGAGAGAGAGAGAGAGAGAGAGAGTATCGATCGACTGTGTCTCAGTGGCCTTGGGGGAAATTGGCGGGAAAGCAGCTTGCCTCACCCATACATTATACAACTCACGGGCTATATCTCCGATTTTGACCATCCAAACGCTGTTTTCACTCGTTTTATTGTTGTTTCAGGTTAATACCTTTATAATCAACCCATAATAGGCGCATATGGATAACTATTAATGCTATTAATGGCACAATGAATATTTTAGTGACGGAAACACCTCAAATACGTCAGCACAGGGGGACGTTTCCAATTACCCCCATGCGCACTTGTTAGGTTAAGAGGTTCACTTTACATATACTGTATAGGCTATACCAAAATTAATTTTATCTTTGTATATACCGGTACCGGTACCATAATAAAGACAACAAACAATGGACTCGCCTTTCCTTTGACACCCTAGTACCATACCGGTATTGGGTATGTTTACATGTGATACCAGAGGTGCCGATATTTGTGCGTCTATCTATACCTAACAATATAGGTTTGTTACCGTAAATCACATAATTTGGGATGGATGTAGTATCCAGGCATACGATCGTCATGTCGTGCACTCGCGGTTCCTGTCTATTTTGACACATATTTTTTCTGTTATTTGCCTCCTGCTGCCAATATATATATGAAGATGACAATAAGGCATGGGGGGGGGGGCCAAACACACCCTTCAACCTACAGTATTGTTATATCCCACGGCAGTCAAAATAGACACGGAACATGATATTGAGCGTGCGAGCAGTGTAAACAAAGTGGCCAGTATGCCCTAATACAATATTCTTACCCATATATTTACCTATAGGCCTATAGGTCATTACCGACTCAAATGCAATTTCATTTCAGATTATCATCAACCCACAAATAAACCTACTTCATTATCGGTATATCAATTAATCTAATTCATATAATGTGGGACTCCAAGCGCACTAACCATTACCGGCACGCTATCAAGAAACAAAATATCCAACCAACACAATATACCCTACAACCCATCAATTATATGAGGGTTATAGATGTATAAAATTGTTATACAGTACCGTAACCAGGGTCACCAACCACTCCCCCGCCACTGATACCCACATCAAACTAACAAAATACTTCATAATCATCAACGGGTTACTGATATAGCCGGATGATTTTACTCAGCATAGGAAGGACCTCTAGTACTAAAACGGGTGAAATGTTACCTTCAGTTTTCCGTCGCGTACTATTCACCACTCCAGGAGTTGCCTTGTCCCTCTTCTATCCACTGCTTTTCTTGAAGTCGGGGACATTGTTTTTGTTTCCTTCCCCAGTCATTCTGTAAGTATAAACTCAAATTAATAATACATTATAAACATCTTCATATTGTATTATTAACCCCATCCAGCCCCACTAATTTCTGCAACTACAACAACAGTTACACTACCATATATAAACACACATCATCACAGTGTACAGTCGCGCTAATAAGTCATGTCTCAGCTGCCATTACGTTTGGCTTGCTCTATGCTGTATTAATGTCTGTCAGATGTTGAATGGGGTGGATAAGTGTAGGAACCTGTTTGTAGATCTCACTCGAAACGAATAAATCAAGTTTTAAATAGTGCTGAAGCCAATTATTGACGAAATATAGTTGGTGCCGAGACATCACTTATTAGTGCGATTGTACAACTACAAAACCTTGGATAATAATACTTTAAACGATAATTATCGCGAATAGACTCGCAGCGTTATTATACATAATTTATTAGGGAAAGTGAAGCTCTATGGAATCCTTATAATATACTCACATAGATTCCGTTGTGCTAGAATAGTTTTGTAACTCGATTTTGTTGATATAAAGTCCCGCGCGTAAGCAAACTCAGTCCCACAATCTTTTAGAGCTCCGCTACGGAGGTGTCCGAAATGGAGTACACTCGCTACGTGTCCGAAATGGAGTACACTCGCTACGGTAAAGTGTTATGTTCTACAAAGATGTTACTGTATGTCTAATATATGAACCCACAGTAGCTGGCATGCAACTTGCAAGGGCTAGTGTTGTATCCCACGTACTGGGTCTAGGGCACTCTAGGGTTGGGTTGGGTTGGGTTAGGTTAGGTTAGGTTAGGTTAGGTTGTTTGGTTAGGTTAATTACTAGGTCTCGGAAACAAGATTCGTAGTTGCGGTAGTATTTACATCAAAACTATAGTTAACTATCAAAACTATTCTCCCACAGTGGAATCTATGTGAGCATATTATAAGGATTCCATAGAGCTTCACTTTCCCTAATAAATTATGTATAATAACGCTGCGAGTCTTTTAAAAAAAATTACCCTTTAAACATAACAAATGTAAACAACAAAATATTGCACTCTGCTGAGAACAATATGACCAAAACAGGTCCAATCAAACTAGTGAACACTCCCATAATCGAATTACAGTATATGGGCCATGGCCAGTTCGGTCACAGGGAGTATTCGGATACACAGAGTAAATTATTTATTTGTCATTATTATTAGGTTATTAGTCCTTTTAACTATTTATTTGTCTCTATTATTATATTGGCAACATACCTTCATACCAGGGGTCATAAATATATCAAAATAAGTCCTGTGGGACTATGAAATAGCTATTATTGGACAAGAAAAATATTTTGTTCATCCCTCCACTGGAACATCAACAACAATGTCAACAACGTATCGCCGTCGGCAGTGTGCAGTACTGCCAATACGTATAGCGACTTCCGCTAGATCTAGAGATCTTTACTTCGATCTAGCAGCAATGACTTACACTAGCGGTTTGTATTTAAACTTTTGTTTTGAAATTTCAGAACAATTTCGAAGTGATATTATATGGATTTTGCCAATTCATATTTCTAGTGGTATATATCATGTCTTACATCTAACAATATATGCGGATTTAACTTCAATTGGTAACCCTCCCGCTCGAGTCGGCTCGAAGAAAATCGATAATGGTGGCACTTTAGTAAACTGGTGATAAACAAAACCGAGTATCGGTATTATGGTAAGTTGGCTACCTACTATTGTTTATAAGATATAGTAAGTAATGATAAGTAAATTATTATATATCGGCGATTTCGGTAATTTTTTTTTTTTTGACAGTCATGAACAACTTTACTTTATTTATATTTATATATATATATATCCTATGACCTGTTCGGTTATTGGCGAGGTTCGGATAATGACAGGTCGGATATGGGAGTGATTACTGTACATTAACAAAATATCATCAGAGAACATGTATGCATAAATTCACACATAATGCAGGATACCAAAACTAGGACAAAATTCAACCGAATGAAGAGAAGCATAGAAGACGAGAACCAAACCAACATTCTACACAAAATATATTTACACCAAAAACATCAAGTACAGGGACTTATAAGAGAACCTATCAACAAATATGAAACAAACCTAACACTACAAATAACAAACGATAAAGCCAATAACAAATTATGGGAAAATATACAACACTTAACACGAAACAATCATGATAAGGGTAATAAAGAACTTCATATTTATAATGAAATAGGGTTGAAACTTCAACAAAATCAAGCCAAAACACTATTACAAACATACTGGTGGTGATGGGCTGGTCTATCAGAGTGAGAACTCAGCGATCTCTGCCATACCCATAGCTTACTCTGACTGTTCCTTTTACTTATATATTTTCTAGATCTCAAGTGACAGCGTCTCTTCCGTGGATTGACCTCCCAATCTACCAAGATTGGAAGCCAAAGAGTCACATTTTTCCGCCATGCTCCCCAGCCATGGAGTGGCTTCGGTCACCCAGGCTTTATTGTGGTCGGCAGGGAGGGTTCTGTGGGGGCGCTCGGTTACGGCCTTGGCCTTGCCAGGGGCCGTTCAGCCAGGCAGCTTGGGGAACGGGAACAACAACAACAACAACAACAACATACTGGTCACAGATTTTCATATTTTGTTACCAACCAAATACATCAAACCAATATAAAAACAGTGTGTGTGTGTGTGTGTGTATTTACCTATTTGTATTTACCTATTTGTAGTATACAGGAGTTGAGCTTTTTAGGCTCGTATTGTCCCGCTTCCTGAGTTACAATTATCTAACTTTGCCTTAAAAATATGAATGTTTTTGGCACACACCACTTCCTCTTCCAACTGATTCCATTTACTTATACTTCTGTAAGGGAAACTATACTTTCTCACATCTCCTTTACATCTTCCTTTCATTAGCTTATATCTATGCCCCCTAGTTCTTCCATTATCTTTCACAATATAACCCTTCTTGTCCACCTTTTCGAGTCCTCTCACACATTTGTACATCATAATCATATCGCCTCTCTCCCTCCTATCCATTAGAGATGGTAAATCTAATTTCTTTAATCTCTCCTCATATGGTAATTCTCTCAGTTCTGATATCATCCTAGTTGCAGCTCTCTGAACCTTCTCCAGCTTCTTTATATGCTTTTTTAGATGTGGTGCCCACACCACTGCCGCATACTCCAGTCTTGGTCTCACCAATGTTTTTATTATTTTCTCCAGCATCTCCTCGTTTATATAGTTAAAGGCTATTTTTATTCTGTTTAGCAGTCCATATGTTTCTCCTACTATCTTATTAATATGATTCTCAGGTGAAAGATCACTCCTAACAGTTATCCCTAAGTCCTTTTCTTTCTCTGATGGGTTAATAGTGTTTTCTCCTAACTTATATTCCATATGAGGCCTTCTTTTACTTACTCCCATTTCCACTACATGACATTTATTTGTGTTAAATTCCATTTTCCACTTCTTGCTCCATTGATCTATCCTATCCAAATCCCTCTGTAATTCCCTACCACTGTTTTCATCTTCTATACGCTTCATGATCTTGGCATCATCTGCAAACATATTCATATATGCATTTATATCCTTTGGCATGTCGTTAATGTATATTAGAAACATTATGGGAGCCAGCACCGCTCCCTGCGGAACTCCACTTGTGACATCTTTCCACATAGAAAATTTATCTCTGATAGTAGTCCTCATCTGTCTCTCTGAAAGATAGTCCTCCATCCAATTTAACAAACTACCCTGTGTGTGTGTGTGTGTGTGGGTGGGTGGGTGGGTGGGTGGGTGTGTTTTGTGTGTTGTGAAGGGAAGTAAGGTGAGCGGGCATTGTGGTGGTAAGCTTTGCTGCGTGTCTACCTGCTGAGATCGGAACCTCTCCAGGAGGTCTTGGACCTGGGATTCTTTTGCTGGGGTAACCCAAATTACTTATGCTAGTCAAGATAGGAAGAAGATTCAAAGATATTCTCCTAACCTTATTAAAGTTTTCTGACATTAACCACAATTTTTCTTCAAGGAGATGTGGGAGGGCATGAAGGGATGGTCTGAACATTGGTTAATGCCTTTTCATCCAAAAAAAATGCAAGTACATGCAGATTGGGACTAGCAAGATAGACAAGGTAGGATACAGTATGTATGAAGCGATGGAGGAAGTGAATGCAGAAAAGGATATAGGAGTAGTGATAGACAATAAGTTAAATTTCTCAGAACATTTAGCGGAAAAGATAAACAAAGCCAATAGAATTGTAGGGCTGATAAGGACATTTGTGTCACTTGACGAAGAAATATTCAGGAATCTCTATACAGCGCTGGTTAGGCCGCACCTGGAGTATGCGAACCAGGTGTGGGCTCCATATATGGTAAAGGATATAGAAGCAGTGGAGAAAGTGCAAAGGAGAGCTAGCAAGCTAGTACCAACGTTGAAGAACGCAGGCTATGAGCAGAGGTTGAGGACACTGGCATATAGGAGAAAGAGAGGGGATATGATAGAGACTTTTAAGATAGTGTCAGGAAAGTATGATGAGGATGTGTGTGAAGGTATCTTCTTGATGCGGGAGGGAACGAGAGGACACTCTAAGAAAATTTACAAAGAAAGAAATAGGCTTGAAAAGGCAAAGAACTCATTTTGTGATAGAGTGGTAAACGAGTGAGACGCACTGCCCCAGTATGTAGTCGATTCCGAATCAATAAGGAAGTTTGAAAGTAATCTTCATAAAGCATGGGGAAGACAAGATTTGAAGTTTGATTATAAAGCAAAAATACAGAATAGTAAAAATGTTGCGTCTGCTACCGCCGCCGCCAACACCGTGAACGACCGCAGCAGTGCAAGTACTGGCTCTGGCACTGAGCTGGATACACAGGCCTAGTTTGCCTTTTTCCAGAGGATCTACTGTAAGAAACTGTAAGAATACAATATCAGCAAAATCAGAGTGAAGCCTTCCACTATCATACTCTTGGTAAATTTTCATAATAATTACAGCAATATAAATAAAATACTCACATTAGGGTCTTCCCGTGCCGCCGCACCTCCTCTGTCATCTGCATCATCTTGGCATCTGCCCGCAGATCCCGCTGTCAGGCCGGGCGCTGTAACTCTGTGCAAGGTGGCAACATGTCCTCCCGCTGCATGAAGGCTGAGGCTGGGCGGGTGTCTGGCCTGGGGGGGTCAGGGGTGTCATGTGAGGCGGGGGAACTAAGGGGTAGGGTGTGGTGGCCGGGACCAGGGCGGGTACGGTTGCGGGGGTCAGCGTGGAAGGTGACGTTCTGGTAGTAACGTTCCTCCTCCATTGCCAGGCTGGGGTTGCTGGGATGCCGATCAACAACACCACCACCACCACCCACACCGGGATAACCTCCTTCACTCAAGTTCTGGGTTGATCTGGAAAACAAGCAAAATCATAATCAACGTTACAAATGTGACGTTAATGTGAAGTTAAAAAGGACAAAATACCATAAACATTTTTCAAAAGCCTTTAACCCACAGAACACGGATGGCCCCCCGGGCGGACAAATCGAGTCTTCATCGCGCACCCCGGAGCTGACTCCTGCTTGACTCGGGGCTAAAAGCACTTGATCGATGATTTTCTGCAGTCCGAATCGATGCATAAAAGCAGTGGACAGTGACTTAGGAATGCTTACAATGGTGGAATAAATCAATAAATACATAATCCATAGATGATCAAAAATAAACAAGCTGAAGTCGTAGGCGCCGATAATCCGATATGTCGGCCGTGTAATCAAAAGAAAAATGGACACGGTGCCAAAACCCCATTTTTATATTATTACCTCAAATGAGAACCACTTGGTGTACAATATCCTAGTCTTCACCATTCACAAGATAAGAGTGAGTGCTGCCTCATGATATATATCTAACCTAGGTGAGGCCATTTATATCTAACCTAGGTGAGGCCATTTATATCTAACCTAGGTGAGGCCATTTCATTGTGGAGATAATGAGTACTGTATATGGAAATTATGAAAATTCCTGAGACTCCCACTATTACCCCAGAATGTGGTAAAACTTGCCCTTGAAAATAATTTCACCATCAAAACTGAAGTACTTGGTCTATAGTGTTCTAGTGTGCACCATTCGCAAGATAACAGTGATTGCTATATTTTGTTATATAACTCACCTACCTTAGGCCATTTATTTCATCAAATCTAATGGAAGGATAATATAACTCGGGGAACTTTGGTATACCGGTATCAAAAAATTAATTTGCAAATAAACCTAATTAATGAAAACAATTACACTAATGAATACATGTGGTACTCAAAGGATTCGAACTTAGGATACTCACATTCCGCGCACTAACCATTACGCTATCAAGACAGTTAAAGGTTTATAGTTACCAGAAATAATAATCTTTACAGATAAAATATCTCTACTAACCCTCTACCTTCAAAAAGTTCTTCCTAAACTGAATACAAATGTCTAATGATAGCCACAATAATATTAATAAAAATCTTGGCAGGATAATATAAATGTGTGAAATATAACCTTTTTCCCTTAACCCCTTCTGTACCGGCTACGTCTTTTTAACTATATTCGGCCTACTATTACACAATTTTATTCACTTTTAAAAGGACCTCCAGCAATTAACCCGTACAGCCCCAGCGACGCGCCTGACGCGTCGGCGATGTATGTAACGCACAGCCCCAGAGACGCACCTGGCGCGTCACCCTAATTGCGCCGACCGTAACCTCAGGTGTAGCCACTCAAGAGGGCTCAGATTTGTATGGGCACTGTGTACGTATCCCACGCAACCGTGCCGATGGTTGAAAACTCAAAGTCCACGTGCGCGTGAGCGCGTAATAACCTGTTTTTTTTTTGGGGTAATTGCCTTCAATTTGTTACTCTTGTAAAATACGTTTTCGGGGGCTCTGTAGGACCATTCTTTAAGCTTTTTGAGCGGTTTTTCGTGGTTTTTCCTTCATTCCTAACCCATTCGCTATTGTTTCTGGAATAAAACAATTTTTTGAAAACCGGCCGTGTTCTGGTGAACAAACATTACAAAACTAGCCGGGGCTGGACGGGTTAACAGGCTTTAAACTATCTCACTTAACCCTTTTAACTACCACAGATCCTTCTTAAACTGCGCAAAATCGTCTAAATATAGCTAGAATAAAATGGAAAAGACGTCGCCGGTACAGAAGGGGTTAACTCTCTAACCTTCAACAACAGGGTGTCAAACAGGAGCAATTTTGTTTGAAGACTTGAAAGAATATGAGAAGGCATATAGGAAAATTATCAAGTAGTGTTGTTTTGGCCATTTTATCATTTCCCCAAGACATATTTCGAACTATAAACCATACAGTGCGTTGGTATGTGTGTGATTAGTTTGCTTGGGAACCAGATCAACTTGCTCATGTAGTGATGTACACCCTATGTGGTGCATTGTGTTCTTTTATTTATAAATAATTATTTTAGTTAAGCGTTGTTTCCACATAGCGATTTTGATTCATTGTTTTGTCTTTTTACTGTGTTCGTATACGTTTTGGTTTGTTTATTTTGCAAGTTTTACATTATAATACATATATTGTACAATAATAAAGAAAAAACAATGGATTTGGCTTTCATCTCACACCCTGTTCAACAAGTTCTTCCTAAACTTAATAACATTGTCTAATGATGGCCACAATAACATTAATAAAGACATCACAAACAGGATGTTTAATTTTAAGGTCCCGAGAATCCAAGGACAGGGTAAGCAAACATTCTTCTTCACCGCCATCAAAGACTGGAACGACCTACCCCAGTCAGTCCGTGAAAAGAGAACACTGTATTCCTTCAGACGTAGCCTGAAGGAACACCTGAACCGGACAGCTGCGAGAAGGGAGCACCAAGCTTATGTCTACTACTAAATGCGACATAAGAGATAGACAAACCAATCTGAAATTATTACTGATTATGGATTACTGATATTTACTATAGGATGTAAGGTATCTTAAAATAACCCCCTAGAAATACTTTCTCTAAAGTATCTATTTCTTTATCCTCCCCTTTTTCCCCAGCTAACCTAATCCCACAAGGACCCCAATGGAAATACGCCTTACGGCCTTATTGGGCTATCCTTAGTTGGAATTATGCAAGGCTGGTACATGTCATATTTGTAACAGACTATATGGTACCAACTCTGTAAATTGCTAACTGAATAAATATTATTATTATTATTATTATCACAATACTGAATGGGCAAAAGATACTGTTAATAACTCTACTTAACTTTGGAAGGACCTATACAAGTAAGTGATAACTGCAGACTAAAAAGCAACTCCATGGTTTCCCAAAAATCTTCATAAACTGAGTCAAAGTGTCTATTGATAGCCACAATAAAGGCATCATAATACTAAGACTTAATGTTACTGCCTGAACATTTTAATTCCACTTTAGGAAGGTTGTATAGAAGGTGCACAGTCGGTTGGCCCACGGCATGGTTGGCCCGCAGTGTACTGTTACTGTTGCACAGTAATACAGTAATTTTGTCAATATATTCAAATATTTGTAATATATAAAACAAACAATTACTTATGCTAGTCAAGATAGGAAGAAGATTCACAGATATTCTCCTAACCTTATTAGAGTTTTCTGACATTAACCCTTCCAGCCCAGCTGTCCTGTTATAAGGACACCGCGGCAGTTGGGTAGGACCCCGGGTGTCCTTATAACAGGAAGTAAGCTTGAAAACCTATTCAGCTTGTTTTGAAAGCCGTCCGTCCAACGCATGTAAACACAGCCGGTTGGACCGACGCCGCGCACCTCCGAACACAAGAAGGAGAGGCGTATTTTGTTTTTGTGTGTCTGTATGTTGTTATTTCAGTAGTGAAAAGTCTTATATGGCTAAAATCGCGGATAAATGCGCTCCACGGAAATCCTCATCACAACTGAACCAGTTGACTTAGAGAACTCTACTCAACGCCAATCTACAGATTGGAAATCACAGTACGTTTAGACATGCGTGGAAATTTTCTAGCAGTTAAAATAACAAAGATATGGTAGCCTAGGCCTAGACGTTTTTCGGCCAAATCGCCCGGGTACCTGACACTGTCCTTAGGAGGGGGACTCCGGGCCAGAAGGGTTAACCACAATACAATATCAGCAAAATCAGAGTAAAGCCTTCCACTATCATACTCTTGGTAAATTTTCATAATAATTACAGCAATATAAATAAAATACTCACATTAGGGTCTACCCGTGCCGCCGCACCTCCTCTGTCATCTCCATCATCTTGGCATCTGCCCGCAGATCCCGCTGTCAGGCCGGGCGCTGTAACTCTGTGCGAGGTGGCAACATGTCCTCCCGCTGCATGAAGGCTGAGGCTGGGCGGGTGTCTGACCTGGGGGGGTCAGGGGTGTCATGTGAGGAGGGGGAACTAAGGGGTAGGGTGTGGTGGCCGGGACCAGGGCGGGTAAGGTTGCGGGGGTCAGGGTGGAAGGTGACGTTCTGGTAGTAACGTTCCTCCTCCATTGCCAGGCTGGGGTTGCTGGGATGCCGACCAGCAACACCACCACCACCACCCACTCCGGGATAACCTCCTTCACTCAAGTTCTGGGTTGATCTGGAAAACAAGCAAAATCATAATCAACGTTACAAATGCTCTATACATGTAGTTAAAAAGGAAAAAATACCATGAACATTTTTCAAAAGCCTTTAACCCACAGAACACGGATGGCCCCCCGGGCGGACAAATTGAGTCTTCATCGCGCACCCCGGAGCTGACTCCTGCTTGACTCGGGGCCAAAAGCACTTGATCGATGATTTTCTGCAGTCCGAATCGATGCATAAAAGCAGTGGACAGTGACTTAGGAATGCTTACAATGGTGGAATAAATCAATAATCAAGAATAATACATAATCCATAGTTGATCAAAAATAAACAAGCTGAAGTCGTAGGCGCCGATAATCCGATATGTCGGCCGTGTAATCAAACGAAAAATGGACACGGTGCCAAAACCCCATTTTTATATTATTACCTTGGGTTCTGGCCAAGATTACATTATTTTATGCAGTTTAAGAAGGACCTATGTTATTCAGAGGATGAATTGAGATCGTATATTACCTTTGAGGCTTACAGATACATTATAAGTTACAGAAAATCGTCTAATGGTAACCACAATACGATGAAGATTATGTGCTAGTGTTGAAGGGTTAACAATAAACTATAGTCTGTTTCTTTATAGATTATGTGCTAGTGTTGAAGGGTTAACAATAAACTATAGTCTGTTTCTTTATAGATTATGTGCTAGTGTTAAAGGGTTAACAATAAACTATAGTCTGTTTTCTAGATTATAGATTATGTTGAAGGGTTAACAATAAACTAGTCGGTTTCTTTATAGATTATGTGCTAGTGTTGAAGGGTTAACAATAAACTAGTCGGTTTCTTTATAGATTATGTGCTAGTGTTGACGGCTTAACAATAAACTATAGTCGATTTCTTTTCATCTGGCGGTAAATTGAATCCCTTAGCTACTCATTTTTCGATACTTAACCCGGCCAGCCCCGGCTAGTTTTGTAATGTTTGTTCACCAGAACCCGGCCGGTTTTCAAAAAATTGTTTTATTCCAGAAACAATAGCGAATGGGTTAGGAATGAAGGAAAAACCCCGAAAAACCGCTCAAAAAGCTTAAAAAATGGTCCTACAGAGCCCCCAAAAACGTATTTTACAAGAGTAACAAATTGAAGGCAATTACCCCAAAAAACAAGGTTATTGCGCGCTCACGCGCACGCACGTGGACTTTGAGAGTTTTCAACCATCGGCACGGGTGCGTGGGATACGTACACAGTTCCCATACAAATCTGAGCCCTCTTGAGTGGCTACACCTGAGGTTACGGTCGGCGCAATTAGGGTGACGCGCCAGGCGCGTCTCTGGGGCTGTGCGTTACATACATCGCCGACGCGCCAGGCGCGTCGCTGGGGCTGTACGGGTTAATGCACAAATATGAAACTACCATGTCTCTGCATCCTATTAACACCAAATATTTGTATAATTACCTACATATTTCACCACAAAACATTTAAAATAACCTATAATACTATCATGTCTCTGCATTCTATTAAGACCAACTTTGGATAATTAGTAACATATTTCACCAAGGGCGACCGCAGGAATTTGTTCAGGGGGGGGGGGGGCCCAAAGAAAATATTTTTTAGATCCATGGCTATACAATTTTCCCAATGTATGTCTATAACATTTCCGGTGGTGGTCATGTAGGCTACCAATCATAAAAATGCGTTTCCCCATTCATTTCATCAAATATAATGCAAGGATAATATAACTCGGGGAACTTCGGTATACCGGTATCACAAAATCAACTTGCAAATTAATGAAAACAATTACACTAATGAATACATGTGGTACTCAAAGGATTCGAACCTAGGATACTCACATTCTGCGCACTAAGCATTACACTATCGAGACAGTTAAAGGTTTATAGTTACCAGAAATAATAATCTTGACAGATAAAATATCTCTACTAACCCTCTACCTTCAAAAAGTTCTTCCTAAACTGAATACAAATGTCTAATGATAGCCACAATAATATTAATACAAATCTTGGCAGGATAATATAAATGTATGAAATATAACCTTTTTCCCTTAACTCTCTACCTTCAACAACAGGGTGTCAAACAGAAGCAATTTTGTTTGAAGACTTGAAAGAATATGAGAAGGCATAATAGGAAAATTATCAAGTAGTGTTGTTTTCCCCAAGACATATTTCGAACTATAAACCATACAGTGCGTTGGTATGTGTGCGATTAGTTTGCTTGGGAACCAGATTAACTTGCTCATGTACTGATGTACACCCTATGTGGTGGATTGTGTTCTTTTATTTATAAATAATTATTTTACTTAAGCGTTGTTTCCACATAGCGATTTTGATTCGTTGTTTTGTCTTTTTACTGTGTTCGTATACGTTTAGGTTTGTTTAGTTTGCAAGTTTTACATTTTAATACATATACTGTACAATAATAAAGAAAAAAACAATGGATTTGGCTTTCATTTCACACCCTGTTCAACAAGTTCTTCCTAAACTTAATAACATTGTCTAATGATGGCCACAATAACATTAATAAAGACATCACAATACTGAATGGGCAAAAGATACTGCTAAATAACTCTACTTAACTTTGGAAGGACCTATACAAGTAAGTGATAACTGCAGACTAATAATCAACTCCTTGGTTTCCAAAAAATCTTCATAAACTGAATCAAAGTGTCTATTGATAGCCACAATAAAGGCATCATAACACTAAGACTTAATATTACTGCCTGAACATTTTACTTCCACTTTAGGAAGGTTGTATAGAAGGGCCACGGCGTACTGTTATTTGCCCCCCCTGCTGCCAATATATATCATGATGACAATAAGTCATGGGGGTTGAGGGGAAGCTCCTCAACCCATTATTGTATCCCATGGCAGTCAAAATAGACGAGAACGTGAATGCGAGCGTACGAGTAATAATAATAAGCATGTTACTTATTTCTCATAAGCGCCAATTTTTCCGAAGAATTCACTAGCGCTCGGAAAGAGAAAGAAAAAAGAACAAAATCAATGCATCAAAAGAAGGTTTATATACAACACACATTTAACAATCACTAGCAGTGGAAAAAATAGCCTAAACTCTATAGCCATCTGTCATGACACCTCTCTCAAGATCATAGCTTCTCTCAAAGAGAAAAGTCTTAAGTTGTCTCTTGAAACATTCAACAGAACTCAGTTGTCTCATGGACAGCGGCAACCTGTTATACACCTCGGAGCCATGTAGGAGAATGACCTCTCAAAGAAAGAAGACTGCTGGAAAGCCCTGGGTTCATCAAGACGAAAAGGGTCATTGTCATGACGCACAACTACACCATGGTGTGCCGGTGGGCGCCTGAGCAGCTCCGCAAGGTACCTAGGCTCACCAAATTTGAGAACCTTAAAAGTCACCAAACACAACTTAAATTCTATTCTTGCTCTTACTGGCAACCAGTGCAGTTCTATGTGAAGAGATGTAGTAGGAGTTCTAGGTGGAACACCAAAAATGAGTCTTGCGGCCCTGTTAAGAACAGAGTGAACTTTCTTTAAAATATAATTTGGAAGACCCACCAACAGGGCATTGCAATAATCAACACGAGAGAAGACCAATGAGTGAACCAACGTCAGGAGTAACGTAAACACTACATGGGCGGCGGCCCGACTGTCAGGCGGCCCAATTGACCACTTGCGAGTTTCGTTTTATAAGCAAGTTGGAGCAGTAGACATTGATATTTAGCAGAATTACCACCTAAAATACGGTTGTAGTTCATTAATAAATACATAAAATCCATTTCAACATACTCTTTATCCATCAGAAACCTACATTATTATTGCATTTATGTTTACTATCGACATCTACAGCTCCAACTTCCTTATACTGTACAGTAGCCTGAAACTCGCAAGTGCTCAATTGGAATGCGGCCCAACTGCCATGGGACCGTATACAAATCTAACTGGAAAATACTACAGTACCGGTATGTCAATTAACTCGCTACCTTTCACAACTTGGTCCTAACTGAATAAACTTGTCAATTGATAGCTACAATAAAAGGAACAACAACGGGATCATAATACTGAAAGGGTTACATATAATCCAAGGTCAGTTTACCCTGTATTGGCTTAATAACCGCATCCTTTAAAGGTCAAGGAGACAGAGAACACCGCAGCTACGCAATGCTTCAGTGTATGCCCCTCAACTTTACTATTAGGACTTCTAGAAATATAAGGAGTACTGAATAAATTCTCTTACTGACCCATCATTAGCAATTTGTTTTCCCTAAACTGTATGATATAGTATTCTGTAATGATACCTCCGATATAAACACAAAATATTTAACCCTCGTCTAGCGGGGGGTTTTGGGCTATTTTGGGCATATTCAGGCCCTCCTGAATGATCAATCAAGTATCTGCATGAAAAGAAATGTATTCAGCAAAAAACTAGGCGCTACAAGCTTCAAAATGAGACCAGAATGAGCTACGTAGCACTCGTCATTTTCATGCAGTGGTACCACTAACATGGGAGTTTAGCGTATAGCGGCATATTTTTTCCAGCTA
The DNA here is from genome assembly GCA_032716605.1 of Paralithodes platypus. Taxonomy (NCBI): domain Eukaryota; kingdom Metazoa; phylum Arthropoda; class Malacostraca; order Decapoda; family Lithodidae; genus Paralithodes; species Paralithodes platypus. The sequence goes on along the minus strand of CM064509.1, from coordinate 60,270,270 downwards.
CGCTCACTACTGGCTACACTGCCGGCCTCTTGAGAACAGAGGGAGCGTGAGTCAGTGGGCGGCGGTAAGCCCTGGGTGTCGGACGTGTGGCCTGCTGCGCTCCCGGCCATTTGCACTCTATTTTAACCCTTTAACCCGTCCAGCCCCGGCTAGTTTTGTAATGTTTGTCACCAGAACCCGGCCGGTTTCAAAATATGGTTTTATTCCAGAAACAATAGCGAATGGGTTAGGAATGAAGGGAAAACCACAAAAAACGCTCAAAAAGCTTAAAGAATGGTCCTACAGAGCCCCCGAAAACGTATTTTACAAGAGTAAAAAATTGAAGGCAATTACCCCAAAAAAACAGGTTATTGCGCGCTAACGCGCACGCACGTGGACTTTGAGAGTATTCAACCATCGGCACGGTTGCGTGGGATACGTACACAGTTCCCATACAAATCTGAGCCCTCTTGAGTGGCTACACCTGAGGTTACGGTCAGCGCAATTAGGGTGACGCGCCAGGTGCGTCTCTGGGGCTGTGCGTTACATACATCGCCGACGCGCCAGGTGCGTCGCTGGGGCTGTACGGGTTAACCTAAGAAGTGCGCATGGGGGTAATTAGACACCTCTGCCTGTGCTGACGTATTTGAGCTGTTTCCATCACTAAAATATTCATTTTACCATATATAGCATTAATACTTATCCATACGCGCCTATTATGGGTTGCTTATAAAGGTATTAACCTGAAACAACAATAAAAAGAGTGAAAACAGCGTTTGGATGGTCAAAATCGGAGATACAGGCCGCAAGTTATATAATGTATGGGTGAGGCAACCTGCTTTCCCGCCAATTTCCCCCAAGGCCACTGAGACACAATCGATCGATACTCTCTCTCTCTCTCTTGCACTCGCTTGCTAACAGTGATGTCAATGCCCTGCTTGCAACTCGCTAATGTTAGCATGAAAATATACCTCAGAATAAGGGAATAACAGGGAAAATAGGTGATAACTGAAGGAGGGGAGGAAAGTGGGGAAGGAGGGGAGGTAGAGGAGTGATATTTAGCATGGCCCAGGGGTAAACAATTTTTTTTTTTTTTTTTTTTTTCGATGTTTAAAGTTGATTTTTTTTTTCTGACTCTTAAGTCTTCCCGCAGTTCCCGGGTTAAAAGCCTTAATAATGCTCCTAACTTGCTGCTTTTTAGATACAGACTTAAGTCGGGCCCCGCTCTTTAAGTGTTAATACTGTATTAAATTATAAAACTTGCAAAATAAACAAACCAAAACTGGGACAAAGACAATATAAAGGCGGGGTGACCAGTAGCGACATTGGTAGAGCGCTCGGTTTCTAACCGGTAAGACCGAGTTCGATTCTCGGCTGGTGGAGATAGTTGGCCAATCTCCTCACACCCCTTGCCTGTTCTAATCTCCTAACAGTAAAATAGGTCTATGACAGGGTAAATAGGTTCCTCGTGACCTCATCCCTTTACTAAAAAAAATAAAAAAAAATAAAAAAAAATAAAGGCAATAGAACTAATCAAAATCACTATGTGGAAATAACACTTTAGAAAAATATAACAAAATTAGCCACGGCTAAAGGACATTTTTCTAAAGACAAATACAACTATTCTTCCTAAACTTAATCAAATCTCCTGGAGTTACCCATTATAAAATACAATATGCCATAATTCTGAGAGGGTTAAAGTTACCGACATATTTTTTATTCTACTTGAGAACAACCTAAAGAATTATAATGCAAAACTTGCAAAATAAACAAACCAAAACTTGGACAAACACAGTAAAAACACAAAAGAACTTATCAAAATCGCTAGGCTATGTGGAAACAACGCTTAGGGGGAGATATCGACTTGAGGGATTTTTTTCTGGACCCCTTTCTCCCTCATGTTTAGCCCCATTGCTTTTGAGATTTTAAGACCTTCGCCCTAGTAGTTTGGATATTTTAAGACCTTTCGTGCCATTAAGGTGTCGATGTTTTCCTGGCGAGCGATAGCGAGCCTGTAATTTAAGAGCAACCGGCCTCTGGCCGGGAAAATTTTCTACCGAAAAATTTACAAATTTATCTTGAAAGGGGGTCTAAGGGGTGTAATTTTAAGCTTGATGAAAAAGTAGGGAACAAACTAAATACCTCCCCTTAAAAAGCTCAAAATCTTGAAAATACCATTAGGTGTTAAAATGTGTTTATTCAACATCCCTTCATAAGCCAGTGAAATGTTATTAGTGAAAACCCATTGGAAATTGGTTTTTTTAATGTTTTCCAAACTTTTCCTGTATTTCTAAAAACGTTATATAGCGAACTTTGAAATTGACATGCTCAGTAACTCCTGGTCGTACGAGGATCTTACATATATAAATGGAAAGAGCGTAAAATACTCTACAACCTCCCAAAAGCTGTATCTTCTACTCTGCCGTATTCCTGCGTAAAATATTGTAAACCAAAAAAAAATAAGTTAAAAATTTTCACCCAATTACCTTAGACTTTCACATGTTTTTCTCAATACCTGTTTTGTCGCACTTTGGGATCAAATAATTATTGTATTATTGGGCCTCTAGCAATGTTTTACAGTATATACCATTGGAAAACGCGTGAAATGCTCTATAAAGCTCTTGACGCCTTTTTTTGAATTTGAGACACAGCCCCTTGGCATATGTAGCTAACCACAGAGTACAAAATCATTACCTTATTTCCGAGTCACCTAATTCCGCAATTAGATAAAAAAATACAAAATAAAAAAGTGGATCAAGAGTTGTAAAACCACTTGTCCTGAATTGTCTGATCCCTCTGAAAATATTATAGTGCTTGGGTTTCCAATTATTCAACTTCTGAATATTTTGTTTATTTTCGAGCTAATTTCAACCCTAATTCAGGAACTAATTGACCTACGATTAAAAAACAATTAACAAAAAATCCTTGTTACATCATCCTCTATACAGTATGTGTGCCAAATCTTATTGAAATCGGATGAAGTTCAGTGACACCCCCTATTAAAAAGCTGCCGGTCCCCTTAACCCTCACAGACCGGCTTCGCATTCTATAAGATATCCCTGAACCCCGGGGGATTTGGCCGAAAAAAACTCGCCTAGGCTACTGTATCTTTGTTATTTTAACTGCTACCGCATTTCCACGCATCTCCAACCGTAGATGTATTTCGTACCTGTAGACTGGCATTGAGTAGAGCTCTCTTAGTCAACTGGTTCAGTTGTGATGACGATTTTCGTGGCGATGTTAACCATATGAGACACTTTTCACTACTGAAACAACACACAGCCACACTAAAACAAACGACGCCTCTCCTTCTTGTGTTCGGAGGTACGCGGCGTCGGTCCAACCGGCTGTGTTTATATGCGTCGGACGGACGGCTTTCAAAACAAGCTTCCGGTGCCTCAGAGCCCATCCGTGTTCCTGGCCCTAGTTTGGTTATGGGTGCCTCAGAGCCCTTCCGGGAACCAGGGGCTAAGCAAAATAAAATTTAGAAATATAAAAACACAATCCACCACATACTGTAGGGTGTACATTACTACACGAGCAAGTTAATCTGTTTCAAGAGAATATAAACTATTGCAATGAATCTATTAACTCCCACAGGTTCTCCTTAAACTTAATAAAACTGTCTAATGATAGCCAGAATACAGTTAATATATCCCCAACCCACCTAACCTTCCCATACCATCCACATCCTCAACTCAACACACCACACCCCAACCTAATCCATTCTCACCCTCATCTCCTGCACCCCAATCCCCACCTCCACCACCACCTCACCCATCCCAACCCTACCCACCCTCACCCCCACCTCATCCTCGTGCAGCAGCACCCAACATAGCCTACATCGTGCACATAACATTAACATTCTCCAATTAAACATAGATGACATCAACACAAAGAAACACGAACTCTCACACTTTATCAAACAACACAACATACACATTGCCATCTTACAAGAAACAAAACAAACCTACATTTCATGATTTCACCACCATTAGACAAGACCGGGCTGTCGGCAGCGGCGGTGGACTTATCACCCTGGTACACAAAGAAATATCATACATAGTCACCAGTGTACAGTCCCGGACAGATCAAACAGCAACACCCCGTCCACCAGCTGTGTGGTGTGGGGCTCTGCGGATTTGGTAAAACTGGCAGGAGGTGGGAGGGATGTGGGTGGATGATGAGGGGAGGGATGTGGGGGGTTTAGGGGGAAGTGTGGGAGGGTGAAGAGGCAGTAATCATGGTATGACTGGTGGGAGGGGGCAAACGAGTGACGGGGTAGGGGAGAACAGAGTGACAAGCAAATTTTCCTATAGAACAAGCTACTCCCACAGGATTTTAAATTACACACACCTACAATATCACTGTATGCTACATTTAACAAATTTAACAGTCTGCTCTCCCCTACCCTGTCACTTGTTTGCCCCCTCCCACCAGCCACACCATGATTGCTGCCTCTTCACCCTCCCAATTCCCCCCTAAACCCCCCACATACCTCCCACCTCCTGCCAGTGTTACCAAATCCGCAGAGCCCCTCACCACATAGCGGGTGGACGAGGTGTTGCCGTTTCATCTGTCCGGGACTGTACATTCCAAATCCCTCCTCCCCCCAAATGATAACACAACAGAAATACAATCAATTAAAATACGCACTGGCAACGACTCCAACATAACCATCATAAACACATACATCCCTCCCCAAACATCCCCTACAGTACCAAATGAATACAGACCACAATTACAACAGATCACAAACACCCCACACATCATCCTGGGTGGTGACTTCAACGCAAAGACGTCGGCCTGGTTTGTCGACAACCCCGACACAGACAAGAGGGCTGGTACTTCAACACTAAACAGATAACCTTATCATCCTTAACGACATCCATCAACATACCCATATTCCCCACCAAGCCCTCTATAACCCATCATCTCCAGAAATCACCTTTTGATCCCCAGAACTTGCCCCCACAATATCCTGGAGGGTGGTTAGAACCTTAGGCTCTGACCACCTTCCGATCATTATCACCACCAAAACCAGACTCACCCCAGCTAGCCACAAACACACTTACACCAATTATAAAAGAGCTAACTGGGAAGCATTCACAAATGAGACAGAACAACACTTCACAACTCTAAACAGCGTACCCATCACTAACATCAACAATGCTGTACACATACAGTACTCAATAACACTATCCAAAACGCTGACAAGAAACACATTCCGAGAGGTAACAGAAAAAGACACAACCCCAACTTCACACCAGAAATTCAAAACCTAATCAGACAATGCGACATACTGAAACACTCACCAGCACCCCACAACACCCAGACTAACAAAAAAATACAAGAACACAAAAATAAATAAATTGGAATAACTTCCTACAAACACTTGATCACAAAACAAACCCCCAAAAACTCTACCAAACACTAAACAGTATCACACTTTCCAACAGCAACACAACACAATCACATGCTGCAATCACAACAACAGACTCTACTCCTTCATGTAAACAACAACCAAACACTCTCATCAATCACTTCTCACATGTCAGCCACCTAAAACCCCACAAAAACGACCGACGTGTCATCCGACGTAAGAGACAATTCCCGACAGACCCTGACTATACACCCTTCACCAATCACCAGACAAAGCACATCATCAACAATCTCAAGCACTCACCCGCCTGTGGCCTAGACAACATAAGCAACATTAGTAAAGCCTTCGATGCCATCCCCCGCCACAACCTAACAAACAAAATCTACAACACAAAAAGGTGGCTGGCCAACTTCCTAGCAGGCAGATGTGCACACGTATCTTTTGCCGGTCAGTCATCTAGCATCATAAACTTTCCAAACGGAGTCCCACAAGGATCCGTCCTATGACCCGCACTCTTCAATCTGTACATGCACAACATAACTATACCCAATACACCCTAAATAAACTTAGATGACATAACACTCACATGCACACACCATGACCCAAAAACAGCAACAGATCTCCTTCAACCCTATCTCAACACACTACATGGCTGGTGCACTACAAATAGACTTAATTCTAGCCCCAGCCAAATCCACCGCAACCCTGCTCACAAGCTGGACAGAACACGAATACATCCCTCAACTCACCATAAACAATACATCCCTAACACATTTTTTTTTTTTTTTTAAAGAGACAATGAACGGAGGAAGGAAAAACACAGATAAAACAAAAAGTCCATGTGCCTAAAGGCATCCTCCATTCATAAAATGTTTGTAACAACTGGATTTAAACTTTTGTAGATTGTAAGTTTGTGGAAAGCAACTCGAGGGAAGTGAATTCCAAAGAGTAGTAGTTCTAGGGATAAATTAATTTTGATAAGCAGAAGTTCTGCATTGTGGAGGAGAAAGTGTAAATTCATGGGCGCTCTCAGCTGCCCCAGTTCTACGGGGAAAGATGTGGAGAGGCGGCACAATTGAAGCAAGTTCCTCGGAACAATTGCTGTGAAAATATCTGTAGAATAATGCAAGGGATGCAACGTTTTCTTCGTATGGATAATGTAGGAAGGTCCTGTGTGATTGCAGGGTTATTGATTAATCTAATAGCTTTATTTTGAATTTTGTCCAACTGCCTCAATGCAACCACTCCACAGAGGTGAACAGTAATCCATCTGAGAACGCACATGACTTTTATATATTACGGCCAACTGCTCGTCAGTGAAGAATTCTCGAACTCTGTACAGGAGTCCCAGTTTTTTAGAGGCATTCTTAGCAATGCTTCTAACATAATGTGTCCAGCTCAAGTTAGTAGTTAATGTTACACCGAGAATTTCAATACTAGGGGAAGTGGGAATATTTACATCATTAAAAAATATATGGGAGTCAGTGAGATTCTGTCGGTTAAAAAATTAAATGTACTTGGTTTTCTGTGCATTAAAGGAAACTAGATTCTTTTGTCCCCATTCATTAATTCTAGAAAGGTCCTGGTTCAGAGAAATTGCAGTGTTTATTTTTGAATTTATAAGATCGGGTTGGGTGAAAGAATTGGTAAATGTGAAGGAACTGTGGAGTGTTGAGTCATCTGCGTAGGAATGTATTGGATTATGAGTGGTAGATATGAGATCATTGATATGAATGAGGAACAGAGTTGGGGCCAATACTGATCCCTGGGGAACACCAGCATTTATTGAGTGAAATTGAGAATAAAGGCCATCTACCATTACACATATTTTTCTGTTATGAAGATAAGAAGACATTAGTGGAACTAATGATGCAAGGCCGTAGTGTGACATCTTCGACAATAAGGATTGATGCCAGACTCTATCAAATGCCTTTGATATATCCAGTGCTATTGTATATGTTTCACCATGTTGGTCTGTAGCTTGGTTGATTTGATGCGTAAGAAGGCAAAGAATGTCTGCAGTTGATCAACATCGTCTAAAACCATATTGCCTATCACTGATTAATTTATTATTCTCAAGATGCTTAATTATGTAATTATTTAATATAATTTCAAAGACTTTACCAAGAGTGGAAGTTATAGCTATTGGTCTGTAGTTTGATGGATCTGAAGAGGCACCTTTTTTAGGAACTGGATGGATGTTTGCTTCTTTCCAGGGTACTGGGAAGCATGAGGTATGAGTACACAGATGGAAATTTTTTGCCAATACAGGAGCGAGCACCAAGGAGCAATTCTTAAGTACTATTGGAGGAATTTCATCTGGACCAGGAGCCTTATCTACTGAGAGATTCTGCAAAATAGTTTTGACATGTCTGGTGTGGATCTTAAGTGAGGGAATTTCAGGCGAATTAAAATTAAGTACAGGGACATCTTGATTTATTTCATCTAAGGTTGAGTTGGTGGAGAAAATATCCGCAAGAAGGTTAGCTTTACCTCGTGGGTCACTTACAAGATTGCCAGTCGGAGATTTTAATGGTGGAATGGATGAAGCAGTAGTGAAGTTGGATTTGAATGAGTTAAGAGTAGACAAAATATTTTGTTATAATTTGGATTATTTAGAAGTTTATTTGCCTGCTTGTGGAGAAAGTTTTATTTAGTTAGGTTTAATACAGTTTTGGCATGATTTCTGATGTTTCTAAAGTAATTAAAGGCTTCATGTGTTTTTGATCTTGTGTATGCATTGTAGGCTATTGCTTTTTGTTCAGTTACTCTAGCACAATTATGGTCAAACCAGTTAGGTGAATTAATCTTTTACTGTACTTTTGATGAGGAATAAAAGTTTCCATTCCAATTTTTACAAAATCTTGTATGTGGCTCAAGGTGGTGTGTGCATCATTAGAAAAGAAAGAGGTCCAGGGAATATCAATAAAGAAACCTTGAAGACCCTCCCAGTCTGCCCTATCGTAATGCCATTTAGTCACCAAAACAGGTTCAGAGTGGGAAGGTGTGGTAGGTGATAGACAGGTGGCCTGTATCAGACAGTGATCAGAAGATCCAAGCGGATCCAAACATACACACTTACCCAAAATCCTAGGAGTAACATATGATACTCATATGACATTCAAACAGGTTTGAAACAGCACACCACAAACACGAAAAAGAAACCGACACCCAGACTTAACGCCCTCAGGTCACTTGCTCACACAAAATTTGGACACATCAAAGAAACCACCACCACAGTTTATAAACAATACATAAGATCAGTGATGGAATACGCAAGCCCAGCCTGGGCTTCTAACCTAGCTGAAACACATCATAAAACCTTACAGACTATTCAAAACAAAGCGTTATTTTCACATAGCGATTTTGATTAGTTCTTTTGCATTTATCTTGTGTCTCCCAGTTTTGGTTTGTTTATTTTGCAAGTTTTACATTATACAGTAATAGCCAGTGGACAAACCTGGAAGCGCTCGAGCTGTTCGGTCTTCTCTTGCAGTGTACACTTGGGGGCGTAGTTCTTGAGGGCAGCCTCCGAGTTCCCCAACCAGGAGAGGATGCGATCGTAGGTGCCCTCGTAGTTGTGCCACTGCTGTAGCCGTTCCTCAAGCCCATGCTTCACATCAGCCAGGGTGCTGGCATACTTCGCTAGCTCATACCTACACAAACGTTACGTTTAGTTAAGGGGGGTCACCGGCTTTTTTTATCTTTCTATCCTTTTCTCTCTTTTCCTGGCTTGTATCCATTCGGCCCCATTCAGCCAACTGTTTTTCCCCATCAAGGTGTCAATTTCTTCCTGGCGAGCGATAGCGAGCCAGCATTGTATGGAGAAATCCAGCTTTGCCGTAGACATTTTTCTATCGAAAAATTTACAAATTTAACTTGCTGTCAAAACAAAAATATGTATATGCTGGTTTGCTATCGCTCGCCAGGAAAATATTGACACCTGGATGGGGATAAACGTCTTAAAACAGTAGGCTGAATAGGGCCGACTAGATACAAACCAAAGAGAGAGGGAGAGAAAGAGAAAAAAAAAGAGAGGTGGGGTCCCTTAACTGGGTGATCCACACATGGCTGCTCTTGGACAGCATGATAAAATGGGCTATTATAAATCCCCTCAGATAGGTTACCTGCCAAAGTTAACAAGTCCTATTCATCCAACACATAAAGGAGCTTCATAAAAACTTGAAAAGGATTTTTTTTTGTCTGTAAAAGAGAACCTTCAATTCCCCAGCGTTTAATATTTAGGCCTACTGTTATCGCATAATCATATGCTTTTATTAATTTCATTAGGGGGGTTATTGGTGTTAAGAACAATGTTAAGAATAATAAATTCTCTATAAAATTTAATTATCAGTCTTACATGGATGCTTTTCCTTATTTTAATTTATACGAATAGGCACAATTTATATCCTTTCCCAGTGACTAATAGAAACAAGTTCCTTACTTAAGGTTGTTGATGTCTCGCTCCAAAGCCTCTTTGGCTCTGGATGGCAGCTTCTCTAAGATCTGGGCAATCAAGTTGCAACCGTCCCACTTGGCTCCCTCCAACCCACACACCTGGTCTACTCGCTGCTTTAGAACACCTTTGTTGCCAGAGTAGTCTGAACAAATATACAAGACACAAAATTTAGCTTAAATAGTAATATTCAATAGTTTATAATCAAAGTTCCCAAAAGCAAACATTAGTACAGTATAGCCTACTGTAGTACCGGTACTCAATTTTTTTTAAACATAAGTAGTGCATTACCTGTATACTGGTAAAGTTTCAAGACTAAATGAACCTCAAGTAGCTAGTCAAATAATTAAATAATGAACCAACCTGTGTAAGAGTGTAGTTTCTCCCACATATCCTTCTGCCAGTCAGCATGAGTAAGACTAAGGTCCTGGTGGGTAGTCAATTTATCCGTCAGCCTCTCCAGGTCTTCGATATGCCTCTTGGTTTTGGCTGCCAGTGCCTCCTGTCTGGCGTCCACCTCCTTAATCGCCTTATTGACGTCTTTGTTGCTGGGGGAGGCTTGTAGGATGTACCCTGCATGTTCTTTGACCGTGTCCAGCACACGCTTGTGTGACGTGATGTCTCGTAGGGTTGTCTGTCACACAAAGTTATAGGATATAATATACCTTTGCTTAATATAAGTAATGTAGCTAAATATAGCTGAATATTCTAGTGCATTGGGGTTTGTAATGGAGGATTAATGTTAACAATGGGGTGTTCCTTAACCCTTTCGCTGCGGGTGACGTTCTGGAATGTTTAGGCAAGTTACACCAATTTCCAGGCTTTAAAAGCCTGTAAAAATACGTAAAAATCAAGTGTCATTGGGCGGGAGCGTGAGGGGCCCACCTCCGACCCTCATAGCACCGAGCGGCTCAATGAGCTAGGCTGTGTCTCGCGCGGGTCTCTCTCTGTCTCTCTCACCAGTGTAGCCAAGCGAGCGAATGTTACATAATAGCGGGGTTCCCGCATTTCACTGGCAGCACTGCGGGTGAACCAGACCACGTACAGGGTCCGTTCTGGTGTCATTTTGAAGCTATTTTCGCCTAGTTTTCGGCAGAATACACTTAATTTAATGCAGATGCTTGATTTATCATTCAGGAGTGCCTGAATATGCCCTAAATAGCCCAAACATAGCCGCAGCCAAAGGATTAATCATAATTTCCAGATTGCTAAACATAATTAAATATCGATTTCATTATTTAATTCTTACCTTAATTAACAGTACTGTACATGCATTGGTATAAATCATGTTATCAGGATAAAACAAAAAGGACCTGGGAATCATTTGCTGTAAGACACCAAATGGGCCTGGGTCTCTGGGTCATCTTCTGGGCGTCCTAGATGTGTGTGAACTTTTATTTATTATTAATATTATTATTATTATATACGGTATTTATTTATTTATTTATTTATTTAATTAATTAATTAATTAATTAATTAATTAATTAATTTAATTATTTAATTAATTTATTAATTAATTAATTAATTAATTAATTAATTAATTAATTTATTATTTATTTATTTATTTATTTATTTATTTATTTATTTATTATTTATTTATTTATTTATTTATTTATTTATTATTTATTTATTTTGTTTTTTGTTTGTCCCTGTTCGGGCTCTGTCTTGAGAAGGCCACCCCCAGCTATGAGGTATGTGCCTGAGTATATATGAGGAGGTCAGTGCCAGAGGGGCCAACTCGCCACGAGTAGAGTTTTCAGTTATTGATGTTTAAAGTAGCGGAGGTAGTCACTCGTGTGTTGACTCTAACTCGGTTTGAGCGTGACTACTGAAGCACGTCTCGTACAGCGCCTGTGAGTGGTCGGGCGGGCGGCCATTTAATTCCCCACGTCGTAGCCGCGCTCTCATTGGCTGAGCGCGTTGGCGAGTTGGCCCCTCTGTCTACCCAGATTCACACCCATAAACGGTCTGCCAAACGGCAAAAACAAGGGACGCTCAACCCTATGTGCAGTTGCTATAAGGACGAAAGTCGGATGTTTTTTTTTGCCAGATGATTCCCAAGAATTTCACGGAGCGGGAACCAGCTAGAGCGCTGTTTTTGAAAATGTGGCGAGTTGGCCCCTCTGGCACGGACCTCCTCATATATACACACATACATACTGTACAGTCACGCTAATAAGTCATTTCCCAGCTGTCATTATGTTTGGCTCTCTCTGCGCTGTATTAATGTCTGTCAGATGTTGATTAAGGTGGATAAGTGTAGGAACATGGTTGTATATCTCACTTAAAAAGAATAAATAATGTGTAAATATTGCTGATACCAATTATGGAACCAAACATAATTGGTGCCGAGACATCACTTATTAGCGCGACTGTATATACATCTCTCACTTAAAAGTATACAATTATGACCCACTAACCTTCAGTTTGAGTAGTCTAAATCTGATTTCCTGCAGTGACAACCAGTTGGCAGGATCAACAGATTCAACACTAATAGTCTTCTCCATGTTGTCCAACCAGTTGCGTGCAGCCTGTATACTGTCAGAGAAGGAGACCCATTATAGAGATAGAGCTTCTTGTTGTATACTGTTGTGTAGATTTAACCTTCCAGCTTCTTTCAACGCTCTAGAATAGCTCATAGATCTTGTCGGATCTTTTCCCTGCCCACTGTTGCGGTATCAGGGTAGAGTCGTTCTCCGATTGTAGTTATGGACCCTAGGCGATGCATTACTTGTTCACGCTCGCTTAGCAGATATTGTAACAGTCTCTTTTTTTCTCAGAATCCTGTTCACTAAGGAAGTCCTCCAGAGACTGTTCTATGCTGTCCAACCACTTTTCATTGTCATCGAATTTCTCCTCAAATGCTTCGTGGTCAGACAATATTCCACACCATTTTGTAACAGCTTCCTTAGTAAGAATGTGAAGGCTCTGGTAGCGATTACTGAGCTGGGTGATGAGAGGCTTGAGGCGATCTACAGCGACATACAGACCAAGACATGACTCCACGAACATGTCAATATCTCGCTCATAACGGACAACATCTTCTCTTCTCTGGGATAGGGTCTCGATGCGTTCTCTCTTTTCCTCTAGAGTAGCACATAGGGGTTGATCTTTGAAGAAGGATTCCTGTTCCTTGCACCAAGATGAATGATGTTCAAGGTCTTCTTCAAACTGGGACCACTGCTGGAGAGTCACATTCAGATTGTTTCGGACATCACCTGTAATGACACAAGGAAATACTAGCACTCAACAACATTTATAACCTCTAGAATTTAATGTTGTTGGATCTATATTACCTAAAAGCTCGAATAAAGTAGTGTAACATAACTAAAATTCGTTATAAGTAAGGTTTTAGATCTGTTACCTGTAAGATTAGGTACCGGTAGGTATTTTGGATGACTTGATAGAACCCAAGTCACTTTTGAAACCTGTAATTATGTTATGGTACCGTACTGTAAGTCCATATCTAATAATATACAGTATATCCACAATAGTTTTCATTCCAAGTTTTCAGCCCTAGGAAAATATCACACAGTGCACAATTACTGATATAATATCAGAGAAGGTGTAATGGCTGACTAGTGATAGCTAGGGTTCTCAGTTAGATATAATATCAACCTTCTAGGTAAGGTAAGAATATTCAAATGATTTTGAAGTATAAAGCCTTAATTGGCCCCAATGGCTATTTGACATCTGTGATCTGAAGAACCAATGAGCAAAATGGCAATAAAGCACTTCTTCTCATATAATGGAAATGGATATTAAAACCACTGTATGTAAATGTATGTACTGAATTGATATATCCATTCTCCAAATTATCATAGTAAAATGTTAAATACAGTATGTACAATTTATTATATAAAGTAGCCTAGCGGTAATTTAACTTAATACTGACCAACATTGGAGATATGTGAACTCCAAGCATCTTCCATGGATGATATGGTGGCCCGCAGAGCCCGACCGACCGCCACGTTCATAAGTACTCAAGGCTACCTTCTCTCCTAGGGTCCGTAGCTCCAGTAATTTCTTGTCTCCTACTCCATGAACTGTGTCGAAGTCCTGCAGAAAATATAAAGTACAGTAAGAGGAAGCAAGATTGATAAACCATACCAGTAGTGCGGTACATCTATGATATAACCATACCAGTAGTGCGGTACATCTATGATATAACCATACCAGTAGTGCGGTACATCTATGATATAACCATACCAGTAGTGCGGTACATCTATGATATAACCATACCATGATATAACCATACCAGTAGTGCGGTACATCTATGATATAACCATACCAGTAGTGCAGTACATCTATGATATAACCATACCAGTAGTGCGGTACATCTATGATATAACCTTACCAGTAGTGCGGTATATCTATGATATAACCATACCAGTAGTGCGGTACATCTATGATATAACCATACCAGTAGTGCGGTACATCTATGATATAACCATACCAGTAGTGCGGTATATCTATGATATAACCATACCAGTAGTGCAGTACATCTATGATATCGTTAATTTCTCCTGTGACTATTATACAGTACTGGATATTGTAACCGTTATTCAAATTGTAAATTGACAATACTGTATTATGTTGTTGTTGTTCCCCAAGCTGCCTGGCCGAACAGCCCCAAGTCCCCGAGCAAGGCCAAGGCCATAACCGAGCGCCCCCACAGAACCCTCCCTGCCGACCACAATAAAGCCTGGGTGACGAAGCTATTGGTATTTTTCTCATTATACTGTACAGCAAACACCTACACAGTATTTTACCAACACTATTAAAAATAAAGTACGGACATTAATACTATATAATTAATTAATTTAATGTACTGTACAGGTATTACAATATAATTATTTCTGCTGATAAATTTTACAACTCTTAACAAATTCAAAACTCTGTCTAGACTAGTCCAGACAATCATAAGCATACTAACATATTTCTAATTAGCTTTTGTAGTACTGTACTGTAACCCCAAAAAGCTATAGCAACCTCAACAGCTAAATGTAACATTAAAACAGTATACTAATTGACAGTGTGTGTACGGTCGAGGTTAATAAGTGTTGTCAGATATTTCACAAAGTTTCAGACACTGACTAATACTCTGAGGGATAAGCACTTTTCCCAGTAACTATAAAGATATCAATAACACTTGTTGAGCGAAAACCACTGGAATCTATGACAACACTTAATACCCCCAATTGTACGTAACAATTATAAATACATATACAGTACTTGAAAGACGGAGTGATAATTTCTGCTCTTTCATTAACCCTTTCAGAACAGGTGACTGTACTGTACAGGCATTTTGGCTCCAACATTCCTTTATTTGGGCCCTGTCACTCTTTAACCCTTATTTAGCGGGTGGTAGGGTATTTTACACCGTGCCGCCCAGCAGTTTTTTTTAACCTAAATAGGGTAATTCCGTGCTCATTTTCATGCATAAACAAGACCCAGAGCGTAAAACAAGTATCTATCCCTGAAAGGGCGTAAACAGAGCTTTCCAATGACACCCGAACCATCCTTCTACGACCACTGGTTCTCTTGCAACGATCGTGCAACACGAGTGCAAAAAACCTAAAATAAGGTAATTTCCGTACATAATTCCCTGTGTAGCGAGTGAGAAGGAGGGTGAAATACAGCTCAGTACACCCACAGCGGTGGTGGGGAGCGGTCATAAGGTTACTACACTCGTCCCACCGCTCAGCTCTCTCTCGGAGCAAATTTACGTGCTGAATATGGCACTCGACATATGTGGTGCACCGCCACATAGTACATATTTATTTAACTCGAAATATGTCGCGCGCCGATGGTTAAGGGTTAAACATGAAAAGGAATGCAAAATATATCAGAGATTACGCGACATCTTTCCTAAACTGAAACAAATAATATACTGTAATGTTAGCTACAATATAATCAAACGGTCGGTTTTTTTTTGCCTATATAAATAAATCTACTGTAAGCCAAAATGCAAACACATGAATGGCAAAATTGTAACAAAATTACCAGTACTACCATTACACGTCCTTCCTAATCTTAACAAAATCTTCTGCTTAACCCGGGAACTGCGGGAGACTCTTAAGAGTGAGTGAAAAAAAAAATCAACTTTTGACATCGAAAAAAAAAAAAAAAAAAAAAAAAAAAAATTTGGCCCCTGGGCCATGCAAAATCTCAGTCCTCTACCTCCCCTCCTTCCCCACTTTCCTCCTCTCCTTCAGTTATCACCTATTTTCCCTGTTATTCCCTTATTCTGAGGTATATTTTCGTGCTAACATTAGAAATCCGATTGGAGGGTGTGGTCATCACTGATGGCAAGCGAGTGCGAGAGAGAGAGTATCGATCGACTGTGTCTCAGTGGCCTTGGGGGAAATTGGCGGGAAAGCAGCTTGCCTCACCCATACATTATACAACTCGCGGGCTATATCTCCGATTTTGACCATCCAAACGCTGTTTTCACTCGTTTTATTGTTGTTTCAGGTTAATACCTTTATAATCAACCCATAATAGGGGCATATGGATAAGTATTAATGCTATTAATGGTACAGTGAATATTTTAGTGACGGAAACACCTCAAATACGTCAGCACAGGGGGACGTTTCCAATTACCCCCATGCGCACTTGTTAGGTTAAGCGTTCTTTCCACATAGCAATTTTGATAACTTGTTTAATCTTTTTATTGGGTTCATCCAAGTTTTGCTTTATTTATTTTGCAAGTTTGACTTTATAATTAACAATAAAATATTCCACCTATTACCAGACACCATATTAATTTGCTTTATTATAGAAATGTGTATTATTTCTTTACTTTCCTCCCTAGACATCCATCGACCTTAACAAAACACCAACATTTTTCGATATAATTTTTTTCCGCCCAAACCCTGTTTTTATCTTAAATTATATATGCTTACAGGTACCTACCCAATAGCACTATCGTTAGTGAGTGCTATATATACTGTATATATATTTTTTGTAATATTATATATCTTATCAATATTTTTATTTTGTACTATTGTTAATGTCTTGTCAAGTTGCAAATTTGATTTTAAATGAACATTTTAACACTAATTGTAGTTTATTTTATTCATGCAGAGTTTAGTAATATTTGCCAGAACGTCCCGGACTTCCCAAATTGACTAATTCCCTGAACTTGATGATAGTGCGTTGTTATGTGTGCAATTGGTTTGCTTGGGAACCAGATTGGCTTGCTCATGTGGTGGATTGTGTTCTTTCATTTCATAAATTTTATTTTAGTAAGCGTTCTTTCCACATAGCGATTTTGATATTTTGTTTTGACTTTATATTGTCTTTGTCCCACTTTTGGTTTGACTTTGTTTGCAAGTTTTACATTTTAATTTTAATTATATAAAAAATTTACCTCAATTGCATGAAAGGTCCGAATATTGCTCAAAGAAACTGGGTTAAAGATGTTAAAATCGCCAAATGGCATAACATTTCAGAACTAATGGGGCTAACCATGAAGGAGAAGGGGGTCCACAAAAAGAGAGCCAGCCCCCCTTAATGCCCGAGGGGATGGCCACAAATGAACCGGCTGGATATGCATCCATAGGGCGATGCAACTCATTCCATTACTGGATTTATACCTTGTTCCTGTTCTCGGGAAAGATTCGCTTGTTTTTTTTATGTTTTTTTCCCCCTATGTGAGTGAGGGAGACAAATGGTAGAAATGCCTGTATCGACTGCCTCCCCCAGAGTTGAAAGAGTGACAGGGCCAAAATCAAGGGACGTTCGAGCCAAATGCTTAACGGGGGATGGTTGGTTTTTTCTGGGCCCCCGTCTCCCTCGTGTTTAGCCCCATTAGTTTAGAAATCTTGAGACGTTCGACCAACTAGTTTAGCGATTTTAAGAACTTTAACCCTTTTCATTGTCAATATTAGGGCCTTTCATGCCATTAAGGTGTAATTTCTTTCCTGACGATCGATAGCGAGCCTGTAGTTTTAGGAGGAATCGTCCTTTGGTCGGGATATTTTTGCTACCGAAACATTTATACATTTAACTTGAATGGGAGTCTAGGGGGTGTGTTTAAAAGCTTGATGGAGGTCTAGCGAGTAAATTGAATAATAAATATCTACCAAAAAAAAAAAATAGGTCCTACACCAAAAAATAATTAGATGCCAACGCCATTTGTAAAGTTTTGGTCGAGGTGTTCTGTAGAGTTAGGGCCCGATAGTGACGCACCAACAGACCGAGACCTCCGAGACCACCGTTTGAACCAAAGTTTTGGTCGAGGTGTTCTGTAGAGTTACGGCCCGATAGTGACGCACCAACAGACCGAGACCTCCGAGACCACCGTTTGAACCAAAGTTTTGGTCGAGGTTTTCTGTTCAATTAGAGTTAGGGCCCGATAGTGACGCACCAACAGACCGAGACCTCCGAGACCACCGCTTCAACCCAAAACAGTTCAAATGGTGGTGACACACTTTAACCTTATAACTTTAAGTTAAGGATATTTTTTCTACCGAAACATGTATAAATTTAACTCTAATGAGAATCTAGGGGGTGTTATTTAAAGCTTGATGGAGGTCTAGCGAGTAAATTGAATAGTAAATATCTAAAGAAATACACAAAAAAATTTGCTTGTTTTACAAGTTTTACATTTAAAAAAAAAAAATAAAAAAAAAGAGCAGCCTATACATAATGCAGGAAAAGGTAACTTAAGACAACCCTACCACTAAAGACAGATGCGACAGAACTGGTACCGTAAATAGGCCTAACTTCCGTCAAGGGAGTATACTTCACACATTAGTGGATAAAAGTATATAAGGTACAGTTATAGAAAAATGGCTCTGCATTATGGAACAACACCGCAGACTTGCTTGTTTTCCCATAACATCATGTATTTATCCTATAACTGCGGTTCATTAAATTTTATTCCAGAATGTCCGAAATTATGTCCTCTTCCAAAGTTATGTTATTTTACCGGTACCAGATATATTATCATGTTTCTTTACACCAACCAACTTCACATCTAAACTCAAGTAATGAAATCAACAAATACATGTGGCACTCCGAGGACTCGAACCCAGGATACTCTCATCGAAATTCCGCGCACAATGCATTACGCTATCAAGACAGTTAACACAGGTGGTAATTTACAGTGTCTATATTTCCTCGGCATCCAAAACTAAAGAGTATCTGTTCTTCTCAAGCCTCATATACTGTTCTTATCAGGCCCTACATAATAGAAAGAAAAAAAAAAAAAAAAAAAAAAAAGAGGAAGTCTAGACACCTTGACATAATTATTTAACTGTCTTGATAGCATAATGCATAAATGCGCGGAATTTCGGTGTGAGTATCCTAGGTTCGAGTCCTTAGAGTGCCACATGTATTTATTGATTTCATTAATTGAATTTAGAAGTAAAGTTGGTTGGTGAAAAAATATGAATAAATGACCCCCAAACAGTCTAGAGTTTATTCATTAATAGTACAGTAGCATCAAGAAGTTCCATCATGCCACATCATATATTAACGCCCATTACCAAGTTATAATGTAAAACTTGCAAAATAAACAAACCAAAACGTATACGAACACAGTAAAAATACAAAATAACCAATCAAAATCGCTATGTGGAAACAACGCTTAAATCAAAATTAAAATGTAAACTTGCAAAGCAAGCACCCCAAAACTGGAATCGCACAATATAAAGACAACAACTTCTAAAAAATAACTGGAATTAAAATTACAATTTGCAAAATAAAAAAAAATAAACTGGGACGACAATATAAAAGCAAAGAACTTATCAAAATTTACCTCAATTGCACGAGGTCCGAATATTGCTCAAGCAAACTGGGGGAAAGATGTTAAAATTGCCAAATGTTATAAAATTTCAGAACTAATGGGGCTAAACATGAGGGAGAAGGGGGCCCAGAAAAAGCCAGCCAGCCCCCCTTAATGCCCGAGGGGATGGCCACAAATGAATAGCCTGCATATGCTTCCATAGGGTGAGGCAACTCATTAAGTCTGTAATTGTATTTATAGCTTGTTCCTGTTCACGGGAGGGTGGTCACTTAAAGGGGGGCTACCATCTCCCTCATGTTTAGCCCCATTAGTTTAGAAATCTTGGGACGGTCGACCAACTATTTTAGCGATTTTAAGAACTTTAACCCTTTTGTTTGTCAATATTAGGGCCTTTCATGCCATTAAGGTGCAATTTCTTTCCTGACGATCGATAGCGAGCCTGTAGTTTTAGGAGGAATCGTCCTTTGGTCGGGATATTTTTGCTACCGAAACACTTACACATTTAACCCTTATTTAGCGGGTGATCACGTATTTTACACTGTACCGCTCAGCGGGCATAATCCCGAAATATTCGCTCAATTTCACTCGCCCTAGCGCCGTTACTATGGCTCCAATGCGAACGAAATGATCATTTTTGGAAAGAGCAACTCTTCGTCTCCCCATATAAGTCTATGAATGGATGTTATGAATGAGTGTGGAGGGTGGGAAGAGGTGAGGAAGAGGAGGTACTTTTTGGTCTATTTCCCAGGCGCGTTCGGTTGCGTTCGCTTTGGCCTGACTTAGGCCTCTCGCGCGTCTAGTATTCCTTCGGTAATCGGTCTTATTTTTCTCTTATTTCTCCTTATTTCTGTATTCTGTATTCTCTCTCTCTCCTGTCTGTCTGTCTGTTTCTCTTTCTCTCTCTCTCTGGCTTGCTCGCTTTCCCTCTCTCTCTCTTCCTCATCCGTATATGTAATTCTCATTATTATTTTCTCTAATCTCTCTCACTCCTGTCTGTCTGTCTCTCTGGCTCGCTCGCTTTCCGTCTCTTGTGCTCCCTTTCTCTCTTCCTCATCCGTATTATGTATTTCTCATTATTATTTTCTCTAACTAATCCCTATTTCATTTATTTGCTTGTAATATTTCTGTATTATTATATCTTTTTCACTCTGTCTTCAGTTCAGTTTCTGTATTCTCTCTATACGGTGGGAATGGTATTTCGTATGAGGGATGTGCAGCACAAATATTCAATCTTTCGTGGTTTGGTTGTTTGTATTACCGTAAGAAATTTACTGAAAGCCTGCAAATAATACGCTATAAAATGCTTGCAATCAAACTCTCAAGCAATTTCAAGGTCACATGCAATTATAAATGTAGGCTATAGGTAACCGACCCAGAGAGGAAGAGACAAGAGAGAGAGAGAGTGTCGTGATAATATAACAATGTTACATATGTATATATATATGAAAAAATAATATATACGGTAGGCCTACATCTGTTCCCCACAATCATATAATGCCAAGCACAAATATTCAATCTTTCATTGTTTGTATTACCGTAAGAAATTTACTGAACGCCTGCAAATAATACGCTATAAAATGCTTGCAATCTCTCTATTTTCTCTAATCTCTCTCACTCTTCCTGTCTCTCTCTCTCTCTCTCTCTGGCTCGCTCGCTTTCTCTCTTCCTCATCCGTATTATGTATTTCTCATTATTATTTTCTCTAACTAATCCCTCTATTTCATTTATTTGCTTGTAATATTTCTGTATGATTATATCTTTTTCACTCTTTCTTCAGTTCAGTTTCTGCATTCTCTCTCTCTCTCTCTCTCTCTCTCTGTTTCGCTTGCTTTGCATGAATTTTGTTTTTGTTTTATATATAATATATAATAATTTACTTATCATTACTTACTATCGTATAAACAATAGTAGGTAGCCAACTTACCATAATACTGATACACCAAACCGATCCGCATGCGGTTTTGTTTATCACCTGTTTACTAAAGTGCCACCATTATCGATTTTCTTGGAGCCGACTAGAGCGGGAGGGTTACCAATTGAAATTAAATCCGCTAGCATATATTGTTAGATGTAAGACATGATAAATACCACTAGAAATATGAATTGGCAAATCCATATAATATCACTTCGAAATTGTTCTGAAATTTCAAACAAAACCGCTAGTGTAAGTCATTGCTGCTAGATCGAAGTAAAGGTCTCTAGATCTAGCGGAAGTCGCTATACGTATTGGCAGTACTGCACACTCATTCATTTCATTCATTCATTTTCTATTGAGCTCGTCCTGGAATCTTTACGACTCTGAATCTTACGATTGCCGACGGCGATACGTTGTTGACATTGTTGTTGATGTTCCAGTGGAGGGATGAACAAAATATTGTCCTTGTCCAATAATAGCTATTTCATAGTCCCACAGGACTTATTTTGATATATTTATCAAATTTATTGAACGCCTGAAAATAATACGCTATAAAATGCTTGCAATCAAACTTTCAAGCAATTACAAGGTCACATGCAATTATAAAAAGGTATATTGTAGACCACAATCTTCGTAAGCTTCGTTGTTGCTTGTATTATCGTGAGAAATGTACCATACACCCTGGTTATCGTGAAAAATTTACCGAACGCCTGCAAATAATACGCTATAAAATGCTTGCAATCAAACTCTCAAGCAATTTCAATGTCACATGCAGTATAGGTAGATCCAGAGAGGAAGACAGACAGAGAGAGAGGGGAGGTCAAAAACATCTGCTAGGTGTGATTTCCCCTGGGAGGGAAGAGATTAGTTAGGGGCCTACATCAGACAAAGAGAGTACAAAGGAGTACAAACAAAGAGAGTGAGACAGAGAGAGAGAGAGAGAGTAGTGATAATATAAAAATGTTACACATGTATCATATAATATATGAAAACATAATATATACGGTAGGCCTACATCTGTTCTCCACAATCATATAATGCCAAGCACAAATATTCAATCTTTGGTTGTTTGTATTACCGTAAGAAATTTACCGAACGCCTGCAAATAATACGCTATAAATGCAAAGGAAATTTCTTGTAGAGTGCAATTTTGAGGACGTAATGTGCTCTGAGAGAGAGCGGAGCGGTGATTAGGAGCATAAATTACCTCAAGACCGCTCGCCACACAGGGAATTCTATAAGGAAAATACCGTATTTTAGGGTTTTTTCACTCGTGTTTTACGATCGTTGAAAGACAACCAGTGATGGTAAAAGGATGGTTCGGGTGTCATTGGAAAGCTCAATTTACGCACTTTCAGGATACATACTTGTATTACGCTCTGGGTCTTGTTTATGCATGAAAAAGAGCACGGAACAACCCCATTTAGGGTTAAAAAAAAAACCCGCTGGGCAGCACAGTGAAATATACTCCACCAGCCGCTCGTAAGGTGATAAAATGCTTGCAATCACATTTGCAAGCAATTATAAAATATAAATTGTACCCACACCACACCAGTATGTTCTTCGTCAGGAACGTCTCCAATTTGCTCAAGGGTCTGTCCAATATCAACCAACACATCCACCCCACGCAAATTATGCTTGGGGTGAAAGCCTATGATCGGGTTATTTTCGTCTTCCGAGTCATCCACACTACCAAAACTCTCACCCAGACCTTCGACGGTTTCATCCAACAGCTTATTAGAAAGTTCTGAAGAGTTCAGCATGATATCTAGTTTCTGGTTGGTGAGCCGGGCGTGGTTAGTAGGGTGGCGCGACGCACTAGGGATTGGCGGCCACCGAATCGAACACGGGCAAATCTTGACCTTCCATTATGGCTGCTTGAGGGTCACTTAGTCACGGTCACGCAGTGGGGATGTGTGGGTGGGCCCTTGTAGTACACCGCCTGACCACCAAGTTTCGCTTTCCACCAAAATTAGGGCGGGATTACGCCCACGGACTTTAGTCCGACCCCGCCATTTAGTCCAATTTTCTCGTATCGGACTTAAGTCCGACCCCGCTAAATAAGGGTTAACTTGAATGGGAGTCTAGGGGGTGTTTTTAAAAGATTGATGGAGGTCTAGCGAGTAAATTGAATAATAAATATCTACAAAAAAAAAAAAAAAATACACCAAAAAATAATTAGATGCCAACGCCATTTGTAAAGTTTTGGTCGAGGTGTTTTGTTCAATTAGAGTTAGGGGCCCGATAGTGACGCACCAGCAGACCGAGACCTCCGAGACCACCGTTTGAACCAAAGTTTTGGTCGAGGTGTCCTGTAGAGTTACGGCCCAATAGTGACGCACCAACAGACCGAGACCTCCGAGACCACCGTTTGAACCAAAGTTTTGGTCGAGGTGTTCTGTAGAGTTACGGCCCGATAGTGACGCACCAACAGACCGAGACCTCCGAGACCACCGTTTGAATCAAAGTTTTGGTCGAGGTTTTCTGTTCAATTAGAGTTAGGGCCCGATAGTGACGCACCAACAGACCGAGACCTCCGAGACCACCGCTTCAACCCAAAACAGTTCAAATGGTGGTGACACACTTTAACCTTACAACTTTAAGTTAAGGATATTTTTTCTACCGAAACATGTATAAATTTAACTCTAATGAGAATCTAGGGGGTGTTATTTAAAGCTTGATGGAGGTCTAGCGAGTAAATTGAATAATAAATATCTAAAGAAATACACCAACAAATTTGCTTGTTTTACAAGTTTTACATTTAAAAAAACATTCCTGCATAATGCAGGAAAAGGTAACTTAAGACAACCTTACCACTAAAGACAGATCCGACAGACCGGGTACCGTAAAAAGCCCTAACTTCCGTCAAGGGAGTATACTTCACACATTAGTGGATAAAAGTATATAAGGTACAGTTATAGAAAAATGGCTCTGCATTATGGAACAACACCGCAGACTTGCTTGTTTTTCCATAACATCATGTATTTATCCTGTAACTGCGGTTTATTAAATTTTATTCCAGAATGTCCGAAATTATGTCCTCTTCCAAAGTTATGTAATTTTACCGGTACCAGATATATTATCATGTTTCTTTACACCAACCAACTTCACATCTAAACTCAAGTAATGAAATCAACAAATACATGTGGCACTCCGAGGACTCGAACCCAGGATACTCTCATCGAAATTCTGCGCACTATGCATTACGCTATCAGGACAGTTAACACAGGTGGAAATTTACAGTGTCTATATTTCCTCGGCATCCAAAACTAAAGGCAAGACAAATAAACCACCAGGCCTATATTTGATTCGTGTGTTCCAGGGCGTATCACGGACCGAGATCATTGGGGCCGTCTGGAGAGCTCTCATAGGCGTGCGACGCGACGGGACTCAAAGTTAACTGCAATAAATTATAGGTCTCGGTCGGCCTCAAGCACAACCGAATCCTGCACCGCCACCCGGGTATTCTTATATATCATACCATACTTACCGAGGCGAGCTATTGACCCCATCCTGATCCGGGAATAAAATACAAAACTGGTGGTTATTTCATTACCCCTTGGACACCACGGACTTAAACCATATCTGTTCTTATCAGGCCCTACATAATAGAAAAGAAAAAAAAATAAAGAAAAAAAAAAATAAATAAATAAAGAAAAAAAAAACAGGGGAAGTCTAGACACCTTGGCATAATTATTTAACTGTCTTGATAGCGTAATGCATAAATGCGCGGAATTTCGGTGTGAGTATCCTAGGTTCGAGTCCTTGGAGTGCCACATGTATTTATTGATTTCATTAATTGAATTTAGAAGTAAAGTTGGTTGGTGAAAAATATGAATAAATGACCGCCACACAGTCTAGAGTCTATTCATTAATAGTACAGTAGCATCAAGAAGTTCCCTCATGCCACATCATATATTAACGCCCATTACCAAGTTATAATGTAAACCTTGCTATTCCTCCCTCTCCGCCCTCCTCTCTCTTACTTATGCCTAATATCCTAATCTCTTCTAAAGATGTACTTTCTACCCTCTCTGGGCTTAACACTAATAAGGCGTACGGTCCGGACGGTGTTCCTCCTGTTGTTCTCAAAAACTGTGCTTCCGTGCTGACTCCCTGCCTAGGCAAACTCTTTCGTCTCTGTCTATCCTCTAACGTCTTCCCTTCATGCTGGAAGTTTGCTCACATTCAACTGTCCCAAAGAAGGGTGACCGCTCTCAACCCTCCAACTATCGTCCAATTGCTCTTATCTCTTGTCTTTCTAAAGTTTTTGAAACTATTCTTGCTTCCAAATTTCTTAAGCATTTCTCTTCTCATAATCTGCTCTCAGATCGCCAGTATGGCTTCCTTAAGGGTCGCTCTACTGGTGATATTCTTTCATATCTTACTAACTCTTGGTCATCCTCCTTTCGGGACTTCGGTGAGACTTTTTCTATTGCACTAGACATATCGAAAGCCTTCGATAGAGTCTGGCATAAATCTTTAATTTCTAAACTACCCTCCTTCGGTTTCTATCCCTCCATCTGTGCCTTTGTCTCTAATTTCCTTTCCGGCCGTTCCATAGCTGCGGTTGTGGACGGCCATTGTTCACTTCCTCACCCTATAAACTCGGTGTTCCTCAGGGCTCTGTCCTATCTCCTATTCTCTTTCTAATTTTTATAAATGATCTCCTTAACCCCTTCAGACATATATGACGCAGAGGTTGCCAGATTAGCAATAAGAAATAGAGTTCTCTCACTCTTATAATTACCTCTCCAAAATTAGTTTTCTGCCCACAGCTAACTCAAAGACAACTGCAGAGGTTGAAGTAACTAAAATAAGGTTTCTAAAAAACCCTGATGGTAATAAAGGCTTTAAAGTATCCCTAATAGGCTCAAAATTGCGTCATATGTCGGAGAGGGTTAACTGTACCTTAATTCCCATCCATTCATACGCAGACGACTCAACCTTACACTACTCCATTAGTTTTTCAGAACGCCCCAGCCAGCAATCCCTCAACGACAAACGTAATGAAGCCATAGAACTCTTAAATTCTGATCTAAATACTATTTCCAATTGGGGCAGAGAAAACCTTGTTAACTTTAATGCTTCCAAAACCCAATTTCTCCATCTATCTACCCGTCAGGATCTCCCAGCGGACTATCCCTTATTCTTCAACAATACAAAAATCAACCCTTCATCTTCTCTCAATATTCTTGGTGTCTCTTTTTCTTCTGCTCTCATTTGGAAGGACCATATTACCAGTCTTGCTAAGGCAGCCTCCCAGAAGCTGGGTGTGCTCAACCACCTTAGGGGGTTCTTTTCCCCTGCACAGTTTCTTGCTCTGTACAGGGGCATAGTGTGCCCTTGTATTGAGTATTGTTCACATGTGTGGGGAGGTTCCTCTCACACCGCTCTCCTAGACAAAGTTGAAAAGAAGGCCTTTCGTATCATTAACTCCCGTCCACTCACCAACTCTCTGCAATCTCTCTCTCTCCGCCGCAATGCTGCATCTCTCTCGCTATTCTATCGCTACTATAATAATCAGTGTTCCTCAGAGCTATCCCAGTGCATACCACCTCCTTTACGTAGGGCACGTGGTACCCGTCTTGCAACTCAATCGCCGGCCTACTCTGTGCAACTCTCCAACCCAAGAGTGAAACGTTACTCTCAAACTTTCTTCTACTCAACAGCTGAGCTCTGGAACTCTCTCCCAGAATCAGTCTTTCCCTCTTCCTATGACTTAAATTGCTTCAAACTCCGTGTGTCCAGGCATTTTGGCTCGAACGTCCCTTGATTTTGGCCCTGTCACTCTTTCAACTATGGGGGAGGCACTCGCTATAGGCAGTTATGCCTTTTGCCTCCCTCAATCACATAGAAAAAAAAAAAAAAAAATTGGAAACAACGCTTAAATCAAAATTAAAATGTAAACTTGCAAAGCAAGCACCCCAAAACTGGAATCGCACAATATAAAGACAACAACTTCTAAAAAATAACTGGAATTAAAATTATAATTTGCAAAATAACAAAACCTAAACTGGGACGACAATATAAAAGCAAAGAACTTATCAAAATTGACCTCAATTGCACGAGAGGTCCGAATATTGCTCAAGCAAACTGGGGGAAAGATGTTAAAATTGCCAAATGTTATAAAATTTCAAACTAACGGGGCTAAACATGAGTGAGAAGGGGGCCCAGAAAAAGCCAGCCAGCCCCCCTTAATGCCCGAAGGGATGGCCACAAATGAATAGCCTGCATATGCTTCCATAGGGCGAGGCAACTCATTAAGTCTGTAATTGTATTTATAGCTTGTTCCTGTTCACGGGAGGGTGGTCACTTAAAGGGGGGATGGTTGGTTTTTTCGGGACCCCCATCTCCCTCATGTTTAGCCCCATTAGTTTAGAAATCTTGGGACGGTCGACCAACTATTTTAGCGATTTTAAGAACTTTATAAATTTAACTTGAATGGGAGTCTACGGGGTGTTTGTAAAAGCTTGATGGAGGTCTAGCGAGTCAATTGAATAATAAATAAAAAAAGTATTCATGTCAAATTTCCTATAATTTCTCAAATTAATTCCAATGTTAAAACTGTGTACTAGTTTGACACCCTGTTATAGAGTGTATGTAATAATAATAATAATATTAACCCATTGGCTGCGGCTATGTTTGGGCTATTTAAGGCATATTCAGGCACTCCTGAATGATAAATCAAGCATCTGCATTAAATGAAGTGCATTCTGCCAAAAACTAGGCGAGAATAGCTTCAAAATGACACCAGAACGGGCCCCGTACGTGGTCTGGTTCACCTGCAGTGGTGCCACTGAAACGCGGGAAACCCGCTATTATGTAACACTCGCTCGCTTGGCTACACTGTCGGGAGACACAGAGAGAGACCCGCGCGAGACACAGTCAACCTCGGTGAGCCGCTCGGTGCTCTGAGGGTCGGAGGTGGGCCCCTCACGCTCTCGCCCACTGACACTTGATTTTTACGATTTTTATAGGCTTTTAAAGCCTGGAAATTGCTGTAACTTGCCAGGACGTTCCAGAACGTCACCCGCAGCGAAAGGGTTAAGCATGTTACGGTACTTATTTCTCACAAACGCCCATCTTTTCCGCAAAATTCAATTGCTCTGGGGGGGGGGGGGAACAAAAACACAAATCACTTAAATTAATGCAACACAAAACCTATACGCACTACGATTACAGTAATACCGACACTGTAATATGTATACCGGTAATACACGGAGCTTTGGCTCCGCTGCATGTCTGCCTGCCGAGATCGGAACCTCTCCGGGTGGTCGGGGGGAGTGCTGGAGCGACCTTGATGACCCTGGTCTCTGGGTGACCTGGATGTGTGTGACTTTGTGCTTTTTATCTGTGTTTATTTGTTGTTTTATGTTGTTTTTGTGTTTTCCCTGTTCTTGCTCTGTCTTGAGTCGGCTACCCCCAAAATGGGGATTGGGCCTGAGCATATAGATAGGTAATACACATAACAAAACAGTTGTACAGTACTTAGCTTAAATACTACCAGTCTTCAGGCTTCTATGACGGGTTATGCTGCTCGGCCATTGTTGACTTCATCTGCAAGAGAAGGCACTCATTAACCCTTTGAGTACCAGCAATGTGTGTTATATTGTATTCTAGCTATATTTAGACAATAGTATGCAGCTTAGGAAGGATCTGTGGTAGTTAAAAGGGTTGTTGTTGTTCCCCAAGCTGCCTGGCCGAACAGCCCCAAGCAAGGCCAAGGCCATAACCGAGCGCCCCCACAGAACCCTCCCTGCCGACCACAATAAAGCCTGGGTGACCGAAGCTACTCCATGGCGGGGAGCTGAGGAGGGTGCGGAAACGCCCGGGAAACCAAAGTCCCACCCAGGACCCTGTGCCCCTCAGCAATTATGAAGAGAAAGTTGAGGGGCAAAGGAAAAATGTGACGCTTTGGCTTCCAATCTTGGTAGATTGGGAGGTCAATCCACGGATGAGACGCCGTCACTTGAGATCTAGAAAATATATAAGTAAAAGGAACAATCAGAGTAAGCTATGGGTATGGCAGAGATCGCTCAGTTCTCACTCTGATAGACCAGCCCATCACCACATGACTAGAACCCAATCCTCTCAGCATCAGCTAGGAAAGGCCCTAGAAAGCCGCCTTTGGCGGGGGGATAGCTCCCCTATTTCAACCCCTATCGGGGTTGGGCACCCCGAAAGGGTTGGTTGAGATTGTTTTAAGCCATCTTATTGCTAGAGGTCCTTCCAAATCTGCATATCAAGGGTTGGTTGAGATTGTTTTAAGCCATCTTATTGCTAGAGGTCCTTCCAAATCTGAATATCATCATCTAATAGTTGCCGCAATATAATGAAAAGGACGTCACCAGTATTGTACTGGTTAAGACATTACCCTCTGAGGATTATGACGCATTTTCAGTCTATTCTGGATATCAACAAATTTAGTTCACTAAAGGGCTGGTGTACCTACTGGCAGGTTCGATCCGATCCAATAATTGTGACCGCAAGTGTGCGAATATCGCCCCAAAAAACGCCTTGGTATATAATTATGATGTTGGTGGAACCTCTCCGGGAGGTCTGGGACCGGGGGAGGTCTGGAGGTCCTTAGTATCCCTGGCCAATCTAGATGTGTGCACATTTTTGTTTTCCCTGTTTGGACTCTGTCTCGAGTCGGCCATGGAAGGGCATTTACAAATAAACATTCAAATATCTACATTAGAGATACTGGGGTATCTCTATTAAGCTAGATAGAGGTCTAGGGAGCAAATTACAAAAAATTCTACATTAAAAAAAACAAAAAATAACATAGCCCACCCTAAGCAAACCTATCTAATAGTAACCAGCATACAAGCAAGAAAAGCATCGGGATGGATGTAGTGATCGGGCGTACGGTCGTCATGTTGTGCGCTCGCAGTTACGTTCCCGTCTATTTCGCTACATTTTCTGCTATTTGCCCCCTGTCATTACTACATGAATACTAGGTTAGGTTAGGTTAGGTTGTTTGGTTAGGCTAATGTATTTTTATATCCAAAGGCAGTCAAAATAGACGGGAACATGATGAGAAAGATTCGACGCCACTACGCGTAATGTAAACAAGGCTGGCGGTACGCCCGCACTTAACATTCTTGACAAAGCATCTTCCACTAAAAACGTTACCGGTACTGCTGCTGTTGCCAAATGATTTTACTCAACATATAAAATTAACTTTTTAGAATAATTGGTTCAAATGCTACTGGTATCTTAACAGATAATAACCATGTAAACAAAGCGACGCACCCAACTTTCCGAATCGGCGCACTCCTATATTAAAACTGCACCCTGTGATCATCAATATTTAGCACAATTACCAGCTAAAACACGGTTGTAGACCTCGTAATACTACTGTACATAAAACACGGTTGTAGACCTCGTAAAACTACATAAAACCACACTTTGTGTGCAGCACTCGTTCTTTAAATTTATGAATGAAACCTACATTTGTACCGGTACTGTCTTGATAGCGTAATGCTTAGTGTGCGGAATTTTGGTGTGAGTATCCTAGGTTCGAGTCCTTGGAGTACCACATGTATTTATTACTTTAATTGATTTCATTAGTTAGGTTTATTTGTAAATTAATTGGTGGGTTGGTGAAAACTAAAATGAAATTATATCGATGCTTACGGCTCCAACTTCCTTATAGCCTGAAAATTGTAAAAGGTCAATTCACCTTCTGACTTACACAACTCAAACATAAACTTAATACAATTGTCTAATGATTACCAGACAAGAATACAGTACTGTACTTTTTCAACGATTCTATAATACTGTATTTAATACTTCTATCTCACAACATTTCCTTTAAGCCAGTGTCACACAAGCACTTTTTCTGGATTTATTGAGTTTGTTTGATCCTTTACATTACTAAAGGTCCTTCCTACAATACATATAATGTTCTAATGATAGCCAGAATAAACTAAAATGCATCATACTCCTCAAAGGGTTAAGTTTATGATTATTAAGACAGTACCTGTCCCCTTCCTAATAACAAGCACTTTTCCAGGCAATTGTGGTCTAGCATCTTCTTAATTACAGATATATGCTAGTTCAGTCTCTTAAATTTTTAAATATTCAGTCTAGTTGTCAATTCCAATGACAAAATACCAAAAAACAAGTACCGGTAGGAGAAAAAAGTTGCTCATCGAACATTGACGGAGCAAGCGCCACAGGTCACAGGCTGTATCAGTGTAGCACGGTTGGTAGAGCACTCGCCTGCAAACTGTGAGGTTAAGGGTTCCAGTCTTGGGAAAGCATATTTGGCAGCTAGCAGTACAGTACTGTGGCATCTGCCATATATACTGTACATACATACATAACATTTTAAAACGGAGTGCTCCACACATACGTGCTGTTTCAGTCTCTTGTCCTAATGGTGGTGTTCCAGGCAACCCTGTTAAGGGCTGCTTCACTAGTCAAGTTTTTGGATTTGAAATCGGGATGTATAGTCCGATCCCAGGTCTTCCTCGGTCCACCCCTTGGTGCAGCTCCCTCCACAATCACAGACCTACATTTTTTCACCCAATTTTGTTCATCCATTCTCTCCACATGTCCATACCATCCCAGTCTACTTGTACGCATCACTTCGCTAATACTCTTTATATCTAAACGTCTCCTCAGCTCAACATTTGTTAATATATCCTGCAGCCTGGCCCCACACATCCATCTCACCATTCTCATCTCATTACGTTCCATTCTGTTGACATCCTCTACTTTAACGGCCCATGTTTCTGAGGCATACGTCATTGCACTTCTAACACATGACGCATACAACTTTCCCATTCTTTTCATGGTCAGAATTGGCAGCAGTTCTCTGAACTTCCCCCAGCCACATCTAATTCAAGCGACAGTGGCAGCCTCGGCCCCACCACTGGCAGAGATGGTATCTCCTAGATAACAAAACTTGTCCACCAGCTCCAATGACTTATTTCCAACATTCACAGCCACAGGATCATCACTTAACACAAGCTCGCCTTTGCATAATACGCTCTTAAATTTCTCTATTTCTGACTTATCCTTAGGGGTCCCTTTATTCTACTACAGCGCTTACTCCTATGGTGCACCCAGCGTCAACAGATGCTACATTGAATCGCGTTTACGCCCACACCCTTTCCACACACTGCACATGGGTATGCACCGCTCTTTTCCACATTGCCTCGTCTCAATCTACAATGCATAACCATATAGAACACTGGCTGGCCCCGAGACTCAAACCCTCAACTTCACGGTCACGGCTATCAGCCAAGTGCTCTAATAACCAAGCTACAGCCATTGCTAATGGATAATACAGGTTCCCCTTGATTTACGATTGGCTTACGTTCCTGAACACCCAATCTTAAATGGAAAAATCGTATAGCAAACCATAAAATTTATGGGATAAATGGGAATGCGTTTTCAGACCAGCCAACACACAAACGGCAAAAATTCTATAATAATAACGTAAATCGGGCCATCGGATAGTCAGGAAGATCTCTACATAACTTATTGATGTTACCTTAATCATTGTGACCTTGTAGTTGTCTGGTGACGACGGGAAGGGTTAGTCTGGTGTGGTAGGTGGTGCGATGTGTTGCTACCGTGTCAAACTCAACCTGCAAGATAAAGCAAACATTACAATACAGTACAGTATTTTATTTAAATATTACATTTTGCTCAAGGAGGGTTTGGGTAGAATGTAGAATTTGGGCGTACCGCCAGCCTTGTTTACAATACGCGGAGCCGGGGCAGACGCTTGCCATCCTGTTCCCGTCTATTTTGACTGCCTTTGGATACAATAATGTGTTGAGGGCGGGTGCCGAAATAGGGGAGCTATCCCCCCGCCAAAGGCGGCTTTCTAGGGCCTTTCCTAGCTGATGCTGAGAGGATTGGGTTCTAGTCATGTGGTGATGGGCTGGTCTATCAGAGTGAGAACTGAGCGATCTCTGCCATACCCATAGCTTACTCTGACTGTTCCTTTTTCCTACAGTATATGTATTTTCTAGATCTCAAGTGACGGCGTCTCTTCCGTGGATTGACCTCCCAATCTACCAAGATTGGAAGCCAAAGCGTCACATTTTTCCTTTGCCCCTCAACTTTCTCTTCATAATTCCTGAGGGGCACAGGGCCCTGGGTGGGGCTTTGGTTTCCCGGGCGTTTCCGCACCCTCCTCAGCTCCCCGCCATGGAGTGGCTTTGGTCACCCTGGTTATTGTGGTAGGCAGGGAGGGTTCTGTGGGGGCGCTCGGTTATGGTCTTGGCCTTGCTCGGGGCCTTGGGGCTGTTCGGCCAGGCAGTCTGGGGAACGGGAACAACAACAGCAACGTGACGATAGTGCGTTATGTGTGCGATTAGTTTGCTTGGGAAACAGATTAACTTGCTCATGTAGTAATGCCCATGTGGTGGATTGTGTTCTTTTATTTATAAATTATTATTTTACTAAAGCGTTGTTTCCACATAACGATTTTGATTAGTTACTTTGTCTTTTTACTGTGTTCGTATACGTTTTGGTTTGTTTATTTTGCAAGTTTTACATTATAAGAACAAATATAATAATGGAAATCAACAATAAACACATAAATAACCTGAGGGCTTTCCTAACCTGAAAAACAAACATAATGAAAATTAACAATAAATACCGGTACATAAATAACCTAACACACATTATGCATCTAATTTTAAGAGATACAGTACTTGGAAGTGAGATATTTTCCAAGTTTAATGGCCAGGCCAGTGAGTCTTTAGATTCAGTGCTCTGGGTAAGCTATTATATGCTGCTATTACTACAACTACTATAACTTTAATGCAAATGTTACTGTTGACTAAAAAGATATGTTTTCATTCAAATAATAATAATACTGTACTGTACTATTGTTTTACTGAAATATATCAATAACATGCATTCATATTCTACGCAAAACAATAAACACAACTGTGGTCTATTAAAACAATCCAAATTCTTAATAATAGTAATTTAGCAATAATAATCATAGTCACGTCATTTTTATTAAGCGAAATTTCTCTAATTCAAGATTCAATAGCGCTTTAATAGTTAAGACTATTACCCAACCCCCGTGCTCAAGGGAGGCAGTAACAACCACGGTTTACTAGATTTTGTTTCTTTTTAAATCACGCCCGTGTGTCATGGGAAGTCAAGACGCTATCCACTTGACCAGCCAGTTGCCTAATGTAATAATAAGTAATAATTTTATAAGCTGCGGGTTAGTTAGTTAGTTATGTAGAGCAGATTAACCAGACCACTGAGCTCCATACGGAACTCTCATAAGCTGCGGGTACTCGTTACAAACTCGCTTCAATAGTTTAAGTACACTTAGTACCTGCATGGTATCTTTGGGATCGGATTCATCCAAATATTTACCACCAACATCCCTGGGTAAGTGGATGGTACAGTAATTCAGATCTATCGCCACTATAACTTATCCACAATTAAGAGGGGATTTTCTGAACCTCCTCCTCCCTCATCTTCAGCCCCATTAATTTTGGGATTTTAAGACAGTCACCCCATTAGTTTAGCTGTTTTAACCCTTCCTACCCGGTCTGCCTTAGGTAAGGACAGCACGAAAGAAGGGCCGCTACCCGGTATGCCTTATCTAAGGCATGGGCTTAATAGCCTAATTAAGCTTGGTCCGAACGCCGAGCGAACGACGTATGTCAACAAACCCAAGCGTTCGTCACCGCACCTCCGAAAACAAGAAGGAGAAGACTCCTCAATGTTATTGTTCTGACGTCATGACGAAATTAGTGTCTAAAAAGCCCCCATATTGGCAACATCTCTGCAATATTGGCTCCACTGAAATCGTCATCACAACTGAACCAGTTGACTTACAGAGCTCTACTCAATGCCAAAATACAGATTGAAAACCGCACTACGATTATAGATGAGTGGGAAAGTTCTAACAGTGAAAATAAACATAAATACGGTAGCCTAGGCCTAGACGTTTTTCAGCCATATCGCCCGGGTAGGGGCGACCGTCATTTGGTAAGACAGCCCGGGGAGGAAGGGTTAAGGCCTTTCGTGCCATTAAGGTGTCTATTTCTTCCCGGCGAACAAAAGCGAGCCAGCAATTTACAACTTCGGCATCAAGAGCATCAACGAAAATATGCCAACAAGCAGGCTTTGGGAATGTGCAGAGAATGGATTATCTAATGCGAGTGAGATGATGCAAGTCTGTGAACATAGAGGTAGCTGCACTGAGGGGTAGATCTACTAAACTGTGGGATCCATTACTACAATCTGATCTCAAAATTAAAACAAAAATTATAAGTGAGGCAAACATGAATAGGGCTGCCTGGATGTGAGACAAAATGGCACCTTGTATGTATAAAAATATGTATAAAGATAAATTATAACACTTTGATAAAGATCCTTCCTAACATCAAACTTGTTAGTATTAAGAAGGAAAAGACAAAAACTGCATATTAATGAAAAACTTAAAATGTTAAATCGTATGAAGCTTACCTTAAAATTACAGATGAATGGAGACAACACAGGCGTCCTCAGTGACCTAGTCGGTTTGGTGTTGGACTACTAGTCTGCTACACCCGGGATATACAGATCTGCAAGAAAAAAATTGGCATTAAAATTCTAATAACAATTATAAATACATATACAGTACAGTACTGTACTTGAAAGACAGTGCTAATTTCTGGTCTTTCATTACGGATGAGGTACATAGAGGCATTTTGGCTCCAACATTCCTTGATTTTGGTCCTGTCACTCTTTAACACTGGAGGAGGCACTCATCACCGGCAGTTCTGCCTCATCCACATAATAAAAAATAATAATAATAAATTAAAGTCTATGATCAACACGTGTGCAGCTCAGTCTTCGGCATCCCTCTAAAGCCGGTATCACACAAGCGCTTTTTCACCTAACATTTATCCTCAACACTGGTCTGGCAGCTTATGAGGTCAACATTTATAATATTTCTGTCACCTAAATTCATCTACCATCAGTCTAGTTTCCGATACCAGTGCAAAATACTCTAGAATGTTGCCAGAAAAATTTTGATCATCGAATGTTGACTATAAAAGCTCTCGTGATACTGGCTTTAGTTGGCTATTTGGCTGCAATTATAATGTAAAACTTGCAAAATAAACAAACTAAAACTGGGACGACACAAGATAAATGCAAAAGAACTAATCAAAATCGCTATGTGGTAACAACGCTTAATTTTTTTTTTTTAAATAAAAGAACAAAATCCACCACATAGGGTGTACACAACTACTCGTACATATTGTCCTGCACTTCAAAGTTTCATGACTAATATAAAATATATCCAGATGAACTATAAGCATAGTACCGTAACGCACCAATTCGGAGAGTTCGACGGCCATCGGGAAGGATGTAATTACCGGGTGTACCACTACCGACATACAACATAAATCATCTATAGGGCCTAATACTTATAATACTTATAAATCTATAATACTAGGTTAGGTTGTTTGGTTAGGGTAATGTATTTTTGTATCCAAAGGCAGTCAAAATAGACGGGAACATGATGGGGTACACCCGGTAACTACATTCTTGCCCGGCCATCTAATTAGATAAAAAAAAATCCAATATTAAAGCATAAATCATGACAGCAGGGGGGCAAATATTCACTGGCCTTGGGATAATTTGGGAAATGAAAGCAGTCAAATTAGACGCGTAATGGTCGTGATCGCGAGCGTGCAAATTTCGCCCCGAAAAACTCCTTTGTATATAAAATTATGTATGATGCTAGTGGCCGTAAGTCCTACGCTCAAAGTTACGTTCGCGTTAAATTTTACTTTTGTTTTGTTATTCCTCGGCAAGTTGTCATTTGCCCCCTGCTGGTAATATATATGACGACGACAATAAGTAATGGGGGGTGAGGGGAGCATAGCCCCCTTCAACCACGGCCAGCTGTTGGGTAAATTGTTTTGTTACCGGCCATGGGATACCATTATAGGATGAGGGGGGCTTTACCCCTATCAGCTGGTCGTGGAATAATTTTGGGTAATTATTGGGAAAAGGCTCGCACCCTTATTTTTCAGTTTTTGACATGGTTTTAGTTATAATTCCAATGTGGGATACAAGATGGGTTCATCCCCCACATGACTTATTTAAATCATCATCTATAATAATAATGAGGGGAGTGAGGGGGCACAGCCCCCTCTCAACCTAGGATCAATTGTATCCTATGTCAGTCAAAATAGAAGGGGACATGATTGCTAGCGTGCGACGGTGCGAGTATCCTAGTGTAAGCCAGGCGGGCGGTACACCCGAATACTACATCCTTACCAAAAAATAAATATAATATATAGGCTAGGCTAAATACAATATCATAAAATAAAAATAATATATAGGCCTAGGCTAGGCTAAATACAATAGTCAAAATAGACGTGAACTTAACTGTGAGCGTGCGACTTATGTATAAACAAGGTGGATGCTACGCCCACTAGCACCATCTTAACCGTAGGGGCTACCCTCCACTAAACAGTAGGCTATAGGATAGCCATGTAAACAAAGCGATATGCCGAACTCTGTAAATCGGCGAGCTACAATATTAGGTACCGTACGATTTTAGTTACTGGACACCTATTTGACAGGTACCACCGAGGATTTAATACAATTTTTTTTTTCGGTTTCCACGCATCCAACACCAAGCTAGGCTACAACCTTTTTCTGGTCCGGTAATAGTATTGAAAACGATATAATAACTTTTTAAATGTGGTTTTCGACGAGAATAAAACGGCGCGTTTGTGCCGAAAATCGGCGGCGGGGGGAGTCCGTCGTCGCGGTTTTTTTGCCCAGGACTCTTGAGGTGACGGCCAGCTGTTTTACTTGCCCCCTGCTGGCCACATAGCCTATATGACGATTATTATAATTCACGGGGGGTGAGGGGGGGCAGAGCCCCCCTCACCCCTGTCCTGTATCCCACGGCCTAACGCAAGTCTTTATAAAAAAAATGGACCCAACAACTGGGTTATATAAGCTTAGCCATTTGAAGTCGACCGCCAAGGCGGGACCGGGAAGTCACTCCGAGCGTAAAGTAAACAAAGCGACGCTACTTCCACGAACGCAACCGAGTTGTCTTTTTATTTCGTCTCATAGGCCTATTATCATTATTAAAGTGTCCCCATTGTTTTTTTTGTGTTTCGTACACCAGAAAAGGGTGTAGGCCTAGCTTGGTGTTGGATGCGTGGAAACCGAAAAAAAAAATGTATTAAATCGTTGGCGGTACCTGTCAAATAGGTGTCCAGTAACTAAAATCGTACCCAATATTAAAACCGTCGAAATCCATACGGTAGACAAAATATGGACCCAAAATATATTACTGGAGCCAAAGTAAATATTTAACCTAGCTAGCCTAATCTGAATATTTACCTTGGTTGCTTTCGGTTACTTTGATTCATCCTTGCACATTATTTGAGTAGGCTACCTTCTCAACTTCAATAATAATGGTTAGACCAATAGCATCTGAGGTAGGGGGGTGGGAAGTGGAGAACCCCCAAGGTAGGTAGTTTGACTAGGGTTAGCCTACTCAAATATTTAATAATTTACGATTAGCTTTCATTCTTATTAAACATAACCCTCAAAACACTAGAAAAACTGATCAAAATCAGTGGCCTGAAAGTAAAATGATACCAAGTTTGAGAGGACACGTGACCAGTCAACATTTAGATGGCTACCGGAAATGTCAACACAGAATATTCTAGAATGAAATTAAGACTCACGATCTATTTAACTAGTCTGTAATCATCACATAAGACGTTCCACATATCCTTTAATGTCTGAAGACCAGCATAGCACATAAATATCAAAATGAAAACAAAACAAAAACATCGTCCAACAGGAGCCATCATACGACAACACCATCACTCACCTGACCCCTTCGCCTAAGTGACGCTTTCCCTGTCAGGCTGTCAGCGTTGCCAGTCCTTCCGCTCAAATGTTGCTAGATTAGACCGCTAGATAATGATACCCTACATTTTTGGGAATTTTGGGTATAAATTTCTACTATACCGCTGTAATGCTTATAATCATCTCTAAAATCACGCATATGTGGTCCTCATCTCAATAATACAGGAATATATAATATATCCCATCAAGAGGCTAAAAATACACAAACTCCGCTAGATTCGATTAAAACTCGTATAATGACAAACTGCTAAAAACACACAAATATATTGTTGTATTTTTTACAACTGTCACAATAATCACAAATAGGTGGTCTTAATCTCAATACTATAGGTATATACCCAACGAAAACTTAGACAATAGACGCTAGATGTAAGCAAATCTCGCTAGGACCGCTAGATCAAGCATAAAAGTTGCTAGATTGCGAAGCCAAATACAAAAAACAAGTGCTCAAATATGCTTCAAAATTGGCTAGAATGTAGATAGATATTATATAACATGCATAATATCATTAGATGATTGGCACAATATCTTATCGTTCTATAATCGTTAAATTCTCCAGACTAGGCTATATAGATATCAATAATTGCCGCCTACACACAGCATATATATCTACATCTAGCAGGTCACTAAAATGGCAATGCCGTCCCTACATACTGTATTGATGATTCGACTCGCTCAAACGAAACGAAACCCATTGTTTACTTTCGTATTTATTTTTGTTCATCAATAGGCCTATTTGTTTATCTATGTAACACAATTATATCCTACAGTATATAGGTAATAATTATTTAAACTTTGATGTTAAATTAATATTAACCCCTTCAGACTCATATGACGCAGAGGTTGGCAGATTAGCAATAAGAATAGTTTTTATAATTACCTCTCCAAAATTAGTTTTCTGCCCACAGCTAACTCAAAGACAATTGCAGAGGTTGAAGTAACTAAACTAAAGGTTTGTAAATACCCCTGATGGTAATAAAGGATTTAAAGTATCCCTAATAGGCTCAACATTGCGTCATATGTCGGAGAGGGTTAAAAGCATTAGTAGCCTAGAGTAAAATACCGAGAATAATGCGAAATTAGTATTTAGTCTGATTCGACTCATACCATCGTTGGAATCCTCTCGAAGTGGACAGTTCCCAAAAATTAATTCAGGTGATTCCGACCTATTATAACCCCACAAAATACAAAAACTTTTTGTCAAATTCCTTGTAAAGTATTGTACAATCTTAAAACAGCTCCCAAGGCCACAAAAATGGGCGGAATTAAAATCGGTTTGCGCCATTGGATTTTTCGCGTCGAGAAAAATTCGAATATACCGCTAAAAATATGAAAATCGAAAATGTTCGGTCAACCTCCAAAAAAAACTAAGGCGATTTTGGCAAAAAAAAACACAATTGAGTTAGGACACTATTCTGAATCCTCTCGACGCGCTGAATCCAATGGCGCCAACCGATTTTAATTCCATCCATTGTTGCGGCCTTGAGAGCCGTTTTAAGATTTTCCAAAACGGTTGTTTGTGTTTTGTGGGGGTTATAATAGGTCGGAATCACCTGAATTAATTTTTGGGAACTCTCCGCTTCATTGGATTCAGCGCGTCCGTCGTGAGGATTCCAAAAGCATCCCCACATGTCCAAATCTATTTTTTTCAAAAAAGTTGTTCCATTTTAACTTGTGACCATATCGTTGGAATCCTCTCGAAGCGGAGAGTTCCCAAGTATTAATTCAGGTGATTCCGACCTATTATAACCCCCCAAAATACAAAAAAACTTTTTGGAAAATCTTAAAACGGCTCTCAAGGCCGCAAAAATGGATGGAATTACAATCGGTTGGCGCCATTCGATTCAGCGCGTCGGGAGGATTCAGAATAGTGTCCTAACTAAAAAAAAAAAAAATTTGGCCAAAATCCTTAGTGTTTTTGGAAGTTGATGGGTCATTTTCGATTTTCATATTTTTAGCGGTATATTCAGATTCTTCTCGACGCGAAAAATCCAATGGTGCAAACCGATTTTAATTCCGCCCATTTTTGTGGCCTTGGGAGCTGTTTTAAGATTTTACAATACTTTACTGTACAAGGAATTTGACAAATTTTTGTTTTGTTTTGTGGGGTTATAATAGGTCGGAATCACCTGAATTATTTTTTGGGAACTCTCCGCTTTGAGAGGATTCCAACGATATGGTCACAAGTTAAAATAGAACAACTTTTTTGGAAAAAATAGATTTGGACATGTGGGGATAGGTTTGGATTCCTCAGGACGCGCCGAATCCAATGGCGCAATCCGGTTTTAAGTATATTCAGTTTTGTAGAAATGGGAGCTTATTATAAGGTTAAAGTTCTTAACAATTAAATTAGTGTAATCATAAGTCTAGGGTAAAGTATACCCAAATTTCAAAAACTTATAATGGGGAGACTAATTAAAAACTATTTGACTTTTAATATAAATTACTACCACGTCATGTCCGTTCCCGACCAAGAAAATAGGCAGGACGGCATCAATCTGGAGGCCCCATGTTCCGTTCCAATGTTCCAACGGTTTTTTGCCGCCGTTCTCATCCAGTTATATTCGTCGTCTAGACGCCGCCAGGCTGCGCCTAAACGACGATTGCTCCCGTGTGTGTTCCCTGGGTGTCCCCGACATAACAATTTTTCTGGCAGTTGTCCCGACCCATACGGACCATTTTATGCATGCGTAAAAGGATGCCGCCCAGGCACGGCGAATTAAGGGTGGGGGACGGACATAACGTTAATTCATGCATGTGTGAACCGAGCTTTACTCGACTTGATTTCCTCTTGGCTAAGCTTGAAAGCTAGATTTTGTTGTCTTTAAGCAAATCCACTTCCCTCTGAAGTTTAACATTAACCTTCCTTAGAGCCAAGACCTCTTCCTTCACCACAATCATCTCTTCCCTTACCTGGAGAATAAAATGGTGCAGATCAGTAAAGGACTCGCACTCCATACCTGCCATGATCCCAATAAGCTTAGCGAGGAGCAAACAACGGGGTACAGAAAACAAAAAACAAGTCAACTAACAGCTAAAAACTGAGCTAAATCACATTTTTTTATAACACGAGTGCACTGCCCCCAAACACAGGCAGGTGTGTATGGTCACTAAGGTCTCGGGCAGGTGGTCCGGGCAGGAACTCAGATTAACACAACCTGTCACTGACTGAACTGAACTGAAAAAATTATTTTCGATTCTGGGCGAATGGCTGGTCGAAATTGAAATCTACGACCATGAATCGAAGCAGCTGGTGGAGAAAAATCGAATGGCACCAGTTAGAATTCCGTAGGACTTATAGTTTGGGCTACAGAGTACTTTTAAAGTCCAAAAACGGGTCATTTGGGGCGCTCTGGGAGGCCAAGTCAAAATTGAAATCCTAAACTAATGGTCCGATTTTAATTCTGTTTGCGCCATTCGATTCAGTGGGTAAAATTGTACTTGTGATACAAATCTGAGCAAAATCCATACATAACTCGTCTACAAGGTTTTTAAACTTTAAAATAGGCCTATGGGCCCTATAATAAAAAAATCCACAAACCGTTGGAATCACAACGACGAGACGAATCCAATATACCGTATACCCTTGAAAACTCAAAATTTGAAAATAACCTGACGAGTTACAAAATTTTCGCATGGAATAAAAACCCATTCTCCCAATACAGTTGTGAGGGGTAGACATAAAATAACGGAGTCAAGCGATGATGACCTATTCGGATTCTCTTCAGTAGTCTGTGGGCATGTAAGGATGACAGAAAATACTAAAAAACAAAAATTATTTTTTTGTTATACTAGTAAGATGGGGCCAAGTTCTCTATATTTCCCAGGCAATTCTACCAGTGAACCAGTTCAATTAGTGGAAAGCCAATCAATGACAACCAAACTGCGCAGCCATGGGTATAATGGTAGGCTAAAAGAAACAATATGACAAATTCCTTTTTTCTTGCTAAGAAACATGTATACAGTTTCCTCTCCGCTGTTATTGCTCACAGTATATTTTGTATAAAGTAGCCTACAGCTAACACAATATATAATCACCTTAATTACAACTTTAAGTATATTACAATAATTTACATGACCAACAAAATGTACATACAAAAGATAAATTACTGTTATAGTTTGTTAATTATAATTAGGCCAAAAATCTGTACCACTAACCTCTACAACTAAAAAATTACTAGATTAGTTGAGCTAATATGCTTACCATTTGGAAAGACTCAGCCAGGGAGTAGGTGTGAAAATGTACAGCCCATCTGCTTTAGCCCTTTTTGAGTTACAGAGCTCAGGGATCAATATTTTTGGCCTATTTATATCAAACTGAGTATAGTTAGGTCCATTATTATCAAAGTAAACAGTTAAAAGTCAAATCGTTGTAGTATCAGCAGTACAGGCAGTTAGTGAGCTTTAGTAAAATTTCATTGGTGGTAGGGCATAATCCCTTCAATCAGATCGACACAATTTACTTCATGTTACTGCCAGATGATTTTACTCAGCTTAGGAAGAAGCTGTAATACTCTGAGGGTTTAAGATTATCTAAATGAACCCTCTAACTCTGCCAGATTCTTACCCCTACTGTACCATAGGGTACTAGCGTAAATGTACCCCCCAGTCCCAAGCAATGTGGCCAAAATGGCTTTTAGAGGCAAGATATAACAACCTCCCACCTCAAAATATGGA
The DNA here is from genome assembly GCA_032716605.1 of Paralithodes platypus. Classification (NCBI taxonomy): domain Eukaryota; kingdom Metazoa; phylum Arthropoda; class Malacostraca; order Decapoda; family Lithodidae; genus Paralithodes; species Paralithodes platypus. The sequence continues at coordinate 60,226,202 of CM064509.1, read as the reverse complement.
GGAATACTGCCTCTCCCAGCATGTGGGGGCTTGAATATAAGCTGACAAGTGTTGCCAAGGTCTTAGAGTAGTACTCAAACGTCGTGGTACCAGGTACTGCCTGATACTGGCAGTTACAAGGATCGTATATTATTGACGGCTGGCAGCCGTCGCTGGTACTGAACGGGTTAAGTGGAATAAAATAATCTGGATGTACAGTAAAACCCTGAATTTTGCAGTTTTTCTATTTCACGAATCTCGATTTCATGACAAGGTTTATCTCCACTTTGTGCCAATTGAGTATGAAGTTAGCAAATTATTTTTAAAAGTATGCCTAGTGTTTGACAAGAAAGCCATTATTGACATATTTAAGGTGATTTATACAAAATAATTTTCATAATAACTCTCAGGTTGAGCATATGTAGTTATTTTGGAAGCAACGGTAAGTACAAGTAGGAAATTCCCGAGGCCCACCGCACCAATTATGTTATTTTTCATAGAATTGCATGCCTCAATTTGGCAAGGCCTTTTCATTAATAAAAAAAGCAGGGTTTTCCTGTAGTCAAAATTAATCATAAATTAGCGTCATCTCATTGTAAGGATTTAGGCGGTGTCACACAGGCATTTTTTCTGCGGCTTTGTTACAATACCCAACAACCAACCAACATCAGCCACAGTGATAACATGATGGGGGGGTTGTTGTGGCAAGACTTTGTTGTATTATGCTGCAGTAAAGACTGTAGCCACCGTGTTATGATTGCTGTGCACTGTGTGCAGTACTGTGATTGTACCATGGAAGCCACATTCCTGTGGACGGTTGCAGTCTTTAAACCTGTATGTATGTATGTAACCAATTCAAGCTAGTAATCATTGTATTAAAATATTTTGTATCAGTCACAGTAGCCAAATTAGCTGCTCTAGTAACAATCTGGTACCCCAATATTGTTGGTGGTAATTACTATGTTGTTGCCATATTCTTATCTAGTCAATATGATAAGCTAGCTGTTGTAATTGCCCTTAGAGTAAATGTTCCAGTACTTATAGCAATTACAAAAACTATAGTCCGTTCATTCTAGGTTGGGCAGATATCGTAACCCCTAACCTCTCATAACTCAAAAAGGACTAGAGTAATCGAGCTATTATTTCTACCAAATATGAAGATTTGGCTACGGAAAATGTGTATAAATTGATTGCTTATTTTATCTAGCCCTTTTTGAGTTAGAGGTTAGAGGTTACGACTTCAGCCCAACCTAGAATGAACGGACTATAGTATACATTATTGACTGGCTAGAAATGCAGCAATACTATGGTGATTACCACCGACATTGATGGGGATTGTCTAGGATTACGGGCCTATGACAATTGTGCACAACACCGGTAATTAATGACCAAATTAGCCACAAGATAAAAATTGACAGCCAGAATCAAAACCAGATGAGGAAATATGCCGAAATCCTGCCCATATGACACCAGAATTTGCAGAAAACTTTCACACACACCAATAGGCAAAAAAATAGTATCTGGTCATTCAGCCACATTATAGAATATAACATACCATAAGCATATACAGTACAGTATGTTAAAAAACAAATTTGACTTAAAATTTTAAATATCAACATTTATACCGTAATTGACAGCCTATCAAAGACAATTTTCATTATTAAAAAAATTAAATAAAGTAATACCTCTTTGTAGCCATCTTCACAGCACCTGATTAACCCTTTCAATTGTCAATTTTGTCTATGAGTGGTACACTATGATAAAAGTTTATAATGATCATCTGACTGGATAATTTGCTGACTACAGTACTGTAGTTTTCATATGAATTTTCAAACTCTACATATACAGTACAGTACTGCACACAAATAAGTTAAACAAAAGTACAGTTGGCGAGTCATACGCTAGGATGCGCATTGAAGTGGTGCTCATCTCCGAGTCTTTGCCCTTTGAAGCCTGTGATGGATGAGATACCCAGCCTGGTACAGAGGGGCTACTACATATTATGCAGATTACCATAGTTTACCATAAGAGGGATATCACTTATGTCCACAAACTCCAAATTCCTATTTACTGCTAGGTGAACAGAGGGATTGGGTGTGAGGCTATGCAACCCTCTCTCCCAGCCCAGGAATCCAACACAAGAACCAAATTCTGACCATTTCACCACAGGATTGCCCTAGCTGTTTAAAAAGTGTTACAAGAGAGGTATTACTGTTCTTATCCCCCTGGTGTCACAACTGGTTACCAACAATTTTCCTATTTATGGGTCTTTCAAAAACTGAACATAACCGTCTATCGCTAGCTGTGATCAATCAGAAAAACTCTTGGAGGAAAAACTTGGATAAGCTTAACCCTTTCAGTACAATTATGATTGTTTTAACTTTTAATCTAAATATATTTTGTCTAGGAAGGACGTGCAGGAATAAGGAGGCTTGCAACGATCAATTATAAAGAGAAGAAAATCTTGTTAGCCAGAAACATAATGAAAAAGATGCACTTGTGTTGAAAGGGTAAATATTGACGGTAGAGGCTCTTTCTATACCACGTTCATAACTTGCAGCTTAGTCCATTCTTCTCCTCAAAACTGTTCCTAATTTTTCACTTTACAGTATTTTCATCTTATGGATATAATAAATGTCCATTCAGCTTCAAAGGCCATTCCACATACAACTACCAACAAATTACATTCCTTCAAAATTTCAATGTTTGTAGAGGAGTATTTACTGCCAAGGTAATATGAACAAAGTATTTTTTCACTTAGCAAGATCGGTGTGATGTGGATGTGCTGGAAAGTGTTAAAAGGAACGCCTTGAGATGGTTTGGCCATGTGAACGTATGGAAAGCGAGAGAATGACTAAGAGAGTGTACGAGAGTGAGGTGGAAGGATGGAGTTGAGAGGTATATGCATGAAAGCAGTGTTGGACAGAAGGGGCGTAGGCTGACAAGGGACAGAGGTGCATGGGGCGATTCATTCATGGCAGTCCCCTTCGGGGATCATGGCGTCTGGCAAGATAGATGGAAAAATGTCATCACTTAGCAGGGGATATGAAAGTACTATAACTCTGCATTATATTAATGCCAAGTTTTCACAAATATCAACATAATTCATTACAAAATCTTTGCAATACATGTAGTTGATAAAACAAGATGGGGATATGGCAACTTACCATAAAAAAAACAAGACTAAGATGGTGGCACTCCAGGCTGCACAGTCTAGAGAGAGAGAATGAGCAATTTTTCAACAGCCTACTGGGCTGCAGCCAATCTAGGAAGCAAACCTCCATCTATATACAGTACTTGGTTGATATTGACTTGGCAGTGTATTTCACTCTTCCGGTCACAGTTGCACCTGACGGCTTCAATTTATTTTTATTTTTTTATATATATATAATAAAAGTTCAATAATTATATTCCACTACACACACCACTGCCAACCAATCATGGTCATTCATAATCATATTTTGGTGGCGAGGATTTGCTGCCAAGTTAATTTAATCCTTTGGTTCGTATTCCTAGACAAAGCCTATCATTATCAGGGGCAAGTACTTTAGTTTTGCTGCATTTCTAGCCAGTAAATATGATATCCTGGCTGTTGTTGTACTGGAACATTATTACATAACTCTCATTGCAATTGCAACTAAAACAACTAGCGTATCATATAATTTGGCTATAAATACAGGAAAACTATAGCAATTACCACCAATAATGATGGGGTTTGTCTAGGAATACAAGCCTTTAGTTAAGAGTTCAGCTCGCCAGGTCAGACCCCATGTCTTCTCAGTCCAAATTCAGAGATATACTTTTCATCACCCATTAGAAAATCCTCTAGTTAACCAGAATATAGTAAAAATAAAAATCTCCTTATAATGATGATGATCTGAAATATTTGAATGTAAGTAAAGAGCAAAGAATTTTTGGAAAACTTTGTGGGAGGACAAATTTTACAAATGCATCAAATTACAAGACCTCGCGGAGTATTGTTTATTCTGCAAACACTTGATAACTTTCAATAATTTTGGAATGAGCAATATAGGTCAACCAATGTTTAAAATTCTGCTCCTACGATACCTAAATTAATCACTTCAGTACAATGACCACGATGTTCATGTTATTCTGGCTGACGTTAATGATTTTATTCATCTTAGAAATTATTTCTAGAAATTAAATGGGCTAAAATTATCCCAATTAGCATTTTGACTCCAACACAATCTTCCTAAGCTGTAAAAAATCCTCTAAATATAGCTAGAATTTAATGAAAGAGACGTCATCCATACTGCACGGGTTCAACAATATTAAGCATGAAAGACAGGAATGGGATTTTCTTGGAGTTTGATAGGATCTGATATTTCTTAAGGAGGTATCACACAAGAGCTTTCATCATCAATTTTTGATAGCCAAAATGTTTCTGGCAACATTTATGTGATCTTTTGCATTGGTATCAGAAACTAGACTGAAGATAAATGAATTTTAGCGACAGAATATTGATAAAAGTTTAACTCAAAAGCTGCCAGACCAGAGTTGGCGACAAAAGTTGATGGAAAAAGTGGTTGTGTGATACTGGCTTTATTCATGCCACACTTTACATTAAACTAGGATTCTGATCAACACTTAACATCATAGTTTCTCTATTTATATATATATATATATAATATATTTATTTATCTTCACATATTAAGTTATAGCATCTGTTTAAATCTCAATGTACACACAAAATAGATTGCTTACAATGAATATCAAGCATTTTTAAAATATAAAGGAAAAATATTAGATGAGGCTATACAAAAGAAAGCAACTTTACTTGATGCACCGTAACATAAGGTGGTGAATCACGTCAGAACGTCATGCACACGCCACCTCACCCTACACAGGCTGTCACACTCATTTATTTACAACATTTGAGTATCAGACTATGTAACCCGGGCCAAGTATAAAGCCCTGGTCACACAAGCACGTTTAACACCAAATGTATCGCAATAACTTATATACTGAACATGAGACTACAATCTAATGATGTTTATCTTCTTTTTTAATGTATTTGGATCATACTATAGAACTTATTCTGTCCTATTAAATATACAAATAAATAACATAAATTCCTCAGAATTATATGTTAACTTGTAGCGGATTCCATACTTTGATACAATTCACCGTAAAAATTGCACACGTAACGCCAACTTCAGGGGCCAATGTATCAGTCACTGTATCGGAGTAATTAATATGCTGATGAGAAGTCAATTATCAGAGGATTATTACATCCATTACGCTAGTATTGTGAATATTGTAGTTCATTATCTTGAATAGTCAAATTTTTGTATATCATGTAGTAATGTACACCCTATGTGGTGGATTATGTTCTTTTATTTCATAAATTTTATCTTAGTAAGCGGTTTCCACATAACGATTTTGATAAGTTATTTTGCCTTTATATTGTCTTTGTCCAAGTTTTGGTTTGTTTAGTTTGCAAGTTTTACATTTTAAATTATTGGAACCAAGAGTATATTAAGTTCACAATAGCAAGAAAATTAACAAGAGCAAATTTCACTTAGTCTCATTATTCAAGAATGTAACTACAACTGAAAGTGAGGAATTACTGTACTGTACTGCATTATAATTACTGTACTGCATTGTAATTAGGTGATGGGCTGCTGTAACAAGTACTCAAATGTCTATAAAAATGTGAGCGTAATATCCTGTCGTCTAAAACACAAGTCCTCGGCACTTCAGGTAGGTTCACTTAACATGTGTTAATAGAAGGGTGCTTGTACCATAACAATAACTTCTTTATGTAGTATTAGGATACCTCTAACAATAGCATCCTAGACACAAAAAATACAAAAATATTATGATATAATGAAATAAATAACAAACATCCTACCATTAACAGCACTAACTGAATCGGCCTTCAGTGAAAAGCACCGTACCTCCAAATTTTTATTATTCTGTACAAGGAAGACAAAAGGGCTTTTTATTACCAGTATAAACAAGAAATCACAGTTGTAAACTCGGCTCACTCTCTCTCACATACACACAGGCGCACACACGCACACATACTGTATACACAGGTACACACATACACTATTGGTGCACCAGTGCAGTTGCTACCTGCTTTAGCTTGAGCTTTACAAAGGGTGTTTTTAAAGATATTTGCAAAAGGGGCTTAGGTGGGGGGGGGGGGATCCTAGCTCAACAAAAACTTTTGATAGTTTTGTCTTTTTAAACATTATAACCTTCGTATCAACCGAAGCTCTTTTTTTTTTTTTTTTTTTTAAACTGTATATCAAACATAACCAGGCCAATTTCAGTACCTGAGATCAGGAGAGGCCAAGTATAAGCCAGCGACACATGCACATCATCTTGTCTGGTCCATGACACTTGGGTAACTCAGGCCACCCACTGGCTCCGATAAGGCACAAGTCAGAAGGAATATCATACCCCACAACCTCTATTCAATCAACTCATGTTCTGGCACCACCTCAATAGTTAGATGGCTTCAAATATATTGACATCATACATATTGAATTAACTCATGTATTGCCACCACCTCAATTGTTAGATGGCTTCAAAATCTTGGAATATACATATTCAATGAACTTGCCACCATTAATTATAACAGATAAATAACCTAGAACATCTTGGAACTATACATAATGAATTAACTCACATATTGCCATCACCTCATAACGATTAGAACGCATATAGATGGCTTTAAAATAAAACTAGAAATTATTATACTTATTGACTGAATTTGCTTATTGCCATCACCTCACTTTTTTTTCCTCACACAATATCCTATAGATGACATGGAAAAAAATCAAATTAATTTGAATTATTCATAATGATTGAAATCACATATTGCCATCACCTAATTTTTTCTTCTCAAACAACAATCAAAACCTAGATAAAGGGCTTATCAAATCTTAACTGACATCTGAAAAAAAAAAATAATAATAATCTCCTAAAATTTGATTTAATAATTGTTAAATATTGCTTAAACTCTCAAACAGCCAACAAGCCATTTCTTCCTCTAACAATAACAACTATAACTTAAATGGCTTAAACAATATATAAATTATATCTGGAAAAAATAGAGAACCTCAAATTTTGTTACACACAACAAAATATATGCAAAATATTCTTGCCATATCTGCAATTAATTTAACTAAACCATTTTGTAGTTAAGCAAAAATAATAATAAAAAAAATACATAATAATAATACAAAAACAAATTGTTTTCTAGTCATAAGCGCCAATTTTCCATATCAACGCATTCATTAGCAGGCAATAGCAGGTAAATACTTTAAAGTATATTTGTGTTCACTTACAGTTGATTCCAGTCTCTCATAAGTTCATTGAATAGAAGTTGTAGTGTACTGTGAAAGGGATGCTGTATGAGTAATGTATTATACTCTATATTTCATTAGCTGCCTCACTCATCATCTCTCCACTGCTGCCTTTCCACATCTTTGGTATATGGAAAAAGACACTCCTCACGTAGTGTCTAATTTTGTTTAAATTTACTTACAGTAGGTTGACGAGCACTAAAGTGGGAGTTCTCCATTATGACGATCCATCTCATTTGACATTTGGCAAAAATACAACTCTTAACAGTACATTAAGCACAAATATGACCATAGTAGGTTATATTTTGTACTTCTTCATCTTGGTCCATTAACAAAATATATAATGCATATATTTTAACAAAGCTATATGTATTTATATATTTATATATATATATTTATATGTATATATAATTTGTCATTATGAAATCTAGATATTTTTAGAAAAATCATAGCTTCAAATTCTAAAATCTTGATTATGATATATCATCAAAGTACAGTACTTCAGACACTTCCAACCACAATCTTTTCCGTAGCAATTTATGTGCTCTCAATATCACCAAGTTGAGACAATATTAGCCAGTTTCATTAGTATTATAAAGACATCAGGGCTGGGATAATGTACAACTGGATTAAATAGTTCACCAACAACCTAGAAGAGATATTATGTACAGTAATGCGAAAATGAAACACTTTCGATAGTCTTCAATTGTTGCAGTGACCCTTTAGCTGTCATTCTTTGTTTTCGTTCATAAGGATATCATGTTGACCCGCTTCTCTCTGGAATTTATACTACTGTATTTATCTTCATAGTTGTTGCTAAACATTTATATCTGGGTGTACCACTAAGTAAACCATGTTCTATGTAATCTTCTATATACAATTCCACTTTTTTAATACTTGGGCTTGCACAACCTTCAATGATATAGAATACAATTATGTAAATCAGGTAATCATGTCACTGTTGAAACAGACCTCAACCGAGATTATTGTAAGATCACAATTAACGTTATGGCTTGTATTTACTGCCATTTATTAGATTGCCTCTTTGATTTGTTGCTTTCTCCATTAAATCAATAACATCTGTCTATTATAATAGACTAATGCCAAGTGAAGAAGATAGAAATCACACTTCATTTACAAACTAAGCATTTGAATTTTTGCGTGTGGATAGTATAGAAGAAGTAAGCTAAATGTAAGACCACATATTAAGGGAAACGTGACATACATATTTTTCCTTTTAAACTCGAACATGAAACTTTGATTTACATATTACAATGCAACAGGCAACTGTACGTATCATCCCAGCCCGATATACAACAGACCAATCCGTGATAAGCCAAGAGTGGTAACGACGATTCTTACAGATCAGATAATTTTGAATAATTTGTACAGGTTTCCCTCACTATCCGATGACCCAATTTACGATATTATTATAGGTTTTTAGGTGTGTTTGGGTATTGGCTGGTCCGAGAAAGCATCCCCATTTACCTCATAAATTTTAGGGTTCGCTAAATGATTTTTCAATATAAGATCGGGCTTTCAGGAACATAACCCAATCGTAAATCGAGGGAGACCTGTATGAATAAATGAAAACAAATTATTATAGTCACTGTAATACAACTTCAATAACATTAGATGATACAAAAACATAAACAATTTCTTACCAAATATAAAAAAAATTATGTAGCTTATCGAGAAATGGTCAAACTTCAGAAACACTAAAGTCGTCACTGCAATAAAGTGACCACGTGCCCTATAAATTGCCATTCAATTATCGTACATGACACAGGCTATTTCCATTAGGTTTTAAGTCTCCAGTACTGTACTATTAATATGGTATGACTTGCTATGATATTTTTATGGTGATTAGGCTGTCTGGATAAGTGGAAACTTCATTGCAGCATCAAATTTAGGGATATTGGCATTACAGATGACAATTGCAAACAATATAAATGACCACCTGGGCAAGGTATCCACAACGCTGTAGTCACCACTATAATAAAGTTGCCACTTACCCAATAAATAAACAGTTTCTTCATAAGCAACACCATTAAGGTACCGTAATTTTGAACAGGTTAAAATTCTCCAGTAATGTTATGATGGTATATTTGGTTATGGTGTTTTTATATGGTAGTGATTATATATTATTATTTATGGTGATCTTTAGGATAGGTGGTGACTTTAGTACAGTGGCAACTTTAGTGTTATACGACTTCACAAATGGCGATTGCAAGTGATAAACGAGACGACCCAGGCGAGGCATCAATTTATAGGCTGCCAGACGGTACCCAAAGAGTTTTCGACTGTTCCTGGTCCACACACGACTTGACTTGGGTGCTGATGTAAGGCATGTTGTACGCCGCCGGGATCACAGCTGAGGGAAAAGTGAAAAACAAAACAAAAAAACATTAACTAATTTTTCATGGTAACACATCTTGTCAATAAAAACATATATTTACATGTATAAACACGGTCTTGATTCCCCCCCCCCAAAAAAAAATAAAAAAAATAAAATAAAATAAAATAAAATAGGAAAAGTGGGGATTGGGCCTGAGCATATAGATAGATAGATAGACATGTATAAACTAGCTTGTATGCAGCAAGAGTTGCATTCTCAACTCAAGACGTGATAGGATGGGGGATCAACTTCCACAGGAGGTTAAGATTATATAACACTCATCCTCAATAAATACCATGTGCTCAGACATACATCTCAGACTTTTGGATTTTTATCTAACTCTTTTCACCTTCCTCCAAAAATATGATACAGGTCTGGACTGGATACCTCGTCTGAAAGCCTCAAACCTGGGATCCAAGAAAGAGGGGTGTTATTGTATTCTGACTGACAAAATCTGATAAACTGTCTAGCGTGACACTGCCTTCAAAATACAAAATTAAAATGTAAAACTTGCAAACTAAAAAAAACAAAACTGGGACAAAGACAATATAAACAGCTAACCCTATGTGACTGACCTGAGGTGGCCTGTTTATCCTCCTACTCCATCTTGGCAGCAAGTTTGTAGTCATCAGCATATATGAGGCACTCAGTCGCACAACATACTAAACGCCACCCTAGCCAAAACTCGTTTTATTATAGCATTGTCTTGCCACATCCTTCCTCTCTTTGGAAACGCGGGTTGGAGCTTGAAATGCGAATGGCAACATGGTCGAAAGTTGTATCAAGTGCAATGCACTTTTGGCCTTGTTGGCGGAGCACGAGATGCACCCTGCCTTCTCAGTCGCACCAGATACCAAGAGCCTCCCGCGCTGTGTGGATTCAGCCGGCCAATCACAGACCGGATAGGGTACCGCCTAGCCGCCGGCTCAGCCACTCACCGCCCGCGTTACTCTCCCTTCTCCCGCCACAACACAGTCTGGCCCCAGCCATTACACTCTAAGGATCTTTAACTCGCTGCTCATGTTGTTTTTGTGGTGTTCTTTCCGTGTTGCACCGCTCCCGTCGACAATGAGTGATAGTGACAGTTACAGTGATAGTGGGAGCCCCTCCCCCCTATAAAGAAGAGACGTAATCATGACGAATGGGTGGAAATAGTGGCAAGGAATAGGAGAGAAATTCTGGCAAGGAGTATGTCAGCCAAAAAACAGGAAAAACAGTGGCTGCTCGAGTTATTGGACCGCCATGCAATGATGGCTGCTATGATAAGATAACTGAGCCTATCCGCCAAGCCATCCACAATAGTTTTTGGGGCACTGCAGAGTGGATAGTGCAAAATAGCTACATGCAGAAACATGTACTCTCCATGCCAGTGAAACGAAGACGAAAGCCTGCTGACATTGCAAACCCTGGTCCTCACAGGTCGTGTTCACGCAGGTATACCCTCTCCTACCAGTCTACCGTATTCACAGTTTGCAAGACGGCCTTCATGAATATTTTAGCCATAGGTAAGACAAGACTAGACAATGCAATCAACGGTGAGAGTGAGACAGGCACACCTAAAAGAGACAGACGTGGGCGGCACAAGAATCGTGTCACCATTGCAGACCCTGATGCAAAGCGTGTGCACAAGCATATTTTATCATTTCCCAGCGTGACAAGCCATTATAGCAGGGCGAAATCTCCAAAGCTGCGTTACCTGGATACAGCATTGAGTGTGGCCCGGATGTACCACCTTTATACTGCCTGGATGTCAGAAAATTATCCTAACGATAAGAAAGTAAAGTTAAGATTTTACAGACATGTCTTCAAGACTAAAGAACTCTCCTTCTCACCACCCAATACTGACACTTGCTCGACTTGTGATGTAAAGAAGAGAAACCTAAAACATGCACGAAATGAAGAAGAGAGGGCTACATTGCAAACACAACTTGACAAACACCTGGCATTGGCATGGCAGGCACAATCGCTAATGAAGACTCTGGGGAAGGACACTGACGAAGATACTTGTGTTATTTGCATGGATTTACAGCAAACTCAACCAATACCTCGTCTCACTACAAACGTTGCATACTACAAGAGGAAAGTCTGGCTTTACAACTTATGCATCTCTAACCTCAAGACCGGTGAAAACTTGTTCTACGTATGGGACGAGCCAACAGGTGGGCGTGGCTCTGTTGAGGTGGCATCTTGCATTAAAAAGTGGATTGAAAACGAAGTGTTGCTCAATGGTGATTTTAGTAAACTAATACTGTTTAGTGATAATTGTGGTGGACAAAACAAAAACATTAACATTATGCTCTCACATATTCATGAACTGCATAGTCGACGCATACAGGAAGTGGTACATTACTTTCTCATCCCAGGGCACAGCTACATGGCATGTGATAGGGCATACGGTAATATTGAAAAGTCCTTTCGGATGGAGGGTAGCATCTACGATTTCAATCAGTATGTGAAATTGATTGAACGTGCAATCCACACAGGTAACAAGGTAATTCCCATGTCAAATAATGAATTCATGAACTTTGACCTGTTGCAAGGTGTCATCACCCACCGTAAGCCAGTAAAGCCACTGCTCTTCTCCGAATGTCGCCGATTCTGCTTCAATCTACACTTTCGGGAGGGCTACCAGTTGTCTCAGGCTACGAGGGGCTTCTGCATAGTGTCAGGCTTATGCCAGGTAAGGCCAGGTATACTCTGTCAGCCTTTAACCTGTCACGAGTGGCACTGACCCCCAAGTACCAAGCTCCCATCAAGCTGCAAGCTGATAAACTCAAGCAAGTCCAACACCTGCTGTCATACAGTCCACCCGAGCACAAGGAGTACTACGATGAACTTTTTCGAGTTCAGAGGGACCTCAGTAGAGCAGCTGCACCAGCCTTGGACAGCAACTCTGACTCCTCTGATATTGACGACGACCTGCAAGAGTATGCATCTGACAGTGACAGTGACGATGACAGCAACAGTGCCTGACTACCTGGTGAGTACCGGTACTCAATTATAAAAATGTCACAATAAAATAGAGTAATAATGCATAATAATGTCATAATAAATTAATTAATTTGTTTAGTAAGACAGTAAAATGTGTTAAACAATTATAGCAATCTTTACAGTAACAAAAACATTACAGTAAACAGTCATCAATCATCTTCCTTAGAAACGTAAAGGTCCTTCCCAAGTTGAATATTAAAATATAAAAAATTTATAGATTAAAATATTAATTATTATGTTCTATCCAACAACCAACTCTACTCCTAAAATCGATTAATGAAATATTACAAACACATGTGGCAGTCCGTGGATTCGAACCCAGGACGCTCACACCGAATATCAACACCTTATACATTGCACCACGAAGGCAGTTAAAGAATGGTGGACACTGCCTACGATTTATTATGCAATTCGAATCCTGCATATCAATCTAAGCATATTAATACTAGCTTACTAACTTTCTAAAATAGAATTACCGGTATTAATAAAACATAATATTGTTAAACAATAAGCTAGCTTATTACTCTATTCCTGTGACAGTTTTAATAATTATTTTATTTTATTTGTTTACCATGTCTTACACTTATTTCTAATCTTCATTGTAGCTAATGTTGTTTATTTATTTAATATTTTTTTTATCTTACCCTACTCTTCCATGTCTTATTATTATTCAGTGCTATTAATATTATGTATTTTTTATAGTATATATTCATGTTCTCAATGTTTTTACAGTATTGCATTCTTATGGGATTATACAAGTTTGGGATTTTTGCATTCCCACTCCCGTTACTCAGAATGATAAGCGATTTTTTATTTTATTTTTTAGTTATATGGTTAGATAATAATGTGCTGAAGATTTGTATACCACTGTCATCTCTCTGCTTAATCGGGTCTAATTGTTACGGCGTTTTCAAAGTCGGCAAACTTTAGGCGCGATTTACTCCGTTTTTTTATTTACGGTGGTTGGTATGTTGCGCGACTGAGTGCCTCATATAAGGTTACACCAATTCAAATCTTTGAACCTATAAAGCCAAGTTCAGAGGGATCTAGGCAATAATAAAGCATTGTATTGTCTTATTTGCATTCCATATTGATTAAAATGGGTGCATCGCCACTATGCTCTTAAGTATATAGGCTATTTCCTTGGCAGCCTTCTGTGAATCTGACCCAAATTCACTTATTTCTATAGTGATGTACATTTTATGTGGTGGTTTTGTGTTCTTTTATTTCAAAATTAAATTTGCTAAATCGTTATTTTTTGGGCCTGAGTAAATAGATAGATAGTTATTTCCACATAGTGATTTTAACAAGTTCTTTTGTCTTTATATTGCGCCGTCCCTGTTTTGGTTTGTTTATTCTGTAAGTTTTACATTATAATACAGTACCTTCAGATGGCTTTACTCAACTTAGGTAGAAAAATTAGTGTCGGAAGGGGCCAAGAATATGAAGTAACTAACCCGAGATGACATGTTTGTACTCCTGTTCCATTTTAGCAGCCAGCTCGTACATCTCCTTGGCCTCCTTTTGTGAGATGCGCTCAGGGGGCGAGGGATGTGGGGCGTCACACACCTCCCGCACCTGCTTGTGGTGGCGGAACTTGAGCAGCAGCACAATGGGGTAGATGTTATGGCGGTGTAGGCGCTCCACTGAGGCCAGGCTGATGTCCAGGATCCCGTGGCAGCTCTGGGGAAGGGATCAAATATTAATATTTTCTTCTTCTTTTTTCTATGCGTATGAAGGAGATAAAATGCAGGTTGCCTGTAACGAGTGTCTGCCTCAAAGCCAAAAGAGTGACAGAGAGCCAAATTCAAGGGACGGGGTCAAAATACCTGGACATACAAAGTTTAAATTAGGCTTATTCACAGGATGAAGGAAAGATTGATTGAGATAGAGAGTTCCAAAGTTCACTAGTTAAGTAGAAGAAAGACAGTAAATTTGCTAGTTCTTGGGTTGGAGAGATGGACAGAATAGAAGTGGGACTGTGTTGAAAGGCGGGTGCCTCGCAATCGCCGCAAGGGAGGGGGTATGCACTGAGAGAGCTCTGAAGAACACTGATTGTTGTAATAGCGATAAAAGAGTGAAAGAGATGCAACATTGCGGCGTGTAGAAGAGATTGTACTGTAGGGAACTAGTAAGAGAAAGCGAGTTGATGAGGCAAAACATTTTTTACTCTACTCTTTTGAGAAATGCGGTATGGGTGGAACCTCCCCACACAGCGAACAATACTCGATAAATGGGCACACTGTGCCGGGGGTGAAGAACCCACACAGATGGTTGAGCAAACCAAACTTCTGGGAAGCTGTTTTAGCAAGAGTGGTAATATGATCTTTCTAAGAAAGGTCGGATGAAAAAGATAAACCAAGAATATTGAGAGAAGATGAAAAGTTAATTTTGTTATTGTTGAAGAGTAATTGACAGCCTTGTGGAAGATTGTGACGAGTAGATAGAGGGAGAAATTAGGTCTTGGAGGCATTGAAAGTAACAAGATTTTCTCTGCCCCAATCAGAAATAATTGATAGATTAGTAGGCGTGCTATGGCCTTGTCATGTGACTTTTGGAGTGATTGCATGCTAGTTGAATAGTGTAAGGTAGAGTCATCAGCATATGAGTGGATAAAACTAGAAGTACAGTGAAGATCATTACTGAATATTCAAAAGAAAACTGGAGACAGGATAGAACCCCGAGAGGACTGCAATACGATCGTAACATACATAACAGGCAACCATGGGGCCCAGTGATGTCCTTTTTCCCACAGGTGAAATACAAGAAAATGGGAAATAATATTAAAGAGTAAACTAAATCCACATATTGAAAACAGTATAGGCCTACATGGTAGAGACACAAGAGTTTCAGCTTATATTCATCCCTCTACAGGTGCAATGTATTTCAATATGTGGGTCTAGCTTTCCAATTCACAACATTAAACTAAATCCACATATTGAAAACAGTATATATGGTAGAGACACAAGAGTTTCAGCTTATATTCAGCCCTCTACAGGTGCAATGTTTTTCAAGATGTGGGTCTAGTTTTCCAATTCACAACATTACAAACTTTTTGCTCATAACGGAGTAAATCATTTAAGCCTTACCCTATCACAAATATCCTTGACCTGGGCGACGGTAGTGACTTCAAAGTGCGAGCCCCGACGGCGATAGTCGACCACCAGACTCTTCTGCACCGCATCGTCCATCTCTGCCCCAGAGAGGTGGCTGATGTCCGGGGTGATCTTGGTGAAGCTATGGGGGTAGTCATGAACCAGTTTCTCACTTACTAGTTCCCACAGTGGTCCAACCATAACCACGGGACGACGCACTAGATCTGTAATACCAGAGGTTATTGTTCAGCCTAATATTAAAGAAAATGACAAACAGTAATATTAGAATAAATTCTGTAATATCAGAGCAAAACCTGTAGCCTAATCTATCTATATACTCAGGCTAGTAAATAGATGAATGAAAACGTGGTCGTTTGGGAAAGGGAGTCGGGCGCCAGTTGGACCAGATAATAGTCAGTCAGGCGCCTGGCCCAGGGAGCCGGTATATATGAATGCTACGCCTGGATGCGTAGTAGGCGGACACTGTGGTGTGCTCCGCTGCATGTCTGCCTGCAAACTTCTCTGGGAGGTCGGGGGCCGGGAGAGTGCGGGAGTGCCCTTAGTGATCCCTTGTAGTATCCAACCCAGTTTGGCTACTAATAGTTAAACCTGTAATACAAGTATTCAATAGAAAATTATATAAGCCTGGTGTAATATCTGTCCCTGAAAGATTACTTAACCTATATCTGGGATGATCATGGTGACACTATAATGTATATGGGTAGTTATGCA
Organism: Paralithodes platypus; assembly: GCA_032716605.1. NCBI lineage: Eukaryota > Metazoa > Arthropoda > Malacostraca > Decapoda > Lithodidae > Paralithodes > Paralithodes platypus. The sequence continues at coordinate 60,209,667 of CM064509.1, read as the reverse complement.
CCAGTTTCTAACTAATTCCCACAATGGACCAAGCATTACCACCGGTCGACATAACTGGTCTGCAAAGATTTACGCTAACACTCATGTTTTGACTCAAAAGCCAGTCTAACCCGCTCAGGTTCAGCAAATACCGTACACCCTACACAGAACCTGTTAGGTATGTGTCGGTACCAGACACCGGAGGAAGTTAGAAATTATTGCATTATCTAATTTTATGGCTAAGGTTTCTCAAATCAAACTTTATGCGGTATGCTTCTCAAACTCATGAAAACCCTGAAGGGAGTAATATCTAATACACTACTATATAGGCTGTAGCCTAACCCTCAGAGGGTTAATGTGTAATGTTTCAGACACGCACAATCAAATTCCAGAAAAAGGAAGAGATCAATATAATTATTTGCTATCAATGATATATTAATAAGTGATCGATAATAGAATTACTTACAATCTAGTCGCTCCACCCTGATATAGGAGTGAGGTGAAGGTTCGTCATGCATGAGCGCTGTCTCTGTGTATGAATTGAGCGACGCGTCTGAAAAACTGGCAAGTTCCTTAGAGTCCCGGGAGGAGGAGCGTGAGTGTTTCTTGCGCTTGAAGAAGGAGCGGCGGGCGGAGGTTGAACCCCGGCGGCTAGAGTCACCTTGCAAGTCCCCCACACTACGCTGAAGCCGCATCTCTTCTTCAACTCTGTTAGAATAATTGAAACACTGGTAGATTGAAAAGGTATGGACTTGTGAGAAGGGAAGAAGATATTTGAGGGAGGAAAGTTATTAGCATGAATGTGGATAATAATGTGCCTAAGGGAAGAATTGGAGGGGATTAAATAGGGAGATTAGTCCAGATTGCAGATATATGGAGATAAGGTATCAGGAGAAAACATACACATGCTTGCATGGATATGAGTCTCTATAACCGTTACATCTGCCGCTGCCATTATAATGTGTCAAGTACTGTATGTACGAGCGGTATTTCATCAATGATATTACCATACCCGGTATGGTTGATAGCTCCTTAACCCTTATTTAGCGGGCTAGGTGGTCTATTTGACCGTAGCGCCCAGCGTTTTTTTTTAACCCTAAATAGGGTTGTTTACGTGATCATTTTCATGCCTAAATAAGACCCAGAGCGTAAAACAAGTATCTATCCCTGAAAGGGCGTAAACAGAGCTTTCCAATGACACCCGAACCATCCTTGTACGACCACTGGTTCTCTTGCAACGATCGTGCAACACGAGTGCAAAAATCCTGTAATTAGGTAATTTCCCTACATAATTCCCTGTGTAGCGAGTGAGGAGAGGGGGAGGAAGTTAGAATACAGTTCAGTTGGTCCACCGCGGTGGTGGGTGACGGTCATACAGTTGCTACGCTCCTCACACCGCTCAGCTCTCTCTCTCAGCAACATTACGTGCTGAAAATGGCGCACAACATAAGTTGTGAACCGCCACATAGTCCAAATTTATTTCACACGACATAAGTTGCACGCCGACAGTTAAGGCTTTTAAATAAGGTTGCAGTTAGAAGTTTAATGACCCCTGTAACATGCTTCAAATTCTTAAGAATAAAATCAATTTAGTAAAGTGAAGTATCAGAAACAAATGACAGTGGCAAGTACCAATATTTCACAAATCAGTATAATTCGAGAGGGCAAATTTACAGCATAAATTCCTAAAATTAGCGACACAGTGACAAAGATTCTCATTAACAAACGTTAATAACTCTAAATACCATCTCCACAACACAATGAACAATGCCTAGTAGATTAAAATTAGAATCATTAAGGGGGGTCACCATTTTTTTGTTATCTTTCTCTCCTTTTTTTCTCTTTCCCTGGCTTGTATCCATTCGGCCTCATTCAGCCAACTGTTTTAAGACGTTTATCCCCATCCAGGTGTCGATTTCGCTCGCCAGCATTGTATGGAGAAATCTGGCTTCGCCGGACACATTTTTCTATCGAAAAATGTATAAATTTAGCTTGCTGTCAAAACAAAAATATATATATGCTGGCTCGCTACTGCTCGCCAGGAAAATATTGACACCTAGATGGGGGTAAATGTCTTAAAACAGTAGGCTGAATGGGGCCAAATGGATACAAGCCAAAGAGATAGGGATAGAAAGAGAGAAAAGCGAGGTGGGCTCCCTTAAACCTCTCAGATGGTCCCTATTTTCTCACTGGCCCATAGACTATTCCGAGAACTTACTTTTCCTTGCTAGGTACAGTGCCACACTTTCGCTTGTGTCCGTCTTCATCTACCACCCACGCGCGCCACAGCCCCGGCACATTGTTGAACATGGTGTTGTCTACGTACAGGATGTCCTCTTTGTGAAACTTTAGATCAGTGGAGTCGCCCAGGTCTCCCAGGCGGTCGAACTTGGAACGGATATAGAAGCTGTCGCCGGGCTGGTCCTGGATATCTTCATATCCTATCGGAAGTATATTTGTGTGATTATAGAAATGCCAGTAGATAACTACGGTATTGTGAGTTATTGAATCAACAAGTATTTGTTTCCCAAGCAAACTAGTCGCACATATATTAACGTACTCTTGCCATATTCAAAGAATTAGTCCATTTGGGAATTTCAGGACGTTCTGGTAAATTCTGTATGAATATAGAAACTACAATTTAAGTCAAAACATTCTATTCAAAATACTGTAGTTATATTATAAGATAATAATACTGGATATTGAACAATATTAATTAATAAAAATAAATATTAAAAACAAAACGTTATAATACTTTCTGATATGAATAAGTGTATTTCTAAATTATCCATGTTACCTCAGTTTCATAATAGACCATAGAAACATCAATTTTTGCTGGAGCAAAATTTGCTACCACTAAAACTTTGTCAGAACCAGTCGTAAATTTCTTAAAATACATTAAAAGTATGCATAAACAATATTATAATGTAAAAATTGCAAAATAAACAAACCAAAACAGGGACGACACAATATATAGGCAAAAGAACTTATCAAAATCGCTAAATGGAAATAACGTTTTACCAAAATAAAACATTTGAAATATCGAAGAACACAAAACCACCACATAGGGTGTACATCACTACATGAGCAAGTTAATCTGTTTCCCAAGCAAATTAATCGCACATATAACAATGCACTATTGTCACATTCAAGGAATTAGTCAATTTAGGAAGTTCAGTACTTTTTTGGTAAATTTTAATATATTCTGTATGAATAAAGAAACTACAATTTATGTTAAAATGTTCTATTAAAGCAAATTAATTTAAAAAGATATTAACAATAGTACAAAATATATATAGCACTCACTAACGATAGTGCTATCAGGTAGGTACCTGCAAGCATAGCATGAACAAGTGATCCCTACCAATTACTACCCCACAAATAACCTACATTTATCGTACAAATAAATTAAGGATTTCACAAAGGCAAGCAATTGATACTATCAAAAATGAATAGATACAATATAATTGCAAAATATGAAGAAGCAACAACAGATTTAAACAAAGAGTACTCTTTTAACAAGAACAATTACTTTAGAAAAAAATCAATAAAAATAGAAAAAGATAAACAATCAATAAATACAGACACAAAGTAAGCAGAGGTTATACAAGAAACTTCAAGTTAAAATTGCTTGATTAAAATTAATTATTTCATATTTTTTCACCAACCAACTTTACTTCTAAATTCAATTAATGAAATCAACAAATACATGTGGCACTCCAAGGACTCGAACCTAGGATACTCATACCGAAATAAATTCCGCGCATTTATGCATTACGCTATCAAGACAGTTTATATTTTTAGAATAGTCACAATAATTGACCTTAAAAAGATTAAATTCATGCAACAATTTAATTGCATCAAAACCTCTGTCTACTAAGAGTCTGCATAGTAACCTAGCTCTAGCCCAAAAATCATCTACTTTAATGCAAACTATACAAAATCTTATTAGCTGGGAATAAAAACAATTATAATTTGTTTTATTATCGATACATACATATATATTTATATCAAGACAATTTTCAACTTAATCATTTACATTAGCTTGTGTGAGGGGGATGGAATTTGGATAAATTAGTTTAGCGACTTTATTAAAATTTAACATTGCAACGAGAATATCATCGATATATCCACAATTAATACTTAACCCACAGAACCCCAGCGACGCAGCGTATGCGTCGGCAATGTATGTAACGCTAAACCCCAGCGACGCATAAGGTGCGTCGCGGTTAATTACTCCGGTCCTATGGCACCTAGAGGGCTCAGATTTGTATGGGAACTGTGTACGTATCCCATGCAACAATACCGATGGTTGAAAACCCTCAAAGTCCAACCGCGTGCGCGTGAGCGCGCAAAAACATGTTTTTGCATGTTTTTGCCTACCCATTTCCCCATGTTAATTCTGACTTTCGGGCGCCCCTTAGGACCCCTTAACCCTTGTCTAGAGGAGTGTTTTGGGCTCATTTGGGCATATTCAGGCCCTCCTGAATGATCAATCAAGTATCTGCATGAAAAGAAATGTATTCAGCAAAAAACTAGGCGCTAAAAGCTTCAAAATGAGACCAGAACGAGCTACGTAGCACTCGTGGTTCTCTTGCAGTGGGGCCACGAACATGGGAGTTTAGCGTATAGCGGTATATTTTTCCCAGCTATGCTCACTACTGGCTACACTGCCGGCCTCTCGAGAACACAGGAAACATGAGTTAATGGGCGGCGGTAAGCCCTGGAAGTCGGCTGTCTGGCCCGCTGCGCTCCCGGCCATTTGCACTCGATTTTAACCCTTTAAAAGCCTTAATAATGCTGCAAATTGGTGCACGACTTAAGTCGAGAGCTGCCAATAAGGGGTTAATGACCTAGGGGATCGTTTGTTTGTGGTTTTTCCTTCATTTCTAACCCATTCCAGGTGTTTTCTGATTTTTTTTTTTTCGACAACCTGCTGGGCCCGGAGTGTACATTTATATTATATTGCCTGGGGCTCAGTGGGTTAACAATTTAGCAAGTGCTAATTTTTCTGGGATGTTATTTTCCTTGCTACTGTCAACTAAGTCTTTTAAAAATATATATTCTAAAGCATGCAATAATAACTGCAATTAAAGGGCTAGAATTTCCACCCATAGGAATTCCTAATATTGTTTAGTTTGCAAGTTTTACATTTTAATTTTAATTTGTTTGAAAATGTAGGGCCCGAATTGAAAAGGAGGAACTTAACCCTCTCAAGACCATAGGACGCAGAGGTTGCCAGATTAGCAATAAGAAATAGATTACTCTCACTGTTATAATTACCTCTCCAAAATTAGTTTTCTGCCCACAGCTAACTCAAAGACAACTGCAGAGGTTGAAGTAAACAAACTAAAGGTATATAGATACCCCTGACGGTAACAAAGGCTTTAAAGTATCCCTAATAGGCTCAAAAATCGCGTCCAGATGTGAGAGGGTTAAGGGCATCTTTAAGTTTAGTTTTATCAAAATATACTGAAATAGTGGGAGTAGAGCTAAGTGACACATTATTAAAATATGAATAAACATTTATGAAATAAATACCATTCTTAACAAATCTGTCAAAGTGCAAATCTATAATAAAGCAAAGGTCTGAAAATACTAAATCTAAAGGCAAATTAGTACCGTATAGAAGGTTGAAAAGTCGAAGCTATGTACCGAGATAATTACATTATAATTAATTGTATCAATAACTTCTAATGAATTGTCAACACTCCATTATTAGTTAATGCCAGTTCTTTTCTTGATGGTATCACAATATAATTTACGAGTACTTTTAATGTATTTTAAGCAATGTACGACCTGTTCTGACAAAGTTTTAGTGGTAGAAAATTTTGCTCCGGCAATAAAGCGATATTGATAAGCTCTTTTATGAAATTTATGTAACATGTATAATTTTGAAATGCACTTATTCTTATCAGAAAGTTAAATATCAAATGTTATATTTGTATTAGTATGTTCATAAAGTTATCAATAATTAAATTATCTTGAATTTCATGAATAGAATTACCACAAATATTTCTATGTAATTTGTTACCTCTAATGCCTAATTCTTTGTTCATGTTTTCTAGATAAAATTTCTTACATGTGAAGCTATAATTATTGCTGGCTTTATCTACTGTAGTGATTACAAAATGTTTATGTAAAATTATTAAATCAACTTTAATTTAAGCTTATTATAATAATTATACTGTAGTTTACAAAATCCGAAAGATTAAATTAATTCTTTAAGGAGAATTTTTTATTTCTAATTAACTTAATATATAATTTTGACCATGCATCTAGCTCCCTCACATCGCAGCGCAATTTTTTTAACAATTTATCGTTTAATCTATTCACTGAAATAAATATATCTTTTAAAATTTGTCCCATATTACTTTATTATTCCCTATTCTATATTTAAACCCTTTTTGACATACAGTAGCTCCGCTAATTTGTCGTTGCAAAATGTTTAACTAATTCTACATTACCTGTTAATATACGACCTATAGGACTAAAAATGAACTTTATTTTTGCATTATGTCTGTTACCTGGCATATCTATGACTTTTTCTTAATATCATTTTCTGAAAGATTTTCTAAAACTTTAGTATAATTACAAATAATAGATCCAACAGGTCGTTCATATGAATAAACTATACAGTAAATGGTTTGAAATCTTTACATCCATCTGGTAATTTGGACTTAACTCTCTTTGAATTAATTAGACTGTTAACATTAATTCTATTCCCCCCTGGGGGTTAGGGAATAGAATATGCCCCACGTGCCTTCTGCGTGTCGTAAGAGGCGACTAAAGAGGTTGGGTCGGTGGGCTTGCGACCCCCACCCGGAAAAAATATCGAAGCAAGGAAAAACGAACGAACAGCCTCGGATGCGGACGGAACCAACGTTGACGAACCACGACCGACTAAGGACATGCCTTCGGACATTCTGAGAATGGCTACGTGGAATGTTAGTGGCATGAATGATGGCACAAAAGAGAGAGAGGTTCTGGAAGTGTTAGTGAATGCCAGGCTGGATGTATGTGGAATGACAGAGACCAAATGGAAAGGTTCAGATGTGAGAGAGTGGGAGTGTGGAATGGGTGTGTGTGCTGGAGCGAGTGAAGGAACAGCGAGAGAAGGTGCATGTTTGTTTGTAAGTAGCAAATGGAAGGAATGTGTAAGAGAGTATGGGTCTGTGGGTTCAAGGATTGTGTGGGTGAGAATGAAAGTAGGAATACAAACGTGGGTGATTGTATGCGTGTATGCCCCGACAGAGGATATACTTGAAAGAAAGAAAGAGGAGTTCTGGATGAATGTGGAGGCGTGCCTGGAGAAGTTTGACAAGAACGAAAGAATATTTCTGATTGGGGATATGAATGGTAAGGTGGGTGATAGGAAAGTTGAGGGAGTGGTGGGAGGGTGGGGGGTACCATCAGAGGTGAATGGGAATGGTAGTGCACTTGTGGACGTATGTGTGGGGAGGAGGCTGTGGATAGCCAACACCTTCTTCCGACACAGAATGATCCACAGGTACACGTGGAAACGGATGTTGACGATGAAGGATAAGACAGTGGTGGAACGAAAGTCATTGATTGATTATGTATGTGTGGATGAACGAATGAAGAAATCTGTGATGGATGCTAGGGTGTATAGGGGTATTGGAGGGGGTCTGTCTGATCATTATGTAGTGGTAGCTAAGGTTAGAATACAAAAGAAGTGGGTGAGGAGAGCGGGAGGGAGGCGAGAGGAGGGTGAAATGGTGAGGAGGGTGGAGAGGTTGCAGGAGGAGGAAATCAGGGAGGAGTACAGGAGAGCAGTGGAAAGACGACTAGGTGGGTTCGACCTGGAAGTTATGGAGGAAGTGGAGGAGATGAGCAAGGTGTTTAAGGATGAGATCTGTGCAGCATGTGAGGAGGTGTGTGGAGTGAGGAGAAGAGGGAGGGGAGTGAAAGGTACAGCATGGTGGACAGAAGAGGTAAGAATAGCTGTGGAAGAAAAGAAGAAAGCATATAGAGAGTGGTTGGGTAGTAGAGGGAATGAAGATTCCGAGAGACAGAAACGAGCGAGGTACGTGGAGAGTAAGAGGGTGGTGAAGAGAGTAGTGAAGGAAAGTAAGAGAAGAGTAGATGAGGAATTTGGAAGGAATCTGAGTGTAAAATGGAGGGAGAGTAAGAAACTGTTCTGGAAAGAAGTCAAGAAAGTTAGGGAAGGTAGCAAGGGAAACAGTAAGGGTGTGAAAGATAAGAATGGGAGAATGCTAGCCGAGAAGCAAGAGAGTCGAAAGATGGAGGGAGTACTTCAGTGAGTTGCTAAATGAAAGGAATGAAGAGCCAGCAAACATAGCTGGATATGGTATGGGAGGGAGAAGAAGAGAAGTAGTGGAGGAGGAGGTGGGGATCAGGAGGTCAGAAGTGTGGGAAGCCATGAAAAGAGTGAAGTTGGGGAAAGCACCAGGAACAGATGGAGTGTGTGGGGAAATGTTGAGGTATGGTGGTGAGATAGTGATAGAATGGGTATGGAAAATGTGCAAACTAGCATGGGAGAAGGGGAGTGCACCCGATGACTGGAAGACTGGCATAATAGTCCCCCTATATAAGGGCAAAGGGGAAAGAGGAGTGTGTGGTAACCACCGAGGAATATGTCTTCTAAGCGTAGTAGGGAAGGTATACAGTAGGGTAGTGATTGAGAGAGTGAGAGTGAGAACGGAGAAATGGATAGGCGACGAGCAGGGAGGTTTTAGGAAGGAAGAGGATGTGTAGATCAGATTTTTACCCTGAATTGTGTTGTGGAGAAGTATCTGGAGAAGAAACAAAAGGTGTATGTTGCCTTTATGGACTTGGAGAAGGCCTATGACAGAGTGGATAGAGAAGGTTTGTGGAAAGTACTTAGAATATATGGAGTAGAGGGCAAGTTGCTGAAAGCAGTGAAGAGCATGTATGAGGGTGCAAAGGCGGCAGTACGTGTGGAGAGTGAGCAGAGCGAGTTCTTTGACCTGAATGTTGGTTTGAAACAGGGGTGTGTGATGTCCCCGTGGTTGTTTACTGTATATATGGATGGAGTTATGAAAGAAATACTATCAAGAGCAGTGGATGTTGGTGTATCGCTGAAAAGGGAGGGAATTGAGTGGAAGCTACCTATACTGCTGTTTGCGGATGATACAGTTCTGATGAGTGATAATGAATGGGAGTTGCAGGGTCTGGTAAATGAGTTTGGAACAGTGTGCGAAAAACGGAATTTGAAGGTAAATACGGGGAAGAGCAAGGTTATGGTCTTCGAAAGGGGTGAAGTCACAGAGTGTGAGGTGAAGCTGAACGGTCAGGCTATGGAGATCGTCAACTCTTTTAAGTATCTGGGCAGTGTGTTGAGTAAAGATGGGACTATGGATGAAGAGGTGCGGGAGAGGGTACAACAGGGGAAGAGGGTTGTAGGAACACTAAAAGCAGTAACAAGAAATAGGGTGGTCAGTATGGAAGTGAAGAAGTCCTTGCATGACAGTGTGGTAATCCCGACACTGACTTACGGAAGCGAAGCATGGACGTTGGTTGAGAGACTCAGACCAAGAGTGAGAGCAGTGGAAATGAATTACTTAAGGAGTGCGTGCGGAGTTACATGGAGGGATAGACAGACTAATGAGGAAGTAAGAAGGAGGTGTGGTGTGGAGGTAGATGTGCTGGAAAGTGTGAAAAGGAACAACTTGAGATGGTTCGGCCATATGGAACGTATGGAAAGCGAGAGAATGACTAAGAGGGTGTACGAGAGCGAGGTGGAGGGACAGAGGGGGAGAGGTAGACCGAATATGAGGTGGAAGGATGGAGTGAGGAAGTACATGAACGAAGGCGGTGCTGGTTGGGGGGAGGGGCGTCGACTGACTGGGGACAGAGGTGCATGGGGGCGGTTCGTTCGTGGCCACTCCTTCGGGGATCACGGCGTCAGGCAATAGATAGATAGATTAACATTAATTTTGTCATATTCAATTTGTTTGTACTGTTTATTTATTTATATTGTTTAATGTGCAGTTTTATGTTTTTATTATAATTATATAATAAAAGTTGTATGAATAGAATTCTTTAACTTTAATTGTAGTTTCTTTATTATTTAGTTTGCAAGTTTCATATTTTAATTGATACAGAATTCACCAGAATGTCCTGAACTTCCAAAATTGATTAATTCCTTGGATATGACGAGAGTATGTAAATATATGGGCAACTAGTTTGCTTGGGAAACAAATTCACTTGCTCATACAGTGATATACATTCTATGTGGTGGTTTTGTGTTTTTTTTTATTTCATATACTTTTGCTAAATCTTCAATGCGTTATTTCCACAGTAGTGATTTTGATAGGTTCTTTTGTCTTTATATTGTGTGGTTCCTGTTTTGGTTTGTTTGTTTGCAAGTTCTACATTTTAATTTAAGTTTTTGGTCTATATATTGTACAGTTCCTGTTTTGGTTTGTTTGTTTTGCAAGTTCTACTTCATAATTTCACTTACAATTTTCACCACTGATGATAAAATAATAATTTATCTATTGCCAGATGCCTTGATCCCCTGAGAGGGTGCCACAAATTAATTTCCTTCATTGAGGCAATTAATTTGATTCTCTAGCTTGTTTTGGGGGAGGGTTGTAAGCCCAACCGTCCATTGTTTTGCATAGTGTGCGTGTGGATTGTTATCGTACTGTTGAGATGGCTGTGGCTATGAATGAAGTCTGAAATAGTGTCAACTCAACCACGCTGATTAGGTGTTAGCATTCACAATGTAAATGCAACACTGTTCTACTGCACCTCTGATGTCCGCCAATGTAGAGAGGGGCCTCATGGGAGGATTAGTGTCAAATAACTACTCGCCTAGCAGCCAATCAATCCCCAGGTTTCCCGCGTACAACTTTGAAACGTTACCGCCTACTCTATGACGAGTCTACTATAAAAAATAATAATTATGTCAATAATGATGAATTATAAGGATGATAATGATGATATCAATAATGAAGATGATTACAAAGATGATGCAGTAATGACAATGATGTAATTATAATAATAAAATTATAAAGATGGTTTGATAACGATAATGAAGCTACTCACTTTGGTAGTTGTACTGAACCAACATAGTGACATTATCAGCAGGTTTGGCTAGTTCAAAAGCAGCCTGTTCCGCCGTGGCATGCCGGAGATCCACCCCGTTATACTCCAGAATATGATCGCCCGGTCTCAACCCCGCTTTGGCCGCCGGGGAGTCAGAGGGAACGGCATGAATGAAGATCCCCAGCGCATTACCCCCCACCATCTGGATGCCAAGGTTGTGGGACTTGTTGAGCTCCATATACACCAGTCGGGGCTCTCCACTGATACTACTACCACCGCCACCACTGCTACCACTTGGTCCCTCACCAGTACCAGTACCACCACCACCACCACCACCACCACTACTACCACCGCCACTGCCTCCGCCACCACTGCCACTGCCATCACTGCGTCTGAAATTAAAAACATACAAAGTTAATGCATAGCATATAATTTATCTTATTTTTCTGTTTTTCTGCAGGCCACCTCGCCCAGGTGGGAATCGGATTTTGGTAAAAGAAAATATACTGTACAGTATACACAAATATAATATAGTACTGTATTTATTTGGGTGAGGGCTGGTCCTATCCAGAGTGAGGTTTGGCATCCTCTACCCAACCTTAGCCATTTCTGTCTGTCTCATTTACTGTCCTACTTTTGCTTCTGGGGGAAGGAGGCTACGAATCCTCCTCCCGTTGTATAATTCTTCTACTCAACGAGACAGAGAAAGGGGCGAGGGAACGCGAAACTGGTCCTGGACCCTAAGAACTGGAACTTTGGGCTCTGTCTCAAGTCGGCCACCCCCAGCAATAGGGTATGTGCCTGAATATATACATATATACATATACAGTTGTTGTTGTTGTTGTTGTTCCCTAAGCTGCCTGGCCGAACAGCCCCGAGTCCCTGAGAAAGGCCATGGCCACGATCGGGCTTTCCCACAGAGCTCTCATTGAGTGAAGATTGTGTTGTTGGCGTAAGTGGTTGTGTGAAATGCAGTCTTCTATGATGTGTTTAATGGTATGGGGTGCTGTGTTACATCCCGGCAGGCGTCGACAACGGAGTCATCCAGTCTCTTCTGATAGCTCAGGAGAGCTGGATGGTGTCCGCATCTCAGCCTGGCCAGGTGGACTCTGTCCTCGCGAGGAAGGGAGGATTCGGAAGGATGGATTTCGGGAGGTCGTGCATGCAGCTGCGTGTTGTCTGTGAGTGAGTGGATGGATCGGTGAGAGATATGAGTATGGATGTGCTTCTGGAAGTTGGTTCGGGGTGGGCAGGGAGGGAGAGAGGACAATAATTGTGTGATACCGTGTGCTGGGTGTTGTTTTGATATTTCTTGGTGTCTGTGGGTGTGTTGCCATGTAGTTTAGTGGGTGGTCTTGGTTCGTGGAGGCTGCTGCCAGGAATTGAGTGCCTCTCATGTCCAGATGGTCTTTGACTTTGAGAATTTTGGTTTCTTGATGTAGGTGATCTGTGGGTGAAGTAGCTGTGCAGCCTGTAATGATCTTCAGGGCTTTGTTTTGAATAGTCTGTAAGGTCTTATGACGTGTTTCAGCTAGGTTAGAAGCCCAGGCTGGGCTTGCGTATTCCATCACTGATCTTATGTATTGTTTATATACTGTGGTGGTAGTTTCTTTGTTGTGTCCAAATTTTGTGTGAGCAAGTGACCTGAGGGCGTTAAGTCTGGGTGTCAGTTTCTTTTTAATGTTTGTGGTGTGCTGTTTGAATGTCATATGAGTATCATATGCCACTCCTAGGATTTTGGGTGTGTGTGCATGTGTTAGGGGTGCGTTGTTTATGGTGAGTTGAGGGATGTATTCGTGTTCTCCTGTCCAACTTGTGAGCAGGGTTGCGGTGGATTTGGCTGGGGCTAGATTAAGTCTGTTTGTAGTGCACCAACCATGTAGTGTGTTGAGATAGGGTTGAAGGAGATCTGTTGCTCTTTTTGGGTCATGGTGTGTGCATGTGAGTGTTATGTCATCTGCATAGGAGGCTAAGTTTATTTGGGGCGTATTGGGTGTAGTTATATCGTGCATGTACAGATTGAAGAGTGCGGGCGATAGGACGGATCCTTGTGGGACTCAGTTTGGAAAGTTTCTGATTTTAGATGACTGACCGGCAAAAGATACGTGTGCACATCTGCCTGCTAGGAAGTTGGCCAGCCACCTTTTTGTGTTGTGCATGTTTGTGTTGTAGATTTTGTTTGTTAGGTTGTGGCGGGGGATGGCATCGAAGGCTTTACTAATGTCGAGTGTGGCTAATAGTGATCTGTGTGGTGGTCTAGCTGAGTTGATGCCGTCGAAAGCTCTTTATGTAAGGTCTGTGAGAAGAGTGTTTGTGGAGTGCAGTGGCCTAAAGCCATGTTGTGTTGGAGCTAGGGGTAGGTAAGGTGTAATTAGTTGTAATACTAGGCGTTCCATGACTTTGGAGGGGGAGCAAAGAAGTGTGATGGGGCGGTGCGAGGAGGGCAGCGTGGGGTCTTTGCTGGGTTTGGGGAACGTGATGATGATACCATGCTTCCAAATGTCTGGTATTGTGTTGTGTGAATAGCTGTAGTTTGATATGTTAGTGAGTGCTTGTATGCCTTGTGGTCCCAGGTGTCTGAGGTGTATGTTGCTTATGTTGTCTAGGCCACAGGCGGGTGAGTGCTTGAGATTGTTGATGATATGCTTTGTCTGGTGATTGGTGAAGGGTGTATAGTCAGGGTCTGTGGGGAATTGTCTCTTACGTCGGATGACACGTCGGTCGTCTTTGTGAGGTTTTAGGTGGCTGACATGTGAAAAGTGATTGATGAGAGTGTTTGCTTGTTGTTTACATATACAGTACATATATTTATGTATGTAGATACTCTGGCACTTACCTCATTGTTGTTGTTATTTTTTTTTTTTGGGGGGGGGGATTCGAGATAAGAGCCCGAACAGGGACATCACAACACAACAGAAAAACAAAACACAATATCTCACACATTAGTTGTCCAGGAGAAATACCCAGAGACCCAGGACCATTTGGGGTTCCCAGCTAGATTCCCAGGTCCCAGATCTCCCAGAGAGGCTTCGATTTCCGCTGGCAGACCCGCAGCGGAGCCGCCACCACAAGCCCGTCCACCATGGTACCGGCTCCCCGAGCCAGGCGCCTGCCGGACTATTATCTAGTGACTAGTCTAACTGGCGCATGACCCTCTCTCCCAAACGACCGCATTTACACTTATCTATTCGCTAGCATTCTCCATTCATTCCTATATATTATACCATATATACAAGTATGTATGTACAGTATGTACTCAGGCCCATTCCCCACTTTTCCTTTTTTTTTTTTGTATTATTATTATTATTTTCTTTTTACATATACATACTTATTTTATAATACTGTACTGTACTATTTGAATGTAACATAACATAAAATTTTAAGACTGAGTGTTCCACACATAAGTGCAGTTTCAGTCTCTTGTCCTAATGGCGGCGTTCCAGGCAACCCTGTTAAGGGCAGCTTCACTTGTCAAGTTCTTGTATTTGAGATCGGCACGTATAGTCCGATCCCAGGTCTTCCTCGGTCCACCCCTTGGTGCAGCTCCCTTCACAATCACAGACCTGCATTTTTTCACCCAATTTTGTTCATCCATTCTCTCCACATGTCCATACCATCCCAGTCTACTTGTACGCATCACCTCGTTAATACTCTTTATACCTAAACGTCCCTCAGCTCAACATTTGTCATTCTATCTTGTAGCCTGGCCCCACACATCCATCTCACCATTCTCATCTCATTACGTTCCATTCTGTTGACATCCTCTACTTTAACGGCCCCTGTTTCTGAGGCATACGTCATTGCACTTCTAACACATGAGGCATACACCTTTCCCTTCAGGGGGAGAGGCATTCTTTTCATGGTCAGGATTGGCATCAGTTCTCTGAAATTCCCCCAGCCACACCTAATTCTAGCAACAGTGGCAGCCTCGGCCCCACCACCGGCAGAGATGGTATCTCTTAGGTAACAAAACTTGTTCACCAGCTCCAAAGACTCATTTCCAAAATTCACAGCCACAGGATCATCACCTAACACAAGCTCGCATTTGCACACTACGCACTTAAATTTCTCTATTTCTGACTTATCCTTCGGCAGGGGTCCCTTTATTCTACTACAGTTCTTACTCCCATGGTGTACCCAACATTGACAGATGCTACATTGAATTGAGTTAGCGCCACTCCCTTTCCACACACTGCACATGGGTATGCACCGCTCTTTTCCACATTGCCTCGTCTCAATCTACAATGCATAACCTTGGTTTTGTTAATATTGACTCTTAAACCCTTGCTCGCTATGCCCTCTCTCCACTCTCTGAATTTGGCCTCAGCATCTTGCACACTGTCAGCTATTAGGACTAAATCGTCTGCATAAAACAGTTCCAACGGGAGTCCGCCTCTAAAAACTCTAGACAGTGCCTCCAAGACCATAATAAAGAGGAGGGGGCTTAACACTGAACCCTGATGGACTCCAACACGGACTGCAAACTCATCACTCAGTACACCCTTCACCCTCACCGCACTTCGCGAATCCTCATACATCTTCATTATCACACGCACCAGCCACTCTTCCACACCAAGTTTCCTCATAGCCCACTGCACAACATCTCTAGGCACCCTATCAAAGGCCTTCTCCAGGTCTACAAACACAAAGTAAAGATCCTTGCCTTTTAGTAAGTATGTTTCCTGTATCTGCCTGACTATGAAGATAGCATCGGTTGTACCCCGTCCTGGCATAAAACCAAACTGCATATCATCAATAGAGATGCTTTGCCTGATCAAACCCTCAAGGACTCTCTCACAGACCTTCATGATTTGGTCAAGCATTTTCAGGCCCCTATAATTTCCTCTATCTAGCGCATCCCCTTTTCCTTTGTATATATTCACTATCACACTTTTGAGCCAATCCTCTGGGATTTTCTCATCCTTAATAATGGTGTATATCAACTCAGTAACTAAGTTTACACCAGTCTCCCCTGAGGCTTTTATCATCTCAGCGACAATGTCAGAACAACCTGGAGCTTTACCGTCCTTCATTTTATTGATTGCGTCGCTCACTACAGCTGGTGCTATCAAAGGAGGGGGCCCAGATATTGGTTTTTCGATACTAAGCGGTTCCTTATCCCATTCAAACTCGACATTTAGCAATCGTTCATAGTGTGCCTTCCATGCTTCTCTGATTTCATTTTCTGCATACACAATCTTCCCATTATCGTTTCTAACACCCTGTTCACCTATAATATCCCTACTGTCATTTTTAACTCACCTAGCTAGGTTGAAGATCCCATTGGGATTGTCAGTGTTACACACTTGTTCAAGGATCAGGTCCTAAATGCAATTTTTAGCATTGTAAATAACTCTTTTGGCAGTTCGTTTAGCTGCCTGGTATTCCTCCTTGCTGCCTCCTTTCTTCCATGCTTTGATGGTATTCCTCCTTGCTGCCTCCTTTCTTCCATGCTTTGAAGTATCTCCTTTTCTCTTTCACAGCATGTTCTACCTCATCGTTCCACCACCAGGAGGTCTTATTCCTGGGGTGACCCTTTGTTTTCCCAGACTTTGTCAGTGGCAGCGATAAGGCTATGCTTAAGAAAGTTCCATTGATTATTTACATCGTTAGGCCTAGCTTCTATCTATCTATCTATTGCCTGACGCCGTGATCCCCGAAGGGGTGGCCACGAACGAACCGCCCCCATGCACTAGGCCTAGCTTCCTTATTTCTATTAATTTCCTCCAGTTCACTATGAAACCTATCCCTAACTTCCTTGTTCTTCAGCAGCCACACTTTCCTTTTGGGTATGTATACCTTCTTGCGCTTAGGATCTCTGTATAAGTTCATGTCGCACACAAGTAGCTTATGCTGGGGGATACATTCTTCGCTCGGGATGACCTTTATATCTCGAACTAGTTTCAAATCTTTACTGTTAACCAAGATGTAATCTATCTGGCTACTGGAGACCCCAGAGTTATATGTGATCAGGTGGCTCTGTCTTTTCTTGAACTTTGTGTTACACACAACCATGTTGAGTGCAACGCAGGATTCCAGATTTCTCCTTCCGTAACCATTTCCTCCATGTACCCCCTCGTATCCATCTGCAGATGCTCTCACGTGACCATTGAGGTCCCCCCCCCCCCACGATTGTTATTTCATTCTCCGAGAGGTAAATTATCTTGATGTATCCTTGCGTATATGACACACTGGGCAATGACAAAGACCAAGTACCTATGACATGGTTGGGGTAAATTGTAAATTGCAGGGCCTGCTGCATAAGTAGTTATTGTTGTTGTTGTTGTTGTTGTTGTTGTTGTTGTTCCCTAAGCTGCCTGGCCGAACAGCCCCGAGCCCTTAAGGAAGGCCATGGCCACAATCGGGCTTTCCCACAGAGTTCTCAAGGAGTGTAGATTGTGTT
The DNA here is from genome assembly GCA_032716605.1 of Paralithodes platypus. NCBI lineage: Eukaryota > Metazoa > Arthropoda > Malacostraca > Decapoda > Lithodidae > Paralithodes > Paralithodes platypus. The sequence goes on along the minus strand of CM064509.1, from coordinate 60,192,227 downwards.
GTTGGCATAAGTGGTTGTGTGAAATGCAGTCTTCTATGATGTGTTTAATGGTATGGGGTGCTGTGTTACATCCCGGGCAGGTGTCGACGACAGTCATCCAGTCTCTTCTGATAGCTCAGAAGAGCTGGATGGTGTCCACATCTCAGCCTGGCCAGGTGGACTCTGTCCTCGTGAGGAAGGGAGGATTCAGAAGGATGGATTTCGGGAGGTCGTGCCTGCAGCTGCATGTTGTCTACGAGTGATTGGATGGAACGGCGAGAGATATGAATATGGATGTGCTTCTGGAAGCTGGTTTGGGGTGGGCAGGGAGGGAGAGAAGACAGTATTTCTGTGTGATACTGTGTGCTGGGTGTTGTTTTGATATTTCATGGTGTCTGTGGGTGTGTTGCCATGTAGTGTAGTGGGTGGTGTTGGTTCGTGGAGGCTGCTGCCAGGAATTGAGTGCCTCTCATGTCCAGATGGTCTTTGACTTTGAGGACTTTGGTTTCTTGATGTAGGTGATCTGTAGGTGTAGTAGCTGTGCATTCTGTGATGATTTTTAGGGCTTTATTTTGAATAGTCTGCAAGGTCTTATGATGTGTTTCAGCTACGTTAGAAGCACAGGCCGGGCTTGCGTATTCTATCACTGATCTTATGTATTGTTTGTAAACTGTGGTGGTGGTTTCTTTGTTGTGTCCAAATTTTGTGTGGGCAAGTGACCTGAGGGCATTAAGTCTGGGTGTAAGTTTCTTTTTCATGTTTGTGGTGTGCTGTTTCAATGTCATTAGAGTATCATATGTTACTCCTAGAATTTTGGGTGGTGAGTGTGTGTGTGTTAGGGATGTGTTGTTTATGGTGAGTTGTGGGATGTATTTGTGTTCTCCTGTCCAGCTTGTGAGGAGGGTTGCGGTGGATTTGGCTGGGGCTAAATTGAGTCTGTTTGTAGTGCACCAGTCATGTAATGTGTTGAGATAGGGTTAAAGGAGACGTGTTGCTGTGTCTAGGTCTTGGTGTGTGCATGTGAGTGTTATGTCGTCTGCATAGGAGACTATATTTATTTAGGGTGTATTGGGTGTACTGTATTTATATCATGCATGTACAGATTGAAGAGTGCGGGCGATAGGACGGATCCTTGCGGGACTCCGTTTGGGAAATTTCTGATGATAGATGACTGACCGGCAAAAGATACATGTGCACATCTGCCTGCTAGGAAGTTGGCCAGCCACCTTTTTGTGTTGTGCATGTTTGTGTCGTAGATTTTGTTTGTTAGGTTGTGGAGGGGGATGGCATCGAAGGCTTTACTAATGTTGAGTGTGGCAAGTAGTGATCTGTGTGGTGGTCTGGCTGAGTTGATGCCATCAAAAGCTCTTTGTGTAAGGTCTGTAAGAAGAGTGTTTGTGGAGTGCAGTGGCTTTAAGCCATGTTGTGTTGGAGCTGGGGGTAGGGTGTGTGTAATCAGTTGCAGTACAAGGCGTTCTATGACTTTGGAGGGGGTGCAAAGGAGTGTGATAGGGCAGTGTGAGGAGGGTAGCGTGGGGTCTTTGTTCGGTTTGGGGAATGTGATGATAATACCATGCTTCCAGATGTCTGGTATTGTGTTGTGTGAATAACTGTAGTTTGATATGTTAGTGAGTGCTTGTATGCCTTGTGGTCCCAGGTGTCTGAGGTGTATGTTACTTATGTTGTCTAGGCCACAGGCGGGTGAGTGCTTGAGATTGTTGACGATGTGCTTTATCTGGTTGTTGGTGAAGGGTGCATAGTCAGGGACTGTGGGGAATTGTCTCTTACGTCGGATGACACGTCGGTCGTCTTTATGGGGTTTTAGGTGGCTGACATGTGAGAAGTGATTAATGAGAGTGTTTGATTGTTGTTTACATGAAGGAGTAGAGTCTGTTGTTGTGATTGCAGCATGTGATTGTGTTGTTTTGCTGTTGGAAAGTGTGATGCTGTTTCGTGTTTTGTAGAGTTTTTGGGGTTTGGTTTGTGATCAAGTGTTTGTAGGAAGTTATTCCAATTTAGTTTTTGTTGTTCTGGTATTTTGTTGTTAGTTTGGGTGTTGAGTGCTTGAATTTGTTGTGTGATGTCTTGTGTGTGGGGTGCTGGGGAGTGTTTCAGTGTGTCGCGTAGTCTGATGAGGTTTTGAATTTCTGGTGTGAAGTTGGGGTTGTGTCTTTTTCTGTTACCTCTTGGAATGTGTTTCTTGTCAGCGTTTTGGATAGTTTTATTGAGTATGTGTACAGCATTGTTGATGTTAGTGATGGGTGTACTGTTTAGAGTTGTGAAGTGTTGTTCTGTCTCATTTGTGAATGCTTCCCAGTTAGCTCTTTTATAATTGGTGTATGTGTGTTTGTGGCTAGCTGGGGTGAGTCTGGTTTTGGTGGTGATAATGATCGGGAGGTGGTCAGAGCCTAAGGTTCTCAGAGGGCTGGTACTACATGGTTTTGTAGTACCAGCCCTCTGTCTGTGTCGGGGTTGTCGGCAAAACAGGCCGACGTCTTGGCGTTGAAGTCACCACCCAGGATGATGTGTGGGGTGTTTGTGATGTGTTGTAAGTGTGGTCTGTATTCATTTGGTACTGTAGGGGATGTTTGGGGAGGGATGTATGTGTTTATGATGGTTATGTTGGAGTTGTTGCCAGTGCGTATTTTAATTGATTGTATTTCTGTTGTGTTATCATTTGGGGGGAGGAGGGATTTGGTTTGTACACTGGTTACTATGTATGATATTTCTTTGTGTACCAGGGTGATGAGTCCACCGCCCCCGCCGACAGCCCGGTCTTGTCTGATGGTGGTGAAATTATGAAATGTGGGTGATTTTTTGTGTTGTGCAGAGTTTTGTTTCTTGTAAGATGGCAATGTGTATGTTGTGTTGTTTGATGAAGTGTGAAAGTTCGTGTTTCTTTGTGTTGATGCCATCTATGTTCAATTGGAGAATGTTAATGTTATGTGCACGATGTATGTTGGGTGCTGCTGCACGAGGATGGGGAGGGGCTGGGGGGGGGATGGGTGAGGTGGGGGGGGGATTGGGGAGCAGGAGATGGGGGTTGGAATGGATTAGGATGGGGTGTAGTGTGTTGAGTTGAGGATGTGGATGGTATGGGAAGGTTAGGTGGGTTAGGGAGGAGAGGTGGACTGGTTTTAGTGGGGGGAGTGGATGATATGGGAAGGCTAGGTGGGTTGGGGAGGAGAGGTGGATGGGTTTTAGGTGAGGGATTTGACTGGGAGAGGGAGGGGCATGAGGAACAGGTCCAGGTGTTCGTGTAGTGTTTCTTGGAGGCAAGTGTTGTACAGGTGAAGTGGGTCCAGTTCCTGCATGAATTGCAGAGAACTGAACCCTTAGTGTGACGACTCGAAGTGATGGGTTTTGAGCAAGTTGGACATATGTATGTGTATGTGGGTCCTGGGTTGCTGGTTTGCTTCTTGTAAGATGGCAATGTGTATGTTGTGTTGTTTGATAGTTTGTGTCTCTTTGTGTTAATGCCATCTATGTTTAGTTGAAGAATGTTAATGTTGTGTGCGCGGTGTATGTTGGGTGCTGCTGCACGAGGATGGGGTGGGGGTGGGGAGGGTTGAGATGGGTGAGGTGGTGGTGGGGTGGGGATTGGGTTGCAGATGAGGGTAGGAATGGATTAGGTTGGGGTGTGGTGTGTGGAGTTGAGGATGTGGATGGTATGGGAAAGTTAGGTGGGTTGGGAAGGAGAGGTGGACGGGTTTTGGGGGAGGGATTTGACTGGGAGAGGGAGGGGCATGAGGAACAGGTCCAGGTGTTCGTGTAGTGTTTCGTGGAGGCAAGGGTTGTGCAGGTGAAATGGGTCCAGTTCCCGCATAAATTGCAGAGAACTGAACCCTTAGTTTGGCGACTCGAAGTGATGGGTTTTGAGCAAGTTGGACATATATATGTGTAGGTGGGTCCTGGGTTGCTCTCAATGCATCAGTTTTATAGATTGCTGGGTTATTACTATTCCAAATGACAAGAAAGCGAGTACTGTATGTGAGAAAATAAGTGTGAAGCTGTGTGATCAGTCAAAAAGAGATGGGTTTTACTGTAAAAGGAAAGTAGTGTAATGTAAGTTATGAAGAACAAAACAAATCTAATCACACATCACAGCTACCTGGAAAATGTCTCATGTTTCTTCAGCTTACTCTTGTGTGCACAAGCTAAGAATAAAGTAACTGAGAACTACAAAAACTAATCCCACATCATTACATACATACATAAATCTGACGCCTTGCTTCCAGAGGAAGCACCCCAAAAATTATAACCATGGCAGAAACTGCATCCAGGCTCGCAGACATGCCCCCACCACCCCACTCCACAGTGCCATATCCACCAAATGGAGAAAATAGCTAAACAGTGGTGGAACTATGAATCAAGGTTAACTGGAAAGCATCTTTTGCATCATGAATGAAGTACTGCTAGTACTACATCAGTAACTGTCTTGGTGGTACAGTATAATGGTTAAAGCGCCATGTCAGTTCTGTAAATGATGTCTTGGGTTCGAATCCCCAGAGGATCATACCGGTATACTTTCATTAATATTATTAGGGAGTTATTGGTGTTAAAAATGATATTAGTTAATACCTAATAAATGCAGAATAAAGTAAGTGAGTAACCAAATCCCAAATCACAGATACCTGGAGAACGTCTCTTGTCTCTTGAGTGTACTCATGACGTGTGCAATCTCTGGGCGGGTGAGTGTGGATCGGGCGGAGGGTGGGAGGGAGTGTTGGTCGAGGGTGTCCCGAAGGTCCAGGGGGCTGCGTAGGGTGGAGGTGGAAGAGGGGGGCAAGTCCTCGTCGTCATCCGCACCACCCCGACTCATGTTGTCAGCTCCCCGACTCATGGTATCAGATCCTCGGCTCATGTTGTCAGCACCACGGCTCATGTTGTCGGATCCCCGGTTAATGGTGTCGGTTACCCGGGGCATTTTATCCATGGGTTTAGGGGAGTTGCGAGGGGTGGGCGTCTCAGACCATGAACCTTCCACGCTGTTTTCACCACTGCTGCCCTTCCAACCTTCAGCTTCTTGATATTCTGGACATAAAGATAAACAACACAATACAGTATTAGCATATCATCTAATTAAACGCTGATCTATCTACAGTATGTTTTCTATCTACCTTTGCATTTGCACTCATTGTCTTTGATGTGTTTGTTTAAATTTATTTTGTATGCAATATTGTAAGCTGAGCTTATCCTATTTCACACAGTGATCCCTCGTATCTGGCGCATTTCGGTTTGGCGCTATTCGCATTTGGTGCATGGTTAGATATGGTACCAAATTCACACAATTGGTGATTGTATTTCACATTTTGGTGTTTTAGCTCCTGTGAAAAAAAGGACAAACACAAAGTCAGTCAATCAGCTGATTTTCTGCAGTTGAAATCGATGGATGAAAGCAGTGTACAGTGACATAAGAATTGTTATAATAGTGAAATTAATCAATAATCAATAATAATCCATAATCAATAGTTGAAAGAGTGTAAACAAGCAAGCAGTCAGTGGTTTACAATGTTATAGTTTTCACCATTCGCAAGATAACAACAAATGCTGCCTCCTCATATATATATATATATATATATATATATATATATATATATATATATATATGATGAGTTATCTGCTCAACAGGTGGCGTTGTGTGTGTGTAAGTGTGAGAGTCCGAGTGTAGGGGGTGAGACAGTGAAGCACGGGAACGAGGTTGCTTCAGAGATGGGGTCGTTTCGGGCCATGAGTGAGCACCGTGCCTCATGTGAAGGCAAGATGGCAGGTGCTCGTTGTGCTCTACGTGCTTCACATGTCTCACTCCCTAGACTGGAACAAGACCTCACGGGCCTCACTGTTCATTGTAAAGCGGTGAATGTTAAGGCTCTCAGCCTATGCCCGAGAGGAAGTAAGTTGGAATATAGAAAAAAAAAAAAAAAAAAAAAAAAAAAAATATATATATATATATATATATATATAAAACCTAGGTTAGGCCATTTCTTTACCGAGATATTAATATGACAAATTTATAATGTAAAACCTGCAAAATAAACAAACCAAAACAGAAACGACACAATACAAGATAAAATAACTAATAAAAATAACTATGGGGAAATAATGATTTAGCAAAACAAATGTTTGAAATAAAGAACACAAAACGCAAAGCTTACGAAATTCGAAATTCATACAGAATTTAGTAAAATTTTATCAGAACATCCCGTACTTCTCAAACTGACTAATTCCTTGAACATGACGATAGTGCATTGTTATACAGTATGTGCGATTAGTTTTCTTGGGAACCAGATTAACTTGCTCATGTAGTGATGTACAGTTGGGGTCATAATTCCCTCTCCACCCCTCGATCCCTAAACCCTAGATCTGGCAGCGCTGGGTGAGCGACCGACTTTCTCACACAGATAATCAGACTCAGGTGGTCAGCTCAAGTCTGATTATCTGTGTGAGAAAGTCGGTCGCTCACCCAGCGCTGCCAGATCTATGGTTTAGGGATCGAGGGGTGGAAAGGGAATTATGACCCCAACTGTACACCCTATGTGGTGGATTGTGTTCTTTTATTTCAAATTTTATTTTATTAAGCGTTATTTCCATATAGCAATTTTGAATAGTTCCTTTGCGTTTATCTTGTGTCGTCCCAGTTTTGGTTTGTTTATTTTGCAAGTTTTACATTATAATGAACTCAGCAATTAACCTACATTTACCCAAAAAAATTGTTTTGAGGGTAAATGTAGGTTAATCTCTGCAAATAAATGGCCTAACCAAGGTTATATATTTATGAGGAGGCAGCAGTCCTAGTTATCTTGCGAATGGTGAAGACTATAAAATTGTAAACCAAGTTATTCTCGTTTGAAGAAGAAAATACAAGTGGAGGTTTGGAGCTGCGATCGTCATACCAGGGCCAACAGCTTGCTTGTTCAAATATTGATTATTGATTATGGATTATTATTGATATATTTCACCAATGTAACAATTCTTATGTCACTGTCCACTGCTCTCATCCATCGATTTGAACTGCAGAAAATCGCATTGTTTTGGACTGTTACACAAACAGGAGTCGGCTGACTGACTCTGTGTGTGTACTTACACTAGTTGTACTTACACTAGTTGTATTTGCGGGAGTGAGCATGCTCATTAATTCCCGCCTCCTAAGATATGTTTGTCATACCGTGCTTTGAAACTATGCACTGATGGTGTGTGTGTGTGTGTGTGTGTGTGTGTGTGTGTGTGTGTGTGTGTGTGTGTGTGTGTGTGTGTGTGTGTGTGTGTGTGTGTGTGTGTGTGTGTGTGTGTGTGTGTGTGTGTGTGTGTGTGTGTGTGTGTAGTGTATGTGTGAGTGTGTGTGTGTGTGTGTGTGTGTGTGTGTGTGTGTGTGTGTGTGTGTGTGTGTGTGTGTGTGTGTGTGTGTGTGTGTGTGTGTGTGTGTGTGTGTGTGTGTGTGTGTGTGTGTGTGTGTGTGTGTGTGTGTGTGTGTGGGTGGTGTCTGTGTGTGTGTGTGGTGTCTGTGTGTGTGTGGTGTTGTGTTGTGTGTGTGTTGTGTTGTGTGTGTTGTGTGTGTGGGTGTGTGTGTGTGTGTGTGTGTGTGTTTGTGTGTGTGTGTGTGTGGTGTGTGTGTGTGTGTGTGTGTGTGTGTGTGTGTGTGTGTGTGTGTGTGTGTGTGTGTGTGTGTGTGTGTGTGTGGTGTGTGGTGTGTGTGTGTGTGTGTGTGTGTGTGTGTGTGTGTGTGTGTGTGTGTGTGTGTGTGTGTGTGTGTGTGTGTGTGCGTGTTGTGTGTGTGTGCGTGTTGTGTGTGTATGTGTGTGTGTGTGTGTGTGTGAGTTTGTGTGTGTGTGTGTGGTGTGGGTGTGTGTGTGTGTGTGGGTGTGAGTTTGTGTGTGTGTGTGGTGTGGGTGTGTGTGTGTGTGGGGGTGAGTTTGTGTGTGTGTGTGTGATGTTGTGTGTGTGTGTGTATGTGTGTGTGTGTGTGTGTGTGTGTGTGTGTGTGTGTGTGTGTGTGTGTGTGTGTGTGTGTGTGTGGTGTGTGTGTGTGTGTGTGTGTGTGTGTGTGTGTGTGTGTGTGTGTGTGTGTGTGTGTGTGTGTGTGTGTGTGTGTGTGTGTGTGTGTGTGTGTGTGTGTGTGTGTGTGTGTGTGTGTGTGTGTGTGTGTGTGTGTGTGTTTATGTGGTGTGTGTGTGTGTGTGTGTGTGTGTGGGTGTGTGTGTGTGTGTGTGTGTGTGTGTGTGTGTGTGTGTGTGTGTGGTGTGTGTGTGTGTGTGTGTGTGTGTGTGTGTGTGTGTGTGTGTGTGTGTGTGTGTGTGTGTGTGTGTGTGTGTGTGTGTGTGTGTGTGTGTGTGTGTGTGTGTGTGTGTGTGTGTGTGTGTGTGTGTGTGCTCTCGCGGGCCGCCCGCCATGACGACAAAAAGTCGGAAAAGGGGGCTCAAAAGTGTGACTTTGGGGTTGACCAAAGACTAATTGATAGTTTACCATTAAAAGTAAAAAGGGGATGGGGTTAGGTCAGCTCTTAGGTCTTTTGTTGAAATGGCCATAGCCTGGTTCATCCAAGGGTTTGGCCAAGGTGATTACCCACTAAGGTAACTTTGGGGCTATAGTACTTGTACATCATTAGCACTCTATCTTGTGGACACCACTCAGTAAGGAACTGAAGCATAAATTGACATAAAATAGTGTAGCTTAGTACTGATCGTACTGTCCAGGTTGTACACTCCAGGACATGCTTCATGGCCTTAAGGTTTCCAATCTATCCCAAACTGTATTTAATCTTCTCATTAATTCTTTACCAAATACAGGAACAACACACACAACACGTAAATGTGAATTATCACTCTGGGTTTGTTTTTATCCAAGTAAAGATGTATTAAGTGTGTTATTGGCCAGTTACATGTTACATCTTCGATGTACTCTAGTTGTAAATTATAGGTTAGGGTGTCATAAAATACACCAATATTGATTCAGCTTGAGCAAAAAAAGGGGTTTTACAGACTCAAAAGTTGGTGCACAACGTATTTTATTATAATTGATTCTACTGCCACAAACTGACGGTTGTTGGGTCAGTCCGGTTGACAGATTTCCGGATAATAGGTGTTCTACTGAATTCATATTTCAGAGGTTTTATTTTGCTGTTTGAGGGATCATATTGGGCCAGGATTTACTTCACAGAGGCAGAACCATGGAGGCAGAACCATGGAGGCAGACTGCTTGGTTGTTCCTTGCCTGATCTTGTAGTTAACCTTGAATAATGTTCACAGTAAAAGTCCAATTTCCTTTCCACTTTTACTCGGAGTGAAGCCAAACCCGAGGCTATTGAAAGTTTAACTGTTCAAAAGGATAGACATTTTAAATCCCTCCTTTATGAAAAAATGGCCATTGACTGAGACATTTTTCAACCAAAAAATGTACAAGGGAAGTTTGGGGGGCTTATTTTGTTTTTAGCTTGAACAGGGTCTAGGAAGCAAAAAGTGTAAAAATACAGTCAAACATATAAAACACTAATTTAAAAAAACACCACAATATTACAAAGGAACGTTGGATAAGCAAATGCAGGATGATTAAAATTGCTCAGGAATTCAAAAGTTACAATAGTCTTGAAAATTACTTTACTCTGAGCAAAAGTGTTAAGAAATTAAAATGTAAAGCTTGCAAAACAAACAAACCAAAAACAGGAACTGCACAATATAAAAACACAAGAACATAAAAATCACAATGTGGAAATAATGCATTGAATAACAAATATTATGGAAAAAAAAAAAAAAAATTAATGTATATACTTACTATCAGGGTTGTACTGGACGAGCATAGTGACGGCTGTACCACACTGAGAGAGCACCATGGAGGCAGACTGTTTGGTGGCTGACCGCATATTGATACCACACACCTCTAACAGCTGGTCACCCACACACAGTCCAACCTGTTCAGTAGTAGTACAGTAGTAGTAATGTGACATGTAGATTTTACACAGCTTAGAAATTACCTCATTTGAAGGGTTAAAACTTTTTCACTTAATCCTCTAACTCCCACAGATTTTTCCAAAACTGAATAAAATCACTTAATATTCGCCAGGAAAAAAATATAAGGATGCCATCGTACCAACTTTTTTTTTTTTCCTTAAATAAATTACTTTAACCAAACCACTGAGTTCCCCTAAAGAACTCTCATATGTCTGGCCCGAAGGATTAGAACAAGATGGATAACTAATCAAGATGAGATAGGGAAGGGCAGGAGGGGATCAAATCTAGGAAGGTGAAGACCAGCAGATATTTCTTGCCATGTCATCAGTTCAGCCAAGCCACACAAGCACCACACCAGAACTCTTATAGGGTAGGGCTGAAGGATTCAGCAAGAACTGCTACACAGTAGCACCAAGAAGCAATCAGGGGCGAAGAATGATAAAAATCATGACTAAGGAAGAAAAAGATCACAGCGAGATGCACAAATAAGCACTAATAAGGGGAAGGCACACCACGAGGATGCACAGTCAGAGCAGAGGCCATGTCAGGTACAGTACAACAACAAAGAATCAAGTCAGCTTGGCCACGAGACACAGGCAGGTCAGGAGCCAACAACCAAGCCAGGTCAATTATGAGAGCCCGACAGGGTGGCATGATATAGGTCGCCCAGAGGACAACCGCATGGGACAGAAGGGGAAAAACAAGAAATAAAAGCTACGCAAAAATAGTCAAGCTGTCGATAAAAAGCTTGAGAGGAAAGGGAAACCCTCCCACATCAAGCCTCAGTCACCGGCCCCAACGGGCGTAGTATCAGGGGGGACCGATGGGGTTAATAGGGTAAGGTGGGGTGAATCCGCCGGGGGGTGGAATCGCCGCGGACGTAAGATACTTGTCTAAAACAATTCGTCATCAATCCAAATACGTATGGAATTGATTCTAGGTATGTTTATAGTATGTGAAGATGATGATAGAACACAAAAATGCGTAGTTGTCATTTATTTAACGAAGAAAAATATTTTTCCATAATATTTCAAACTGAAAAATATGTAAGCGGTCTTGAACATTTTTCGTGGCGGCGACTTTGCGGCGACTTTACATCTCCCAATACACTTTTTTTTCGTTACAAGATGGTTGTCTGTGATTTCTAAGTGGAAACTAAAAATAACAAAATAAAAATTCAGGCATAAATATATATAGGCTACTGTACAGTAGTTATATAATTTTTGTAATTCTATAATTATATAAATATATATTATATAATTATACCAAAATACTTGGATTATATCAATCTAATAATAAAACATCTTAATTGTTACTTAATTGGGGGTAAAATCGCCGTGGCAGGATTAAATCATCGATAATATATAACCGCGGCGGATTCACCCCAGCGGGCGGGGTGAATCCGCCGCGCGAGTAACGGTTTTCACCACCCATTACAAACCTTAATGTTTTGTTTTTTTCAAATAAAAATGATATGAGCGTGTGCAGGAAAGCGAGAATGTAAAAGTTATGTAAAAAAAAAATCTGAATTCTGATTCAGTTGGATGCTGTTATTAAAAAAACACGTTTCGCGGCGGATTCACCCCACCTTACCCTATCAGACTTAATGAATTGGGTTGAAGGGAAACACAGGTAAAAGCATAAATCTATAGCCCTTTTAACAGTTTGGGCTGCACAGAATTCCCTGAGTAACATAAGGCTCTTGCGAGACTGAATGATCCGTAACAAGTACAGTATGTCTAAGGATAATGTTCATTTTTTTGTTGCTTCACGCACACTTCTACTCTTATTTTCAATGCCATGTCTTACCTTTTTAAGTGTTGTGTTGCATATACGAGTAGCATAGTTTTTCTTTGAGTCTTTGCTGTTTTAGGCACACAATATATTTAACATCAGTTTTTAATTTAATTATTAACACTTACGGTGCGGGCTTATTTCAGCTATAATAGGGCTTATTCAGGCACTCCTAAATGCTTAAGCAAATGCCTGAATGAAATTAAATGTATTCAGCAAAAAAAAAAAAAAAATTACGCCAGAAAGCTTCGTAGCGCGCAGGGTTCACCCGCAACGCTACCACAGACATCGGCAAATATTCGCTTATTATTAGCTATGTCGCGCTACAGTTGCCTTTGGCAGCACTGCATAGGTCTTGCGAGATATGGGGTGACAGTCTCAGTGCCCCGGCTGACGTGCTGGAGAGCGGACAGGGGCATGCCGCGCTCCAGCTCACTCGCACTCGTCTCCGCAGGCTTTAAGGGGCTGTAAATTGCCATGACGTTCCCGAACGGGTCCCGCAATGAAAGGGATAATAATTATGAATGTCTGAAGTTTGGATAAATTAATTTGTCATTAACAAGATTATGCATGAATATTTTGTAAAATAGTTTATTGGGTATTACTGATAAAACCTTTCCTCACGGGTAATATCATACTAATCAAGTTCTTACTACTACAATTACTTGTCCTGTGCAAACAAAGTTTTACAGGATTTAAAAAAAAACTGCCTTCTTTTACATCCGATTCATTATTTTTTCACCAACAAATATTCAACTTAGTTCCATAAGTGTTAAACAGTACATAATAATCATTAACGCATTTGGTGCGGCGCCCGTCACCTGACAGGAGCCGATTTCTGCCTATTATGTGGCCTGGGAGCGAGGCAAGCTGTTGCAGGCAGCACAGGAGGGTCTCATCCAGCGCCCACAAAGTATGGGTGAGCACTGGTGTGGGAGATAGCCTTGTCTCACACCATTGCAGCATTACACATAGCGAAGGACAGGTACCCAACCCCGAAAGGGGTTGAAATAGGGGAGCTATCCCCCCGCCAAAGGCGGCTTTCTAGGGCCTTTCCTAGCTGATGCTGAGAGGATTGGGTTCTAGTCATGTGGTGATGGGCTGGTCTATCATAGTGAGAACTAAGCGATCTCGGCCATACCCATAGCTTATTCTGACTGTTCCTTTTACTTATATATTTTCTAGATCTCAAGTGACGGCGTCTCTTCCGTGGATTGACCTCCCAATCTACCAAGATTGGAAGCCAAAGCGTCACATTTTTCCTTTGCCCCTCAAATTTCTCTTCATAATTGCTGAGGGGCACAGGGCCCTGGGTGGGGCTTTGGTTTCCCGGGCGTTTCCGCACCCTCCTCAGCTCCCCGCCATGGAGTGGCTTCGGTCACCCAGGCTTTATTGTGGTCGGCAGGGAGGGTTCTGTGGGGGCGCTTGGTTATGGCCTTGGCCTTGCTCGGGGCCATGGTGCTGTTCGGCCAGGCAGCTTGGGGAACAACAATAACACATAGCGAAAACAGCTCAAAACTGCCAATTTTTTGCAATTTTGGCCGACATATGCAAGATCGTTGCCAAGACAACCAGACATCGTACAGAGATGATTCAGGTGTCATTGGAAAGCTCAATTACTGTACTTTCACGGATATATCATTGCATTACGCTCTGGCTCTTGCTTATGCATGAAAATTAGCAGGGAGTGAAGGTAAATTTAGGCCAATATGCCCGCTCGTTAGTGGTTAAAGATTGATCTCACTACCAATATCATTATTTGTTGCATACAGTGTATTGAACCATCTTTCTATAATCTAATTACATTTTTTCGCAAAATGTCCGAAACAAGGATGCTGTCCGAATTTAGGTAGTTTTACTGTATTCAAACACTTACAGAAATTGCCCTAGTGCTGGGAAACATATCAAAATTGGGTGACAAACAGGACTAAGTGGCATCTCTTCATACAATCCCCTCTTTCCTCCCTTTCCCTCTAACTCTCCCCTCCCTCCCTCCCTCTACTTCCTCCCCTTCCCTCTACTACCACCAGCCTTATGAGGGCTTTTGCCCAGTAAGCTGTAGACAAATAGTTTCTATTATTATTTCCCTCTACTTCCTCCCCCTCCTTCTACTACCTTCCCCCTCCCTCTGCTACCTCCCCCATCCATCTACAGTACTATGACCCCCTCCCTCCTTCACACACACACATGGTATGTGACACCTCAGTTACCCTGTTGACATGATGTGAGAAGCCGCCAGCCGTGGGCCAGAACCTCTCGCTCTCAGATTAGTTTCTTTGAATCAATGTTGTTTACACCTAATTTCTGGGTGGTCACTATTCATATATGCCTTGTGGTTGAAGGCTATGCACATGTAGCGCAATATTACAGCATTGCTTTATATGGTACTGTAGATATAACGCATAATTTCATAATACAGTCGACCCTCGCATGGGCAGACCCCAGTTGACCGGACTTCGGTTTGTGCGGACCCAACAGCCGATGTGGACAAGTCCCCAAAAGACCGGACAAATCGGGCAAAAGACCGTTAATTTAAAAGTTGTCCGGTATTTGGCGGGTCGGGCGGTGACACGGGCAGGCAATTTCCCGCTGAAATTGTCGAAATACGATAATGTAGCCATAAGTACTATACAGTATATCTCTTATAAACTTACCTTAATTCTTTATATATCATAATAAACTTATATAAAACGAGTTATAAGTTCAAATGAAAAATCAGTGTACCGGTACCTACCGAAACACGCGTGTGTTATTGTTATGTCGGTTTGTGTGTGTGTGTGTGTTCTTTTCTTGTGTGGCTATGTCGGCCGTATCAGTAGGGAGTCTAAAAACCCGAGTTATTCATGTAGGCAACAAAATGTTATTATAATTAGGCCTATACTCTATGGAATTTAATTGAGTTTTACCAAATAATATTTAGTGTTTTCAACACTAAATTGGTTTTAGAAGATAACACAATAACAAAGTTTAATGGATTTTTCTTTGCCTTTTAGCCTACTATTATAAATATTATTTGGTAAAATTAAATTCAATTCCATAGAGTATAATTATAATAAAATTTTGTTGCCTACATAAATAACTCAGGTTTTTAGACTCCCTACTGATACGGCCGACATAGCCACACAAGAAAAGAACACACACACACACAAGGAGCAAGAAGCAAGGAGAAGGTAGTGAGGGAAACAGTAGATAGAGGTAAAAGTATAATTTTTGGAGACATTGAAGAACATTTAGCAGATATGAGGGAAAGAAGGGGAAGGAATGAGGACCGAGTAAAGAAAATATTGGAGTGTCTAGACGAAGGCTGTGATTGGGGGAAAGAACTGGACGAAGTAAGACGGCTAGGAAGATATAAAAAGGGTGAGATGAGACCGATAAAAGCAGAGTTTAAATCTAGGTCAGTGGTTGAAGCATTAACCAATGTAAGCTGGAGGCTAAATAGTTGTACTGAAATTAAACATATTAGGGTGAAAAAGGACTTAAGCATAGAAGAAAGGGAAAAGTTAAGAGAATTTCAAGCGAGGGCTGATGATGAAAATCGAAAATTGTACGATGAGGAGAAAAGGATTTTTCTTTGGAGAGTAAAGGAAGGGAAACTAAAGAAGTGGTACACTCAGAGTCAGAAAGAACGGAAAATACGAGGAGAAATGAACAAGGAGACAGTGAGTCAGGTAGTGGATCAAATCGAGGACAAAGAGGTAGTGAGGGAGGAGCAGGAGATAGAGACAGTGAGTCAGGTATTGGATCAAACCGAAGACAGAGAGATGGTGAGGGAGGAGCAGGAGATTGTGGAGGGGGGGGGGGGGAGGAGGAGAATAGAACTAGCAGGGAATGTGGAGGTAGGTCAGGGAAGGGATGGAGGAGGTGAACCTAATAGGAGGCAGAGAGGGAAGAGAAACAAGGAGGAGGATTCCAATATACTGTGCTACTACACTAATATAGATGGAATAAACAGTAAAAAGGTAGAGTTAGATGATATATTAAGAAAGGATCAACCACAGATAGTCTGTTTGACGGAGACAAAGCTGAACCAGGACTTTGACAGCAATATAGTGTTTAGTGAAGGATATAATATATGGAGATATGATAGAAAGGGAAAAAGGGGAGGTGGAGTGGTAGTATTAGTTAAGAATCCTATGACAGCAAAGCAAGTGGAGTTAAATAATGACAAGGCAGAAATAATGGCAGTTGAACTCAATGATATAGAAGGAAAAAAGCTAGACATAGCAGTAGTTTACATGCCACCAAAGACCAGAGCATGGAGGGAGTTAGAGTTTGAGGAGATGGTCGAGGATATGATTCAGTCGTTGAGAAGATTGCTTTTAAGAAAGAATAGATTGATCTTGGTGGGAGATTTCAACTGTGGTGAGGTTAATTGGGAATCGGGAGATGCAGGGCCAAATCAGAGATCTTGGGGAAGTCGGCTATTAGAGTTGGTTACGGATAATGTACTTGCACAACATGTGAAGGAGAATACTAGAATGAGGGGTAATAACGAACCTTCTAAACTCGATCTGATTTTTACAAAAGATCCTCACAAAATTAGTGATATAAACTATCTATATCCTGTAGGCAAAAGTGATCACCTATTACTGAAATGGAAGTTGATCTCGAGTAATGCCAATAGATTAGACAATAGCTATATAAATAACAGACTAAATATAGTAAAGCTGATTATGTATCCTTGAAAAGATATTTAGAGGGAGTAGATTGGGATCTTATTTTGAAGGAACAAGATGTACAAGGTAAATATAGTAGGTTCCTCGAAATTTATAGAGAAGGAACCAATCTGTTTGTCCCAAGATACAAAACTGGAAATTTTACTAAGCAGAAAGAATGGTTTAATTTGAAATGCAAAAGAGCTCTGGGTAGGCGTGATGCAGCTTGGGCTAGATTTAGAAGAAGGAACACTGAGAGTAATCGGAATAAATATAAACAGGAGAGGAATAGATATGTTAACATAATTAGGCAAGTTAAAATGAACTATGAGAAGAACATAGTAAATAAATGTGAAAGTGACCCTAAATTGTTTTATAAATATATAAACAGTAAGTTGAAGGTAAAGAAACAAATTAGTAAATTAAGAGTAGATGCTAGGACGTATGAAAATGTATCGGACATGTGCGAGGTAATGAATAACAAATTGGGGTCGGTTTTTACTAGAGAGGAAAGTTTTGACGAACCACAGGCTGGAGTACTGGAGAGTGGTCTTAGCAAGATTGAAATAACTAGAGATGAGCTGTTATCTGCGATGAGAGGACTTGAAGTAAGGAAAGCTATGGGACCGGATGAAGTGTCTGCCTGGGTTTTAAAGGAGTGTGCAGAGCAATTAGTGGAGCCAGTGAGGAACATAATTCAAGCTTCCTTAGATAAAGGACAGGTTCCTGTTGAATGGAAAAGAGCTAATATCATTCCGATATACAAGAATGGAAACCCTGAGGACCCTTTAAACTATAGACCAGTTTCACTTACTAGTATTGTATGCAAGATTTGTGAAAAGATAATTAGGAAGAGATGGATGAAAATGTTGGAGAGAAAGAAGATAATAACGCCAAAGCAATTTGGATTCAGAGAAGGGACATCTTGTGTTACCAGTCTGCTATGTTACTACAGTAGGGTGATAGATGTATTGCAAGAAAGAGGCGGATGGGTGTACTGCGTCTACTTAGACCTTTCCAAAGCATTCGATAAGGTACCACATTAAAATGTAAAACTTGCAAACTAAACAAACCAAAATTGGGACAAGGACAATATAAAGTCAAATTAAATTATCAAAATCGCTATGTGGAAACAACGTTTACTAAAATGAAAATTATTAAATAAAAGAACACAATCCACCACATAGGGTGTACATCACTACATGAGCAAGTTAATCTGTTTCCCAAGCAAACCAATCGCACATATAACAACGCACTATCGTCACGTTAAAGGAAGTAGTTCAAGAGATTGTTATCTAAGCTTGAGACGATAGGATGTGTCAGGGGGAATTTGCTGAAATGGATGGAGAGCTACTTAACAGATAGAGAAATGAGGACCAACATTAGAGGAACTTACTCATCGTGGCGGAAAGTTGAGAGTGGGGTGCCACAGGGATCTGTGTTGGCACCTCTTATGTTCCTTATGTACATGAATGACCTGCCGATAGACATAAACTCCTACATGTCAATGTTTGCAGATGACGTAAAAATTATAAGACAAATAACAAATATAAGTAGTTGTGAGGAGCTGCAAGGGGATTTGGATAAAATATACGAATGGAGCACCAAGTGGATAATGAAATTTAATATAAATAAATGTCATGTGTTAAATATGGGAAGAAGTGTGAATAGACCAAATTGGGATGGGAGATAATATAATTAGCAAGGCCGATAAAGAAAAGGATTTAGGGTTGATTATACAAGATAACTTGTCGCCAGAGAAACATATTATCAAGCTCTTTAGCGGAATGTATGCAATGGCCGGGAATATGAAAGTTGCTCTGAACTACTTGGATGAGAATATGTTAGCGAAGATTATAAAAAGTATGATTAGACCAAGATTGGAGTATGCAGCAGTGGTGTGGTCCCCGCATCTTAAGAAGCATATTCACAAGTTAGAAAGAATCCAGAGAGCAGTTACTAGATTGGTTCCAAGTCTTAGAGAACTGCCATATGAAAGGAGGCTAGACAAATTAAATTTACCGAGTCTAAAAGAGAGGAGAGAGAGGGGAGACATGATAATGATGTACAAATGCACCCGAGGGCTGGAGAGGCTGGATAGGGAGGATATATTAATTATGGATACAGGAATAACTAGAGGCCACAGCTACAAAGTAAAAAAGACCTACCTGCAAGAACGATATCAGGAAGTTTAGCTTCCCCTATAGATGTATTGACAAATGGAATGGGCTGGAGGAGGAGGTGGTAGGGGCAAGGAACATCCATATTTTCAAGAAAAAATTGGATGAAAGTAGAAAGAGAGACGGGACAACACGAGTTTAGCTCAACTCCTGTAAACTACAATTAGGTAAATACAAACCGACATAATAATAATACACGCGTGTTTCGGTAGGTACCGGTACACTGATTTTTCAGTGTTAATCTTAATCTAGCCCCTTAATCTAGCCCCAGCCAAATCCACCGCAACCCTGCTCACAAGTTGGACAGGAGAACACGAATACATCCCTCAACTCACCATAAACAACACACCCCTAACACATACACACACACCCAAAATCCTAGGAGTAACATATGATACTCATATGACATTCAAACAGCACACCACAAACATTAAAAAGAAACTGACACCCAGACTTAATGCCCTCAGGTCACTTGCTCACACAAAATTTGGACACAACAAAGAAACTACCACCACAGTATATAAACAATACATAAGATCAGTGATGGAATACGCAAGCCCAGCCTGGGCTTCTAACCTAGCTGAAACACATCATAAGACCTTACAGACTATTCAAAACAAAGCCCTGAAGATCATTACAGGCTGCACAGCTACTGCACCCACAGATCACCTACATCAAGAAACCAAAATCCTCAAAGTCAAAGACCATCTGGACATGAGAGGCACTCAATTCCTGGCAGCAGCCTCCACGAACCAAGACCACCCACTAAACTACATGGCAACACACCCACAGACACCAAGAAATATCAAAACAACACCCAGCACACGGTATCACACACAATTATTGTCCTCTCTCCCTCCCTGCCCACCCCGAACCAACTTCCAGAAGCACATCCATACTCATATCTCTCACCGATCCATCCACTCACTCACAGACAACACGCAGCTGCATGCACGACCTCCCGAAATCCATCCTTCCGAATCCTCCCTTCCTCGCGAGGACAGAGTCCACCTGGCCAGGCTGAGATGCGGACACCATCCAGCTCTCCTGAGCTATCAGAAGAGACTGGATGACTCCGTTGTCGACGCCTGCCCGGGATGTAACACAGCACCCCATACCATTAAACACATCATAGAAGACTGCATTTCACACAACCACTTACGCCAACAACACAATCTACACTCAATGAGAGCTCTGTGGGAAAGCCCGATCGTGGCCATGGCCTTTCTCAGGGACTCGGGGCTGTTCGGCCAGGCAGCTTAGGGAACAACAACAACAACACTGATTTTTCATTTGAACTTATAACTCGTTTTATATAAGTTTACAGTAAAAGTCCTTTAATCCGACGACCGATGATTCGAATCTCCCAATAGTCCGAATTTTTCAATTTGAGGCCAAATCCGAATTCACCCGATGGTCCGAATTTCAAGAAGTCCCAAAGTCCCCTTTTTGAGGCATTAGTCCACTCAAATGACACATAATGGAGCACACGCATATCATATGTTCATGAATTCACTTTAAAAGTTTACCATTGTCATTGTAGCCTATTACCTACTTCAAAACATTCAGATTAATGGTCAAAGGAAGCTACTGATATAAACGTAAACACCACATCGTCTGCTAGAGAGTTTGTTTTGCTCTTGAACGCATCCTTGGGACGCTCCGATGCGCTACTGGCTTGCACCGCATTTTCTGCAAGCGCATTCAGTCTTGAGCTTGAAAACGCACCTTTGGACGTTCCGATACGCTACTATTTATAGTTCAGTGATCGGAGCGTCCCAAGGGTGCTTTCAAGATAACAAGACAAGGGTGCTTTCAATACAATATAATATAACAGAGCACGTCACAAAAGGAAAATCACAAAAGGAAAATTACAAGAACCTCTAAGGGAAGTGCCGTTGTTAAGGCATTACTTCCCGAACCACATCTGATCTGATCTTCAAGAGCAAGACAAACTCGCTAGTAGACGATGCGGACATAGCAGATTCCTTTGACCATTAATCTGAATGTTTTGAAGTAAGTAGGTAATAGGCTACAATGACAATGGTAAACTTTTGAAGTGATTTCATGAACATATGATATGTGTGTGTGTCATTTGGGTGGCCTAATGCCTCAAGCTTTTCGTCAGGCCATTAATACACATGTTCATAGGGGTAAAGTCCGATAATCCGAAAAATCCACTAATCCGAACGAGGGCCGGTCCGCTGCCCTTCGGATTAACGGAAGTTTACTGTATTATGAAATAATATAAAGAATTAAGGTAAGAATATAAGAGATATATAGTACTTATGGTAACATTATCGTATTTCGACGATTTCGGCGGGAAATTACCTGCCCGTGTCACCATATTGCTAACATCGCCTCGAAACTCTCCACGGAAATCGTCATCACAACTGAACCAGTTGACTTAGAGAGCTCTACTCAACGCCAGTCTACAGATTGGAAACAGCAGTATGTTTAGAGATGCGTGGGAATTTTCTAGCTGTTAAAATAACAAAGATAAGGGTAGCCTATTAAATACGTTTTTCGGCCATATCGCCCGGATCTCAACAACGTCCTTAGGATGGAGAGCCCATGCCTAGGCAAACTCTTTCGTCTCTGTCTATCCTCTAACGTCTTCCCTTCATGCTGGAAGTTTGCTCACATTCAACCTGTCCCAAAGAAGGGTGACTGCTCTCAACCCTCCAACTATCGTCCAATTGCTCTTATCTCTTGTCTTTCTAAAGTTTTTGAAACTATTCTTGCTTCCAAATTTCTTAAGCATTTCTCTTCTCATAATCTGCTCTCAGATCGCCAGTATGGCTTCCTTAAGGGTCGCTCTACTGGTGATCTTCTTTCATATCTTACTAACTCTTGGTCATCCTCCTTTCGGGACTTCGGTGAGACTTTTTCTATTGCACTAGACATATCGAAAGCCTTCGATAGAGTCTGGCATAAATCTTTAATTTCTAAACTACCCTCCTTCGGTTTCTATCCCTCCATCTGTGCCTTTGTCTCTAATTTCCTTTCTGGCCGTTCCATAGCCGCGGTTGTGGACGGCCATTGTTCACTTCCTCACCCTATAAACTCCGGTGTTCCTCAGGGCTCTGTCCTATCTCCTATTCTCTTTCTAATTTTTATAAATGATCTCCTTAACTGTACCTTAATTCCCATCCATTCATACGCAGACGACTCAACCTTACACTACTCCATTAGTTTTTCAGAACGCCCCAGCCAGCAATCCCTCAACGACAAACGTAATGAAGCCATAGAACTCTTAAATTCTGATCTAAATACTATTTCCAATTGGGGCAGAGAAAACCTTGTTAACTTTAATGCTTCCAAAACCCAATTTCTCCATCTATCTACCCGTCAGGATCTACCAGCGGACTATCCCTTATTCTTCAGCAATACAAAAATCAACCCTTCATCTTCTCTCAATATTCTTGGTGTCTCTTTTTCTTCTGCTCTCATTTGGAAGGACCATATTACCAGTCTTGCTAAGGCAGCCTCCCAGAAGCTGGGTGTGCTCAACCGCCTTAGGGGGTTCTTTTCCCCTGCACAGCTTCTTGCTCTGTACAGGGGCATAGTGCGCCCTTGTATTGAGTATTGTTCACATATGTGGGGAGGTTCCTCTCACACCGCTCTCCTAGACAAAGTTGAAAGGAAGGCCTTTCGTATCATTAACTCCCGTCCACTCACCAACTCTCTGCAATCTCTCTCTCTCCGCCGCAATGTTGCATCTCTCTCGCTATTCTATCGCTACTATAATAATCAGTGTTCCTCAGAGCTATCCCAGTGCATACCACCTCCTTTACGTAGGGCACGTGGTACCCGTCTTGCAACTCAATCCCACCCCTACTCTGTGCAACTCTCCAACCCAAGAGTGAAATGTTACTCTCAAACTTTCTTCTACTCAACAGCTGAGCTCTGGAACTCTCTCCCAGAATCAGTCTTTCCCTCTTCCTATGACTTAAATTGCTTCAAACTCTGTGTGTCCAGGCATTTTGGCTCGAACGTCCCTTGATTTTGGCCCTGTCACTCTTTCAACTATGGGGGAGGCACTCGCTATAGGCAGTTATGCCTTTTGCCTCCCTCAATCACATAAAAAAAAAAAAAAAAAAAAAAATGCGGGAAGGGTTAGGGTTAGAAAACATTGTACTGTATAGCCTAGGCCTATTTACTCTATTTCCCATGTACAGACTTTTTCATTGTGCGGACATGGGTCCCCCCCTATTAGTCCGCACATTCAGGGTTGACTGTACAGTTGTTGTTGTTCCCTAAGCTGCCTGGCCGAACAGCCCCGAGTCCTTGATGAAGGCCACGGCCACGGTCGGGCTTTCCCACAGAGCTCTCAAATAGTGTAAATTGTGTTGTTGACGTAAGTGGTTGTGTGAAATGCAGTCTTCTATGATGTGTTTTATGGTATGGGGTGCTGTGTTACAACTCGGGCAGGTGTCGACGACGGAGTCATCCAGTCTCTTCTGATAGCTCAGAAGAGCTGGATGGTGTCCGCACCTCAGTCTGGCCAGGTGGACTCTGTCCTCGCGAAGAAGGGAGGATTCAGAAGGATGGATTTCGGGAGGTCGTGCTTGCAGCTGCGTGTTGTCTATGAGTGAGTGGATGGAACGGCGAGTGATATGAGTATGGATGTGCTTCCGGAAGTTGGTTTGGGGTGGGCAGGGAGGGAGAGAAGACAGTATTTGTGTGTGATAGCGTGTGCTGGGTGTTGTTTTGATATTTCTTGGTGTCTGTGGGTGTGTTGCCATGTAGTGTAGTGCGTGGTGTTGATTCGTGGAGGCTGCTGTCAGGAATTGAGTGCCTCTCATGTCTAGATGATCTTTGACTTTTAGGACTTTGGTTTCTTGATGTAGGTGATCTGTGGGTGTAGTAGCTGTGCAGCCTGTGATGATTTTAAGGGCTTTATTTTGAATAGTCTGTAAGGTCTTATGATGTGTTTCAGCTAGGTTAGAAGCACAGGCCGGGCTTGCGTATTCCATAACTGATCTTATGTATTGTTTGTAGACTGTGGTGGTGGTTTCTTTGTTGTGTCCAAATTTCGTGTGGGCAAGTGATCTGAGGGCGTTAAGTCTGGGTGTCAGTTTCTTTTTCGTGTTTGTGGTGTGCTGTTTGAATGTCAGTTGGGTGTCGTATGTTACTCCTAGGATTTTGTGTGTGTGTGTGTGTGTGTGTGTTAGGGGTGTGTTGTTTATGTTGAGTCCCGGGACGTAATCGTGCTCTCCTGTCCAGCTTGTGAGGAGGGTTGCAGTGGATTTAGCTGGGGCTAATTTGAGTCTGTTTGTAGTGCACCATTCATGTAATGTGTCGAGATAGTCTTGAAGGAGTCTTGTTGCTGTGTCTGGGTTTTGGTGCGTGCTTGTGAGTGTTATGTCGTCTGCGTAGGAGGCTATGGTTATTTGGGGTGAATTTGGTGTATTTATATCATGCATGTACAGATTGAAGAGTGCGGGCGACAGGACGGATCCTTGCGGGACTCCGTTTGGGAAATTTCTAATCCTAGATGACTGACCGGCAAGAGATACGTGTGCACATCTACCTGCTAAGAAGTTGGCCAGCCATCTTTTTGTGTTGTTGTGCATGTTTGTGTTGTAGATTTTGTTTGTTAGGTTATGGCGGGGGATGGCATCGAAGGCTTTACTAATGTCAAGTGTGGCAAGTACTGATCTGTGTGGTGTCTAGCTGAGTTGATGCCGTCAAAAGCTCTTTGTGTAAGGTCTGTAAGAAGAGTGTTTGTGGAGTGCAATGGCCTGAAGCTGTGTTGTGTTGGAGAAAGGGGTAAGTCAGGTGTCATCAGTTGTAGTACAAGGCGCTCTATGACTTTGGAGGGGGTGCAAAGGAGTGTGATAGGGCGGTGTGAGGAGGGTAGCGTGGGGTCTTTGTTAGGTACTGTACAGTACTATCCTTACACTCTCACTTCCGATAACACCACCACCACCCTCGCTCATTGTCTACACGTGCCAACCATGCGACTTCTGACCACAACCATGCCATAACTGAATAATTTTTGTACAAAATATACTTGTGTTGGGATGCGGGTATGTAATTGAAAGACGATGTCTTTTCCGTCCCATTTTGCGAAAGTTGGATTATTGCCGATATACCCGTACCACGGATGTTCGCCTCCACCTCCCCTGACACATTTCACAGGTTATTTGAGGAGGCTTTAAGTGAGGAGTGTTGTAATCTGAAACTGGCAAGTGGTCAATTGTATGTACAGTATGAATATAACACTCACCTGTGAAGCTAGGGAATTAATAGTCACCGATGAAACATAAACACCTCCATTTTCTAAACACCTTATTTGGATCCCAAGTGGCTCAGAGGACTTCTCAATGCATATATGTCTAAGGTCCCCAGGATTTGGTGGTCTGTTACAAAGAAAAAATCATGTTAAGGTGTTTCAATTTAGCATAACTAAGATAACACACGAAACAATCAAAATGACTGAGTTAACCAGTACTGTATATTCATCAATGAACAAAAATAATGCCCTACAAGTATTGCATAAAGTTAAAATAGGAAAAGTGGGGAATGGGCCTGAGTAAATACATACATACAGTATACATAAATATATATATAAACACAGCATAGCAATAAGTAATTACTGTATACCAAATAAAGGAGTGTTCAACGACATATTTTTTGGACACCATTAACCCGCAGAGTGCCAGACAATTATTGACCCTATGCATCTGCCAGAGCCAGAGGATTTTTAATTTTTATTTTTTTGGCTAAATCTATCAAGTTGGGTGAGAAAGGAAGGATAATGGTAAAAAAAAACACTCCCCTTGTCCATTTTCGCCAGAAATCAGGTCCCCGATGGTCCCGAATGTAGCTGAAATTTTCAGAGTAAATCATCAACTTTTATGGTATCGGAACCTATAGGTAGGAGGGTGGTGGGAGGGTGGTTTGGGGGATGGTGGGGGGAAGGTAGAAGCGTAATTGACTGTGTTACAAATATGAAGCCGATTGGTGAGGTAGTTTCGCCACCACAGATTTTCCTTTTTTTCCTTTTCTTCATACGGATACGCTGGAAGTGGGTGGTGGGAGGCGGTTGGGGGTGTGGTGGGGGGAAGGCAGAAAGGTAAGGGACTTGTCACACAAATATGGAACCGATTGGTGCAGTCGTTTCGCCGCCACCGATTTTCCTTTTTTTTCCTTGTGAAGCGACCGATAGTCAGCGAGTGGGTGGGGGGAGGGGGGTTGTGTTGGTGGTGGCAAGAAGCCAGAAGGGTAAGGTACATGTGGTAGAAATATGAAAGCCATAGGTGCAGTCGTTTCGCTGCTACAATTTTTTTTCGGCGAGTCCGTATATATACAGACCTGGCACTGGGCGTGACAAGACCCTAGTCCGTATATATACGGACCTGGCTCTCAGCGGGTTAAGGGGAGCATCTGGCTTGCCAGACTGGGCAAAAAAACAAAAATAACAAAACAAAAAATCTGAAAAATTTCTTGAGAAATGGCAACACTTTCAGCAGTATTGTGAGAAAAATTCATGTAGAAATTCCATATAATTACCGAGTAAAGTGCACTCCCGGTATTCGCGCCTAGGTCGTACCAGCACCCTTCCGCGAATACGTGGTTTCGCGGATACGTGGGCAGTGCTTAACATAGGTTTCAATGGGAATAGGCTTAGGTTGTACCAGACTCGGCCATCTTGGACCCTCAAACCATTATTTTGACCTACTTTATGACATTAATATGGACCAAATGATTAAACCGATACGGTGGCGGACCTGGACGAATGTGGAACAAAGTGTGGTACCGTCAGTGACGGTACCGGTACCTCACTTTGTTCCACAATCGTCCAGTCACCCATAAAGTACCCATTTCCCCCCAAATATTGTATATCCAATAAATACATATTATTTGAGGAGAATACTTATAAATACGTATTATAAGGAGATAACTTACCACACAAACTTTATTTGAAATCAGTCATTAGGCCTAGCCTAGCCTTACGCATCGGCATAAGAAATGCAGTCACTGCCTATTTTAAATGTGTGATAAGTCAATCCCGGCCTGTGATTGGCTAAACCGTGTGAGCCCGTCAATCAGTCTTCACCTCTCGCTTACCTCCCTCGTTTATCAAGTATTTATTTTGCTTGTGTTTACTTAATGATATATACGTTATTATTGTGTTTCATGTGATATTTAATAGCTCTTTAGATTCGGATAAGACTGTAATTTATTAAGTAATCATTAAAATTACTTAAACGTATCTAGTTTATTCAATAAATAAAGAATAAGAAAGATAATAATTCATATATTATCAGCTCTGCCACTCATTTTTGCCAGTGAGCTAGGGTAGCCAATCATGAGCCTCAATACAAACACCAGTTAGAAGCCAGATGCACGGGTCAACTGAATGGAGTATAGCTGCACCCCACTATAGAATAATAATGCTAAAACATACATAGAAGGCCTCAGAGTCGGATAGACCCTAAATTGAGTGGTCAATCCTGTAAATCCTTAAAAACTAGCATGGGTTGTCCTTCTCACAAGGGATAAGTCAGCTTGGGGGCATTTTGTGTATGGCTACCTTCACAAAGGGGAATAAGGCATACAGCAAAAGATAGATAGATAGATAGATAGAGAGTAGAGTGTACAGAGTTAAGACATATTCAAAATCTATGATGCTAGAACACATAGTACAGTAAATTACTTACTTTCTCTGCCAAGTGTAGTCATTATATTGTGGATTGTGAACAGAATGTTCAATCTGTGTTATATTATGGTGAGGTCCTCTGTTTCCCCCGGCACCACTCCCTCCGCCACCCACCATCTCCACAGAGTAGCTGGTTGGCATGGGAGACCCTCGTTCAGAGTTTCGCTCAACACTTCCACTTTTTCCTCCACTGTTTTTACTGGCCACACTGGCATTGCTTGGTATCCTGGGAAAAAAAATCAGAATTACATTTGAGAAATATTGGGTAATTTGAATGGTAGAGTTGGAAACAAGGAGAGTGTGGGAAGAGTGGGTAAATGGGGTGTGGAGGGTAGGAGTATGAATGGTGAGTTGCTGACTTCCTTTTAGAAAT
Source organism: Paralithodes platypus (assembly GCA_032716605.1). NCBI lineage: Eukaryota > Metazoa > Arthropoda > Malacostraca > Decapoda > Lithodidae > Paralithodes > Paralithodes platypus. Next base: position 60,164,631 of record CM064509.1, on the reverse strand, counting down.
GCAGAGAGAAATATAGTAGTCTTAGCCAATACATTTTTGGAGCATTTGCACATTAATAAGTATACATGGCAAAGAGGTGAGAGTGAAAACAGGAACAGAAATATCTGATCGAATATGCAATGATTAACACTCAGCTAAAAGGTTGAATTATAGATTCAAAAGCTATGAGAGGTATGTTGATAGGATCAAACCACTATGCAGTAGGCCTACTAATGAAAATAAGGATAAGGAAGGAGAGGAAATTATGAAAGGAAAGAGAAAACTGACAGAAGAGAAAATAAATGTGAGAAAAATTACAGAAGAATGTAATGCACTAAAATACATGGCTGCTGAAAGAGACTAAAGGACATGGATAAGTTGATAGATGTAGGAAATATTGATGAATGGATAAAAAACACCATATGAGGAGGAGCACTTTATTGACAAAGTTTCGCAGATAGCTTTTTCAGGTCACCTGAAGAAGCTATCTGCGAAATGTTGTCAATAAAGTAGACGTGCCGTTTTGCCCAAAATCGAAACGGCATACCCAACTCTGCGATGCGTTACCATCATCACTAGTAATATTATCACCATAATCAATCATACTATCACCATTAACCAGCACTAAAGTAAGAATCCTGCCAGCCAATCAACGCGCTGCATTTGACTATCTCTTTAAACCAGCGGAGTTTGACATTCCTGACATTCCCCCAACTCTGCCACACCCTCCCGTGCAGCCAATCAGGAGCCTCCATTGTCAGAGCAAGCAAAAACTGAGCCAGCCGCGCACATATCTTCATCTTTCAAATCGCTCTCGCTCCCTCCACAGGCCGTTTCTTCAAGTTGCAATAGGTCTACGACATCAATGCAAGCCCTATACTCCCGTAAGCCACTACAGGACCTTTGCAACCATCTCCCTGGGACCTATTATGAAGAGATAAGATCAGAGGAGAGGGGAAGAAATGTTCAAACCGTGCGGCTGGAGAAAGCAGTGCCCAGGCGGCTTCAAAAGAATATACCAAGAGAAACTAGATATGCCGTGAAACAAGAATACAGATATGTGGATAAGAGAGAGGCACTTTGTACTAAGGAGCAATGATTTATTAATCAAATTGAGAAACAAGGAATTAAAAGAGGTTCAAAGACCAAGTTTATGGCAGCTGTACCATGCAATTAGGCAATCATGGAGAGTGTGATAACAGAAAGAAAAATGAAAAGTAGAAAAGTGATTGGAGAATTTTATTGCATCCTGAAAGGAAGAATGGTCAGTAAAGAAGTGAAAAAGTTACTGAGAAACATTGTACTGCTCCTAATACTCTCATATGATAGTGAGACTTTGACTGCAAGTGATTTGGACCTCTCCAAACTGAGAGCCGAGGAGATTAGTTATTCCAGAATGGCAGCTGGTGTGAAAAGGCTGAATGGACTAAGTAATAGGATAGAATTTTGGAATGGCAGAGTAAACTATGGACATTGATTGTGGAGTGGTAGAGTAGATAAAGAGAAGTATGCTGAGGTTGTTCTGATATTTTAAAAGACTGGATAATGACAAAAAGACAAAAAAGATACATCAAGTGAGAGGAACAGCTAGCAATGGACGAATGAGAGAAGAGAGTGGAAAAATATATTGAAGAAAGACTCCAAGTACAGCTCGGTCCCGCATAGTGCGAGAAATTGGTCGATACAGTGCGTCGCGTGAATTCCCACTATGTGAACAACGTATCCAATGGGGAAAAACGTAATTGGTCGATCGGTCCTCCATATAGCACAAAAATCTTTCCCTATATCGTTATTTATACTGACACAAACATACCAAGAACTAATGTTAATGATAAATAGCACTCGACCCTCCATTTAACGGACAAATGCGTGCAAGCACCTGTCCGTTCCTGCTAAATGTCCGTTGCTGCTAAATACTGTCCAGTCCGGATGTAATCCGGAAATTCCTTGAGAAAAATCCGGTGTTGAGTACAGATGTCCGGATCAGATCGTGACATTTAACTGTTATGCATAATTTTTTTTACTGTACCTGAAATAAATCCTGGTAATCCCTTGTGCTACAACCTATTGATAATGCAAAACTATTGAACACACTTAAAAGTGTATATTATTTGGTCTCTATATAATCTGTGAATCATTTCCGATATGATAGAATTAAAGATTTTATTTTCCACCAACTCATAATCAGCAAAAACGACACAAATGTCAATTAAAAACATGTTATAATATTTCCCCATCATTTTGTGTATACGTGGAAAAAAAAAAAAAAATCTATCAAACGTAAATCTCCCATCTGGGAAGCTCAGCGCCTAGACGGAGGGGAGGGTTGAAATATTTTGTTGACTATCTCATTTATTATTTATCTATGTGCTGGAAGGATATTATATTTTTCAATTCCATCACATTAGAAATGATTCAAAGATTACAAAAAGTCCAAATAAGACATAGTTATGTTAATGTATAAGGGATTTAGGTAGATGAATTAGAGAGATAGATAAATAGAAAGAGTGTGTATATCGAGGGAAAAAAACAAAACAACAAATCTATCAAACGTAAATCTTCCGTCTCTGCTGGCACAGAGGGGAGAGTTGAAATATTTTGTTGACTATCTTATGTATTATTTATCTACTGTATGTGCTGGAAGGATATTATATTTTTCAATTCCATCATATTAGAAATGATTCAAAGATTACAAAAAGTCCAAATAAGACATAGTTATGTTAATGTATAAGGGATTTAGGTAGGTGCATTAGAGAGATAAATAGATAGAGCAACGGAGTTTGCTCCAACTTTTTTATAGCAACGGACTATGTCCGTTGCTGGGTCCATTGTCCGGCCTACATTTTTTGACCGTTATTGCCGATATCCGTTAAATCGGAATCCGTTAAATGGAGGTTAGAGTGTATAGCATATTAATGGTAAATTAGAAATTTCCTTACCTTAAATTCTACACTTGATATGATCACAAACCCGAGAATGCGAGATAGTGTCTCACAGTATGGGGTAAAAAATGTCTGACTGACCAGCCTCTCTCCATGCCCAAGCTGCTCAAACATCAGTGAAGCCACGAGTCAGGCAGGAAATTTATCGAACTGTACAAATTTTGGCCGCACTAATAGAAAACTCCCCGGATTTAACCCATATTGCCACCCGACTCGCAATAAAAGATCGTATTCGCATTGGTTGATAATTTTGTGTTTAATATTTTCATTGCTCGCACTGTTTGAACTCGCTTTATACGGGACCGAGCTGTAGTGGAATAAGCATTGTGGCACGGACAAAGGGGGCATGTCTGGACAAAGTAACCTGGAGGGAATACTGCCAAAGCCATCTTTTAGCAGGGGTTTACCAGGAAGAAGAAAAGACTGAGATAATACTCAATAGTACTAAAATCTTAAGATATATTTTCTGTTTTAATTACTAATATAGTAAATTATAGCAAATATCCAGAGTGAGGTTTGGTATCCTCTACCCAACCTTAGCCGTTTCTATCTGTCTCTTTTACTGTCATACTTATCCTTCTGGGGGCAGGAGGCTAGGAATCCTCCTCTCCTTGTAAAATTCACCTACTAGACAAGACAGAGTAAGGGGGGGAGGGAACGCGAAAGTGGTCCCGAAACCTAAGAATTGGAACTTTTTAAATGTTGTTTCTGTTCGGGCTGTCTCGAGTCGGCCACCCCCCAGCTGTGGTTTTTTTTTTATTTTTTTTTATTTTTTTTAACCAGACGCTGTAATTCCTGTGAAGGGGTGGCCATGAAGATTGGGCATTTGTATCTAAGAGGGGTGAAGCCACAGAGTGTGAGGTGAAGTTGAACGGTCAGGCTATGAAGATTGTCTGCTCATTCTGGGCAGTGTGTTGAGTAAAGATGGGACTATGGATGAAGAAGTGCGGGAGAGGGTGCAACAGGAGAAGAGGGTTGTAGGAACGTTGAAAGCAGTAACAAGAAATAGGGTGGTCATTATGGAAGTAAAGAAGTCCTTGCATGACAGTGTGGTAATCCCGACACTGACTTACGGAAGCGAAGCATGGACGTTCGAGAAGACTCAGAACAAGAGTGAGAGCGGTGGAAATGAGTTACTTAAGAAGTGCGTGCGGAGTTACATGGAGGGATAGACAGACGAATGAGGAAGTAAGGAGGTGGGATGTGGAGGTAGATGTGCTGGAAAGTGTGAAAAGGAACAACTTGAGATGGTTCGGCCATATGGAACGTATGGAAAGCAAGAGAATGACTAAAAGGGTGTACAAGAGTGAGGTGGAGGGACAGAGAGGGAGAGGTAGACCGAACGAGAGGTGGAAGGATGGAGTGAGGACGTATATGGAAGAAGGCGGTGCTGGTTGGGAGGAGGGGCGTCGATTGACTGGGGACAGAGGTGCATGGGGGCGGTTCGTTCGTGGCCACCCCTTCAGGAATTACGGCCTTGACATCTACCAATAACATTTTGAAAGAGAGGATTCAATTCGCCGACCCTTTAATAAGCAGCCGAAGCTCTACTGACTATGCCTGGGTATATACATACAGTATATACTGTACAGTACATACATAGCAAATAATCATAAAACTATTAGTTATGATATAATAAAGTGATACAAGAAGTGCAGCTTAAAAAAAATTAGTACATAATCATCTGTATTTAGTATATTTTATAAAAAGTAGTTAGACCAGACCACTGAATTTTGAGCAAAACTCTCAGAGGACTGGCCTTATCTATATTTAACCAGGATAAACACAATTATGTCATATTGTAGAAAAACTTCTCATCCTGTTACTTTCTTTGTCTAATCATGAGAATTTTACATTTACAGTACAGTAGGCTAACAGTAGATAACATATGCCCATAAATGTGTTTTACCTGATGCGCTCATCTTCCTTGCGAGACATGGTCCCCATTGAACGTTGGGATTCATGGTAGGGGGGAGGGCATGAGTGGCTTGGTAGAGGTGGTGGTTCATCTGACCCTGCGCGGTACGGGTGAAGGTGTAGCGTCCGAGGTTTGTGGTGTCCAGGCAGTTCCAGTGAAGGTGATGGTGAGTGGTAGAAGGGCCCACTACTCAACCCGGCTCCCAGCATGCCCAACGGTGTTGGTGATGATGCTTGACGACTTTCGTAGTATACCCGAATGTCCCTGGGATCACGGTCAGGCCCAGGTGAGGACAGTATGCTCTCGCCACTCCGGGACGACGGAAGGAAATGCGAGGGGGTCATAGGTAGCGTGGGAGGGGAGGAGTAACGTGGGGAGACCACACTTGCCGAACTACTGACGGTGCTGTAGGGATACCCGTGACTGTGGGTTAGGGAGAGATAAGATAGTGGGGAGTATGGGGAGAAACCTGGAGGGGATCTGATGGCAGAAGCTGGTGGGGAGTAAACGCCTGCATGGGGGTGAGAGCTCCGAGAGTATGGCGGGACACGGTCAATCCCAGGGTGGAGTGGTGAGGGCCGAGAGCCGTAACCAGGGGGTAAACTGATCGATTGAGGTGGGTTGGGGTCGATGGGACTCATATTGCTCTCACTGTCACTTTGAGGATATTTTATTATATTCTTTTTCACATAATATTCTAGCTCTTCCTTTCCTACATTACCTGATCTGACTGAGAAGTCAAGAGAAGTGTCAGACGGAGTGAGAGAGCTCAGACGGTCGCCTCGATCTCGTTCTGAATCTTCACTTTTTCTGTCCACTGAGGTATTTCGTGGTCCACTGCTGGAGTAAAGCTCTTGACTAGGGTAGACGTTACTTGCTGATTGAGGGCTTGAATAAATTTGTACTGGACTACTGTAGGAGCAATTTTTCACACTACTATCATTGCTTTTATAAATGGAAAACAGCTGATTTCGTGGGGTAGTAGCAGTGGTTCGAGGCCGAGGGCTGGGATTGGATCGGGTGCTTATGTGTTTTTCGTGGTAAATGTCATATAATTTCTCTTCATGCGAGTATGGCGATACATTTGGTGATGGTAAGAGTACTGATAATGGAGGGCGCTCTTTCCTCCGTGGCGGATAGATGATAGTTCCCGAGTTAGCATCCCACACACTCACACCTCCACCTCTATATTTAGGCCACGTTCCTCCAGATTTATCCTTCTCGCGCTTCTTGGATCTTTTAGTGGTGCCAGTTCCGCCGTTACTTCCACTTTTATGATGATACGAATTATTGACAGAGTCCAATTGTGCAATAGCACTTTCAGTTTCATGATCTAGTACTGAGGAAACATGTTTTTTCTTCTCTTCCTTATCTCTACTTTCACTACGACCTTCCCCACATTCTTTACTGTGCCTCCTTGTTCTGACGATGTTTTTGAAAATGTCCAGGGGTCCAGTGACTTTATCTGCGGCACCCTTGGTAACGTTATAAACCTTCTCGCTGCTACCGTAGCGCTTGGCATTGGATTCATCCGTGTGGGTATTTGTGGTTCCGGGAATCAGTTTTTTCTGTTCCCGGCTCCCCGCTCGGCCACAGTCTCGAACCGGCGACGTGGGGGAGGAGTACTGCCGCGAGGATGACGTAGATTTGTCATCCTCAGTGATGTTATGACCGCTCGAGGATGAGCTGACGGGCGCAGAGAGAGAGGAGGAGCCGTGAGACTTGAGGGTTGTTAGCTGCACCACCTCGCGAGCAGAATCCAGAAGGCATTGGGCTTCGTTGCAGTTGCCAATGTTGTCAACAGGCTTTCCATTGATCTGGAAAATATCATAGCTTAGAATAAAAGTATCATAACATTTATAAACGAGCTATTATAATGTAAAACTTGCAAAATAAACAAACCAAAACTTATACGAACACAGTAAAAAGACAAAACAACTAATCAAAATCGCTATGTGGAAAACGCTTAAGTAAACTAATAATTTATAAATAAAAGAACACAATCCACCACATAGGGTGTACATTACTACATGAGCAAGTTAATCTGTTTCCCAAGCAAAGTAATCGCACACATAACAACGCACTATCGTCACGTTCAAGGAATTAGTCAATTTGGGAAGTCGGGGACGTTCTGGTAAATTTTTACTAAACTCTGCATGAATAAAGAAACTACAATTACAGTAGTGTCAAAATGTTCTATTAAAACCAAATTTGCAACTTGACAAGACATTAACAATAGTACAAAATACAAATGGCTATCACTAACGATAAGTGCTATCGGGTAGGTACACTCACACGTACTAAAAGTTGCTCAGGGGTGGGTCCTTCCTTCCCCTATCCCACCCTGGGCAGGTGGAAGGGGGGAGTCGGGTCCAAGTCTACCCCCACCGTCCAACCCTAAACTAACCCCAACTCCCCCACTTTCCTTCTCTAGCTGGCAGTTAGTGATTAGCGACGATTGTTCTCATGTATGTATGTATGTATGCATGTATGTATGTATATGCTCAGGCCCAATCCCCACTTTTCCTATTTTTATTTTTATTTTCTATTTTACTCTATTTTATTATTTTTTTTTGTTTTTATTTTCTTGGGGGTGGCCGACTCAAGACAGAGCAAGAACAGGGAAAACACAAAACACAAGACAGAACAACGAACAAACAGACAAAACACAAAATTCACACACATCTAGGTCACCCAAGAGAAGACCCAGAGACCAGGGTCACCAAGGTCACTCCAGCACTCCCCCGGCCCCCGACCACCCGGAGAGGTTCCGATCTCGGCAGGCAGACATGCAGCGGAGCCAAAGCCACAAGCCCACCCACCACACTTCCAGGCGCACCCTTCATATTAATCGTCTCCCCGGGCCAGGCGCCTGATGGACTATTATCTAGTCCAACTTGCGCCCGACCCCTTCCCCCAAATGACCACGTGTTCACTCAGCTATTCACAAGCATTCTCCATTCATTCCTCTGTATTACCACTTCCTTTGCCTGATTTATAGTCATTCCTCTATCATCCAAAGCTTGTCTTACACAGTCTCTCCATCTCAATGGGGGTCTTCCTGCCCTTCTATCTCCCCTTGCATCTGACTCACATATTCTCTTTGTAAGCCTTTCATCTCCCATTCATTCAACATGACCATACCAGCTCAGCACCCTTCTGTCCACTCTGGCTGACAAATGTTCCTCTTGCCCCACTCTCCTACATATCTCTTCATTCCTCAATCCGTCCCTACGAGTAACTCCACACATACTCCTCAAGCAGCTCATCTCCATCACATCCAGCTTTCTTCTCTCCTTTTTCTTCAGAGCCCATGTCTCGGCCCCATACATCACTGTTGGCACCACAATTCCTTGATACAGTACATTGCACTTTTTACTTTCATTCCGAGATTTCTCGTCTTCCACATACTTCCCATTGCTCCGAAAACCTTCCTTCCTTCACACACTCTCTGTTTTACCTCCATTTCCATACCTCCACTCCTGCTTATTGTTCCTCCTAGATATTTAAAACACTCTACTTGTTCCAATATTTCCCCATCCAGCCTCACATCTAGATTCACCCTACGATCACCTCTATTACACACCATTACTTTACTTTTATTGACGTTCACCTTCAGTTTCCTCCTCCCACAAACCACACCAAACTCTTTGACTACCCGCTGCAATTTCTCCTCAGAATCCGCCACCAATGCTGGGTCATCGGCGAACAGCAACTGATTCAACTCCCAATCTCTACCAATTTTTCCTACTAAACCCAATCCTCTTCCCATAGTTCTCATTTTCACCTCCCTCACCACACCATCCATAAACATATTAAACAGCCATGGTGACAATACACAACCCTGTCGCAAACCTACCTTTACCTCAACCCATTCACTCAACTCACCATTTCCTATTCTAACACATGCTCTGCTCCCTTCATAAAAACTCTTAACTGCTTTTAAACAAATTTCCTCCAATTTCATAAATCCTTAACACCTTCCACATTGCTTCACGATCCACACGATCATACGCTTTTTCCAAATCCATAAAAACACAAAATATCTCATGCTTCTCTAAATACTTCTCGCATAACTGTCTTACTGCAAACATCTGATCCACGCACCCTCTTCCCCTCCTAAAACCGCACTGTTCTTCTCCTATTGCCACTTCTGTACACTTTACTATCCTCTCTATCAACACCCTGCCATACAGCTTTCCAACCACTGATAATAAACTAATACCTCTATAACTTGAACACTCCTGCCGATCTCCCTTTCCCTTGTACAACGGCACAATACATGCACTCTTCCAGTCTATTGGTACCCTTGACATCACAAAGCACACATTTTAAAGTCTCACCAACCAATCTATTATCACATCTCCACCCTTCTTTATACACTCCACAGCAATACCATCCACACCTTCTGCTTTTCCCGCTTTCATTTGTTTCACTGCTTCTTTCACCTCATTTTCCTCAATCCTTTCATTCATTCCTGCCACCTGGGTGGCCTGGGTAACCTATCTCCATCAACCACTGTTTCAATCACTGCTTCTCTTCCATCTCTTGCATTTAGCAAAGATTGAAAATACTCGGCATATCTTTTCCTTACTTCAACTGGTTCCACTAGTAATTCTCCATTTGCATCTTTCACTGACTCTTCCCTCTTTTGTCCTCCTTTCCTTACTCTATGTACCTCCTTCCAGAACATCTTCTTTCATTCTTCAAAATTCTCCCTCAACCTTTGACCCCACCTATCGTTTGCATCATTTTTCGCTTCTCTAATTTTCCGTTTTGCCTCTCTCCTTTTCTCCTTGTACCTCTCCCATACCTCAACATTACCATCCTGTAAAACCCTCTCAAAACACTGTCTCTTCTTTTCAACTGCCTTTCTCACCGTAGCATTCCACCACTCGCTTCCCTTCCTGAATTTTCTCATGTTCTCATGTATTGCAAATAATTGTTAAACCATCATTGCACATGCTTACAATGGCCAACATTTAATATTTATTAGGAATGTATTAATACAATATACTGCATAGGCCTAATTATATTCTCAAAATTAGTTTCTATACACAACGTGGGTTACATGAATCTTGGCTGTAGTGGTCTTGTGCTTCTCTCTCTCTCTCTGCATGTGTTTGTCTCTCTCTCATTGCACTGCTTTCTACGATCAAGATTTAATGTGATATGAATATAATAATACCGTAATTAAATCCAATCTCGTACCGTATTCAGGATATTATGTTCACCATTATTGCAATACACATTAACCTGCCCTCTACGATCTACTCCTAGTTTCTCAAATTACTTACACAGTCGGGCTTTTATATAATAAAAGGAAAGGACTAAAGGCAAAAATGGGATGGAATAGTGTTACGGCTGTTATTGATTGTTTCGTTCATAATTTCAATCGGTATATCCCATTTATTCATTACCATACATACTACAGTATAAACGGTCTGTATTTAATTATATGTGGCCTATATATATTTTTTTAATCAATTAAATGTAGAACTCGATACAACTTACGATCAAAGTCGGTGTAAATTTTTTAGTAAGGTTTGAGTATCGAGCCCTTGAGTAGCAGGGCTCGTTTTCTCACTTCCCCTTCTTTGTCTCTAACTGTGATCCCAGCCTCTCACCTCTACAAACCCCATCAACTCTCCTCTATGTGTATCGAATGATGGCAACATTCATCACACACACTAATAAAGGGAAATATAACCCATTCAGACCCGTTATACCTTGGCTGTAGAAAGTGTGTGCTATGAGAGTTACAAGGAGCTACAAGGAATAGTTAGTATCTCAAAGACCTAGCTGTCCATTTTGGGGAAATATTCGAAGTGGAAGGAGAGACATTGTTCAGTGCACTACACTCCTTACAGAATACTATCTACTGACTACTGTCTTCTTGAACTGCTAAACTGAGGACATGTTTAAAACTTCTGAGGAAAGTTTGTTCCAGGTAGAACAGATCATAAATGAGAAACAGTTTCCACAAATACTAAGGCTGAACCTTTTCAATTATAACTGCTAGCCATGGTTGCGTATTGTATTCATATTAAGACTAAACAGTTTGCTATGATCCACATTGTCAAACCCATTACATTTTTAAAACATAAATGAACTGACCTCGTAGTCTGCGTGTTAAGAGGCAGAGAGAGAGAGATTCTTGTAACCCACGTTGTGTACTGTATATAAACTCATTTTGAGAATACAATTATACAGTACGGTACGTATATTGTGTTAATAAATTCCGAAATAATTTTAAATGTTGGCCATTGTAAGCATGTGCAAAGATGGTTTAACAATAATTTACAATGAATGAGAGCAATCGTCGCTAATCACTAACTGCCAGCTAGAGAAGGAAGGTGGGGGAGTTGGTGATACTTTGGGGGTCGAAGGTGGGGGTAGACTTGGACATGACTGCCCCCTTCCACCTTCCCAGGGTAGAGTAGGGGAAGGAAGGCCCCACCCCTGAGCAACTTTTAGTACGTGTGAGTGTACCTGTAAGCATAGCATGCCTCAAGTGACCCCTAACAATTATTAATTAATCTGTAAACAACACATTTTACTATCAAAACATTATTAATCTGCAAATCTACAATATTATGTGGTAGAGGAAATATAAGAATATGTCCCACGTGTCCACTGCGTGTCGTAGGCAACTAAAAGGGGGATGACAGAAGTCTGGGCCACCGTACATCCTATTTGGTCTATTTCAGCCTAATAGTGGGTACGGGACATTTGAAGGTATTTCATTTTACACTTTCCAGCACATCTACATTCACACCACACCGCTCTCGTACTTCCTTATTTGTCTGTCTATCTCTCCATGTAACTCCGTACGCACTTCTCAGATAACTCATTTCCACCCTCTCACTCTTGGTTTGTGTCTCTCCAACAACGTCCATGCTTCACTCCCGTACGTCAATGTCGGGATTACCACACTATCATGCAAGAACTTCTTTACTTCCATGATGACCACCTTATTTCTTGTTACTGCTTTCAGCGTTCCTACAACCTTCTTCCCCTGTTGCACCCTCTCCCGCACTTTTTCATCCATACTCCCATGCTTCATTTAAAGTCTCTATTTTCAGAGCTGGAGTAAAGAACGGCATTGACTCTAAGAGCATTGACTCTAAGATTCTTTTATAATTCTTTGATAATTTAATTTGACTTTATATTGTCCTTGTCCCAATTTTGGTTTGTTTAGTTTGCAAGTTTTACATTTTAATACAAGCATTTTAACACAGATTGTACCAAATTAAACTATAAATACAAAATTATTGAAATTGTTAATTAAAATGTAAAACTTGCAAACTAAACAATTTTTTGGGCCCCTGGGCCATGCAAAATATCACTCCTCTACCTCCCCTCCTTCCCCACTTTCCTCCCCTCCTTTAGTTATCACCTATTTTCCCTGTTATTCCCTTATTCTGAGGTATATTTTCGTGCTAACATTAGCGAGTTGCAAGCAGGGCATTGTCATCAGTGCTAGCAAGCGAGTGCAAGAGAGAGAGAGAGAATATCGATAGACTGTGTCTCAGTGGCCTTGGGGGAAATTGGCGGGAAAGCAGGTTGCCTCACCCATACATTATATAACTCGCGGCCTATATCTCCGATTTTGACCATCCAAACGCCGTTTTCACTCGTTTTATTGTTGTTTCAGGTTAATACCTTTATAATCAACCCATAATAGGCACGTATGGATAAGTATTAATGCTATTTATGGTAAAATGAATATTTTAGTGATGGAAACAGCTCAAATACGTCAGCACAGGGGGACGTTTCTAATTACCCCCATGCGCACTTCTTAGGTTAAGGATAAAGTTATATCCACTTTGAATTACTCCTCTAAAATTTTAGACAAAATTAATGTTAACAGTCTAATAAATTCAAAGAAAGTTAAGTCCAAGTTGACGGATGGATATAGAGATTTCAAACCAATAGTAGTTTAATCATATGAGCGACCAGTTGGGTCTATTATTTGTAATTATAATAAAGTTTTAGATAATCTTTCAAAACACTATATTTTCAATAATTAAATGCGTGTGTAAAAGAGTCGTGGATATGCCAGCTAACAGACGTAATTCATTAATAAAGTTCATTTATAGTCCGATAGGTCATATATTAACAGGTGATGTAGAAATAGTTAAACAATTTGCAAACGACAAATTAGCGGAGCTACTGTATGTCAAAAAGGTTTTAAATATAGAATAGGGAATGATAAAGTAACATTTGACAAAATTTTAAAAGATATTATTTTTTCAGTTAATAGATTGAAAGAGAAATTGTTAAAAAATAAGGGATGCGATGCGAGGGAGCTAGAAGCATGGTCAAAATTATTGATTAAATTAATAAGAAATAAAGTGTTCTCCTTAAAAAAATAATTTAATCTTTCTGATTTTGTAAACTATAATTATAATAAGCTTAAAATTGATGTAACAAATTTGCAAACAATATTTTGTAATCACTACAGTAATAATAAGCATGTTACTTATTTCTCACAAGCGCCAATTTTTCCGCAGAATTCACTGGCGCTCGAAAACCAAAAACCAAAAAAACAAACACAAATCGCTTAAATCAATGCAACACAAAACCTATACGCATCACCCAGCCACCAGCAGTGGCAAATAGCTCACACCCTATAGCCCTCCATGATGACACCCCTCTCAAGATCATAGCTTCTTTCAGAGAAAAGTCTTAAGTTGTCTCTTGAAGCACTGAACAGAACTTAGTTGTCTCATGGTTAGTGGCAGTCTGTTATATAACCTTGGGGCCATGTAAGAGAATGATCTCTCAAAGAAAGATGACTGCCGGAAAGCCCACGGCTCATCAAGACGCAGGGGGTCATCATCGTGGCGCACGACTACACCATGGCGTGCCGGTGGACGCCTGAGCAGCTCTGCAAGATACCTGGGCTCACCAAATTTGAGGACCTTGAAAGTTACCAGACACAACTTGAATTCTATTCTAGCTTTTATTGGTAACCAGTGCAGTTCGATGTGATAAGAAGTGGTAATTTGGAAGACCCACGAATAAGGCATTGCAATAATCAACACGAGAGAATATCAATGAATGGACCAGTGTCCGAAGGCAATGTCTAGGTATAAACTGCTTCACCGAGTAGATTTCTGATGTGTAGGTAGCAACTTTTGACAATCTGATTTACGTGCTCCTTAAAATCCAGTCTTGAGTTCAGATACACTCCCAGATTTCGAAGAGAGTTTACTGGTTGCAGCTGTGAGTCACCCGTATCGATGGAGAGGGCATTTACTGCATCAGTAGCCCTTCTGTTTCCTCGGATGATGAGAATTTCAGTTTTGTTATGATTTAGTTTAAGTTTCCTTGTCCTCATCCACTTCTTGATATCGGTCATCAGCATTTCCACCTTCCTCTGTGTATCAGCTATACCTGTGATCCTCACGTAAATCTGGGTGTCATCAGCATAGAAATGATAGGTGACACCGTGTGCACGAAGCAGAAGAGACAAGCCACTAGTGTATATCGTGAACAGGACAGGGCCCAACACTGAATAGAACTGGCATTAACTATTATTGGAGTGTTGACAATTCAGAAGTTATTGATAAACTCAATACCATGCGCAAAGTTACCTCAGTACATAGCTTCAACTTTTCAACTTTGTATACCAATTTGCCTTTAGATTTAGTATTTTCAGAACTTTGCTTTATTATAGATTTGAATTTTGACAGATTTTAAAGTAGTCATAATCGTTACATAAATGTTAATTCATATTTTAATAATGCGTCACTTAGCTTTGATCCCACTAGTTCAGTATAATTTGATAGAACTAAACTTAAAGATGCCCTTAAATTCCTCCTTTTCAATACAGTAGGGTCCCGCATAAAACGAGAAATTGGTCGATAAACGAGGGCGTTCTATGCGATTTCGTTCTATGTGAACACGGCATTTTGGTGGCCCAATATGGTCAATGTTCACTGTAAGCGTAAATTTCCGTCAGGAGCGTACGATATTTCGGCGCTCTATATGAGAACTCCACGGATTTTCCCCACTTTGGCGGCGGACTCGTTTTATGTGATCACATTCGTTCTGATCGAAAATTAAATATTAATATTTTAGGTCGCTCGTTTTAATCGAGACCCTATGCGGGACCCTACTGTACTTATGTTAGATTCGGGCCCTACATTTTCAAACAAATATTAGGAATTCCTATGGGTGGAAATGCTAGCCCTTTAATTGCAGACTTATTCTTGCTTGCTTTAGAATTTAAATTTATGAAAAACTTAGTTGACAGTAGCAAGAAAAATAACATCCCAGAAAAAGTAGCACTTGCTAAATTGTTAAGTAATAATAGTAGATATATTGATGATATTCTTGTGTGTAATATGTTACATTTTAATCAAGTCGCTAAACAAATTTATCCAAATTCCATCCTCCTCACACAAGGTAAAGTAAATTATTAAGTTGAAAATGTTCTTGATATAAATATACAGATTGTTAATGAACAGTGCACACTTAAAATATACCACAAAGTTGACGATTTTAATTTTAACGTAATAAACTTTCCTTTCCCTAATAGTAATATCGATAGTAAAATAACTTATAATTGTTTTTATTCCCAGCTAATAAAATTTTGTAAAATTTGTACCAGAGTAGAAGACTTAGTAGACAGAGGTTTTGTTGCAAGTAAATTGTTGCATAAATTTAATCTTTTTAAGGTCAATTATTGTGACTGTATTTTAAAATTTGATATCAATAATTTTAATCAAGCATTATTAACTTGAAGTTTCTATTATAACCTCTGCTTACTTTTTGTCTGTATGTATTAATATTTAACTTTTTCTATTGTTATTATTATTATTCTTTATAATTAATTGTTCTTGTTAAAAGAGGAATCTCTTTTATTTAAATCTATTGTGCCTTCTTCATATTTTCAAATATTGTTATTTATTATAATGTATCTATTCATTGTCGATAGGATCAATTGCTTGCTTTTGCGATTTCCTTAGTTTATTTGTACAATAAATGTAGGTTATTAGTAGGGTAGTAATTGTTAGGGGTCACTTGAAGCATGCTATGCTTCGATAGCACTATCGTTAGTGAGTGATATTTGTATTTTGTACTATTGTTATTATCTTGTCAAGTTGCAAATTTGATTTTAATAGAACATTTTGACACTTAATGTAGTTTCTTTATTCATGCAGAGTTTAGTCAAATTTACCAGAACGTCCCCGACTTCCCAAATTGACTAATTCCTTGAATGTGACGACAGTACGTTGTTATGTGTGCGATTAGTTTGCTTGAGAACCAGATTAACTTGTGCATGTAGTAATGTATTGTACACCCTATGTGGTGAATTGTGTTCTTATATTTATAAAATATTATTTTACTTAACCTCTGAAGTGCACATGGGGGTAATTGGAAACGTCCCCCTGTGCTGACGTATTTGAGGTGTTTCCGTCACTAAAATATTCATTGTGCCATTAATAGCATTAATACTTATCCATATGCGCCTATTATGGGTTGATTATAAAGGTATTAACCTGAAACAACAATAAAACGAGTGAAAACAGCGTTTGGATGGTCAAAATCGGAGATATAGCCCGCGAGTTGTATAATGTATGGGTGAGGCAATCTGCTTTCCCGCCAATTTCCCCCAAGGCCACTGAGACACAGTCGATCGATACTCTCTCTCTCTCTCTTGCACTCGCTTGCTATCAGTGATGACCACACCCTCCAATCGGATTTCTAATGTTAGCACGAAAATATACCTCAGAATAAGGGAATAACAGGGAAAATAGGTGATAACTGAAGGAGAGGAGGAAAGTGGGGAAGGAGGGGAGGTAGAGGACTGAGATTTTGCATGGCCCAGGGGCCAAAAAAAAAAAAAAAAATGAAAAAAAAAAATAATGTTTTTTTTTTTTTCGATGTCAAAAGTTGATTTTTTTTTTCTCTGACTCTTAAGAGTCTCCCCGCAGTGCGCCGGGGGAACTCTTAAGAGTCTCCCCGCAGCTCCCGGGTTAAGTGTTGTTTCCACATAGCGATTTTGATTAGTTATTTTGTCTTTTTACTGTGTTCGTATACGTTTTGGTTTGTTTATTTTGCAAGTTTTACATTATAAAGTGACTACTGTACTGTAGAACTTTAAGTGAGGAATTTCTGTACAGTATAAGCATTTTAAATTTACTTATGGTTATCATTAGACTACCATATTTACTCAGCTTACGAAGGACCTGTGGAAATCAAAGGGGTAATAGCTATCTCATTTAATCTTTTGACTCTCATATATCTTCAAAACTTTATCTATCTATCTATCTATTGCCTGACGCCGTGATCCCCGAAGGGGTGGCCACGAACGAACCGCCCCCATGCACCTCTGTCCCCAGTCAGTAGACGCCCCTTCCCCCAACCAGCACTGCCTTCGTTCATGTACTTCCTCACTCCATCCTTCCACCTCTCATTCGGTCTACCTCTCCCTCTCTGTCCCTCTTTATACAATTGATTAATTAATAATAGTCAGAATAGGCTATAGAGAATATGATGTCATATTACTGGAAGGGGTTGTAAGCATGGCTCATTTTAGACTATTTCTCAGTTTAGCAATTTTCTCTAGACACAAAAATAATATAGTAAAAGTATCTCACTCAACCATCTGACTCATAGGTCATTCAGAAACTGAATAAAATAGTTTAATGGTAGCTAAAATATATGGAAAAAGGCGTCATGATTGTGTTCTTTTATTTTCAAAATTTTATTTTATCAAGCGTTGTTTCCACATAGCGATTTTGATAAGTTTTTTGCATTTATCTTGTATCGTCCCAGTTTTAGTTTGTTTATTTTGCAAGTTTTACATTATAATATAACCATTTATAAAATAATTCTCGGTAACATTCAACAATCTTTCTCAGCTTTGGAAAGTTCTGTCGTATTCGATAAATGGATATCAATGGTGGTCATGTACTGGACTTCAAGAATGAATGGAGAATGCTTGTGAATAGATGAGTGATACATTATATACAATACAAACCTGGAAATGGAGAAAAAAAGAAGTTTAACGTGGCTCGAGCTAAGCACACTGTGTACCGGTATGTGATAACACAGAAATGAAACAAAACTTCAGCCTGCATGTGCAACCCTTAAATGTTGGACTAGGAAGATAAAAATGTACCTGCTGAGCAAACTTCCAGAACCTAACAAAATGGAAGTTGAAGTGGCAAAAAAAAATATAAATCAAAAAATTAAATACATAAATAGTAATAATAATAATAATAGGGAAAAATGAAGAACGAAAGAATACGGACATTCACACACTCTCCATCACATTCGCACTTTCTTGCCATTTAAAAAAAACACAATTACCCAAACTAAGCTACCGTATATAATGTCCGCAATCAGGCCCCAGTTACAGTTTACACCAATCCTTTCACCAGCAACTTGGTCTGTGTCATTGCCCAGTGCATCTTCACGACCCATATACCACTTCAAGCTGACTTTCCTCTCACTCTTGCAGGCCTTTCACCCTTTTGGATACTGAAGCCCCTATTCGTCAAACCATATCTCTATTTTCTCTTTGGTATTTCTCTCTCCTTTGCTTTGTATAACTTCTTCATCATCTCTTTTGTATTTGTTTTGTACTTAATCTTCCAACTCTACCTCCGGACATAAGCTTAAGAGCTTGTAACTTCAATCGCCAAACATGATGAAGCCAGGAGATGTTACTCCAGATTGTGAATAAAACGAGACAAGCGAGTCCTGTGACCTGCTTGTTTGTAATCTCACAGGGGAGGTGTGGCAGAGTGGTCTAGCCACTGGTCTGGTAATCCAATGGACCCGGGTTCGAATCCCAATATGTCAATGGGAAGATATTATTGGGATGGAATTTGTGCTGTACCTAGTTTCAGTGCATTACCACAGCACACCGAAATGCCAAAACAAAATACCCTCATTGTTCCCTGATTAAATAGCACTGTATGAATATTCCCATATTCAAAATATGCTACAGGGGGGCAATGCCTAGTGAGTTACTTGCTCAATAGGTGGCGTTCTAAGAGTGAGGGTCCGAGCCTGGGGAGTGAGACTGTGAAGCGCAGAGGCGAGGTAGTTTCAGAGATGGAGTTGGGTTCGAGCTGTGAAATAGGTGCTTCGCATGTCTCACTCCCTAGGCTGGAACAAGACCTCACGGGCCTCACCGTGTTCAGCGGTAGAGTGTAAAGGCTATCAGCCTATGCCCGAAAGGGAGTAGTTGGAATATAGGGAGAGAAAAAAAAAAAAAAAAAAAAAAAGACCTACGGCTCATGGTTACCTCCTTCTGGCTCATTGTAACTTTGAGATCATATAGAAGCCGCATCACACCACTGTCTCATCTCGCAATCATACTGCACCTATTGAGATTCTCACTCACCAGTCAATGTTCCTTTTTGTATATTTGAATAAAAGAACATGCATACAATGTTAATTTATACGGAGGGTATTTTTCATGTTGTGTCAGTAGGCTTTGTTATAAGGAACTGAATTTCTGAAATCAAGTACAGTACTAGGTACAGCACAAATTCCATCCCAATAATATTTTCCCATTGACACATCAGGATTTGAACCAAGGACTTATATATTACTAGGCCTAGTCCAGTAGCAAGACCACTCCACCACATCACACTCATCCTCTCAATAAACCCAACTTGAGTAATGCTTGGTCTACTTTGTCCAGCAAACGGTGCCAATCTCCACACAACTCTTCCTTTTCACCATTTCTCACCCTATCATACCATCTAACACCAATTACGGTCTTCACAATCTTTATGTCCAACACTTCTATCCTCTTATGCTGTCTAACATTCAGAGCCCATGCCTCACATCCATACAGTACATTCGTATCTGTCAGCAAAGATCTTTTTTGCCATATTCCTAATTGCCCAAAATACTTTTGCTCCCTCTCCAATCTTATGATCAACTTTGCACCCGTGGTCCCCACTTTCTGCTATGTCTACTCCCAAATGTGTGGAGCACTCAGTCTTAAATTGTTATGTATGTATGTATGTATGTAAATATCAAAAAATTTCCTACTCTTGCAACTCCTCCCAATTAAGTACAGTTTCAATTTACCAAGATCTCTATATCTACTGCATTCATAACTTCATTCTTTGCTACATTCACTTTTAGCTTTCTCCTATCAAACACCACTACAAACTCTTGACACTAATCTCTGCAGCTTCACCCTCATGTCTGCAACCAGGGCCGCATCATCTGTCAAAAATAACTGGCTCACTTTCCTTATTCCCCCCCCCCAACCCCTCCTCCTTCCACCTCACTTTTGTCCTAAACCCTAACCAGACACTTATACAGTAACAAAATTCTTACATTGAGAACACGGTCACCAACAGCCAAATTTCCTTCTCGGGCAGCGAGGCTTCCAGGCAGAATATCGGCAATATAAACCCCCGAGTGTAGTGTGAGTCCATGGTGGTGGGCAGGGTGAGAGCCATGGTGGTGGTGGTGTGCAGGGGGACAGTGCAGGTGGGCAGTGTGTAAGCGTCCACCGCCGCGTCGCCGCCTCATAACAATGTGCACCCATCCGTTGCCGCTGAGAGCCGCTGCGTACACACTGGACCGATCTAGACCCTGACACTCCACACCGTTGATCTTCAGCAACTGGTCGTGTACCCTGTGGTCATACTATATTAGTTATTTTGTCTTTTTACTGTGTTCGTATACGTTTTGGTTTGTTTATTTTGTAAGTTTTACATTATAATTATACTAGGCAATCGTGGCCAGCCCTATAAGAGCACCATTCTATTATGAAGCTAAATGGTAATTCAATGAATAAAAAGAAAGAAAGACAAAATTAATATATATACATATACTGTAAATGCATTCGTGAAAAGGAATACTTAAAATATTAGTCAGCTGTTACACTTTTT
This sequence comes from Paralithodes platypus, assembly GCA_032716605.1. NCBI lineage: Eukaryota > Metazoa > Arthropoda > Malacostraca > Decapoda > Lithodidae > Paralithodes > Paralithodes platypus. Next base: position 60,143,908 of record CM064509.1, on the reverse strand, counting down.
TTTTTTACAATAAATCAAATATCAATAGGAACCCTCATATTGTCCAAGAGTGTGTACCTGTACAAATCACAGCAATAATGGGTACCACTGTACCATTTCTAGGTGGCATTACCTGAGATTTCCGTGGAAAGGCCCGTCCTTGGCAACACTGGTGACGTAGAGAATACCCCCGTCACTCCCACCGTAGTGACTGTCATCACGACCACCACCAACCACAAACCCAAGCTCACTTTCGGACCCCACACCCTGAAAAAATCAAAAATATATATTCATGAGTTCGGAGGGTTAAAAGAGTAAAATTTTTGTTTACCTCCCTTTCAGACACAATGCCCTAAAAACTACCAGGCATACTGTACTCATGCCATGGGCCGTGGCATGGATGGTAGCGCATCTGACAATTGATCGAAGGGTCTGCAGTTCGATCCCACACCGTGTCATTGGTAGACGGCAAGAGTTCTGGCAGCCCGGTCTAGCAATTCATGGCAAATGTCCAGCTAAGTCCCTGTAACATGGGCACGCCCTAGCCTTGTCAATCAAAGGAGTGCGCGGCGTTTAAAACTGCATCACCGGCTGGGTGGCAAGGTTTGGTAAGGCGCAAAACTGGCGAACGAACTCCACAGAAGTGTGCGGTTTCCAGTCTTGGCAGGGGAGACGCCACATTAATATCATCCTCCCAGTTAGTGGCTCAGTTGACCAATGAATTGAGCAGACAAAATTAGAACCTGCTTCTCCCAATGAAGATGTGTAGGCAAAGTTCAAAATACCAGTATGCTTTACAGTTCTTCAGTTCTTGGTAGTGATGAAATGGTCAAAACAATCCAAATTTCATGTTAATTTTCCTGTTTTCCTTCATATTCATTCCAGTCATTCAAATTGACCCAATATAATACACTGACGTGGAACTTATCTATCTCCTAGTTCTGCAGGTCCATGATATATGATAAAAAAGTAGGCACAGTATGTGGAGTCGTGGATAGGGCTTGTCAGCCTTGGTCAGCAACCCGTCTAGGGGAGTAAACATTATACAAATCCGTACTACTTACCTAAGGGTGAAGAATATTAATGGATGGACTAGCAGCACACCACTGTAGAAAAATAGTGCTAAAAAGATACACAGAGGGCCTTGGAGTCGGATAGACCCTAAGTTGAGGGGTCAATCCTGTAAATCTTTAAACTGACACAGGTCGTCATTCTTACAGGGGACAGGTCCGCTTGGGGGCATTTTGTGTATGGCTATGGAGTCTAGCAATAAATAGATAATAATAATAATAATCTTCTGGTTACTTATATAGCTCCCGTATCTCCTCCTTCGAGGATTCACAAGCGCTTGGTCTACCAGAGATGATTACCCATCCCCCTTGCTCATGGGGAGATGGTAACCGCCGGCTACATCCCAGAAAAACTTTTCAATCTGAGCGGGGATTGAACCCGAGACCTTCAAGATGGGAATCAGGCATGCTATCAACTGAGCCAGCTGACAAGAAACACATTCCAAGAGGTAACAGAAAAAGACACAACCCCAACTTCACACCAGAAATTCAAAACCTCATCAGACAACGCGACACACTGAAACACTCCCCAGCACCCCACACACAAGACATCACACAACAAATTCAAGCACTCAATACCCAAACTAACAACAAAATACAAGAACAACAAAAACTAAATTGGAATAACTTCCTACAAACACTTGATCACAAAACAAACCCCAAAAAACTCTACAAAACACTAAACAGCATCACACTTTCCAACACAACACAATCACATGCTGCAATCACAACAACAGACTCTACTCCTTCATGTAAACAACAAGCAAACACTCTCATCAATCACTTCTCACATGTCAGCCACCTAAAACCTCACAAAGACGACCGACGTGTCATCCGACGTAAGAGACAATTCCCCACAGACCCTGACTATACACCCTTCACCAATCACCAGACAAAGCATATCATCAACAATCTCAAGCACTCGCCCGCCTGTGGCCTAGACAACATAAGCAACATACACCTCAGACACCTGGGACCACAAGGCATTCAAGCACTCACTAACATATCAAACTACAGCTAGTCACACAACACAATTAAAATGTAAAACTTGCAAACTAAACAAACCCAAAATTGGGACAAGGACAATATAAAGTCAAATTCAATTATCAAAATCGCTATGTGGAAACAACGCTTACTAAAATGAAAATTATTAAATAAAAGAACACAATCCACCACATAGGGTGTACATTTCTACATGAGCAAGTTAATCTGTTTCCATACCAGACATTTGGAAGCATGGTATCATCATCACATTCCCCAAACCCAACAAAGACCCCACGCTACCCTCCTCGCACCGCCCCATCACACTCCTTTGCTCCCCCTCCAAAGTCATGGAACGCCTAGTATTACAACTAATTACACCCGACCTACCCCTAGCTCCAACACAACATAGCTTTAGGCCACTGCACTCCACAAACACTCTTCTCACAGACCTTACACAAAGAGCTTTTGACGGCATCAACTCAGCTAGACCACCACATAGATCACTATTAGCCACACTCAACATTAGTAAAGCCTTCGATGCCATCCCCCGCCACAACCTAACAAACAAAATCTACAACACAAACATGCACAACAACACAAAAAGGTGGCTGGCCAACTTCCTAGCAGGCAGATGTGCACACGTATCTTTTGCCGGTCAGTCATCTAAAATTAGAAACTTTCCAAACGGAGTCCCACAAGGATCCGTCCTATCGCCCGCACTCTTCAATCTGTACATGCATGATATAACTACACCAAATACGCCCCAAATAAACTTAGCCTCCTATGCAGATGACATAACACTCACATGCACACACCATGACCCAAAAAGAGCAACAGATCTCCTTCAACCCTATCTCAACACACTACATGGCTGGTGCACTACAAACAGACTTAATCTAGCCCCAGCCAAATCCACCGCAACCCTGCTCACATGCTGGACAGAACACGAATACATCCCTCAACTCACCATAAACAACACACCCCTAACACATACACACACACCCAAAATCCTAGGAGTAACATATGATACTCATATGACATTCAAACAGCACACCACAAACATTAAAAAGAAACTGACACCCAGACTTAACGCCCTCAGGTCACTTGCTCACACAAAATTTGGACACAACAAAGAAACTACCACCACAGTATATAAACAATACATAAGATCAGTGATGGAATACGCAAGCCCACCTGGGCTTCTAACCTAGCTGAAACACATCATAAGACCTTACAGACTATTCAAAACAAAGCCCTGAAGATCATTACAGGCTGCACAGCTACTGCACCCACAGATCACCTACATCAAGAAACCAAAATCCTCAAAGTCAAAGACCATCTGGACATGAAAGGCACTCAATTCCTGGCAGCAGCCTCCACGAACCAAGACCACCCACTAAACTACATGGCAACACACCCACAGACACCAAGAAATATCAAAACAACACCCAGCACACGGTATCACACACAATTATTGTCCTCTTTCCCTCCCTGCCCACCCCAACTTCCAGAAGCACATCCATACTCATATCTCTCGCCAATCCATCCACTCACTCACAGACAACACGCAGCTGCATGCACGACCTCCCGAAATCCATCCTTCCAAATCCTCCCTCCCTCGCGAGGAAAGAGTCCACCTGGCCAGGCTGAGATCTGGACACCATCCAGCTCTCCTGAGCTATCAAAAGAGACTGGATGACTCCGTTGTCGACGCCTGCCCGGGATGTAACACAGCACCCCATACCATTAAACACATCATAGAAGACTGCATTTCACACAACCACTTACGCCAACAACACAATCTACACTCAATGAGAGCTCTGTGGGAAAGCCCGATCATGGCCATGGCCTTCCTCAGGGACTCAGGGCTGTTCGGCCAGGCAGCTTAGGGAACAACAACAACAACAACAACAACTGAGCCAGCCGGACGGCTGGTAGTATGTGACGAGCGATAAGAAAGGAAAGAAAGTGATGAAAAAGCAAAGAAAGGTAAGATGTCAGACATGTATGTGGGTTTACAACAAAATTAAAAGTCCCCCCCAAAAAAGAAAGAAAAAGAGGTATGTGCCAGAGTATATAGATAGATAGATAAAAAAAACAAAGAAGGGAGGACGTACATCAGGTACCAGCATGTGAAGAACTTGTGTCTTTATAAAGACATGAAAGGTACGTGAAATGTCATGATAGACACTTTAAGACATGTAAGTGAATTGTCATAATAAAGAATTAGGACAGGTAAAAGAAGACTGTCATAATATAGACTTACGACAGAGACATGAAGATTGCCATAAGAAGGACTTACAACAGGTATCTAAACAGTACATACATATAAGTTTAAAGACCGTTTTGTCCACAGAGAATGTGGTTACAGTCTCACGTCCTAAATGGCGGCTTTCCAGGCGGCCCTGTCAAGGGCTGCCTCTGTTGTCAAGTTAATTATTTTGAGGTCGGACCGGAGGTCCGGAGCTAATGTGGATGAATACTGTCAAGATAATACGGAAATAGGATCTAAACAGTGTCATAAGGATATTCAGTCTCATGCTAAAAATGATGACTATAATGCAAATGATAGTAGTGATGGTGCAACGGAAGATGGAAATGTCGTTAGAAACAAAGGTAAATTAGGTATAAAGAAAAGATGTAAATTAAGAGTATATTACACAAACTGTAGGAGTCTATGTAACAAAATGAACGAACTTAGAGCCCTTGTTAGCAAAGAAAATATAGACATAATAGCGCTAACTGAAACGTGGATTAATACAGAAACCAGGCATTTTTTAGCAGAATTTGATATACCAGGATATAGTTTGTTTAAATATGACCGAACAAGTAAGAGGGGTGGCGGTATAGCAGTGTTTGTCAGGAGTACATTAAAAAGCTGTATTAAATCAGGTATTAGACTAAATAACGATAATGAAAGTGTTTGGGTAGAGGTTAACGAAGGTAGTGAGACCATAGTTATTGGAGTTATGTATAGACCGCCAAATATGAGTAGAAATGACGGAACGTCATTATGGGAGGAAATTAAAATGGCATCAAGGTTTAGCAATGTGTGCATTATGGGGGATTTTAATTTTCCGAATATAGATTGGCAGCATCAAATAGGAGACTCTGATTCTGAGGAGTTTATAGAGGTAGTACAAGATAGTTTTTTATTTCAATTCATAGATACGCCGACTAGAGGTAATAATATTCTCGATTTAGTTTTCAGTAACAATGAACATATGGTAAATAATGTAGAGATAGGGGACCACCTAGGAAATAGTGACCACAATTCTGTGTATTTTAATATACAATGGAAAGGTAATACCAGAGAGAATACAACATTAATACCTGACTTTAGAAAAGCCAATTATGGTGGGTTAAGAAGAGCCCTATTAGCTGACCCTATGGTTAAAAAATTAATTCGATCCAGGTGTCCAAATGAGTGTACCCCTTCTCAGGCACCTGTCATCTTAAGTCAGGAAGAGACGTCAACCTTGGTAGATACATACGATAATTTTATCAAGTCAGTATTCAATGCACAAAATAAATACATCCCCAAAAGAAAATTTAGATCAACACAGAACCAACCCAAATGGATGAATAATAGACTATTAGATCTTCTAGGACAAAAGAGAGGAATATATAGAAAAATTAGAAAAGGCGAAATTCACCTACTTGCTTACTATCAGAATCTATCAAGACAGGTAAAAAAGGATATTAGTAAAGAAAAAAGAAATTATGAAATTAAGGTTGCCAATGACTCAAAAAATAATCCTAAAGCTTTTTACCAACTATATAAATCCAAGGTTAGAGATGTAATTGGTCCCCTTAAAACTTCGATAGGAGAAATGACAGAAAATTATTTAGAAATGTGCAGTACATTAAATAGTCAATTTCTTTCCGTTTTCACTAATGAAAATTTGGCACAGTTTCCAGAAGTCCGTAAGGTATATAGCGATAGTATAGAAAATAGGTTAAGTACGGTTACTATAAGTAGAAATGATGTGCTTAAGGAAATTGACAGACTGAAACCTCATAAATCGCCTGGTCCTGATGAGGTATATGCTAGAGTATTAAAAGAATGTAGGGATGAGTTAAGTTACCCATTAACATTTTTATTTAACAAGTCATTGGAGACAGGTATAGTTCCAGAAGCTTGGAAGCTTGCAAACGTAGTTCCGATCTTCAAAAAAGGTGACAAATCAATAGCATCCAATTACCGTCCCATTAGTCTTACATCAATCATAGGAAAGCTACTAGAGTCAATTATTGCTAGTAAAATTAGAAACCACTTAGATACATTTAATTTAATAAATTCTTCTCAGCATGGATTCACTCAGGGACGTTCTTGCCTTACTAATTTGCTTAGTTTTTTCTCAGAGGTATATGAAGCAGTAGATAATGACAAGTCATATGATATAATATATTTAGATTTCAGTAAAGCTTTCGACAGAGTCCCCCATGAGAGATTGATGAGAAAGGTTGAGGCGCATGGAATAGGTGGGGCGTTGTTGGGATGGATTAGGTCATGGCTAATTGGTAGGAAGCAGAGAGTCAGCATAAATGGTACTAAGTCAGAATGGGGAGCAGTCAAAAGTGGTGTCCCCCAGGGATCTGTATTAGGTCCTCTGTTGTTTGTTATATACATAAATGACCTTGATTTAGGTATAACTAGTAGGATAAGTAAATTTGCAGACGATACCAAAATGGGGAGAACAATTGATTCAGATAGAGATATAGAGTGCCTCCAAAGGGATCTAGATACCTTACACGAATGGTCAGTAAATTGGCAGATGAAGTTTAACATTGACAAATGCAAGGTATTAAAGATAGGGAAGATGCATACAAATGTTAAATATAAACTAGCTAATGTGGAATTAGAAAACTCGAATTGTGAGAAAGATCTAGGTGTGTTTGTTAGCAATGATTTGAAGCCTAGACAACAGTGTATAAGCGTTCGAAACAAGGCAAACAGGATTCTCGGGTTCATCTCAAGGAGTGTGAGTAACAGAACTGCTGATGTTATCTTAAAACTTTACTTGTCATTAGTGAGACCCCATATGGATTATGCTGTTCAATTTTGGTGTCCTTATTACAGAATGGACATAGATTCATTGGAGAGAGTACAACGTAGAATGACAAAAATGATCCATAATATTAGAAATCTTCCGTATAAAGAAAGGTTGAAGAAATTAGGCTTACATTCGTTAGAGAGACGCAGAGTTAGAGGGGATATGATAGAGGTGTTCAAGTGGGTTAGTGGGATTAACAAAGGGGACATGACAAATGTACTAAAGCTCAGTGATAGCGAAAGAACTCGTACCAATGGTTTCAAATTAGATAAATTTCGTTTCAGAAAAGATATAGGCAAATATTGGTTTGGTAACAGAGTTGTAGATGGGTGGAATGGACTACCAAGTGCTATAGTGGGATTAAAAACGATAGGGAGCTTTAAGATAAAATTGGATAAGCATATGGACGAGAAGGGTTGGGTGTGAAGGGGGATCAGCAGGGTTGGGCCAATCAGCGCTCTGCAGACCCCCGTAATCCTGCGTTAATCTCTAACCGTTTTGGTAAGATGATCCTCAGGGTATTAGAGTGTTGAGCCTATAATTGGGCTTTGTAATTGGGGTTGTGTGGGACAGGGATCTGCCTTGCTTAGGCCAATCGGCTTTCTGCAGACTCCCATTTTCTTATGTTCTTATGTTCTTATAATAAAGGGGGTATAACACAAGTTTTTATCGTAGATCTTTTGGGTTAAAAAATTTCTGGCAACATTTATGGGATCTTTCACACTGGTATAAAAAAATAGACTGAGGATAGACTACTGTAGCTGAAAGAATTATATAAAAAGTTGACCTAAGGAGCTGCCAGACCAGTTTTGAGGGAAAAAGTGCTTGTGTGATCCCAGCTTTAAGACTTACGACAGGTACGTGAATAGTGTCGATCTCCCATTCATGCATGTCCGTGTCAATGGCGGAATCTCGGGAGTGGTTGTGTGGGGGAGGAAGTTGCCGCACCACTGCCGTCTTCTCCTGCTCCGCCTCCAATCTCTCCCTGCACAAACAAAAACTAAATAAACAAATAAACAAATACATAAATAATTATATATAAATAACAATGCACATGTATAATAAAGAAACACATATGTAAAAAAAACTAAATAAAAGCCAGGGTCTTGAAATTGGAAACTTATTAAATGGACCAGCCTTTATAAAAATAATGACCTACTAAAATTCATCTATTCTACACTTACTTGAGTTCTTTCAGTTCCTTAGACGTCTCATTGCGTTGTTTCTTCATGTCATCTGAATCCCTGAGTGCTTCTGCCAGCTCTGACACAGCACGATCTCTCTCCCGCCGCAGTTTGTCACAGTGCGCCCGTATGGACTCCCGTTCTTGCACGATCTTGTCTCGCTCGCTGAACGCCCAGTCTCGCCGCCGTTTAGACACTTCAGCCTCTTGTTGTGCCTCTGATTGAGGAGTTGGAAAAGAGAGGTGTGATCAGCTAACTAACATAAAATACATTGGTACTGACAGATATACCATACAGCAAAGGAGTGATTGTTAGTGTGAATGACTGACTCATCTACTGTAGGTCAAAACTATTATCATATAAATACCGATATCAAAATTTATCAATAAAGTACAATACTTGCATGCTTCTTGAAAATAAGCAAACATAATTATCTTGAGATTATTTTTCTGATAATTTAGAATATTCTATAATTATTTTCCTATTGAAATATACTGTACAATCTGCAGTGAGAATAAACTTTCAATAATTGGATCACTGTTTATCAATAGCAGTACTAAAAAGTTATTAAATATTTCATAAACCAAGAAAACTGATACGGAGATAGGTTCTGAAACACACATTCTAAGCACTGTACCTGTATAATATAATACAATATTCAGGATTTCTAAAGTACAATAATATGCATGCCAGAACAATTATTTTCCAAAAATTTTGCATGCATTACTAAGTACTATAAATATGGGTATATATCGGTATTTAAAGCAACTATTATATACAACAAATAATACAAAATAGAAATAATAATAATCAAAAGCTACCTAGTAAATATGGTAATCCAAACATTTTATTTGCAGAGGAGGTATTTCCTTAGTTCTATGGCACTGTATAATTCACAGGCATTGTACAGTTAAACTCAAAAGTAAGCCAACACAAAATCTGGCTCATAAATTGTGTACATAATTTGAAACTATAATCCCTTTTAGTTGTACTGTCCTTGTGTGTTTCTAATAACCTGGGACAAAAATTACATATTTCATGTTGTACAAGTGTCAAACTAAAGCTACCCACTTTAGATTTCACACAGATTATCAAGGTTTTTGGCAAACTATTGATTTTGGCTGTATTTGCCTCCCAACCATGCTGCAAAAATGATGTGTCCCACATCACAACAGCACCCTCACTTTAAACTGTGGGGCAAACAACCAGTTGCCAGCGAATTAATCCAACCCAACCCTCGTAATAAAACTACATATAACTGAGGGAGACTGATGAGATGAGTAAGCAATATAAAATAACACAGTACTGTACATAGAAATAGGAATATATCAAAGTAAGAAAATAATTCAGTTTTCTCCAATCAGTAAAAATCTTCCACATGCAAACAACAGGGGGAATCATGGGCTTATAAATAGGATTGATAATGGACCGTGCAGCCTGGAGATCTGAAGTAAGTTACACCACACCTTATACATGCTAGGAGAGGAACAGCCATAAAAACAAAAGAAATACCAAGAACAGGTTTCCATTGTTGGGAGTAGAAGGAAAACAAATATTGTGAAGGAGTCCAACACACACTGACATAAGCTTCCTCACATAACCTACTGACCTGCCCAGACCTATTGATATTGAAATAATACAAAACCCCTTTCTTATGGCTCCCAGGGATACAGAAAACCAATGATTCTGTACTAAGTATCCAGTCTGGACTTTTCTTCTCTCTTTCATACATAAGTCCAAGAGATCAAGGTAAAATGTCTGAACAATGATATTCAGTATGGACTCTTACCTCTCCCTTTCATACAAGTGTGAAAGACAGAGGCAAATGTCCAAACACCCAAAGTCTAGACAGACTATTACCTTGAGCAGTCTTTCCAAAAAGACATTGATAAATTTCTGAATGCCCCACATCCAAGTTGAACTATCATCCCAGTCTTTTGGACTTTTGCCTGTATTTCAAGACAAACTCCAGTTTCAAACTTTCAAGACAAAACCCTGTCCTGAAGTTTGAAACCCCTAAACTCTTTCACACTTTATTCTCAGTCTTTGGTACATATGCTTGTATTCCTAGACAAACCTTATCATTATCGGTGATAATTACTATAGTTCTGCCATATACCTAGTCAGTATGATATAATTATTCGCAACTTGTAATTGCAATGAGAAACAAACATTATTACAGTACAGTACTCTCATTGCAATTACAACAGCTAGCACATCATATTGACTGGCTATGAATAAGGTAACTACTGTTGTTGTTGTTCCCCAAGCTGCCTGGCCGAACAGCCCCAAGGCCCCGAGCAAGGCCAAGGCCATAACCGAGCGCCCCCACAGAACCCTCCCTGCCGACCACAATAAAGCCTGGGTGACCGAAGCCACTCCATGGCGGGGAGCTGAGGAGGGTGCGGAAACGCCCGGGAAACCAAAGCCCCACCCAGGGCCCTGTGCCCCTCAGCAATTATGAAGAGAAAGTTGAGGGGCAAAGGAAAAATGTGACGCTTTGGCTTCCAATCTTGGTAGATTGGGAGGTCAAGCCACAGAAGAGACGCCATCACTTGAGATCTAGAAAATATATAAGTAAAAGGAACAGTCAGAGTAAGCTATGGGTATGGCAGAGATCGCTCAGTTCTCACTCTGATAGACCAGCCCATCACCACATGACTAGAACCCAATCCTCTCAGCATCAGCTAGGAAAGGCCCTTGAAAGCCGCCTTTGGCGGGGGGATAGCTCCCCTATTTCAACCCCTTTCGGGGCAATAATGGTGCTTGTCTATCAAATCGAGCCTATGTCCCAAAGACTGAGAGAATATGTCTGGGACTTCGGGATTTAAAATTTCAGGACAGGGTTTCCCCTTGATTAGAGGTACAGTACTATACTTAAGAGACCGCTTTTCAGGAAAGAACTAACAAAACATTAACTGCCAAACATGCATACACAGTACACCAAACAACACAGATCGGAGATATATACGGCATATATTGATAAAAGACAGGACTGGCACATATGAAATTATGCTGTTAATTACCTTTCACTCTTCTCCAGCAGGGAAGAAGCCAAGGAAGGAGGGAATAAGAGAGAGAAGGAGGAAAACAATACAAGGACAATCAAGATGCCAAGTGTAAGACAAGAGAGAATCGTCATGTGTAGTAATCACAAGAGAGTAGAGAATAATAATAATAATAATAATGGTGAAATTATAATTAAATCAAAAAGTCTTTAGGCGCTGTCTGGTTGGTGTGGGGAATGATCCTACGTATGTCTTGAAAAGAAAAATAATAAAATATATAAGTTCTCCTGCAATGGCAGAAATGGGGAGGATTATTGTGAGATACAGTGGCACTAAAAATGGCATATATGGAGGGTTAAATTTAATAGTGGCACTGAAAATGGCATTAATGGAGTGTTAAATTTTCAATGGCACTCAAAATGGCATTAACCCCCTCCGACATCTTAATGAAACTTATTTATCTGTTGACAGTAGCCACACTATTTGGCACTATTTGGGTGAACTGTTATTTGTGGTACTGCCTGGCTCGGTAGGAAGTTGCCAACTAGCTCCACATTTAGTGTTGCCCTTCACCGAGCACCTGTTAAAATTGAATGCGATTATATACGCGATCGCGTATATAATAACTTGAGCTAAGAATAAGTTTCCCAATTTATATACTCGATTCGTGTGTAAATAGGTGTTTGGTCAAACCACTTATATACTCGATCGTGTGTAAATTGTCTGAGGGGGTTAATGTGGGATTATCTGAGACATAGGGCTATTTTTTCAAACATACCGGTAATATATATTTTCTTAACAATTTCAGTTCCATTACACTGTATTCTGGCTATCATAAGACAATATTACTAGGCCTTGGAGGTCCTCTAGGAATTGAAAAGGTAAAGCCAGAAGGCACTCTAGGAATAGAAAAGGTAAAGCCTATCCTAATTAACCTTATGACTCTTACAGACCCTTAACTAAATACAATTGTCTAATAATAGCCGGAATGGAGCAACTCATGTACAGTCGCGCTAATAAGTCATGTCCCAGCTGTCATTACGTTTGGCTCGCTCTGTGCTGTATTAATATCTGTCAGATGTTGAATCTGTCAGATGCTTTGAGCAGTGGCAGTATCGTAACCAATAGGGTCTTGTGAAATTGTATTGTCACTGCTATAAGCTCAAAACAGCAAAATTGGTTAAAGTTTTGCCACACACATCTGCCATCCTGTGCGTGGTCTCTCCACGCATCTCGGTTGGGCTACCCCCAAAGGGTAGCCAAGTCGATCCCCAGCTGCCCGCGGTGACCTTGCAGACACCACTTTCCCTTTTTTTATTTTCCATTTTAATTTTTTTTTTTTGTGGTTCGCTATCTGGGGTCTGTCCCAGGTAGTTATTTTCACGTTATTTTAAAACTAGGGTTTTCTCTTATTTTTAGTCAGATATGAAAAACAGGTGTTTTTGTTTTTAATTATTGGTTACTTCCACTGAAATGGCAGCAAGCAAGCAGAGTTGCAGTTGCGGGAAGGTTGTGGGCAAGGCCAAATCGCTGGGCTGCTACTTGTGTGGTACCTATTTTCACGTTAACTGTATAAATGTTGATGATGAGGACCTCAGAGTACTTGCAAAGAAGAAACCTGGATTTAAATGGCATTGCACTGTTTGCGATACCACCCCCCTGGCTGCAAAGGACGCAGCAATTAGTCAGCAGACCTTGGATGACCTGACGGCTGCCCTAGTTGGTGAAGTGAAGACTGCCATTGTAAACAAAGTGAAGGGTGCCCTTGCTGCGGTGGCCGTGGAGATAGAGAGTATTGGTAACAGAATGGATATCCTTGAGACTAAAGTTGCTGCCCCCGACATTCCCTTGTTTGCCAAGATAGTTCAGCAAACATTTGAAGAGACCAAAAAGGAGCCGACCAATCGCACCACTGAGGTGGTAGATGGTGGAAAGAAAAAAAACTGTCTGGGACCATCAGGTCCTGGTAGTGAAGCCAAAAGACCGATCCTCCGAGCCAGTAAGCCCACCAGATACAAAGGCAATCGAGACTGCTTTGGCTTCGGTTCCGGTTAACAAGTTAACTAGAACTGATTCAGGTGTACTGGTGGTACGACTTCCATCCAAGAAAGCCAAAGAAGACGCAGGAAGGGCCATCAATCAGTGTTTGGGGGTGGACAGTGCCTTCAGTGTCTCCGAACCAAAGAAGATGATGCCAAAAATTACTGGTAGGCATTGCTAATGACGCTGAGGATAATGAGATCATTCCCAGCATCCTCAACAAGAACCCAAGAATAAAGTCCCTGGTCGACGATGGCTTAGCTATGAATTTGCTATTCACCAAGCAAAAGAGTGATGCACACACAAAGACTGCGGTAGTAAAAATGTCACCTGAAATACGCTCTTCCATTGTGGATGATGGCAATTCTGTGTATGTTGGACTTGTGAGATGTCGTGCATACGATCGCTTCTAGGTAACACAATGTTACCATTGCCAGGGCTTTGGCCATACCAGTGACAGGTGTTATCGGAAAAATGAGGATCCAAAATGCAACTTCTGTGCCGGTACTCATAACTCAAAAGACTGCACCAACAAGACTTCCCCCAAATGTATAAATTGTATGAGCTCCACATCAGTTACGGAGCCGCCAAATCATTTCGCCTCAAGTAGAAATTGTCCTCTAATGACAGCTCAGAGAAATAAAGCTATTGAAAACACCAATTTTGTAGGTTAAAAAAAATGAAAAATGCACACGGGAGCCGGTTGAAACTGGGTCTGTTGAATGTTCGTTCCTTGCGTAACAAAATGGATCATATTTGCGAGATCTTGGATGAACGTAACCTTGATGTATTATGTCTCACTGAGACCTGGTTGTTCGAGTCAGATCTGAATATTATCCAGGCGGCATTGCCTAAAACCCATTCCATAATAAATGTTCCTAGGCCTAGGGGAGATCATCTGGTTGGTGGAGTGGCAGTTGTCTACAGTACTCCACATCTCTGGTGAATATCTTGCAAATAAGCCATAACCCAGCCCCTCTTTATTATGAACTGTTGGAAGTGGAAATAAAACTCCAGCAACAAATTCTAAGAATGGCAGTTGTCTATAGGCCTGGCCATCGTGGCACAGATAGGGGTTTTATGGAAGAGTTTGGGCAGTTTCTCGAGGAATTTTCTGCTAAAACCGGAAGACTTTTGATATGTGGAGATTTTAATTACTGGGTTGACAGCCCTCATCTGAAGCCATTCTCTCCTGAGTTCCTTGAGTTGACTGATCAGAACAATTTTGTAAACCATGTGTCCCACCCAACTCATATCTTAGGACACACCCTTGACTTGGTTTTCTCTCCTGTGGGTTGTGGTGGTGTTCTGAATGTTGATGTTGAGAATGCTGACCCTAATACCTCTGATCATGCTTTGATTACTTTCAGCTTTGATTTCCCTAAGCCACTCACACATGAAAAAGTAATCAGATTTAGAAATTATAAAAATACAGACCAAAATTTGGCTAGCAGTGAAGTAAAACAGTACTTGGGAAGTATTGATACTTCCAACCTTACTTCAGATGAGCTGGCGGAGGTACATGGAAATGCACTTAAATTAGTGTTCGATCATCACTGTCCAGAAGTAGAGAAGAAAATCATAGTACGAGATGATTCACCCTGGTATAGCACTCGAGTTAAATTTCTTAGAAGAGCGCGTAGAAGAGCTGAACGTGAATGGCGGAAAAATAAAACAGACTACATGGTTGCAATATATGTCGGCCAGAAGAGCCGTGGTCCACACAATCAAAGATGAAAAGAAAGTGTATTATCAGGGAAAAGTTGACTCATGTGGTAACGACCAGAGGAGGTTGGCTCCAATTGTAAACAGTTTACTTGGAAAAACAAGAGTCAGCTTAAGACCTTCTGTACCCGATGCCGAGTTGGCTGCCAACTTTGTGGCATTTTTTGCTGGCAAGATAACTCGCATAAGACAGGAACTGGATGATGCTTCTGTTGGTGAAGAACTTTCGGTTGTACTCCAACCCCGACACATTCCTAATAATGTCCTCTCATCCTTTCACTCAGTAGAGGTGGACATGATCTCGTCCTACATAAGAAACCTCAATAAAACATTTTGCCCGTTGGATCCCATAAATGTTTCCAAGCTACCAAGAGTCTATGATCACACAATTGAGTTTATTTCCAAATTAATTAATAAGTGCTTCTCTGAAGGTAGCTTCCCACATTCTGAAAAGCATGCACTACTCCGACCTACTCTAAAGAAACCTGGACTTGATGTTGAGAACATGTTGAACTATCGTCCTGTCTCCAACCTGTCCTTCATATCAAAGATATTAGAGCGTGCAATACTTGACCAATTACAACCACTACTTCAGCAGAATGAAACTATCCCAATTTTTCAGTCTGCTTACCGACAGCATCATTCAACTGAAACACCATTGATTAGAGTACATAATGATCTAGTTGAGAACATTTGCAATGGTGTGGCCTCACTATTGGTCTTGCTTGATCTCTCTGCGGCCTTTGACACAGTGGATCACGAGTTGTTATTGAGTGATCTTTATGATTGTGGTGTGCGTGACTCCGCTCTCTTGCTTCTTGGGTCGTACTTGTCAGGTAGATCCCAGAGTGTGATGGTAAATCAAATGGTCTCGGACTCGACACCCCTGCAGTATGGTGTTCCGCAGGGATCAGTTTTAGGTCCTATCCTATTTATAATTTATATCAGCAGTTTGTCTCTTCTGCTTCGTGCACATAATGTCACCTTTCACTTTTATGCAGATAACACCCAGATTTATGTGAGAATCACAAATATAGTTGATATACGGAGTAAGATGGAATTGTTGATGTCTGATATCAAGAAGTGGATGAGAGCGAGAAAACTTAAACTAAATGATGGTAAAACTGATATTCTCATCATTTGAGGAAATAGAAGAGCTGATGATATAGTAGGTGCCCTCTCCATCAATGTAGGTGGATCTCAGCTGCGACCGGCCAACTCTGTTCGAAATCTGGGTGTATATGTGAACTCCCGATTAGATTTCAAAGAGCATGTAAACCAGATAGTTAAAAGTTGTTACTTGCACATCAGAAATCTCTATTTGGTGAAGCCGTTTATAACCAGACGTTGCCTCCTGACGTTGGTTCACTCATTGGTCTTCTCTCGTGTTGATTATTGCAATGCCCTGTTGGTGGGTCTTCCAAATTATATTTTAAAGAAAGTTCAGTCTGTTCTTAACAGGGCCGCAAGACTCATTTTTGGTGTTCCACCTAGAACTCCTACTACATCTCTTCACATAGAACTGCACTGGCTGCCAGTAAGAGCAAGAATAGAATTTAAGTTGTGTTTGGTGACTTTTAAGGTTCTCAAATTTGGTGAGGCTAGGTACCTTGCGGAGCTGCTCAGGCGCCCACCGGCACACCATGGTATAGTTGTGCGTCATGACAATGACCCTTTTCGTCTTGATGAACCCAGGGCTTTCCAGCAGTCTTCTTTCTTTGAGAGGTCATTCTCCTACATGGCTCCGAGGTTGTATAGCAGGTTGCCGCTGTCCATGAGACAACTGAGTTGTTGTTGTTGTTCCCCAAGCTGCCTGGCCGAACAGCCCCAAGGCCCCGAGTAAGGCCAAGGCCATAAACGAGCGCCCCCACAGAACCCTCCCTGCCGACCACAATAAAGCCTGGGTGACCGAAGCCACTCCATGGCGGGGAGCTGAGAGGGTGCGTAAACGCCCGGGAAACCAAAGCCCCACCCAGGGCCCTGTGCCCCTCAGCAATTATGAAGAGAAAGTTGAGGGGCAAAGGAATAATGTGACGCTTTAGCTTCCAATCTTGGTAGATTGGGAGGTCAATCCACGGAAAAGACGCCGTCACTTGAGATCTAGAAAATATATAAGTAAAAGGAACAGTCAGAGTAAGCTATGGGTATGGCAGAGATCGCTCAGGTCTCACTCTGATAGACCAGCCCATCACCAGACAACTGAGTTCTGTTGAATGCTTCAAGAGACAACTTAAGACTTTTCTCTTTGAGAGAAGCTATGATCTTGAGAGAGGTGTCATGACAGATGGCTAAAGAGTTTAGGCTATTTTGCCACTGCTAGTGATTGTTAAATGTGTGTTGTATATAAGCCTTCTTTTGATGCATTGATTTTGTTCTTTTTTCTTTCTCTTTCCGAGCGCTAGTGAATTCTTCGGAAAAATTAGCGCTTATGAGAAATAAGTAACATGCTGATTATTATTATTATTAATAGGGTGGGTAAATGTAGGAACATGTTTGTATATATCACTGGATATGAAGGAATGAAGCTTAGATATTGCTGATACCCATTATTGATCAAAACATACTTGGTGCCGAGACATGACTTATTAGCGCGACTGTACACCCTCTCAGGGGGAAGGCGTCTGACAATAAATATAAATAGATAAATAAGAGAAAAAAGTGCATCATGGTCTACTGAAAGGGTTAATTACAAACAGGAACTTAAAACTATTTTTGTAAGTGAACATCTAGCCATTCAGTATTATCTTGAATGACTACTAAATTTCAAGTAACAGCAGTTCTAGCTTGATCTGAGATTTACATAATGCAGTAAAAATGGTATCATACACATCACTCCAATTCACTTCATTGGATCTTTACTAAAAATAACGGACTGAAAAAATGGCCCATTATGGCAGTACAAAATGTGACAAATGAAGGTTATTGTGCAATAGACGACCGTATTCTTAAACATATAGGCAGGTTGCTCTCCATACCATGGCTAACAAAGACTAAAGCTGGTGTCACACGGGCCCTTTTTCGAGCAATGTTTACAGGCAATTATGGTCTGGAAGTTTTAAAAATTACACTTAATCAGAATTCAGCCGCCTAACCAGCTAACTATTCAGCCAGTAATCTACCTTCAGTCTAGTTTCTTGTTGTTGCTGATCCCCTGGCTATCTGGCCAAGCAGCCCCAAGTCCCAAGCAAGGCCAAGGCCACAACCGAGCAGCCCCACAAAACCCTCCCTACCTACCACCAATAAAGCCCAAGTGACCGAAGCCATACCAAGGCGGGGAGCCGAGGAGGGCGTGGAAACGCCCGGGAACGCTCTTCAGTCTAGTTGCCGACACCAGTGCGAAAATATCCCGAAATAATAAGAGAAAATACTTGCTCATGGAAAATTGACAGAAAAAGCGCTTGTGTGACACCGGCTTAACCCCTTCTGTACCGGTGACGTTCTTTTTAGTTACATTCTGGCTACTATTAGACTATTATATTCAGTTTCAAAAGGGCCTCCAGCAATTAACAGGCTTCAAACTATCTCACTTAACCCTTTTTACTACCACAGATCCTTCTTAAACTACACAAAATCCTAAAAATATAGCTAGAATAAAATGAAAAAGACGTCGCTGGTACAGAGGGGGTTAAGGAACTGAGTGAGAAGGGGGGCTAGAAAAACACAGTCCATCCCCCCTTACAAAACTGAGTGATAAACCAACACTCTGCACGTTAGTCTTTGTTGGCTATGGTATAAACAGGTAATTCTCTCTTAGTAATCTATTTTTTATTAATTTCACTCCAACACCAAACACCTCCAATGAAATTAATGAAAGCATGTGATCCACCGGGATTCGAACCTGGGTTACCACACATATTTTTAAACAATGTAACCATTACACCATCAAGACAGTTAAAGGTTTATGCACAAGCCTACGACTGATTATCCATTCTCGAATACTTTATGTTAATCTAATCATGTACATATTTCCAACTACGCTATGTACCAGGTAAATATTACCACAGTACTGTACATGTAATAAAATGTTCTCCACACCGGTCTCAATGAACTATATTGTATGGTTGATAAACTACGATACACTGTGTGATACTAAGATAAAACAAGTACTGGTAATTTTCTAAAGCTCACTACAGTGTAAACATTCTCATATGATTTTATTGTGATACAAAGTAAGATAATCCGTTCTCATTTTACTTTTGCTTCAGATTCAGAATGAGAAATTTGTGAAGATCATAATAATTGCATGTGGAAAACAAGGTTCAATATCTTGCTTAGTTACAAAATTACAGTACTATTACAATTTTATTTATAACTAAAAAATGCAAGCCACTTACTTATACAGTAAGACAGTTATACAATTTATGCGAAACACTCTAGTACCTGTAGGCCTACCTGTACAGTAATCTCTCAATTATCCGTTGCTGCATTATCCGACGTGCGAAATTATCCATCGTCAATCAAATATCTCTGTACATCACATAATCTGTCTTCACGACGAATAATAAAATTCATATCCGGAGTCTATAGCCTAAATATTCCCAAATTCCAAGTTTGCGCAAAAATATTCCGGTCAAAACCCGAAAAAAAAGAGCAAAATTAATGAAAGAACAAAATTAATGAAAGACTCCACATCAAACTAGAAAATATAAACAAAAACAAACAAGTGAGCTGAACTCCAAGAATCTGCCATTTTCAACGTGTTTGCTGCTTGGAGACGAAATCCGAGAGATCTGACATCCGAGCTTCACTTGCACAAGTTGCTGTAAGCATCTTTTATGACGTCAACACAAGCCATCCGCTCAAAGTCCACCCGCCATTGTGTTGGAAAACCACCTGCTTACAAGCTTTTTTGTGCCCAACTTTCGTACCTCTTGCATTTGTTAGGGCCTTTAGTGCATTCAGTGTTAGGGACAGTGGGCCTGGTGGTAATGATGAAGGAATTGAATGCCCGAGTTCCGGGACCATCAAAACAAAGAGCAAATGCCAGTCAAGCGTGCCTATCGTGTCGGACGAGAGCCACGGAAATATGACGATGAGTTAGGCTAGGCTATATATGACAATTATTTCAAATAAAGTAAGTGTGGTAAGTAATTTCCTCATAATATGTATTTATAAGTATTCTCCTCATAATATGTATTTATTGGATGTAGTTGTGGGAAAATGGGTACTTTACGGGTGATTGGACGAATTTGGAACCAATAGTGTGGTATCGGCACCGTATCCGTCTTTTTGCATTATCCGTCACGCCTTTGGCCCCTATACGATGGATAATTGAGAGATTACTGTATTCAGTTCTTTGTTAAATAAACTACTATAACTACAATACTTCAGTAAAGTTAAATTTATATTTTAGAAGAGGATCTACACTAAATGGTTATACTGTATCTATCTATTGCCTGACGCCGTTATCCCCGAAGGGGTGGCCACGAACGAACTGCCCCCATGCACCTCTGTCCCCAGTCAGTCGACGCCCCTCCCCCCAACCAGCACCGCCTTCGTTCATGTACTTCCTCACTCCATCCTTCCACCTCATTCGGTCTACCTCTCCCTCTCTGTCCCTCCACCTCGCTCTCGTACACCCTCTTAGTCATTCTCTCGCTTTCCATACGTTCCATATGGCCGAACCATCTCAAGTTGTTCCTTTTCACACTTTCCAGCACATCTACCTCCACACCACACCTCCTTCTTACTTCCTCATTAGTCTGTCTATCCCTCCATGTAACTCCGCACGCACTCCTTAAGTAATTCATTTCCACTGCTCTCACTCTTGGTCTGAGTCTCTCAACCAACGTCCATGCTTCGCTTCCGTAAGTCAGTGTCGGGATTACCACACTGTCATGCAAGGACTTCTTCACTTCCATACTGACCACCCTATTTCTTGTTACTGCTTTTAGCGTTCCTACAACCCTCTTCCCATGTTGTACCCTCTCCCGCACTTCTTCATCCATAGTCCCATCTTTACTCAACACACTGCCCAGATACTTAAAAGAGTTGACGATCTCCATAGCCTGACCGTTCAGCTTCACCTCACACTCTGTGACTTCACCCCTTTCGAAGACCATAACCTTGCTCTTCCCCGCATTTACCTTCAAATTCCGTTTTTCGCACACTGTTCCAAACTCATTTACCAAACCCTGCAACTC
This sequence comes from Paralithodes platypus, assembly GCA_032716605.1. Lineage (NCBI taxonomy): Eukaryota > Metazoa > Arthropoda > Malacostraca > Decapoda > Lithodidae > Paralithodes > Paralithodes platypus. The sequence goes on along the minus strand of CM064509.1, from coordinate 60,122,718 downwards.
CCATTCATTATCACTCATCAGAACTGTATCATCCGCAAACAGCAGTATAGGTAGCTTCCACTCAATTCCCTCCCTTTTCAGCGATACACCAACATCCACTGCTCTTGATAGTATTTCTTTCATAACTCCATCCATATATACAGTAAACAACCACGGGGACATCACACACCCCTGTTTCAAACCAACATTCAGGTCAAAGAACTCGCTCTGCTCACTCTCCACACGTACTGCCGCCTTTGCAACCTCATACATGCTCTTCACTGCTTTCAGCAACTTGCCCTCTACTCCGTATATTCTAAATTCTAAGTACTTTCCACAAACCTTCTCTATCCACTCTGTCATAGGCCTTCTCCAAGTCCATAAAGGCAACATACACCTTTTGTTTCTTCTCCAGATACTTCTCCACAACACAATTCAGGGTAAAAATCTGATCTACACATCCTCTTCCCTTCCTAAAACCTCCCTGCTCGTCGCCTATCCATTTCTCCGTTCTCACTCTCACTCTCTCAATCACTACCCTACTGTATACCTTCCCTACTACGCTTAGAAGATATTTTAGAAGAGGATCTACACTAAATGGTTATACTGTATACTGTAAATAACTAACAAAGTTTTTATGAATTTCAAAGGTGTATATCTTAAAAGCTGTGTGATAGCAAAGATTCATAAGCTGATCAGTAAACTATACAAACAATAAACTATATATTGTATTCCCTGCATAACCCCTTCAGCACGATAACACCCTTTCTGGATGCTCAGGCTAACATTAAGATGATAATATACTGTATAGTTACGAAGGAGCATTGTTTTTTAGATGGCTTTATTGAGATAGTAGTTAGCGAGGTGGAGGGACAGAGAGGGAGAGACAGACACAGAGAGGGAGACACAATCTCTCCATCTCAACGAAGGTCTTCCTACCCTTATATCTGACGCATATACTCTTTGTAAGCCTTTCATCTCCCATTCACTCAAAATGTCCATACTAGCACAGCTCCCTTCTGTATACTCTGGCCGACAAATGTTCCTGCTGCCCCACTCTCCTACCCCTTCATTCCTCAATCTATCTCTATGCGTCACTGTACATATACTCCTCAAGCCGTTCATTTCCATCACATCCAGCTTTCTTCGCTTTTGTGGTTTCAGAGCCTATGTCTCAGCTCCATACATCACTGGTGGTATAACTATCCCTTGATACTTTGCACATTTAGCTTTCCTTCCTAAATTTCTCACCTTCTACATACTTCTCATTGCTCCGAAAATTTTCCTTCCTTCACATACTGTTTTACCTCTATTTCCACACCTGCGTCCTTGCTTATCACTCCTCCCAGATATCTAAAACACTATACTAGTTCCAGTATTTTCCCATCCAGCAGCATATCTAGATGCACCCTACGAGCACCTCAATTACACACCATCACTTTACTTATATTGACGTTCACCCTCAGCTTCCTCCTCCCACATACCTCACCAAACTCTTTGACTACTCGCTGCAGTTTCTCCTCAGAATCCGCCACCAACGCTGTGATATCAGCAAACAGCAACTAGTTCCAATCTCTACCATTCTTTCCTACTAAACCCAATCCTCTACCCATAGTTCTCATTTTCACCTCCCTCACCACACCATCAATATACTGTACTGTATAGATTAAACAACCACGGTAACATTACACAACCCTGTCGCATCCCTACATTTACCTCAAACCATTCACTCAACTCATTTCCTACTCCTAAGTGTTCAATACTAATCCTAATACTTTTCCTAAAGCATTCAATACTTCCAATAAAATTTAATCAGTTTTAGAGTTGGTCAAGATTTAAGTGAAACATTAAAACTTAACACAGTTAAACTTAATGTGACTGATATATTCATTACACTGTATGTGACTATGTGTGCATGTAACAATAAATTATTTAGACCTATGCAAATCATACTATAGTACAGTAGAGGAACTGATAATGAACGTATTGCATAAGGAAAGACTCTGGGTAAAGTGACGGAGAAATCCACTATGGGATTGGTGGCTTCTTTTTTCAAGATCTGCTGATTTAATTGCTAATCTAGAACGTTTTTCCATAAGTTTGTCATATGTATATGCTTACTGTATAGCATCATTAATTCATAATTGTGAAAAAGACTTCAATCGGTTAGCCTAGCCTATTCGCCTACAAGTCTGTTCACCCACTCAAGTAATTTTTGCACACAGTGTATTTTCCCATTTTAGGGGAATTCACCATGGACAAATGGAATAAGAAAAGATTCTGGGCGAAATTACAGCGAAATCCACTATGGGATTCGTGTTTTTTTTTTGTTTTTTTTTTTTGTTTTTTTTTGTTTTTTCCAAGATCTGCCGATTCAATTGAGGAGCCTTTATCATAACTTAAAAGATTAAATTCATTAAAGCGACCACAGCACACACCTAAAATACAGCTTATCTGTTCGTTTACAGTTGAAAATGGCCAGATAGTGAATGCCAACAACAGCAGCAGACAGAGAATCAGAAGGCAATACCGCCCGGTGCCCGCTGTGTACCGTACAATCCGATGAAGCTCGGTATATTAATTGTATATTACTTAACTGTACAGTACAGTATATTAATTATATAAATTAATTCCCATCACAAAAACTTTGGCTATAATAGGTCTTCGGATACCTAGGGTTCAGATAGACGGAATGCTACTGTACTGTACTGGTACTGTACATGTTTATCAACTTCTACAATACAGTAATCAAAACTCCAAATGGTTCTATACGTTTCATAATTGTAATACTCCATTGTAGAACCTATAGTAACAGAGATCAGCCAACCTCCACCATTTTGGTGCTACAGGTGATATTTTCTTCTTTTTACACTCAAATATCTCCATACCCATAATAAATATTATAATAGGCAATATTGATACAGGATATATACTAGAGATGGACCGAATATTTGTTTCGTATTCGTATGTCCGAATATTAGCTATGTTTTTCAATATTCGTATTCGTATTCGCATTTCCATTCATAACTATTTGCAAATATGCGAATATGTTCACGAAACCAATAGAATATATACAAAAATTTTAAATATTAAATTTTAAAGTTAACACAAACGAATAAATAACAGTGTAGATGTGCGTTGGGGCCGCTAAAGTGGAATGAAGGAGGACTGAGCAGTGTTGCTACTAATTTCAGACATATCCAATGTAATAGCATGTCACTAAAATATATTCCATCATATTATTTCCTAACTGATTTCGTATTTAGTACCAGATATGGACTATTTTATTGGAAAATGTATAAAATGTACTTGAGTCAAATGTACCAAATCTGGTACTTTAGTACTGTACCAAAAAAGCGGCAACATTGGGACTGAGGACTGGAAACAGAAAATTGAATGGATTTAATTTTAATTATTCAATTTTCTATGGCTGAACTCTTACAATATATTAAACATTAATTCATACAGTTCATTTATGATACTTAAAAAATTACACATTCACATCTTCATTAACTTCTGGTAATTAATTTCATAGTAATTTAATTAACATTTGTTGGTGACATAAAAATAATTACCAGTTCTTGAAGGATGAAATAAGGATTGAAATATTCGCTATTCGTATTCGCGAATTTTACAAAAAAAAATGTGTATTCGTATTCGCAAATAGTGAAAATTGATATTTGTTCCATCTCTAATTGGGAAATTGGGAATTGGGAAACAGATTAACTTGCTCATGTAGTAATGTACACCCTATGTGGTGGATTGTGTTCTTTTATTTAATAATTTTCATTTTAGTAAGCGTTGTTTCCACATAGCGATTTTGATAATTTAATTTGACTTTATATTGTCCTTATCCCAATTTTGGTTTGTTTAGTTTGCAAGATTTACATTTTAATTAAATTATTATATACAGTAGTTTGATCTTTGGGTATACATTCTACATGATCAAAAATAAATACAATGCTGTTGTTTGATGATTGAGGCACCAAAATGGTGTCCAAAGACAAAGATGACTACTCTCTCTTACTACAGGATCTCTTCTCCATGGTAGCTTACTGATAATCTTCACGATGTCCTTTGGTATATGATGTACCCTCTAAGACAAATAGTAACAGGAATCTAGTGTTGATTAGCTATTACCTTGTTCAATTTTACCATCTAAGTTGCTTAAACCAATTACTTACCTTGTAATTCGCTTTGGAGTTTTTCAATGGTTTTCCGAAGGCGGTCAATTTCCTGATTGGCTTGGTCCAGATTGTCAAGTCGTTCTTTCTGAGCTTTGGTGTACATGTCGTGAGAACTGGAACCGATGACTGGACCCTCTTGGTGTTTGGCATCTCTGTGGAAACATCACATTAGTACGGTGACCGGTCAACTCAACCAGTAGACCATTTCAACCAGTAGCTCTCAACCAGTACCAAATCAACCAATACGATTAGGTTAGGTTAGATTAGGTTAGGTTAGGTTAGTACTATATTTTGGCACTGGTTTGGTTGGTCTGGGTTAATTTGGCACTGGTTGAGAGCTACTGGTTGAAATGGTCTACTGGTTGAGATGACATGGAACCCATTACCACTCAAAACATAGATTTAAAGAACCTACATCTCTATAAGAAGAAAGTATGATGAGGATGTGTGTGAAGGTACCTTCTTGATGTGGGAGGGAACAAGAACGAGAGGACACTCTAAGTAAATTTACAAGGAAAGAACTAGGCTTCAAAAGACAAAGAACTCTTCATTTTGCTTAAGCGTTGTTTCCACATAGCGATTTTGATTACCGTAAAACCGGGTAACTTCGGACATTTTTCTATTTTATTTAACAATTTCTCCTGACTGTAAACACATTATAGAGATTTAACTAGGTCAAGTGATGTGTGGTGATAGTGGGCCGTAATCCAGGAAGCCTCCTAAAATTATCCCCCATAATAAGAGCTATCCTTATCCTAAATGATATCCGAAGTCATCTTGAAAAGTGGCTAACTTCGGACATACAGTGATTTCTTATGGAAAATTATTGCCAAGAAAGCTGGGATAAGTTCGGACAAACGGAGGAGAACTTCGGACGTACTGTACGTTCGTGGCTTTATTTAATTCATTTTTCGGCTCCTACTATTTTATATGAATATTTTATTATTGCTGCTTATTCCTGTCCGATGTCTTAGTGGAAATTGCACAGTCAATACTTTTAGGTATCGGGTGGATGGGACTCGTTAGCCTTGGTCGGCAACCCATCTAGGGGAGATAACCTTATAAAAATCCGGGTGGATGGTACTCGTCAGCCTTGGTCGGCAACCTGTCTAGGGGAGTAAACCTTATACAAATCAGTACTGCTATCTTAGGGTGAAGCAGGTTAGTGGATGGATTAGCCGCACACCACTGTAGAAAAATAGTGCTAAAAAATACATAAAAGGCCTCAGAGTCAGACGGACCCTAAATTGAGTGGTCAATCCTGTAAGTCCTTCAGTAAACTGGCATGGGTTGTCCCTCTTACAGGGGATAGGTTTGCTTGGGGGCATTTTGTGTATGGCCACCCCCATTAAGGGGAGTAAGGCATCTGGCAATAGATAGATAGATAGAATACTTTTTAGGCCTGTATAGTCAGCATAGGAGGGGGTTATATACGATGTTTAACATATATTCTTTTTGGATCTGTTCTCGTTAGGCATTGAACTCACTCTTAGAAAATATTAAGCAGGAAAAATAACCAATGCTGTCGAATCAATAACTCGAAAATTAACTAGGCCTCGTGAAAATATATAGGTATGTATACTCTATCACTGCATATACATTTTTATGAATTTGAGCATTTTTATAGGTATAACTTATGTGTTGGTGTTTCTTTCGGCAGATAAAATTTGTTTTGGATAAAATATATGCCTCTCCTAATTTATATATATTATATATCCAAAGAGTGAAGTTGGGGAAAGCACCAGGAACAGATGGAGTGTGTGGGGAAATGTTGAGGTATGGTGGTGAGATAGTGATAGAATGGGTATGGAAAATGTGCAAACTAGCATGGGAGAAGGGGAGTGCACCCGATGACTGGAAGACTGGCATAATAGTCCCCCTATATAAGGGCAAAGGGGAAAGAGGAGTGTGTGGTAACCACCGAGGAATATGTCTTCTAAGCGTAGTAGGGAAGGTATACAGTAGGGTAGTGAGAGTGAGAACGGAGAAATGGATAGGCGACGAGCAGGGAGGTTTTAGGAAGGGAAGAGGATGTGTAGATCAGATTTTTACCCTGAATTGTGTTGTGGAGAAGTATCTGGAGAAGAAACAAAAGGTGTATGTTGCCTTTATGGACTTGGAGAAGGCCTATGACAGAGTGGATAGAGAAGGTTTGTGGAAAGTAATTAGAATATACGGAGTAGAGGGCAAGTTGCTGAAAGCAGTGAAGAGCATGTATGAGGGTGCAAAGGCGGCAGTACGTGTGGAGAGTGAGCGCAGCGAGTTCTTTGACCTGAATGTTGGTTTGAAACAGGGGTGTGTGATGTCCCCGTGGTTGTTTACTGTATACAGTATATGGATGGAGTCATGAAAGAAATACTATCAAGAGCAGTGGATGTTGGTGTATCACTGAAAAGGGAGGGAATTGAGTGGAAGCTACCTATACTGCTGTTTGCGGATGATACAGTTATGATGAGTGATACTGAATGGGAGTTGCAGGGTCTGGTAAATGAGTTTGGAACAGTGTGCGAAGAACGGAATTTGAAGGTAAATGCGGGGAAGAGCAAGGTTATGGTCTTCGAAAGGGGTGAAGTCACAGAGTGTGAGGTGAAGCTGAACGGTCAGGCTATGGAGATCGTCAACTCTTTTAAGTATCTGGGCAGTGTGTTGAGTAAAGATGGGACTATGAATGAAGAAGTGCGGGAGAGGGTACAACAGGGGAAGAGGGTTGTAGGAACGCTAAAAGCAGTAACAAGAAATAGGGTGGTCAGTATGGAAGTGAAGAAGTCCTTGCATGACAGTGTGGTAATCCAAACACTGACTTACGGAAGCGAAGCATAGACGTTGGTTGAGAGACTCAGACCAAGAGTGAGAGCAGTGGAAATGAAATACTTAAGGAGTGCGTGCGGAGTTACATGGAGGGATACAGACTAATGAGGAAGTAAGGAGGAGGTGTGGTGTGGAGGTAGATGTGCTGGAAAGTGTGAAAAGGAACAACTTGAGATGGTTCGACCATATGGAACGTATGGAAAGCGAGAGAATAACTAAGAGGGTGTACGAGAGCGAGGTGGAGGGACGGAGAGGTAGACCGAATGAGAGGTGGAAGGATGGAGTGAGGAAGTACATGAACGAAGGCGGTGCTGGTTGGGGGGAGGGGCGTCGACTGACTGGGGACAGAGGTGCATGGGGGCAGTTCGTTCGTGGCCACCCCTTCGGAGATCACGGCGTCAGGCAATATAGATAGATAGATCCAGAATTATCCTAAATACATAAATCGGTTAGTATATTATCATATTTTTATGGGTTTTTGGACTCCGAGAATGATTATTTGATCTTTAACCACCATTATTTGATCTTTAACCATCAGTTTAATGATGGACAAGAATTACAAATTATTTTCATAGGGCAAATAATAACAAACGATTTGTTTGCTCCATGTCCAAAGTTAACAATATTTTTTGGAAAACACAATAGGTTAAATGATAGTGCTCTAGCTAGAGCGTTATACAAGTGTAACAAATTTCCTTTGGTGGATGTTGTCTCTGGTAATTTTACTACAAAATTATATCAGTCATAACATCATTCATACAAACAAATTTCTTCGGGGTGATAGAAGTTTGGCAGGGTAGCGAAAAATGTAAAAAATTTCGTCAAATTTGCCTCGCTCCCAGTCTCCATAATAAGCGGATCTTGGTGTCCGGCTGGTGACAGGCGCCGTAACATAGGCGTTAAGCTAAGTACCGGTAATAGTCATTGTCTTCACGAAGGCCTCCGAGCTCTGGGGTGCAATCTCATAATGAAATTCACGAAGCCCATCTGGGCTATGAGGGTTAAAAAAATCTGAAATCTAACCTTACAATCTAATACTGTATAATCTTATCTAACCAAACATAACTTAAACTAAACTAATCATGCCAAACCATACCTATCCTAGCCAATCCAAACCAAACTAAATCTAACCAAATCCAATTCAACTTACCTTTCTTTGTTGTAGTTGTCGTAGTCCTTATAAGAGCGCTCCCACTCCTTGTTGGTGTCCTCTGCTCCGAAGCGCTCCCGTAGGTCGTTACATTCCTTAATGGCTTTATCGCGGTCATGGAGGGAGGCGCCTATCTCTCGCTTTAGCATCTCAATTTGGAGTTGAAGAGATTCCCGCTGCAAGTATTAAATGTGCTTGAATATTGAATAAAAGAGGTTAACACAGTAGTAGTAGTAGTCGTTCCCTAGGCTACCTGGCTGAACAGCCCCGAGCTCCTAAGGAAGGCCACGGCACGGTTGTAGGGACCAGCTGTTCAGAGCAATACTCCCAGGGAAAGCTTTAAGTTGAATAGGCCTATAAGGATTGCTAGATGTCTTGTTTCAAAACCTGGTCTCTTTGCAGATTTTTTTTTTTTCATCTCAGTTACACAAAGAGCCAGTCTAGCTTGCTTTTAATATACAGCTTCCCAGAAGTTAGGTGTGCTCAACCATCTACATGAGTTCTTTACACCCTTTACCACAGGAAAATGTAGGAGTGATGGGGTAAGAGGAGAACAGTAGAATGAAAGAGAGAAGGGGGAGTGGAGTTCGGCAAGAGGGGAAAAGAATAGAAGTGAAGCGTGTACAAATTTGGGAAATATACATAATACGTAAATTTAAAGACCGAGTGCGGTCCGGTCTCATGTCCTAATGGCGGCGCTCCAGGCAGCCCTGTTCAGAACTGCCTCACTTGTCAGGTTATTTATTCAAGATCAGACTGTAAGGTCTGATCCCACATCTTTCTTGGTCTGTCCTTTGGTGCAGCTCCCTCCACATTCACGGACCTGCATCTTTTCACCCAACTTAGTTCGTGCATCCTCTCCATATGTCAAACCATCCAAGCCTACTAGTACGCATCTCATCACTGATACTCTTGATACCCAACCCTCTCCTCAGCTCTTCATTAGATATCCTATATTGCAGTTTGGCCCCACACATCCATCACAAATTGTACTTTTTAATGCATGGGGATTCTACTAGTTGTTTTTTTGTTTTTTTTTTCCCCCAACTACTCCCTCTCGGGCATAGGCTGATAGCCTTTACACTCTACTGCTGAACACGGTGAGGCCCGTGAGGTCTTGCTCCAGTCTAGGGAGCGAGACATGCGAAGCTTCACGGCTCGAAGCAATTCCATCTCTGAAGCCGCCTCGCCTCTGCATTTCACAGTCTCACCCCCCACACTCGGACCCTCACTCTCAGAACGCCACCTATTTAGCAATTAACTCACTAGGCATTGCCCCCCTGTAGCATATTTTTGAATATGGGAATATTCATACAATGCTATTTAATCAGGGAACAATGAGGGTATTTTTTTGGCATTTCGGTGTGCTGTGGTTATGCACTGATACTAGGTACAGCACAAATTCCATCCCAATAATATCTTCCCATTGACATATTGGGATTCGAACCCGGGTCCATTGGATTACCAGTCCAGTAGCAAGACCACTCCGCCACACCTCCCCTTATCTCAATTTGGCTAACATTTACGTTGCTATTAATGTTATTGTTTTGCTTACTGTGTTTGGCAGGCATTTCAGTTATATTGTTGAGTTTCTAAAAGTAATCTCCATGTACAGTAACTCCACAAGCCCTTCTCAAAGTACCGTAACTCATTTCCACCCCTGACTTTTGATTTATGGGTCACCAACAATGTCCATGCTTCACTATCACACTACCACACTATCATGCAGCAGTTACTTTACCACACTATCATACTGCAGTTACTTTTTTCACTTCCATGGTCACCACCCTATTCCTTGTAACTGCTTTCAGAATCCCTACAACCCTGTTACTTTTTTGCACCCTCTCTAGCAGTTCATCCTCTATAGGCTTACCTCTCGATTTATCACATTGCCTAAATATTTAAATGAGCTGACATTTTCCATTTCCTGGCCATTCAACTTCACAATACACACCGAAACTGCTTCCCTATCAAAGACTATAACCTTACTCCACCACAATGACTTAAAAGGTTCGTTTCTCGCACACAGCACTACAAATTTTTACCAAACTCTGCAGCTTCTGAATATGTGTACTGTATATCATATTTTGGCTACCTACAATAATTTAACTTCAGTCTAGTTGTTAACACCAAAGCAAAACAGCCCTGAAATGTTGCCATGAAAAAGTTGCCATAAAAAGTAAACATTGTAAGTGTTTTAACTCATCCAGTATGATGGCATAATTTTCATCCTATTCTGGAATTTCTAGCTAACATTAGATGATTAAAATTAGCTAAGAAGAAACCACTAGGACTCAAAGGGGCAATGGTTATCTCAATTAACCCTCCAGGTTCCACAGATACCTATATAAACAGAATAAAATTATCTAATTATAGTCAAAATGAAAAAAAGTTACATGGAAGGAAGTTGTTGTTGTTGTTGTTGTTCCCTAAGCTGCCTGGCCGAACAGCCCCGAGTCCCTGAGGAAGGCCATGGCCACGATCGGGCTTTCCCACAGAGCTCTCATTGAGTGTAGGTTGTGTTGTTGGCGTAAGTGGTTGTGTGAAATGCAGTCTTCTATGATGTGTTTAATGGTATGGGGTGCTGTGTTACATCCCGGGCAGGCGTCGACAACGGAGTCATCCAGTCTCTTCTGATAGCTCAGGAGAGCTGGATGGTGTCCGCATCTCAGCCTGGCCAGGTGGACTCTGTCCTCGCGAGGGAGGGAGGATTCGGAATGTCGTGCATGCAGCTGCGTGTTGTCTGTGAGTGAGTGGATGGATTGGCGAGAGATATGAGTATGGATGTGCTTCTGGAAGTTGGTTCGGGGTGGGCAGGGAGGGAGAGAGGACAATAACTGTGTGTGATACCGTGTGCTGGGTGTTGTTTTGATATTTCTTGGTGTCTGTGGGTGTGTTGCCATGTACAGTAGTTTAGTGGGTGGTCTTGGTTCGTGGAGGCTGCTGCCAGGAATTGAGTGCCTCTCATGTCCAGATGGTCTTTGACTTTGAGGATTTTGGTTTCTTGATGTAGATGATCTGTGGGTGCAGTAGCTGTGCAGCCTGTAATGATCTTCAGGGCTTTGTTTTGGATAGTCTGTAAGGTCTTATGATGTGTTTCAGCTAGGTTAGAAGCCCAGGCTGGGCTTGCGTATTCCATTACTGATCTTATGTATTGTTTATATACTGTGGTGGTAGTTTCTTTGTTGTGTCCAAATTTTGTGTGAGCAAGTGACCTGAGGGCGTTAAGTCTGGGTGTCAGTTTCTTTTTAATGTTTGTGGTGTGCTGTTTGAATGTAATATGAGTATCATATGTTACTCCTAGGATTTTGGGTGTGTGTGTATGTGTTAGGGGTGTGTTGTTTATGGTGAGTTGAGGGATGTATTCGTGTTCACCTGTCCAGCTTGTGAGCAGGGTTGCGGTGGATTTGGCTGGGGCTAGATTCAGTCTGTTTGTAGTGCACCAGCCATGTAGTGTGTTGAGATAGGGTTGAAGGAGATCTGTTGCTCTTCTTGGGTCATGGTGTGTGCATGTGAGTGTTATGTCATCTGCATAGGAGGCTAAGTTTATTTGGGGAGTATTGGGTGTAGTTATATCGTGCATGTACAGATTGAAGAGTGCGGGCGATAGGACGGATCCCTGTGGGACTCCGTTTGGAAAGTTTCTGATTTTAGATGACTGACCGGCAAAAGATACGTGTGCACATCTGCCTGCTAGGAAGTTGGCCAGCCACCTTTTTGAGTTGTTGTGCATGTTTGTGTTGTAGATTTTGTTTGTTAGGTTGTGGCGGGGGATGGCATCGAAGGCTTTACTAATGTCGAATGTGGCTAATAGTGATCTGTGTGGTGGTCTAGCTGAGTTGATGCCGTCAAAAGCTCTTTGTGTAAGGTCTGTGAGAAGAGTGTTTGTGGAGTGCAGTGGCCTAAAGCCATGTTGGAAGTTATAAGGAATAGTTAGTACGGTATATCAAAGACTCTGAATCATTCTAGGAAGGCATTTTTTATAGGTACTGTATTATGATACTAAATTAAATTATTATATTGTGACTTACCTCTTTACTAGTGTTGTTGGTGGTCTGTTCAAAGTTTTTGTTCTTGCTGTTGGCTTGTGAAAGCTCTTCTTGTAGTTTGTCCATCTCTTTGTGTACAGTGTCTCGTTCACTCATTACCAATGCGTACTCTTGCATTGCTGCGTTACGTTCGTCCTGGAAAGTTTGAAATGCATGTAAAATAAGTCTAAAGCTTGTCCTACAACAAATATTTTTTTTACAAATCCACTAGTAAAACTAACTCAATATTATCTCTTTAAGTTACATCTTAAATTAAACATGTAATAGTCTAGTACCATAACCAGTGAGCCACCACCTTTCCAGTTATATAAATTACAAAAAAAACATTTACAGCAGAGGTGTAAAACTCATGACCTGCATTTCAAATTGTCAGTGGGTCCAGATGCAATTTGGTTGAACAGAGACTGACTTATTGATGCTTAAAACTTCTTAAGTTTTCAATGTACGGTATGTACTTATATAATGTATCATACATAATAATTTCTACACAAAATAGACAAAGTAATGTGCTAAAGAAAAAACTATATATATACTAACTAAAGTATATTCATCCATATAACTAAAATATTATACACTGTAAAGCAACAATGCATATCTGTAAATATATCCATATAAATGCATAGAACATAAATAGGTAGATATATAAAACACATTAGCTACTAATTAACACCTACAGAAACAAACAAACAATAAATTACAAAATATAACTGATACATACTGTTAATCTCTTCAATTCTTTACCAAATTGTTGTTTTTGTATCATATAGTTGTTCATCTCTTTCATTGTCTCTTCATGCTTCTCGCGAATCTGAAAAAAATAATAATGACAACTGTTAAATGATAGCCTCATTACAAAATGAACACACATACAGAAAGAATAGATCCACAATAAGGTAGAAGTTCATGAATACAAATCCATGTGCAGTACATAGACAATAGAGACTAAAGCCGGTATCAAAACTTCTATCATCAACCCTGGTTTGGCAGCTTATGAGGTAAATACTGTATTACATACTTACAGTTTGTCCCCATTATACGAGAGTTTATGGGCGACATGCGCCCTCGCATCGTAAGAATTTGTATACTACGATTAACATGGCTTATGGCAGAAAATACATCTCGTGGACACCCCTGCGGAAAATCGGATTTTGTACTGAATAATCATGCCTAGGTTGAATTGGACATGATTCTGTACTGGAGGCCTGTTTCATCCACGTCATATATTTGGTCCTTAGTGTATCCCTCATCCTCTATTATTGATATCAGAGTGTATGGAACGTGAATATGTGTTTGTATGAGGGGAGGGGATGTACCTGGAGTTATTTAACGTCCACGCGGTCGATAACGAGTGTATGGTTCATGCGCGTGTGTGTGTGGGGGGCGAAAGGGGTGGGGGGACCTGGAGTGATGTAACGTCCACGCAATCAATAATGAGTGTATGGTTCATGCATAATGTTTGTATGTGTGGGGAGGGGGATTACTAAGAGTGATGTAATGGCCACGCGATCGATAATGAGTGTAGGCCTATGGTTTATGCGTATGCTTCGTTCCCCCTTCTTTCCCACAACATAAAGGCCCACTAGTGTCCTTGGCAGACTTTGTTGCGTCAACACTGGGGCAACACAAAATACCTGCTTAATTACCTGCAGGTGGATGGGACTCGTTAGCCTTGGTCGGCAACCCATCTAGGGGAGACAACCTTATAAAAATCCGGGTGGATGGGACTCGTCAGCCTTAGTCGGCAACCTTTCTAGGGGAGTAAACTTGATACAAATCCATACTGCTTACCTAAGGGTAAGGCAGCTTAGTGGATTGACTAGCCAAACACCACTGTAGAAAAATAGTGCTAAAAAGATATACAGAGGGCCTCGGACTCGGACGGATCCTAAATTGAGTGGTCAATCCTGTAAGTCCTTCATTAAACTGGCTCGGGTTGTCCCTCTTACAGGGAATAGGTCCGCTTGGGGGCATTCTATGTATGGCCACCCTCATTAAGGCAATAGATAGATAGATAAATAGATAGGATAGATTATCCTCCCAATCTGGCGACATCATTATACTTGCTAAATATATCAACCACTTCATCTCAGTTACAGGTGCAAAGACCAACTAAGTCAAGTTCATCTGTTCTACACCGAGCAAGATACGGTACTGGCAAAAATCTTGAAGACAATTTGCCACTTTGTCTGCTAACTTTTCACTTAAAGTATAATGACAAAATACATATTAGTATATTGATCTATGTATTCTGGACTGGATGAGAGGCCTGTTTCCATTATATATTTGCAAGGTACGATAGTTGAGAAGCATTTGATTTTTGCAAAACAGAATTAATAATTCCAAAAATCTGTCTACTACTGTATTGCCAAAGTGCGACTTGAATGTACAGTACAGTATTTGTGTAATAGGTGGATTCAACGGTTCAAATCATGCGAGTGACTGGATTGCAAGTCAAAGATATTTTTCTCTCTAAGTGATATTTCTTAAGCATTTTATTCCTTTCTAGTAAGCGTTGTTTCCACATAGCGATTTTGATAATTTAATTTGACTTTATATTGTCCTTGTCCCAATTTTGGTTTGTTTAGTTTGCAAGTTTTACATTTTAATCTTATTAGCATTTTTATCTCAGACTTTATAATTATATGGTTTGTCTGTAGTTTTTTAACTTGTTCTTATTTATCTTAATGGAAAATATTTATTGTAACAGGCATCAAATAAATATCTAAATTATGTAAAATTACATTAAGTTTATTAGAAGGAAATGTTTTGTCCCGGCACACATTTCTCTTTAATTGACCACTTGCGAGTTTCAGGCTATAAGGAAGTTGGCGCTCTAGACATCGATATTTAGCAAAATAACCAGCTATGATACGGTTTTAGTACATTTATAAATACACAAAACCAAATTCAACATACTATTATTTTATCCATCAGAAACCTACATAATCTATTTATTTGTTTATTATCGATGTTAACAGGCCGAACTTCCTTATACTGTAGCATGAAACTCGCAAGTGGTCAATTGATCACTATAGTTACTATACAGTATTAACCCGCTGAGTACCAGCTAAATATTTATAAATGTACCACCCAGGACCGGCTGATTCTGATTTTTTTTTGTATTCCAGAAACAATAGCGAATGGGTTAGGAATGAAGGAAAAACCACGAAAAACCGATCAAAAAGCTCAAAAAATGGTCCTACAGAGCCCCCGAAAACAGATTTTACAAGAGTAAAAAATTGAAGGCAATTTCCCCCAAAAAAACATGTTTTTGCGCGCTCACGCGCACGCGGTTGAACTTTGAGAGTTTTCAACCATCGGCATGGGTGCGTGGGATACTTACACAGTTCCCATACAAATCTGAGCCCTCTAGGTGCCATAGGACCGGAGTAATTGGGACCGGATCAGACAGGACGCAACGTATGAGTCGCTGGGGTTTAGCGTTACATACATTATGGACGCAAACGCTGCGTCGCTGGGCCTCAGTGGGTTAATGTTAAATCTTCACTACTCCTTTACTCGATATTTAATCATCTGTTTGTTTTACAGAAATTTATGTGATACCTGGAAAGTGATCAGAGGTTTATGATTACAGTCAATCCTCCGCTTACGCGTGATCCATTTGCGTGATCCTCCACTTACACAAGGGGAGTCCAGAACCTGACAGATTCCATTTTGTGTGAGGATGGTCCCATTTACACGAATTGGGAAATGAAAGTGAAGGAAATCCGTAAAAAAAAAAAAAAAACTTTCGCGACCCCCTACTTATTAAAGATAACCGAAGCAAGTCAACAAACCCAGAGATGATTGTCATGGAAAGATACCTTGCCCAGTTTATAGCCAGGAAACAAAAGGAAAACATCCCTGTGGACGGAAAATATATTTAGAACCAAGCCGAGGCCAGGACACCTTAGTCGAGGCGACTCCGAACCTCCCTTTAAGCCAATCAAGCCTTCCTACTCTTCATCTGAGGTTAATTTGACAACCTATAATTCATTGTCCATTTTGTTTAACTATCTATTTACTGTGGCCAAATCCCCATTTTTTATATATACAGTAAACTCCCTGTTATTCAAAATTCAAATATCCAAAAATTTCAGTTAACCAAAGGTTTTGCTATCCGTATTTTTCACTAGTTTTCACTTATTTAAGCCTCTCTGGGTGCTTAATTGCTCCAATTTAACCCCTCTGAAGTAGACATAGCTTGAATTAGATGATAATTTGAAGTGAAGACAGCCTAGAAATAGGTTTAAATGCATTGAAAACAGTATATTTGACCATTTGTACACATATTTAGCTCTATATAGAAGGACTCTCGTTTATCCGTAAAAATCGCTTATCCAAACTTTCAAAAGACTCATGATTTTTGGATAAAAGGGAGTTTACTATATATATATATACAGTAGGGTCCCGCATAAAACGTGTTCAGATGAAACGAGTCTCGATTAAAACGAGCGACCTAAAATATTAATATTTAATTTTTGATCAGAACGAATGTGATCACATAAAACGAGTCCGCCGCCAAAGTGGGGCAAATCCGTGGAGTTCTCATATAGAGCGCCGAAATATCGTACAAAACGTACGAAATATCGTACGCTCCTGACGGAAATTTACGCTTACAGTGAACATTGACCATATTGGGCCACCAAAATGCTGTGTTCACATAGAACGAAATCGCATAGAACGCCCTCGTTTATCGACCAATTTCTCGTTTTATGCGGGACCCTACTGTATATATATATATATATAAAATATATATATATATATAGTACTGTATATATATACTGTATATATATTTTTTTTTCTGGGGGTGGCCGATTCGAATCAGCCACTCGCAGATTGTTTAACTGTTAGGATGTTAATATGTTTCATAACTACTTAACCCTTTCAGCACCAACACGCCTTTTTACCTTTGAGTCTGGCTAAAATTAGATTACTGGTACATTATGCAGTTTAAGAAAGACCTATGTTACTAAGAGGATTTATTGAGGTCGTAATTACCCCCCTTGAATCCTAGAGGTAGATTATAAGCTATAGAAAATCCTCTAATGGTAAGCAGAAGATCATGAAACTACGTCCTGGTGGTGAAGAGGTTAAATTTGTCCCAGGAAACATAAATCGATGGTGTAAATTTGAGGATCCGAAGGCGGGTGCTGTCCATAAGTAATTACAGTACACTGTAATCACATAATGGATGTTATTCAAATTACGCTAATTTCAGTTACGCGAGGCCTTGTGAAGTTGTGTCGCCCATATTCTTGTGTAAGCGGAGGGATTGGCTGTATATGATATCATTTGAGGCTGGCTTGGAAATATTGCTAAACCAGATAATTATGATCTATGATAGTGGCATATGTTGCGATCACTCTAGTAGGCTTTTTAATCCTATTAAAAAAACTTTTACTCTGAAACTATTAAATTATATTGAGAGTTTAAATATAGTTCTTGGATATAAATATATCCAAGATAAAGTCTCCACAAATTTCACTACTGTATATACATTTTCATTAGATACACTAGAACAATAGACTATTTAATTCAGAAGATGTTAACCAGTGCCAATTTAAAGTCCTAGGAATGAAATGTACTAGTAACATTCATACATACAATTTTAAGACTGAGTGCTCCACACATACGTGCAGTTTCAGTCTCTCGTCCTAATGGCGGCGTTCTACATACATACATACAAAAAATTTAAGACTGAGTGTTCCACACATAAGTGCAGTTTCAGTCTCTTGTCCTAATGGCGGCATTCCAGGCAACCCTGTTAAGGGCTGCTTCACTTGTCAAGTTCTTGGATTTGAGATCGGCACGTATAGTCCGATCCCATGTTTTCCTCAGTCCACCCCCTTGGTGCAGCTCCCTCCACAATCACAGACCTCCATTTTTTCACCCAATTTTGTTCATCCATTCTCTCCACATGTCCATACCATCCCAGTCTACTTGTATGCATCACCTCGCTAATACTCTTTATACCTAAACGTCTCCTCAGCTCAACATTTGTTATTCTATCCTGTAGCCTGGCCCCACACATCCATCTCACCATTCTCATCTCATTACGCTCCATTCGGTTGACATGCTCTACTTAACGGCCCATGTTTCTGAGGCATACGTCATTGCACTTCTAACACATGAGGCATACACCTTTCCCTTCAGGGGGAGAGGCATTCTTTTCATGGTCAGGATTGGCACCAGTTCTCTGAACTTCCCCCAGCCACACCTAATTCTAGCAACAGTGGCAGCCTCGGCCCCACCACCGGCAGAGATGGTATCTCTTAGGTAACAAAACTTGTTCACCAGCTCCAAAGACTCATTTCCAAAATTCACAGCCACAGGATCATCACCTAACACAAGCTCACCTTTGCACACTACGCACTCAAATTTCTCTATTTCTGACTTATCCTTCGGCAGGGGTCCCTTTATTTTACTACAGTTCTTACTCCCATGGTGTACCCAACATCGACAGATGCTACATTGAATTGAGCTAGCGCCCACTCCCTTTACACACACTGCAAATGGGTATGCACCGCTCTTTTCCACATTGCCTCGTCTCAATCTACAATGCATAACCTTGGTTTTGTTAATATTGACCCTCAAACCCTTGCTCGCCATGTCCTCTCTCCACTCTCTGAATTTGGCCTCAGCACCTTGCACACTGTCAGCTATTAGGACTAAATCGTCTGCATAAAACAGTTCCAACGGGAGTCTGCCTCTAAAAACTCTAGACAGTGCCTCCAAGACCATAATAAAGAGGAGGGGGCTTAACACTGAACCCTGATGGCCTCCAACACGGACTGCGAACTCATTACTCAGTACACCCTTCACCCTCACCACACTTTGCGAATCCTCATACATCTTCATTATCACATGCACCAGCCACTCTTCCACACCAAGTTTCCTCATAGCCCACTGCACAACATCTCTAGGCACCCTACCAAAGGCCTTCTCCAGGTCTACAAACACAAAGTAAAGATCCTTGCCTTTTAGTAAGTATCTTTCCTATATCTGCCTGACTATGAAGATAGCATCGGTTGTACCCCGTCCTGGCATAAAACCAAACTGCATATCATCAATAGAGATGCTTTGCCTGATCAAACCCTCAAGGACTCTCTCACAGACCTTCATGATTTGGTCAAGCATTTTCAGGCCCCTATAATTTCGTCTATCTAACGCATCCCCTTTTCCTTTGTATATATTTACTATTACACTTTTGAGCCAATCCTCTGGGATTTTCTAATCTTTAATAATGGTGTTTATCAACTCAGTGACTAAGTTTACACCAGTCTCCCCTGAGGCTTTTATCATCTCAGCGACAATGTCAGAACAACCTGGAGCTTTACCGTCCTTCATTTTATTGATTGCGTCGCTCACTAAAGCTGGTGCTATCAAAGGAGGGGACCCAGATATTGGTTTTTCGATACTAAGCGGTTCCTTATCCCATTCAAACTACATTTAGCAATCGTTCATAGTGTGCCTTCCATGCTTCTCTTATTTCATTTTCTGCATACACAATCTTCCCATTATCGTTTCTAACACACTGTTCACCTATAATATCCCTACTGTCATTTTTAACTCGCCTAGCTAGGTTGAAGATCCCATTGGGATTGTCAGTGTTACACACTTGTTCGAGGACCAGGTCCTTAATGCGAATTTTAGCATTGTAAATAACTCTTTTGGCAGTTCGTTTAGCTGCCTGGTATTCCTCCTTGCTGCCTCCTTTCTTCCATGTTTTGAAGTATCTCCTTTTCTCTTTCACAGCATGTTCTACCTCATCGTTCCACCACCAGGAGGTCTTATTCCTGGGGTGACCCTTTGTTTTCCCACAGACTTTGTCAGTGGCAGCGATAAGGCTATGCTTAAGAAAGTTCCATTGACTATTTACATCGTTAGACCTAGCTTCCTTATTTCTATTCATTTCCTCCAGTTCACTATCACTATGAAACCTATCCCTAACTTCCTTGTTCTTCAGCAGCCACACTTTCCTTTTGGGTATGTTGTTGTTGTTTTTTTGTTTTTGTTTTTTCTATATTCCAACTTACTTCCTCTCGGGCATAGGCTGAGAGCCTTAACATTCACTGCTTTACAATGAACAGTGAAGCCCGTGAGGTCTTGTTCCAGTCTAGGGAGTGAGACATGTGAAGCACGTAGAGTACAATGAGCACCTGCCATCTTGCCTTCACATGAGGCACGGTGCTCACTCATGGCCCGAAACAACCCCATCTCTGAAGCCACCTCGTTCCCGTGCTTCACTGTCTCACCCCCTACACTCAGACTCTCACTCTTACACACACACAACGCCACCTGTTGAGCAGATAACTCACCAGGCATTGCACCCCTATAGCATATTTTGAATATGGGAATATTCATACAGTGCTATTTAATCAGGGAACAATGAGGGTATTTTATTGACGTTTCGGTGGGCTTGTGGTAATGCACTGATACTAGGTACAGCACAAATTCCATCCCAATAATATCTTCGCATTGATACATCGGGATTTGAACCCGGGACCTTTGGATTACCAGGCCAGTGGCAAGACCACTCCACCACACCTCCTTCTTGCGCTTAGGATCTCTGTATAAGCTCATGTCGCACACAAGTAGCTTATGCTGGGGGATACATTCTTCGCTCGGGATGACCTTTACATCTCGAACTAGTTTCAGTCTTTCCTGTTAACCAAGATGTAATCTATCTGGCTACTGGAGACCCCAGAGTTATATGTGATCAGGTGGCTCTGTCTTTTCTTGAACTTTGTGTTACACACAACCATGTTGAGTGCAACGCAGGACTCCAATATATATTCGCCTTCCGTAACCATTTCCTCCATGTACCCCCTCGTATCCATCTGCAGATGCTCCCACGTGACCATTGAGGTCCCACCCCACGATTGTTATTTCATTCTCCGAGAGGCCTGAAATGACACTGACTGTGTCATTCCAGAAGTCCTCTTTTATCTCTTTCTGTAAACTAGCCTGTGGGGCATATGCAGATATCACATTCAGAATTCTTTCACCAACTTTCAACTTCAAAACAATCAGCCTTTCACTAACTCTCATAATCTGAAGCACACTTTCCGCCAGCTCTTCAGCCACCAGAACACCCACTCCTCCTTTCGCTTTATCAGTCTCCACACCCATCCAGTATATCCTATATCTTTTCCTCCTTCCGACAATCCACTGTACCCCATGCCTCTTCCAGAGTGTTTCCTGGGTACAGCAGACGTCCACTCGCCTCCTCTCACACATCTCAGCCACTTCATTCGCACGCAGATTCAAACTACCAACATTCACACTAGCAAGTCTGAGTTTGTAGGGGGCATTTGTCCTTGTCCTGTGCGGTTTTGATTCATCGGACTTACGTTTATTTTCTTTGGTTTTAGTCATAGTTAGGTAGGTTTGGCACCCCCGCCCCAGAACTCCGGCTCCAGTCTACCGCGGGACCATTCCCAGCACCATCCCCCCAGAGATTACAAGGGGGTAGGATCCAGTGGCCTCAGTACGCCCCACCAGAACCAGCCGCAGGGACGCACCCCGTGCGCGTACACGGCACTACGACTGGCCTGGTATTTTTCGCCCAATGACAGGGCAGCCTCCTGGAGTGCTACCACCAGGTTCGGGCCCCTATACTATTGGGCAGAAAGTGCCAGTCCGGGGAAACACTACGTACTGTACCCTCTGGATCCATTTCGTCCAGGTTGGGCCCAGGGCCGGGTCCAGAGGAAGCGACACCCACCGCCAGTGTGCCGCCAATAGGCAACTTGGAGCAAGTACAATGAAGCCCTGCCACAGCACTGTCAAATAAAGACAATGCCAGCGCCAATAACAAGGCTTCATTGTATAATGATGGCTACTTGGTCCGCAAGTCTAACACCATCCCCCCTATTAGTCGCCTTGTACGACACGCAGTAGGATGCGTGAGGCATATTCTTTTTTTCCTCCACCATTAGATGAAGGCCCCCTTACCCCCTGGGGGCCACCCTTTATAAGGGCTGCTTCACTCGTCAAGTTTTTGGATTCGAGATCAGCACGTATAGTCCGACCCAAGATCTTCCTCGGTCCACCCCTTGGTGTAGCTCCCTCCACAATCACAGACCTGCATCTTTTCACCCCAATTTTGTTCATCCATTCTCTCCACATAACCATACCATCCCAGTCTACTTGTACGCATCTCCTCGCTAATACTTTTTATACCTAAGCGTCTCCTCAGCTCATCATTTGTTATTCTATCCTGCAGTTTGGCCCCACACATCCATCTCACCATTCTCATCTCATTATGTTCTATTCTGTTGACATCTATCTATCTATCTATTGCCTGACGCCGCGATCCCCGAAGGGGTGGCCACGAACGAACCGCCCCCATGCACCTCTGTCCCCAGTCAGTCGACGCCCCTCCCCCCAACCAGCACCGCCTTCGTTCATGTAGTTCCTCACTCCATCCTTCCACCTCATATTCGGTCTACCTCTCCCCCTCTGTCCCTCCACCTCGCTCTCGTACACCCTCTTAGTCATTCTCTCGCTTTCCATACGTTCCATATGGCCGAACCATCTCAAGTTGTTCCTTTTCACACTTTCCAGCACATCTACCTCCACACCACACCTCCTTCTTACTTCCTCATTAGTCTGTCTATCCCTCCATGTAACTCCGCACGCACTCCTTAAGTAATTCATTTCCACTGCTCTCACTCTTGGTCTGAGTCTCTCAACCAACGTCCATGCTTCGCTTCCGTAAGTCAGTGTCGGGATTACCACACTGTCATGCAAGGACTTCTTCACTTCCATACTGACCACCCTATTTCTTGTTACTGCTTTTAGCGTTCCTACAACCCTCTTCCCCTGTTGTACCCTCTCCCGCACCTCTTCATCCATAGTCCCATCTTTACTCAACACACTGCCCAGATACTTAAAAGAGTTGACGATCTCCATAGCCTGACCGTTCAGCTTCACCTCACACTCTGTTGACATCCTCTACTTTAACAGCCCATGTTTCTGAGGCATACGTCATTGCATTTCTAACACATGAGGCATACACCTTTCCCTTCAGGGGAAGAGGCATTCTTTTCATGGTCAGAATTGGCAGCAGTTCTCTGAACATCCGCCAGCCACATCTAATTCTAGCGACAGTGGCAGCCTCGGCCCCACCACCGGCAGAGATGGTATCTCCTAGGTAACAGAACTTGTCCACCAGCTCCAATGACTCATTTCCAAAATTCACAGCCAGAGGATCATTATTAAACACAAGCTCGCCCTTGCACACTACACACTCTAATTTCTTGATTTCTGACTTATCCTTCGGCAGGGGTCCTTATATTCTACTACAGCGCTTACTCCCATGGTGCACCCAACATCGACAGACGCTACACCGAATCAAGTTAGTGCCCACACCCTTTCCACACACTGCACATGGATATGCACCGCTCTTTTCCACATTGCCTCGTCTTAATCTACAATACATAACCTTAGTTTTGTTAATAATGACTCTTAAACCCTTCCTTGCCGTGCCCTCTCTCCATCTTCTGAATTTGGCCTCAGCATCTTACACATTGTCAGCTATTAGGACTAAATCGTCTGCATTAAACAGTTCCCACGGGAGTCCGGATCTAAAATCTCTAGACAGTGCCTCCAGGACCATAATAAAGAATAGGGGGCTTAACACTGAACCCTGATGAACTCCAACACGGACTGTGAACTCCTCACTCAGTACACCTTTCATCCTCACCGCAGTTCGCGAATCCTCATACATCTTCATTATCACACGCACCAGCCACTTTTACACACCAAGTTTCCTCATAGCCCACTGCACAACATCTCTAGGCACCCTGTCAAAGGCATCTCCAGGTCTACAAACACAAAGTAAAGATCCCTGCCTTTTAGTAAGTATCTTTCTTGTATCTGCCTGACTATGAAGATAGCATCGGTTGTACCACATCCTGGCATAAAACCAAACTGCATATCATCAATGGAGATGCTTTGCCTGATCAAACCCTCAAAGACTCTCTCACAGACCTTCATGATTTGATCAAGCATTTTCAGGCCCCTATAATTACCTCTACAGTACTCCCTCAAATTTTTCGAGAATATGATCGACATTGCAGCCCGCAAAATTCAAAATCGCAAATTTCAAATAACTAACCTTATGGGATTAATTTAATATGGTCGACATCTCATCATCGAGGGCCTATTTTTTGGTGATTTTCGTCCTTGTTTGTACACACATTATGACACATACACTTAATTATACATCCTACAATAAAGAAAAACACAGAAATACAGATTCAGGGGACCCAGGGCACAGGTAACACTTCAATTTTGCCCAAGGAAGTCAATTATGCGAGAGCATGAGAACATATACAGTTTCTTACAGTTTCTTACAGTTTCTTACAGTAGATCCTCTGGAAAAAGGCAAACTATGCCTGTGTATCCAGCTCAGTACCAGTACTTGCACTGCTGCGGTCGTTCACGGTGTTGGCGGCGGCGGTAGCAGACGCAACATTTTTACTTTTCTGTATTTTTGTTTTATAATCAAACTTCAAATCTTGTCTTCCCCATGCTTTATCAAGATTACTTTCAAACTCCCTTATTGATTCGGAATCGACTACATACTGGGGCAGTGCGTTCCATTCATTTACCACTCTATCACAAAATGAGTTCTTTGCCTTCTCAAGCCTATTTCTTTCTTTGTAAATTTTCTTAGAGTGTCCTCTCGTTCTTGTTCCCTCCCGCATCAAGAAGATACCTTCACACACATCCTCATCGTACTTTCCTGACACTATCTTAAAAGTCTCTATCATATCCCCTCTCTTTCTCCTATATGCCAGTGTTGGAAGCCCCAGTGTCCTCAACCTCTGCTCATAGCCCGCGTTCTTCAACGTTGGTACCAGCTTGCTAGCTCTCCTCTGCACTTTCTCCACTGCTTCTATATCCTTTACCATATATGGAGCCCACACCTGGTTCGCATATTCCAGGTGCGGCCTAACCAGCGCTGTATAGAGATTCCTGAAGATTTCTTCGTCAAGTGACACAAATGTCCTCCTTATCAGCCCTACAATTCTATTGGCTTTGTTTATCTTTTCCGCTAAATGTTCTGAGAAATTTAACTTATTGTCTATCACTACTCCTATATCCTTTTCTGCATTCACTTCCTCCATCGCTTCATACATACTGTATCCTACCTTGTCTATCTTGCTGGTCCCAATCCGCATGTACTTGCATTTTTTTGGATGAAAAGGCATTAACCAATGCTCAGACCATGCCTTCATGCCCTCCACATCTCCTTGAAGCAAACCCATATCTTCCTTACTCCTCACTCTTCTATACAGCTTAGTGTCATCAGCATACAGGTATACCTCACTTCCATTAGTTATAACTTCAGGCAAGTCGTTGATAAATATAATGAACAGCAGTGGTCCCAACACAGATCCCTGAGGTACCCCACTTGTAATTTCCCTCCACCCCGAGCCTATTCCATTCACCAGTACCCTCTGTCTCCGATCTTTCAGGAAGGCTTCTATCCATTTCACACATTTCTCCCCTATATTATAGCTTCTAACTTTCTCTATTAACCTTTTATGTGGGACCTTATCGAAGGCCTTCATAAAATCGCAATACTGTATACCACGTCTATTACATCACCATCTCCTAGAATTTGCATCCAATCATCTACCACCTTAACCCTTAAAAAGCGGCTCACCACATAAGTCGAGTTGAAAAAACTGGCAAAAAACGGGTGAAAAAAGGGTGGAAATCGAGTGAAAATGGGTGGGATAGTAATGATCCATACGTCCGACATCTGTGGCCTCCCGGCCCACACTAACTCCAGTTCCCCCACCGCGCGTGAGGATGACAGTGTAACCAATAGTTCGCTAAAAGTGAACAAGGTAGCAAAATCAGCTAAACTTCCATCTTCGAGGTAACACTGTCAGTGCTCCACGAGTGCTACGTAGCTGTATGTGGCGTCATTGTGTAGCGATTTCCACCTAGTTTTCGGCGCAATACAGTTCCTTTCATACTGATGGTTGATATAGCAGTCAGAACGGCCCAGAAAGGCCCAAAACGGCCACAGAGCACCCGCTAGAGGAGGGTTAATTAGCTGTAATACCGTCGACCTCCCCAGCAAGAATCCGAACTGTCTCCCACTGAAAAGTTGGTTTGACTTCATATGATCCATTATTCCTTCTCTAATTACCGTTTCCATTAGTTTACACACAACACTTGTCAAACTGACTGGTCTATAATTCCCTGGGACATTTCTCTTTCCCTTCTTAAATATAGCTGTTATGTTCGCCTCTCTCCAGTCCATCGGGATTTGTCCTGTATTAAATGATACCTCAAATAACATTTTCAATGGCTCTACTAACATCTCCCCTCCTTCCTTTATGATTCTTGGGTGTATCCCATCCGGTCCCGGTGACTTACTTCTGTTCATTTTTTCTATAGCCCTTCTTATTCTAGCATGGGAAAACTCTATTAATTCTAGTGCCGGTGCCTGTAGGAGCCTATAGGAGCGTGGGAGAATCTATAAACAGTAAACAATGGGCCGCAGGGTGGCCCGACGTCACGACCCTGCTACCCCTCCCCCCCCGAAAACTAGTGCGGAAACCCCGTATCATTTGGCGCCACCCGCAAAACTCAAGTAATATCGCACATATCAAGTCCCGCAAAAAAGGTCAAATCTTGGGTCCCGTTCGCAAAATCGAAATTTCGCAAATTTGAAAGACGCAAAATTCGAGGGACTACTGTATTTGGCGCATCCCCTTTTCCTTTGTATATATTTACTATTACACTTTTGTGCCAATCTTCGGGGATTTTCTCCTCTTTAATAATGGTGTTTATAATGCAACCTAATCTAACTGGTTAAAGTGTAGTACATACTAGTAACATCACATATTACCTTCAATAGATCTTCCTGCACCTTGTTCTTCTCTCTGAGTGCAGAGTCCCATTCAGTGATGGCCTTGGTACACTGCTGCTTCAGACAGTTCTTCTCTCGCACAGCCTCGTTGCACTCTCGCAACATTTCGTCGTACTGTTTCTTTAATCGTGAGACTTCTTCCTGTAATGGAATAGTGAATTAGTGAACAAATTAAACTATGCTCTATGTCTGCTTAGTTCAGTAACGGCCCGTCCACCTCACCTGCAGTCGTGGTTATTTGTCTACAATAGTAAAAAATAACAAAGCACTATTCCGTAATCTCATTCTAAAATTATACATTACTGGTACCTTTCTTTTTCCAAAATAATTAAATAATATAGTACAATGACAAAGCACCCACCTGAGAAAGTTTAAAGTTGGAGATCAAAAGTCATCAAAATAGACAATTTAATACATGTAGTACTCTAGCTTGTAGATCGTAATACAGTATAACAAAATACTGTAGACAAAAAAATAAGTACCCTAGAATGAAGATAATAATATAGTAATGTACTGTAAACAATAATATAACTAGCTTAGAGATCAACAACAGAACACCCACTTGAGTATGTTCTAACTTGGAGATCATATTATATAATATAGCAATGTACACAATAACACTACTCTAGCTGGAGATAAAAATATAGCAAAAATAGTACTCTAGCCTGGAGATCAACAACAGAATACCCACCTGAGTAAGTTCTAGCTTGGAGGTGTTGTTGGAATGTGAGGCAACCAGGTCCGAGTACCTCTTGCGCAGTGAATCGTATTCGTCCTTGATGGCTTCGTATTTCCTCATGGTGGTCATGTATAGCTGGTTGATGGCCTCTCCTGAACCCTCCTGGCTGATGGCTTCCTGTATGGGGGGCATGCCAGACACCCGCGGGAAAATATTAGTCACACGCTTTATCAAGTTTAACTTTTTACATGCTACATCTAATTTATGAAACTTCATTTGCACGCTACGTCTAAAAACCTAACCCTTTCAATCAGATCACTATCGGTTGAACAGCTGTTTCAGGTCTTGCACAGATATGCCAAAACATGGACTAGCCATTCAACTCATATTGATACTGATTTTAAATTAATTTCTTTGGCTATCTCATGATGGTTTGCTTCAGCTTAGGAGGGGCCTATGAGAGTAAACAGGTATTTAATTATATGAATAAGTTCACTCCTAAATTGAATACAATCATTTGGTGGCAACTGAAATAATATTAAATTTGGCAAAATCTGATTGAAAGGATTTATACAAATAAAATAAAATGGGATGCATGGTTGCCCAAAACAATATCCAGGCATAAACAATGTTGATAATATGGATACAAGGCATAACACGGGTGAAGCATTCTTTACGACGATAATAATGATAACGGGAACAAGGCACGACACACAGAGTTACATAAGAACATAAGAAAATGGAAGTCTGCAGAAAGCCGATCAGCCCACACAAGGCAGATCCCTGTCACACCCAATCCCAACTACAAGGCTTAATTATAGACCCAACTCACCAATACCCTGAGGATAGACCTCGCCAAAATGGTCAGAGATCAACACAAGATTACGGGGGTCTACAGCCTATATTTAATTAATCGTATATAAATAAATATAAGTAAATAAAAATAATCAATAATGTAGGATTGTGCTCAATTCATAGAAAAGTCAGAATATACAGAAATATGCAGAATCATCACATCTATTTTATTGGCATATAAATTTACTCGGAACAGAAATATAAAATTAATAGAAATCTAGTTTTCTAATAGCTGTATTTGCATAGCACACAATCACTACCAGTAGTTCAATGTTATAAATTTGATAATTTTTCATAGCGGCATTAATAAATAAATGGTTTCTCTTCAATAGCCTATCCTTTAACCTATCAAGTGCGCATGGGGGTAATTGGAAACGTCCCCCTGTGCTGACGTATTTGAGGTGTTTCCGTCACTAAAATATTCATTGTACCATTAATAGCATTAATACTTATCCATATGCGCCTATTATGGGTTGATTATAAAGGTATTAACCTGAAACAACAATAAAACGAGTGAAAACAGCGTTTGGATGGTCAAAATCGGAGATATAGCCCGCGAGTTGTATAATGTATGGGTGAGGCAAGCTGCTTTCCCGCCAATTTCCCCCAAGGCCACTGAGACACAGTCGATCGATACTCTCTCTCTCTCTCTTGCACTCGCTTGCCATCAGTGATGACAACACCCTGCTTGCAACTCGCTAATGTTAGCACGAAAATATACCTCAGAATAAGGGAATAACAGGGAAAATAGGTGATAACTGAAGGAGAGGAGGAAAGTGGGGAAGGAGGGGAGGTAGAGGACTGAGATTTTGCATGGCCCAGGGGCCAAAAAAAAAAATAAAAAAATAAAAAAATAAAAATAAACAAAATATTTTTTTTTCGATGTCAAAAGTTGATTTTTTTTTTCACTCACTCTTAAGAGTCTCCCAGCAGTCCGCCAGGGGAACTCTTAAGAGTCTCCCAGCAGTTCCCGGGTTAATACCCATTCTGAATGCGCAGGTTATTTTGGATTTCTGGATACAGTAATATAATTCCAGATGTGTGTTCTACTGTACTGCACTGTATATGCATATTTTTTCACCAACCAACTTCACTTCTAAACTCAATTAATGAAATCAACAAATACATGTGACACTCCAAGGACTCGAACCTAGAATACTCACACCGAAATTCCGCGCATTTATGCCAGTGCAATAATTCTGCATATTCCGGTCATTCACTAATATAATGGACATCGTTATTTATAGGTACCGTAATTACACATTTTCAAGAAAGGCATTACTGTAATAGAAATATGCAGTGATTAAGGGGGCCCACCTTGTTTTTTTTTTTCTCTCTCTCTCCCTCTCTTGCTGGGTTGTATTCATTCTGTCCCATTCAGCCTACTGTTTTAAGACGTTTATCCCCATCCAGGTCTCAATTTTTTCCTGGCGAGCGGTAGTAAGCCAGCATATTTTTTGTAACATTTTTGTCAGCAGGCTAAATTTGTAAATTTTTCGATAGAAAAATTTCTCCGACAAAGCCGGATTTCTTCATACAATGGTGGCTCACAATTGCTCGCCAGGAATAAATCGACACCTAGATAGGGATAAACGTCTTAAAACAGTAGGCTGAGTGGGACCGAATGGATATAAGCCAGAGAAAGAGAGAAAAGGAGGGAAAAAAAAGCAGGTGCCACCCCTTAATGATGACACAAATACAAGAAAACACTATAGTCAATTCATTATGACAAGTCAAGAAATTGTGACCACTTGCCTCTTGTAACTCAGGGAGGGCTGGAGCAAACAGGTTGTAAATTTCCACACCTATTTACTATTTGACTCTTCCCAAAATGGTAGAGATATCAGTTTGATTACTCAAGTCCATTACGAGTTATGAGAGGTTACAGGTTAAGAATTCTGGCCTAGTTATAGTGAACCGACTATAGTATATGATAATGCACGCACCAGACATTGATAAAAACACTGGATATTGAGTTACAACAACCATTACACCTAACAAATATATCATCTCACTATAGGAAAAAACAAAAAATAATAATAAAAGAGGGCTTCCAAGATTCCTTAATACCAAACTGTAAATATGAGGACATGTAAACTGTAAACTGACATGCTAATCCTATAAAGTCCATACAGAAGTCCATGTATATAAGATCAAATAACATATGATGGGATAACTGGGCCACGCTCAATAAAGTAAATGGTTGTCTCAGGTTTTTGTAAAATTGTACTATTTTCTAAACCATCAGCTGCTCCTCAACTTCAGTACTCTCTTACTGTAACATTAACTCATAATTTTTTTTATATACACTGAAATTATCTCTGAATGTAACATAATGGTATAACTGTAACTTGGTAATTCAATTATTTTCTTAATTTAGATTGTAAATTATATACCAGTATTAATTTTCCAACGTTCAAGTAGAAAACAAATCGAGTGAGTAATATACAGACTAAGATATTATTAAAAAAATATATATATATAAATAAAAACAATAAAAATAAATAAAACCTGAGCTAGTGTTCATTAACTCTTTCAGCATGGTATTACCTTTATTTCATTCTACTCTGGTTATCATTACATAACTGTATTCAGCTTGGAAGTACAGTACTGTACAAGTATGTGGGATGCTAAACGGCTAACTGAAATAGCCTTTACAGTACTTCTAAAATTAATAGAGGTCCTTGCTAACCTACATAAAATCATATAATATTAGCCAGAGTAATATAGTGATGCCACCAATGTACTGAAAGGGTTAAATCTGCAGAGGCCAGTTTTCCATCCTCACATACTCATGAAGCATATTCGGCAAATTTAAAACAAACTGGGTACAGTATAGTGAACTTAACCCTATAAATCAGATGACAGATTTTAATATCATCCATTAATACCACCAGCCCCTTATATTCAGCTTAGGAAGAGCAGGTAGAAGCACATGGTTAACAAATACTTCCATAAACGTTTTCACTCCCAAGACACCATTCTTCAAGCTAGATAAAATCATCTGGTGGAAGCTGAAATCATATTTATTTTGGCGCCATCTGATTCAGGGGCTAACAATTAACAAAACATATTGAACCACCACACACAAGGAAACAAATATAGTAGTCAGGATATTATAGGAAATGCTGCCTGGAAGAAGACAATGTAAACCAGTGCCAAAAGATCACAATGAAGCATAAGCCATTAAACTAGTTGCAAAACCAAAGACAATGTCACATGCACCTAATTATTGTGTATCTAGCTTGCTCAAATCGGGTGCCTTTTCACTTTATTCCCTCTAATAAGAACATTCCACCAAGTACTTTTCTTGTAGTAACAATAATTATCTGACTTTATCTTACTTGTGTGTGTGTGCGCGCGCATTTATTGAACTGGTACATACAGTATAAGCAAGTGTAGATAACAGAAAATTTATATCATAAAATGTTTTGACGATTGTCCTTAAGTTCGGAAGAATATACAGTACTCTGAGAGCCATATAAAATTAGTTACACTCACTGATCTCCACTAGTATCTTCTAGTATGGTATCTGGTAAATCATGAGAGGTATCACTTATGTAGTCAAAACCAAAGTTTTTTCTACCTTTGTTCTAAGTACTGTAATGTCAAAACCAAAGCCACTGAAAGCTAGAACGCCTGGAAAACTGTATTAAAATAGTAGTGGTGGGAAGGAAGGCAAGAGGGTTTTAGTTGTTCAAGTATTCAATAAAATTGTATTAGGTTTAATATTTTTAACATTCCATCCACTACCACCCAGACTTGTGGTCACACAACCTAATGCCGTTCACACATACTGTATACCCAAACTCAAACACTAGTACTGTACTAGAGAAAGGTATTTGCAATCCGAGACACTTTCCATGGCTGGCCTCACTATACAAATAGATCCCTAATAAATTAAAATTATTAACTATAACCAGGCCAGGCTTTGAACCTAGGCCTGTAGCATAGCAGTTGAGCTACAAAATGACTACAGTACACCACCGAAGAGCTATAAAAGTGAAAAGTTTAATTTGAAACAAATTTCTTCCACTACCACCTGCTCCGTCTTGTGTTCATGCAGCCTAAGCCGTTCACACATACACTCACACTTTTTTTTAAACGTTTTTTTCCTGTACTAATCATGTTGATTATGCACGTAGAGTAACACAATACTGGTTTACATGAATTTATTCAATACAAATAACTAGGACACTAGGTGACCTGTGGTGCATTGGTTAGCACTCTCAGCTTACAACCGAAAGGTCTCAGGTTCGATTCTTGGGCCCGGTGAGACAGGATAGCCAGTTTCCTAAAACCCAATGCCTCTGTTCAGCTAAACAGTGAATTAGGTGCCTAGTGTTAGTGGACAGTTGTGGCATCCTCTCTAGAGCAGTAACTGTGGTAAGCCACAAAAATGTAGTAGCCCCTGTATTTGGTTAATAGCCACAGGCTTCAAGGGCTATGAGATGGAGATGAGTGCCAAGCTTTCCTTTGTCTAAGAACGCTTGCAGTATTTTATGGTATATTGATGCAGTATTTACCACCATGAACTCCCTGCTCAATAGCTGGGCTAAGGTGGGTGCCCTGATGATCAGAGACTTCAGTAAACAGTTGCCACAGATTTCTAGACTGCACCGTCCACCACAGCACTGGTGTCTGCCAAAGAGCAAACTGGCTGACCCGTGACTCGAACCCTCAACCTCACGGTTTGCAGGCAAGTGCTCTATCAACCGTGCTACAGCCTGTTTTATGTAACAATTACAAATAAATTATATTACACTGAAACTCCCTGATTTGTATTCAAAGTTTTAAAAATAAGGACAGGTGGGGGGGAAAAAATGGTTTAAACTAATCCACCTAAATTTTCCCTTGTCATACGAAAAATAATAACATCCTTAACAAAACTGAACAAAGCTTGAATATAGTTATTGTTTATGCGAGTAGAGGGTTTATTTACATTTCTGAAGCTGTTAAGTACTGTGGAGATCAGTGGTTACACTACAAACAACAAATGGCATTACTGTACTGTATTCCCATACATTTAAAAAAGTGGTAGGACACCAATTATAAAACACACGATTGCTGTAAAATAATTAGTTGGTTTAAACAGTATAAACAAATATTAAGTGTAAGCATGAAACATTAATAATACAAGACACTTACAAAACATCTTATAGTAATGTGTAGTCTACATACTGATTTTAAAATGTTGATAATCTAAACACTATCATGGTGAGGTAATAGAAACTTTCCAGATAAGTAAATATATACATCTACATATAAGTAAAAACTTCACAATTATAATAGAAAAATACCCAGGAATTAGGTGTACAATACAATATATAAAGGCAGATTTAACCGAAGAACCAATCAATGTACGTTTTCCCTGAAGGTCTGTTTATAAATAACGCATTCAAACTTGGGGAAATTATTTTACGAAAAAAGTTATCCAAGGAGCTAACCTTGCAAGAGATTTTTTATAATAAACAAGGTCAGACAATCTCTAACCCCTTCAGCATGATGGTACCTTTTTTATCTTACATTCTTGCAAACATTTGACAATTTTATGCAGTTTAAGGTTCAATATTATTCAGATGGTTTATCGAGATATTATTTACCCGAGTCTTAAGAGACCGATTATTAGGTAAAGAAAATTATCTAATGGTAGCCAGAATGAGACCAAAATTATATCATTGTACTGAAAGGGTTAACATGCTGCCAAAAGGGACGCTCATGTTAGTCACGTTTTCCGACTTTATGTCCGAATCATGTGACTGATGGTTAGAAACAACAGGGCATAGTGATATTCCAAAATCCTTGCCATTTTTACTTGCTTATTTTGAATTTTTTTGATGGGCAAATGTAATCTTTTTATTGTCCACATTGAGCACCTGCACCTTGTTTCAAACCATTAATCATATCATTTGGACACAATGTTCACGACTGGAGGCATGCCTATTTGGACAAAGGCCCGTATTCCTAGACAAATTCTATCGCTGCCAGGGATAATTACTATAATTTTGTCATATTCCTAGCCACTCGATATAAGATGCTAATTGTTATGATTGCCATAAGCGTACTGTAATAATGTTAAAAAATTTCTCCTTGCAATTACAATTAATATATCATATTACCCCCTTGTGTGCACGTAAGGCACACCTGCGTCTTCCTGGGATACTTAAAAGCCTTTGTGACCATCTAGGGAGTTTAGAAACCTTTAGTTTACTTTTTTCAACCCCTGCAGTTGTCTTTGAGCGAGCTTTTTGTCAGAAAAATTATTTTGGTGAACTAATTATGAGAATAGGAGAATTATATATATTTATAGTAAGCAGCATCTTAGGAGCTTGAAAGTGCTAACTGGCCTAGAATAAGGCAAATCTGTAGTAAATACCACCGACAATGATGGCGTTTGTCTTAAAAAACGGGCCAATATAATGCAAAAAGATAATCTCCAAAGGCACAGAGTATTGACACCAAAGAAATTCAGCAGTAAAGGTACCTGTTGGACTCGGGATGTAGTCTGATTGGCCTTTAGTGAAACACACCCATATAAAGCAAGCCTAGTCATAGAGTGATGCTCAAGAGGGAAACTAAGCTCAAATTCTGTTGTATATGCAGAAATAAAAGATTGGATATATATAAAAATATCAGAGTTAAAGGCAGCGATATACAACACGATCAAGTACATAAAGAACCATACAGAAAAGCAATACCATTACTGTATTAGCTTTTTCTACCAGTATATGTTAAGAGAAAAATAGCAATTAGGCCTATATGTACTACGTGTTCAATACTGTACAAATAAATAAACTAATATGTATAAATCAAGTACAACGGTATATTATGAGACCATAACTAAATGGGAATCTTGTATTTTTAACCCGGTGAGACCCAGCGTCGCACGTGTTGCGTCGGCAGTCTTTGATCACCAACTCCCAGCGACGCATCACGTGCGTCCGACATATAAAAAACACTTACGTGGCTCGTAAGGTAGGAAATGGCGGGAGAATAGGAGGGGGAGGTACCGTAGTGTGTGTGTGGGAGCCGGGCCAGTAGGTGTGAGCGGGCCGAGACAGCCGCGCGGCTGGTGGTGGTGGGCTTAGTGGGGATAGTTTACACCCCTAGTTCACCGCCACTTTGAACCTTCATTACTCCGGTCGTATGGGAGCTAGAGGCTTGAGATTTATGTGAGATACTCCTTAGGATGTATGCCGTACAATGCCATACTCAGTTTTTACCCTAGTGCTCCCGGGCGGGTGGTCATGCGGGGGAGACGAACTATTGAAACCCCCCCCCCCCCCGCCCCCCAAATGACCGAAATGAGTTTTTTTTTATTTTTGTCTTCATTTCTCACCATTCTCTTCCATTTTGGCTCAACAAATTTTTTTGAGGCTCCCCCCCCCAAAAAAAAAATGTCAGAGGTGATTTTTTTTTTTTTTTTTTCATTTCTCATCCTTGTCTTCCATTTTAGCAAACAAAAAAAAGAAGTGAAAATGGCTTGGGACTGGGGTGAACAAAATATTATAACTAGCCGGGGCTCAACGGGTTAACACATAACAAAACAGGAATCTTGTATTAAGTGAAGTAAAAATACAAAATACATATGTACTAATAGACAGCATAGTACGGAAATGTGGTGTTATGTTTCCTCTTAGTCAACCAAAGGGAAAAAAATAATGTGTAAAATACTGGTACTGTACCTGTATTGGAAAATGTAAGGGGAGTAAAATTCAATAGACCTTTTACTCTTTCAAATTTTTATGGAACCATATGATTATTGTGCCCTGCTTGTCAACAACAATAATAATAATAATAATAATAATACAAAATAAAAATAATAATAATAATCATCATCATCATCTGGTCCTTAATTATCTAAATCATCAGTTCTTCCAAAGTAATTCACTAGCACTCGGAGCACATTAAAACGCTACAATTTTGTTTCCAGCTGAAGACAAGAAGAACTAATGTCCAGAAATGCCAATAAAGACTATGGACAATAATACCATGTCTAAAGATATGCATTTTTTCAGTGGAAAAATGGTTCGTCTCTTCTTCAAATATTAGGATGAGTGTTATCAATTGAGGAGGAAATTGGCCACTGGTTCCTATCTTCAGAATATAGTACTCCTGTGCTCGGTATGTTTCTGGCCAAGGCCCCCACGGGGGTAAAGAAAATAGCAAAACAGTGGTCGAACTGTCATCCGGGTGAAGGGATGCTCTGGGTCAGTTGCTTCAGTGCTAATGATCTTAATCCATTTGGTGGAGGTGGCACTGTGGAGTGGAGCAGTGGGGGGTATGTCTGAGCCTGGAGGCAGTTTCTGCCATGGCCTTCCCTTTATGGGGGGCTTCCTTTGGAAGCAAGGCATGATTTATGTGTGTATGTATGTAAGAACATATTCTATTTTTATTTATTTCACTCCAACAGCAAACACCTCCCAATGAAATTAATGAAAGCATGTGATCCACCGGGATTCGAACCTGGGTTACCACATACAGACTCCAAGCACTCCAACCATTAGACATGGTTTGAAAGGATGAAACCTTAACTGTCATTTCTGGACATTGGCTCTTCTTGTACCTAGCTAGAGAATTATAACAGCAACACTGTCCATACACAAACTGCAATTGCCGAAGTGGTATCTGTGGCTATAGTCCTTTCCATCTTCCATCCAATGATGTCATTTTCATTTTAATATGGCATTTTGTGCTTACATACATACATACATACATACATTAAAGATTATGATCTACATATAAGTAGGTCAGTTTTATTTTTCACCGTATGGCATTCCAGGCAGCTCGGTCTTTGGCATCCCTCGTAGTCATTCCTTTGGATGCAAGATCAGTTTGTGCTACCTGATCCCATGTCTTTCTTGGTCTACCTCTCTTTGCGACTCCCTCCACGTTCATAGACTTGCTTTTCACAACTCAACTACTCACATCCATCCCTTCCACTTATCCACACCATCCAAGGCTCCAAGCATACTCCTATACATCTCCTCACTAATACTCTCTCTGCCTTTCATAGCAGACCCACATATCCATCTCACCATTCTCATTTAATTTTGTTTCATCCTATTTAAATCTTCCCTCTTGACTGGCTAGGCTTCGCTAGCATACACAATCACACTTCTAACACAAGTACAGTACTATATAACCACCCTTTAAATCGTAGGGTGAGCCCTTACATGGTCAGTAAAGGCAGCATCTACTTCTGACTCTTGCAACTGAGCAGGCCTCATCCCCACCATCAACAGCAATCATGTTGCCCAAGTAACAGAACTTATTGCCACATTCCAGGTGCACATCCCCGAACTTCACGCTACCAGGTGGATCTGGCACTGTCAAGACACCCACACATATGGCACATTCAAAGTTAACTGCCCATGACAAGGGACCCGCCCCTCAAGCCCCTACAGCTCTTATGCACCCATCCCTGGCATGTGCAACACTGGCTTGAATTACACACAATCCCCATTTTAGACAGGGCAAGGGAAACTACCATTCTATATCGCAGTTCTGCAGTCATTGCCACTGATCATGACTTTTGTCTTGCCTACGTTCACTCTTAAACCTTTATCTGCCATTCCCTCCCGCCACCTTGGGAACATTGTCTCAGCATCAGCCGCATCAGGTCATCTGCATAGAGCAGCTGCCTAGGGAGACCCAATCTGAACTCTCTCAACAGCGCCTCCAAGACAAACAAGAGCGGACTCAGGACTAAACCCTGGTGTACTCTAACATTTACCGATACTTATACTCTTTTATGAACAGGAATAAGCTAAATAATCAATTTAGTTACCACAGCAGATGGAAGCATATGAAAAAAGGTGGTTCATTTGTGGCCACCCCCTCGGGGATTAAGATGTCTGACAATGGATAAATACATTAGTTTAAAAAAATGGGTGATATAGTACAAGTTCTCTTTCTTAATTTAACTCTCTGTGTGACTGTTCAACTAAATATGACGCAAGATGTCTTAAGGGTTCTAGGTTAGCTATAAATTCAGGGAATATAAGTTCTGAACTTGTGACTCATGATGAGTATGGTAGTACTGAGTTAGTTAGATGATCAAGGCAAAACAATTCTGAAATGTTATGGGTTAGCTATATAAATATCAGGTAAGCTATATTCTACACAATTTACATGACCTCAATAGGCCACAGTAGCAATTGGCACCTATATTTATACTGCTATGATATATTATGTCAGGCACATATATGTAAATATATAAATATTGTTAATCTTCTCATTTCTTAATGTGATCAATGGTCTCCATATTCAAGAAGTAAACTGGAGCTATTGAATTCCACTGTGCAATAAAACAAATAAAAGGATATAGAGTTCTTCAAATACAGTTACCCCCTCTCTTTCAGACTAATCGGAAGGAGACTGTCCAGAAGCGACAACATTTCAAAAGTGTGAAACATCTCAGTCTTCCTTTACGAAAGACCGGGGTGACAATCCTAAATGAATATCGGGTGTCCGAACATTGCCTTGTCTTTCAGACTTAGCCTGAAAGATGGGCTAATGTTCAGACCTATATCTTATTGTTTTGACCAATGGCCTGTATTCCTAAACAAACCTAATAATTGTCAATGGTAAGTACTATGGTGTTGCTGTATTCTAATTTTCTAGGCAGTCAATAAGATATGCTAATTGTTGTAATGAGAGTACTGTAATAATATTTCAAGTTTTTCTCATTGCAATTACAACTAACGTATCATATTGACTGGCTAGGAATACAGCAAACTTATAATAATTACCAATGACAATGATGGAGTTTGTCTAGGAATACTTTGTAAAAATGAGAGGGGTAAAGTCTGACAGACACTTAGTCCGGAAGCCTTAGATTACCAGATCCTCAGAATCCAAAAGAGAGGGGTTTGTACAGTATACATTTATACCTGTAGGCAGTACTTGGAAAAAAAATCTATTACCATCAAATAAATTAGTGGAGAAGAATATAATTAAATACACATACAATATATCCCTACGACAGATATTTAAATCTAAAACCATCCAAAAAAATATGTGAGAGAGAAGGATATAATGCAGTACACATATATCCCTGCTACACAGTAGCTACTTCAAAAATCTAGAGCCATCAAAAAAACCAACTGTGTGCAAGACATGGACAGGACAGACAAAAGATGACTGATATTATGATTCACGTACACAGTTATGGGGCGCCATCAACAGTCACACAACTTACTATCACCGTCTCCTAAGTGTGGCACCAGAGAGAAACAGCTCTATTACAAGTAAATCAACAAAGTCACGCAGAAACAAAATGAGAAAAAAAAAATATATATATATATAGGCCGAGTCATTTATGGGTTTGGTCTATGAAACCTGAAGTATATAGAAAAAAATAATACAGAATTGTGTAGTCAAAGTAATTTAACGATACAGTATGCTTTGAATTTGTGTAACGGTTTTGCAGATATTTTTG
Organism: Paralithodes platypus; assembly: GCA_032716605.1. Taxonomy (NCBI): domain Eukaryota; kingdom Metazoa; phylum Arthropoda; class Malacostraca; order Decapoda; family Lithodidae; genus Paralithodes; species Paralithodes platypus. The sequence goes on along the minus strand of CM064509.1, from coordinate 60,082,663 downwards.
GGGTCTTAACAATAAATTAAGATTAATGATTCCTATGACCTCGATAGGCCTAAGTTAATTTTCGTCATATGTAAGTACAGTACACTGTCCTTTAATTAGGGAACAATATTCAGTTTGAAAGTTGTTAATGCTTCATTATTAAGTTATAAATTAAAACTATGATAATGAGAGAAAAATAGCAAAACAAATTTATGAGAATTTTTTTTAATTTAAAGTTTTATTTTCCGGAATTTAACAACAACTTTAATTAGGGAATTATTGTTATCTTATGTTACCTGCTTGGTCTTATCAAAATATGTAATTTTGGTGGGACAATGAGATGTGTGTATGATGGCATAATTTATAAAATATTCTGGCTAACATATTACTGATTACAGTACTAAGCTTAGGAAAGATCTTTAGGAATCAAAGGAGTACTGTAGAAATAATTTCAATTAACCCCCGACTCCAACAGGTCTTTTCTAAGCTGAATAAAATTATCTAATGATAGCCAAAATATAATAATATTGGTGTCCTTGTATAATTACTAGAAATCCTTTCTGAAATGAAAAAAAAATATATATATATCTATCAGCAGAAATTGCCAAAAACAAAAATCATAATCTGCTTGTAGATGCAATATGATCATGTCATTTATCATCGTCTATGATGGTGTTTTCTTTGTTTGAGGTTTTCAGAGAAGACTACTGCTCTCCAACAGCAAATCTTTATACTTCTAATATAATTTTAACATGTGCAATAAATTATTACTAATGTATTCCCCACTCTACCCTAAATTGCAAATGTTTACAATGAACAACAGTGTAAAAGAACTACTGTACAGTACATTATTACCTACAGTATATCTACTGTACTTCGTTTATTTTTTATTTTTTTTTAAATCGTAGTTTAACCAGACCACTGAGCTACAGAACGCAACTCTTATTTTGGCCACTTTGGCTATTGCTCAATGAATTTCCTCAACATTAGAAGGATCCCTCTACTGATACTGCTCTCATCCATGTTTCCATCGCATATGGGAAATGTCTACTGTGGATATAAAACTAAATAGCTGCACTATTAACAGTAAGATCTCTAATCTTGAATATTTGAATCTCAAAACCACCTTAAAACTTGCCCTGTTCACAAATCTCAAGGAAATATCACTACATGTATTCTCTAAAGCCAGACGTTAGGCGATGCGCCGCTTTGCCATTTTTGTTACCCCAAAATCAGACATACAGTATAATATTTAGTATTTATATGGTATTTATTTCATAATTATATTTTGCTAAAGCGTTGTTTCCACATAGCGATTTTGATTAGTTCTTTTGCCTTTATATTGTCTTGTCCTCGTTTTGGTTAGTTTAGTTTCCAAGTTTTACATTATCGCAATATTAATCATTATAAATGTATAGAATGGTAAAAGTAAGAAGTTACATTCACCTTATAATAGTTGAATACAAGTTTAAGTGGCAGAATGTGGGTTCTGCGGCAATGCGGGAGCTACTGCGACTCAATAATGAGTACAGTACTGTACCATGTGTGTATGTATGTCTGCATGGAAGGAGGGGATATGTTGAATGACGTAATGTCCACGCGATCGATAATTTATAGTGCGTTCATGCATATGTGTATGACCCCACTACCCATACCCCCTCTCTCCCTACACACACACTCTTACTGATTATCGATCGTGTGGACATTACAGCACTCACCATACCCCCTCCCTCCATGCAGACCCACACATACGCACAGTACTCAATATAGAGTCATAGTAGCTAACGCATTGCCTCGGAACCCACATTCTATCAGCTTCTATTCAACTATTATAAGATGAATATACTGTAAATTTTTGTCTTTACCATTATATTTAATTATAATGATAAGTATACTATATGAAATGCTATTTGTCTGATTTGGGGGTATCACAAGTGATCATTGTCAGATTTGGTGTTTGCCGACTCGCCGGTCCATATTGTATTTTTCCCCATAAGATGTTAACTTTGTATCTTGAATATTCAAATTTTGCAAGTTTTTTTTTTCCGGTCCCTATTGCTTTCAAGATTGGAGATCTTACTGTATGCAAAAAATCAACCATTAAGTAAACAATACAAATACTGTATGGTACTCTGTAGCTAGATCTAAAACAAATCTAGAATATCATTAATTCACTATCACAACTCCATATATGTATATATTATACATTTGAATTTTCCTTTACTTTAAACATGGTGCATGGTCAACTTGTCAGCTTCTACACTATGCTGTTGGACTCTTCGGATCCAATAACAGTTTAGCAAACATAACATAATTAGATAGTTTTTTTTTTTTTTTTTATACACAGAGAGTACATTTTTTTTTTTTTTTTTATACACAGAGAGTACAGTATCATATTATATATCAGTACCTAGCTGGGAATCAAACCATGACCCTACCAACCGCGCTACGGCCTGTGGCCATAAAATACTCTCTCATCATAAGATTAGTGTACAATATATGCTTTAATGTTCTGCTCATAATTAGTATATTATTTGATATATATAGTATTTATGTAATGTGATAAAAGATTTACAAAGTCTACGAATGTCAGTTTCCGAACGATGAGTAATATAATTTCTCCTAGTTAACAGAATGTATACAGTAATTTCAAAGTAATCAACATGCACCAGAATTTATACAATATATATTTAATAGTTCACGAATAAGATGTTAGTAAAATTTAATTTAAATTAATAATTTATAATGAATTTGTAGCTTAAAGAACATTTAAAATTTTCAACCATCAATAGTGATTTAATTAGGTAAAATAATTCAGCAACTAAAAATAGATGAATATTCTTCATGGAAATTGAAATATTTTAGTATTCATGCTTAACACAAGTAATTTCAAGAATATGATTTATTGCATGATTTATACTCAATCATTCATTAAAAAGCAACAATTAAGGCAAATAAATAAATGAATAAGTGTGGATAGTGGTAAAGAGGCGTCAAAGGGAATAGTAATAATCAGGAACTAGACTCCAATAAATGACTCAGAATATAGTCTAGCCCACCAAGTTTCTCTGGCTCTTCACGTATACAATGCAAAGTCAACAACACAACAGCCGTTACTGCATTCACCACCAAACCTGTAAAACACCAATACACCTTCAGTACAGTACAGTCAACCCTCGACTATCACGCATTTGACTATCAGGAATTACGGCACCTATTGTGAGTGATATCCGAGGGTTGACTTACACACTTTTATCGTTGAGCAGGATTTTTTTCACCAGGCAAAAAATTAAATCCCTTAGAAGTTGATATCTTGATAATGGAAAATTATAAAATTAGCATATTCTACATTACTGTATACTGATAGGTTTTCATAATTAACAATACATTTTGTTACAAATTTCCATAATAGCTGAGTAATCAAGATGGGAACATGGCAATTTACTGTCAGTTTAGGAAAAAACAAAACAAACTCTTGGTTTAATTTCTTCAGTAATATTAGGATGGTTCAATTTGGATATTGTATGTTTTGTGGTGATTCTTAGGATAGGTAGTGAATATGATACAGTGACGACTGAGGATATTGACGTTAGACTTTCCACCAACCCTAGTAATCAAATGAACGCTTACTGATTATGTTCTAGCTATTTCCATTCATTTATATTTGTATATTAGAAAGTACAGGACCTCCCAGTCAAAGGAATAAACTGAAAAATGTATATGCCTTTAATAGGAGGAGACCTATCACAAGCTAAATTAATATCTCTAAAAGTACAAAAAAGTAAATGAATAAATAAGCCATCATTTGATAGAAAAGGTTGGAGAATAAGGCTTACATTCCACTGTCACAAGCTAATCTTATTGCTTGGAAGATAAGTGCCGAGAGAAACAGATGGTGGGCTGAAGACGCTGACATAGTAGGAATTTCACTGGCAGTTCAATACCGACTTCCTTCTCTCATTGAAAAACCACCTGGCATATATATCTATGCTTTTAAGTAGCTTTATAAATTACAAACTATTTGTTTATACAATATTTTTTTTTAGGTACCTAGGGTAAATGCATAGTACAGTACTGTAAAGTATCTACAGTACCCTTTTTATTTTTATTTTTTTATATAGGTTTTTCAATTGACAACTATGTAACCTCTATAATAATAATTATATAGACACATTATATAGTAGCATTTTCATAGTAGTAAAGAAGAGTGGCCCTCTTACAAAACTACTTGGATGTAAAGACTGCTAAGTGGTCCTTCTTCAAGTGTAGAAAGCCAGCACAGAACAAATCTATTTGCCATAGTCATACAGTAAATTTGGTCTATAGCTCACAACACACTATTAGAAAGAACACATGTAGTACAGTATTCTTTCAATATTTCAATTACTATACTGTACAAGTGAGAAAAAGCAAATTGTGATTCACTTTGCTTCTGAAATTTGTTATCACCTAATTGCGGGTTATTGGTCTTATGAATGATATGAATGATGTTAATTAATAGGTATAAAACAAAATGTGTTTTTGTCATGCTGAATTATTTTGTTATTACAGTACTGTACCTGTTTATATTTCTATTAAGTCCTACAGTATGGGTGATGTCTCTTACATGTTATTCTAGCTACATTTAGATGATGATATGCAGTTTAAGAAGGTTGTGTGGAAGTCAAAAAGGTAATTGTGATGTTATACCAATTAAATTTCTAGCGATCAATCCTGAGAATAAAATAGTCTAACATTTTTCCAGAATAAAAGGAAAAAGACGTTGCCCGTACAGAAAGATAACAAGCATTGTATTGAAAATGTTCTCTGATTTGTGGTCTATAGTTCAAATTTCTCTGAATGAAAATATTCTTCTAATATGACTAAACGTATCAAATGATGCTACAATCATTCTTCTTCAAATCATCAGCTTCTCATGCTTCATTCACCATGCTAATAATATGGAAGCCAAGCAACACACTAATGCTGTAATGGAATAATCTGATGAAACTAAAGGTGATATAAAATTATGTGAAAAAAATTACTGAGTATGAAGACAATAAAAGCACGTCATTATCTCTAATTCATAAATGCTTAACAGTTAACTTTGCTTATGCATTAATAAAATTATCTGATCAAACACATTCTCACAAACACATGCACACCCAGACGCAAACACATTCACACATAAATATATATAAAATATATTATAAATTCAACAATTTATATAAGCTTACCACCGCAGTAGTACCTCTCTATGTTCATACTGCCATACTTTGTAATATAGCAAACTTAACCTAGTAAAAAAGGTTCTCTCTGTGGGTTCCATATTTAACCCCTGCACAGCGGGTGAAGTTTTCATACGTTCCTTCGCATTCTGGCAGCTACTGTACTCATACGTTCTGTATTTCTCGCTCTAAAAAGTGGTCCTGCGGAGGGAGCGGATGTCAGGATTGTTAGAGGCTACCAAGTTGGCCAACTCGCGTGATCTCAGTACTTGACAAATTATTGCAACCGGTCCATGCTAGTGCTTGCACTCACAGGGCGATTCTGGAATTCCGTGCAAAAACACCTTCACTTCCTGTCGTTACTGTAGGGGCTATAGGCAAGCTAACAACAAGATTGTTAGGTTTAGGTTAAGTAAAGCAGAGTAACCAGACCACTGCAACACGATTGTGGTGTCTACGTATAGGCCAGAACACAAACTTTCTTTCATATCTATTTTTCTTCTTTAGCTTTCTGTTTTACAGAGCGAGAAAGTTTTAAAAAATGCGAAAAATCATGAAAATGCCCACTGAAGAGGCACTTGGCAACACGCAAATAAAAAAAAATCTACTTCCTCTCGTAGCACGACATTGCAAATAATTAGCGAATATTTGCCGATGTCTGTGGTAACGTTGTGCGCTACAAAGCTCATTCTGGTGTAATTTTGAAGCTATTTTCTTCTAGTTTTTTGCTGAATACATTTAATTTTATTCAGGCACTTGATTAAACATTCAGGAGTGCCTGAATGAGCCCTATTATAGTGGAAATAAGCTTGGACTGAAAGGGTTAATAGGGCATCATGCCCATCCAAAATCTTTAATGTGGTCTATCAAGGCCATGGCAAATCCATACTTTTTCTACCTGTCGATCTTGAATGGCCTTGATGGATGCAGTTAAGATTTTGGATGGCCTCCATGAGCACCTATGTCTTATTTCTACCCACCATAACATGATTCAGACAAAAAGTCCACAACTGTGAAGATACTTATTGACTACTCCAGCAGATTCAATTGCCCAATTAGAGTTCCTTTAAGGTGTCACAAATAAAGCTTAGGCTGTTGACAAATAGTTTGAAATAATAATAGTAACTAATAAAGTTGGATGCATAAACGTTGACAGAGGTACTGCTGCTGGTGGGGTCCAATAACAACATGAATACCGTTAGTAAAATGTGAGACATGCAGAACGTGTCATTCAGTAAAAGGGGGCCCACCTGTCGCTTGAGCGGGAATCTAACCTTCTGAGGGCCAGTAAGGGAGAGAGAGAGAGAGAGGGGAGGAGGTTAGGAGGATACCAGTGTCAACGGGTTCAGTGTACTTCTCAGGCTCACCCAACTCCCGGCCAAGGCAAACCCAGGACTTCTAAGCTGTCTGGTCCCTAAATAACAACACTAACCATATCCTATATCAACTCTCAACAAGCAGACAAATACCTTATTTTTATATTTCATTCCAGCTACTACCAGAGTTTACTTCAGCAAGGAAAGGACCTCTAGAGTTTTTTTTCTTTTCTAACTCCTATACAGTACATGTATAAAATAATTTAGAGGGAGCTTAGAGCAAGATTATAAAAATATATGTACTCTGACGGAGAGTTGAATCACACTATCTGTTCATTAAAAGTAGGCAAAGATTTGTCCTCCCTTTTCACCAATTTGTTGACATTTAAAGACAGAAGAAAATATAATAACTATCCCCCTTTCAAGATAGTTTAAAATTATTTGTAGCATATTTGTACCACAGCCCATTTAAGATAAACACACTATAGTTTCTCTAACAGATACACTATTACTGGTACACTGTTCATTCCTTGCTTTAACATGGAGTAACTAAATGGATAAAGTGCTTGGCTAAGGTTCAGCAAGCCTGGGGTGTGTACAGTTGCAGACAAATATACCTGGTACAGTACTTGGGCTGTTATGGGTTGATGGGATTTAATGCTCTCACAGTTTTAGTAATGGTGTGTAGGTAAATGTATTAATGTACACTGTTGTTGTTAGAAATGCATGAGACCCTTTATGCATATCAACTTAATATTATGTGTAATTTAATGTGTATGGAGACTATAAACTTTAGGATATTAAAATAGTTACATAATGTGAGCAATACTAAACACAATAATGTGAACTGGGGTTTATAGCAATAGAAAACACCAGGTTTGGTTATCATTATTAACTACCGGTACCCATTTTGGTGATGGTCAAATACACTTATTACACCCAGCCCAATCAGTACCAGGTTCACGTGTCACCAGCTGTACAGTCTGAGAAAGTAGGGCAGGGGGGTGGGGGAAGAGGAGCAACTATGACGGCAACAGGGGATACTATTCTTCACCTTATATTTATATTATCATTCATCAGTTAAGGACGTCTCTAGATTCTCCGGAAGGCAAGCTAATTGAGGAAAGTTTGTCAGTTTTAGTTAACCCTTTCAATCAGATGATGCCAACATTTGTTATATTCAAGCTACCTGCAGACAATTTTCTTCAGCTTAGGAAGGACCTCAAGGTATCAAAGGGTTAAAAACTACCTCAACTAACTCTCTGATATGTTCTTCTTGAGTACAATAATAAAATTGTCAGAAGGTAGCTAATATATAACACAAATTGGCACTATCTGATTGAATGGGTTAAAGTAGTTAAACAGTAATATCTCAAATAAATTCACAACAGCTACACAAGCCACTGGAGAAAGGCTTGTCATATAATTTATAAGTGAGGGATCAAGTTATTCCTCACATGGCTGATAGGTGCTGTCTATTTATTATCTACAGATACTTGCTCCATTGTTGTCCTAAACTTGTAAGGGGTATAAAAGGAAAAAAAAAAAAATGCTGACTTACAATTAAATAGCTGTAGTAATTAGACTGTCCTATCATTGATGAATAGAAATATGCTTACATTTTTTTACCATAAGAAACATAATTTTGCATAATATGGAGTTGAAGACGTATATATAAAGTGTGGAAGAGTTCTGGGCCCAGATTTACTAACCAATACGAACTAAGTTACCAACAAAAGTGACCACAAAGGGGTGGAGATACGGAAGAATTAACACCTTAGGGGATAATTCTTCACACTTGTGGTCAATACTGTTGGTAACGTAGGTCATATTGGTAGGTAAATCTGGGCCCAGATGCCTTCCTATAGTCTATTCGCTGTAAGTAGGCGAAAAATCATGACCTCTAACCTCTGTAACTAAAATACGACTAGAGTAACCGAGATAATATTTCTACCATTTGGGAAGAGTCAGCCAGGGAATAGGTTAGAAAATTTACAGCCCATTTGCTCTACCCCTTTTTGAATTACAGAGGATAGAGGTCATGATTTCTCACCTACTTACAGTGAATAGACTATAATTAAGGGGAAACAGAGGACTCACACAGACTAAGGAAACTGGCTACACAAACAGGTATTCTTCACTTTAACAAATCAATCCAGACAACTTTTTTTATATCCGTCTAGCAACCGTCAGATGATTTTATTCAGCTTAAGATGGACATCAAGACTCGGTACATTAAAAACTATCTCAATTTATCCAGGGACCGTGAGATTCTTCAATGCAGATTTTTCAAGTTATTCAATTGAAATGTACAACTCAGTCATACAAATTTCTAAACACAAGAGTTAGAAATTTGAGCACATATTTAAAAAAAAAAATTGCGACATTCTTTTCTAAACGACAAGTCAATATATGAATGTACTACTGCAGGGATTTATTACAATCGTACTTACAGATATCCTTTTTCAATTGATGACAACTATTATTCATCTTCCTATCGGTACTACAAGCATCTCCCAATATTGTATTTCAGCGTAAGAAAAAATCCCTCTTAACTCAAAAGGTTTATAGCGTTTTTTAGTGTCCATTAACTTATGCGAGATCATTCCTTATCTGAATTAAATCATCTGTAGGTAGTGGAGATACAGTATCAAAAGTCATGTGATGAAAAGGACTAAGCAAAGAAGACCAGTGCAGTATTTCCATAGAACGTAAGATAGTAAGGAGGGGGTTCATGTAATTCAACAAATCTGGAAATGTACATCATATTTTTAAGAAGTCGGCAAAAATCGAACTGAACATCCATGCACATACTCTGAGGCTACTGACAATGTACGTCGCTTGATCATCACACAGATTCATTATCCAAATAGAAGCACCTCAATATTCACATTCTCACAGCATTGAACATGGCATGGCAAAGTTAAGTTAGTACTGTACCGAAAAATGGACTAACTTCGGACAGGGAGGTACACACCTGGATAACATATAGTAAATCACAGATTTGGGGAAATGGTTTGATATTATGGAATTATGGAAAAACAGTGCATATATACTTGTACATGTTTTTCCATAATAGTGAGCCATTATTCTCATAACTGCGGCTTATTCCATTTCACCCAGAAAGTCCGAAGTTACCTCACTGTCCAAAGTTAGCCTTTTTTACCGATACAGTATGATCATAAAGTATTTACTTAGCAGTATATACCACTCTTTTACTCTCAGTAGCTCTGTATTGGTAAATTTAATTTTTATGTTTTGACCATAATAAAAGTTGTCCATTATTCTTTATCAAGGTCCACTCCACACACCACTCCCAACCAATCATGTTAATTCATAATCATACTTATAAGGTGAGGATTTGCTGCCAAGTTAATTTAAACAGAGTATAGAGACCGTATTTACCACAGTGTATGATAGCAATTGGTGACTTCTCACAATCAACATGTATTCCTGAGGCTGGATACTCAAAACATTTATATCACATTGTAGCCCTCTGATTGTCATATCCTAATTGCTAACATCGTAATTCTAGCGCTATTCATAATCAAATACAAGCTTTAACTTGGCATAAGTTATGACGTGGTGGGCAAATATAAGTTATAAATTCATTGATATACTGTATTAAGCCTCCCAATTTGCCGTAACTTTTGAAATTTTTGAGTATCCAGGCCCTGATTTATAGGAGGCTTCTCACAAACAACAATGATATATTCCATGCTCTAGACACTCAAAAGAATTTATGATGTTTCATCTCCTTATGAACATCATATCTTTTATCTCTTGCACTGATAACACTCAAAACATCATAATTTGGTGTAATAAGTCATATGGTAACTGCCAAGTTCTTCTGAGTATGGGAAAGTTACGGCATCAATAACCATCAAAATAATGGCAGTATCCAATAACCACTGGCCCATATAACTTGAACCACATTGCAACTTACGGCAGCTTTTTGAGTATCAGGGCCCCTAATAAGAGGAAGTTATTCCAAAACACCATTAGGTACTGCAAAAGGCCAAAGTTCTCTCACACTCTTGCGATTGGTGAAGTCAAAATTACAGTATGGCAATGGAAAGCTTGAACACCTGAACAACTTGAACCTTAAATTCTTTTTCCCAGCACCCATATATACGATAAAAGTAATTCAGGCATTCAAGCTTTCAATATCTTTGGATTTACTTCACAAAGAGCAAAGGTTGAAGGGGTCTCACTATCACTTAGGTTCTGTATCCTTGCCTCCACCATCGGCTTCCCCGAAACGTTATAGACTGCATCACCGTTGATTCATTTAAACTCCGCATAGACAAATATCTCGCTTCAAACCCGCGACTGACTGCGTTTGTAAATGAATAACTTTATTTTATCCCCCCCTCGTTACTAACCCCTCTGTCCCCTACTAACTTCCTAATCCTGCCATGGACATTAGTTCCAGGGCAGTAATTCCCTTTCCAATGTTCCCTTACCCACTCTAAACCACTGTTTGGACACTTGATCCTCAGTGTTTTGGAGGACAAGCAACCTAGAAGGGTCGCTAGATCTGTTGTTGCTTGATTTCCTTTGTACTCCTTTGTACTCCTTTGAAAGTGATCACACGCAATCACACACAGTAAAAAAAAAAGTTCTCGTCTTCACCATTCAACATCTCTTGAAAGTAATCGTACACCAACGCACACATACAAAAATACAGACAAAATAATTACAATACAGTACTCCTGCTTTGCCATCAATATATACATGACAAATTTGCTTTACACAAGGAGCAGGAAAGGAAGTAAGATAAAGGGCAGAAATCTTAAACACAGGATGGGGCTTACTCTCCCCTTCTCCCACTAAATAAAGACACAGGAAAAGTGATGGGGTTTGCCGCAATTCCCACGGTTTAAGAGCACAGCCCAAAGTTTGCTGGCCAGAAAAATAGGAGAACTACGAGAGCTACAAAAGCCGAGATGCTCAACACCTAATGCTCGAAAGCCAAAAAATATGGAGTGGCAATTGACTGTTGGGCGAGTGAGGGGGGTGTTAGTAGAAAAGAGTGGGGGGTAACTGTGCTTAGCAAGAGAGGGGCGGGGGTGTTTTGAAATGTAACTGTGCATCAATCTTGGCGAATATATAATAAGAAAAATCACACAAAATACAAGGCACACCTACTGAAGTCCTTCTTTGCAGAGCCTTATGGTCTGTAAGTCTTGGAATAGAATTGGTCATTTATCACGGATTTGGAATACTAAATGGAGAGGCATCAATGGTATGCTTGGTAGTGGACAACAACATTATCAGTGAAATTATGGGAGTTAGCAGTGCAATGTCACTTGCAACTTTGTATCTCAGACTTTTGAGCAGTAGGTAGATTAGTTAACTCTAAAGATTAAGGAAAGACTAGTGTGTTGCATTATTTATGAAGACTCAAAGTTGCTCATCTAGTTACATATTTTGAGTGTGCAGACTGAGCTCACAGGAATTAAAAAAGGTGAGTATACCAAAAAAGTAATTGCTGTAAAACCAGTCACTTTGCCTGGGTTAGTGATTAGTTTTGTGACGCTCCATCTACGATCGAAAACGCTCGTACTAGTAGGTTGCTGACCTGCTGTTGCCGCCGGAGGTCTGCGATCTCTTTACGATCGTCCTCCATTATGGTCTGTAGGGAGGTTACTTCGCGCTCTAGTTTCTGTTTCTCCGCCACTACCTGAAATATAAACCATCATTAGTAAAAAAATAGGCCACAAAATTTGTGTGTGTGTGATACTCCTCAATTTTTCACTTTAAAAAATCTGAAAGATATTAAGAATATTAAGGTACTGTAGTGTTGTATTCAGTGTATATATTTACATCTGTATTTTATACAATGAAAAAGAGGCAAATCAAGGGTCCGAAACAGAAAGGTTTAGTTGTATTGTATGCCATATCGTACCAGTAGATTATTTTGATTGTGCTTTTTTATATCATAACATCGTTTTGATAAATCTTCAATACCGGATTGTTATTTCCACATGGTGATTATGATGTGTTCGTTTGTCATTATATTGTGATGTTTCTGGTTTTGGGTTGCAAGTTTTACATTTTAATCATACTGTACTATACTGTACAGTAATTAGGTACATAATTATCATGTAATAATACTGTATATAGTAAAGCTAAAACATTAATAACAAGATAAGACACCAACATCTGAAATGATTCTGCAAAGTGTAATCAGTGTGGGACACTTTGAAGTAATACTACAGTTCTGTACAAGTACAACACTACTGGTACCGTACCACTAATACTGAACGCACCTTTATTAGGAGAGTTTTGAGATATATTCATGCATGAAGCGGTAGAACAGAATATGTATGATGTGAATGCACTTTTTAGTTTCCTGCAGTAGTAAAATTAAAATAACATGAGTATATATTTTAAAACTTGACTTGGGTCCATAGTTTAAATGATTTTTGTAATTTAAATTAAGGTTTTTCTTGTTTGCAGTTGCACCTTTACCTTTTGATATAGAAATTTCCACCAAATTTTCAGCATTATTTGGGGGAAATAAAAAAAATAAAAAAAATGCTGAAAGGCAATCCTGTATGAGCTGTTACAATATTATGTAGTGTATGCTAGAAGGGTGGCGGTATAGCAGTGTTTGTCAGGAGTACATTAAAAAGCTGTATTAAATCAGGTATTAGACTAAATAACGATAATGAAAGTGTTTGGGTAGAGGTTAACGAAGGTAGTGAGACCATAGTTATTGGAGTTATGTATAGACCGCCAAATATGAGTAGAAATGACGGAACGTCATTATGGGAGGAAATTAAAATGGCATCAAGGTTTAGCAATGTGTGCATTATGGGGGATTTTAATTTTCCGAATATAGATTGGCAGCATCAAATAGGAGATTCTGATGAGTTTATAGAGGTAGTACAAGATAGTTTTTTATTTCAATTCATAGATACGCCGACTAGAGGTAATAATATTCTCGATTTAGTTTTCAGTAACAATGAACATATGGTAAATAATGTAGAGATAGGGGACCACCTAGGAAATAGTGACCACAATTCTGTGTCTTTTAATATACAATGGAAAGGTAATACCAGAGAGAATACAACATTAATACCTGATTTCAGAAAAGCCAATTATGGTGGGTTAAGAAGAGCCCTATTAGCGGACCCTATGGTCAAAAAATTAAGTCAATCTAGGTGTCCAAATGAGTGTACCCCTTCTCAGGCACCTGTCATCTTAAGTCAGGAAGAGACGTCAACCTTGGTAGATACATACGATAATTTTATCGAGTCAGTATTCAATGCACAAAATAAATATATCCTCAAAAGAAAATTTAGATCAACACAGAACCAACCCAAATGGATGAATAATAGACTATTAGATCTTCTAGGACAAAAGAGAGGAATATATAGAAAAATTAGGAAAGGCGAAATTCACCTACAGTACTTGCTTACTATCAGAATCTATCAAGACAGGTAAAAAAGGATATTAGGAAAGAAAAAAGAAATTATGAAATTAAGGTTGCCAATGACTCCAAAAATAATCCTAAAGCTTTTTACCAACTATATAAATCCAAGGTTAGAGATGTAATTGGTCCCCTTAAAACTTCGATAGGAGAAATGACAGAAAATTATTTAGAAATGTGCAGTACATTAAATAGTCAATTTCTTTCCGTTTTCACTAATGAAAATTTGGCACAGTTTCCAGAAGTCCATAAGGTATATAGCGATATTATAGAAAATAGGTTAAGTACGGTTACTATAAGTAGAAATGATGTGCTTAAGGAAATTGACAGACTGAAACCTCATAAATCGCCTGGTCCTGATGAGGTATATGCTAGAGTATTAAAAGAATGTAGGGATGAGTTAAGTTACCCATTAACATTTCTATTTAACAAGTCATTAGAGACAGGTATAGTTCCAGAAGCTTGGAAGCTTGCAAACATAGTTCCGATCTTCAAAAAGGTGACAAATCAATAGCATCCAATTACCGTCCCATTAGTTTTACATCAATCATAGGAAAGCTACTAGTCAATTATTGCTAGTAAAATTAGAAACCACTTAGATACATTTAATTTAATAAATTCTTCTCAGCATGGATTCACTCAGGGACGTTCTTGCCTTACTAATTTGCTTAGTTTTTTCTCAGAGGTATATGAAGCAGTAGATAATGACAAGTCATATGATATAATATATTTAGATTTCAGTAAAGCTTTCGACAGAGTCCCCCATGAGAGATTGATGAGAAAGGTTGAGGCACATGGAATAGGTGGGGCGTTGTTGGGATGGATTAGGTCATGGCTAATTGGTAGGAAGCAGAGAGTCAGCATAAATGGTACGAAGTCAGAATGGGGAGCAGTCAAAAGTGGTGTCCCCCAGGGATCTGTATTAGGTCCTCTGTTGTTTGTTATATACATAAATGACCTTGATTTAGGTATAACTAGTAGGATAAGTAAATTTGCAGACGATACCAAAATGGGGAGAACAATTGATTCAGATAGAGATATAGAGTGCCTCCAAAGGGATCTAGATACCTTACACGAATGGTCAGTAAATTGGCAGATGAAGTTTAACATTGACAAATGCAAGGTATTAAAGATAGGGAAGATGCATACAAATGTTAAATATAAACTAGCTAATATGGAATTAGAAAACTCAAATTGTGAGAAAGATCTAGGTGTGTTTGTTAGCAATGATTTGAAGCCTACAAAACAGTGTATAAGCGTTCGAAACAAGGCAAACAGGATTCTCGGGTTCATCTCTAGGAGTGTAACAGAACTGCTGATGTTATCTTAAAACTTTACTTGTCATTAGTGAGACCCCATATGGATTATGCTGTTCAATTTTGGTGTCCTTATTACAGAATGGACATAGATTCATTGGAGAGAGTACAACGTAGAATGACAAAAATTATCCATAATATTAGAAATCTTCCGTATAAAGAAAGGTTGAAGAAATTAGGCTTACATTCGTTAGAGAGACGCAGAGTTAGAGGGGACATGATAAGAGGTATTCAAGTGGGTTAGTGGGATTAATAAAGGGGACATGAAAAATGTACTAAAGCTCAGTGATAGCGAAAGAACTCGTACAAATGGTTTCAAATTAGATAAATTTCGTTTCAAGAAAGATCTAGGCAAATATTGGTTTGGTAACAGAGTTGTAGATAGGTGGAATAGGCTACCAAGTGCTATAGTGGGATCAAGAACGATAGGGAGCTTTAAGATACAATTAGATAGGCATATGGACGAGATGGGTTGGGTGTGAGGGTGATCTGTCAGGTGTGGCCCAGGTGTGGGGATCTGCAGATCCCCGTTTTTCTGACCTCTGACCGTTTCGGTGAGGTAAGTCCTAATGGTGTTTTTAAGCTGGGCTTATAATTAGGGTTGGGTGTGACAGGGATCTGCCTTGTGTGGGCTAATCGGCTTTCTGCAGACTCCCATTTTCTTATGTTCTTATGTTCTTATGCATGTATATACTCAGGCCCATTCCCCACTTTTCCTATTTTTTTTCTTCTGGGGGTGGCCGACTCAAGACAGAGCCCGAATAGGGACAACACAACAGAAAACAATGAACACACAAAAACAAAATACAAATTCACACACATCTATATGTAATGTATGTAATGGAAACAAATACTAAACCATACCGCACTTCTCGAATTAGTAGAATCCAAAGCATTCTGCCTCATCAACTCGCTTCCTCTTACTAGTTCCCTACAATTTCTTTCTACATGCCGCAATGTTGCATCACTTTCACTCTTCTATCGCTATTACAACAATCAGTGTTCTTCAGAGCTCTCTCAGTGCATATCCCCTCCCTTGCGGCGAGTGCAGGGCACTCGCCTTTCAACACAGTCCCATTCCTATTCTGTCCAGCTCTCCAACCCAAGAATTGGCAAATTTTCTGTCTTTCTTCTACTCAACAAGTGAACTCTGGAACTTTCTCCCTCAATCAATCTTTCCTTCTTCCTATGACTTAAGACTGCTTTAAACTTTGTGTGTCCCGGCATTTTTACTCCAACTTCCCTTGAATTTTGCTCTGTCACTCTTTTGGCTTTGGGGGAGACACTCATTACAGACATCCTGCCTTTTGTCTCCTTCATACACATAGAAACAAATATAGACCTATGCACAGTATGTATAATAAATTAATAATTCTTTATTTTGATGCTTAACTTATAGTGCAGTTTGGTACGGTACATAGGAATGAACAGAATTGTCTGTTCTCTATAGTATGCAATTACAATCGATTTTATCATTTAAAAGTTTATCAAGAACGATATCCAAAATCAAAGTTGCACAAATTAACACATTTAACACTATAATAACGGAGATATCATTAAGTTAAAACGAATAATTATAAAATAATAGCAATAGTTTCTGTGAGGTTACTATACAGACTCTTAGTGGACAGAGGTTTTGAGGCAAGTAAATTGTTCCATAAATTTAATCTTTTTAGGGTCAATTATTGTGACTGTATTCTAAAATTTGACATCAATAATTTTAATCAAGCATTTTTAACTTGAAGTTTCTTGTATAACCTCTGCTTACTTTTTGTCTGTATTTATTGTTTTTTGTCTGTATTTATTGTTTATCTTTTTCTTTTTCTATTATTAATATTAATATTGATGATTTTATAAATTTATTGTTCTTGTTAAAAGAGTACTCTTTGTTTAAATCTGTTGTTACTTCATATTTTGCAATTATTTGTCTTTATATTATATGTATTCATTGTCGATAGTATCAATTGCTTACTTTTGCGATTTCCTTAGTTTATTTGTGCTATAAATGTAGGTTATTTGTAGGGTAGTTATTGATAGGGGTCACTTGAGGCATGCTATGCTTACAGGTACCTACCCGATAGCACTATCGTTAGTGAGTGCTGTACTGTATTTTATATATTATTTTGTAATAGTATAGATATCTTATCAATATTTGTATTTTGTACTATTGTTAATGTCTTGTCATGTTGCAAATTTGATTTTAAATAATATTTTGACATTTAACATTTAGTTTCTTTATTCATGCAGAGTTTAGTAAAATTTGCCAGAACGTCCCGGACTTCCCAAACTTGACTACTTCCTTTAACGTGACGATAGTGCGTTGTTATATGTGCGATTAGTTTGCTTGGGAAACAGATTAACTTGCTCATGTAGTAATGTACACCCTGTGTGGTGGATTGTGTTCTTTTATTTAATAGTTTTCATTTTAGTAAGCGTTGTTTCCACATAGCGATTTTGATAATTTAATTTGACTTTATATTGTCCTTGTCCCAATTTTGGTTTGTTTAGTTTGCAAGTTTTACATTTTAACTGAGTCACGAGATTAGCCAAGTGTCTTATCCAATCACACGCTTTGATAAACTTGGACTACAGGATCAAAATCATGTGTTGTTTCTTATGAAATATTTCTTGGAGAGTGGTGTCAGTCTCCTGCAGGTATACAGTATACAGTAGAATAATAATACAGTATACAGTATGATCATTTTCAAAAACACACTCGCAGCATTACTGCTGATTATTTTCATCCCAAACTTTCAGAATACGCTTATATATCAATATAACAAAAATGTTATGTGAGAAATACATTTAAATATAGATTTAAAAAAATTAAATCTTAACACTTTCACGCACAGGCTGCAATTTTCGCACTTTCTGGGATACGGTACTTAAAAGCCTTTGTGACCATCAGGGGTGTTTAGAAACTTTTAGTTTAGTTACTTCAATCTCTGCAGTTGTCTTTGAGTGAGCTGTTGGCAGATTGAGAGAACTCTATTTCGAATGTTAAACGACAACTCCCGAGTCCACAGGATAGTGAGAGGGTTAACGTCCAGCTTTAGAATACCGGTAATCTTGAATCTTAACCCAAGCTTTCCCAATATACTGAGAGATTACAAGAATTTTTAGTAAAGGTTTTCAGGTTATGCGAAAGCAAACAATTTTGAAATTAATTTGAAAATCAGAATTTAAAAATAGTTCTCCCACAGTACAGTATTGTATTTGCATATACAGTAGTAGGCTACCATGCTATACAGTATAATGATAGGTACAGTCATTTTTCCGGTGTAGTGAAATATTCTTCCCCATGATATGTCGCCATGGTAAAGCAGTCGCAATGCCTTTACATTCGTGCCTAATCACAATTCTACCTCAATGTACTTTTACTTATTCTTATTGCATTAGGTTAGTTAATACAACAACAAAAATAAGTAAAAATACATTGATTAGCCTAGATAGAATCATGATTAGGTGTGAAAATCAACTCGTAACAGCTGCAGCCATGGCCTCCCTGGGAGCCGTTGCCTTCTATCAATAAATTCATATTATCTGGGAGCCATTGCCTTCTATCAATAAATTCATATTCTTATCAAATTAAATTATTGTTATTCAAACTTTCCCTATAAACGACAGCTCGGACCAGTTAGGTTCATACCCTGGATGACGATTTCAATAAGTCACGAGGGGAGGTGGGTGGGCAATCTCCCTACTGCCCTTATTATATCCCATGGCAACCTTAATAGCCTTCCTCCCCACTATCGGGGGTGGGGGAGGGGTGCGTTTTGAAAAATGTTGGGAATCGGATAATACTGCATTTTCGACGGGAATGACCCATAGAATAAGACGATTCTATTCGGAAAAAAAGAAAAGGTTAAATTCAAGCAACCTTTTGCGGTGATATTCACATGCTTGCGGTCACAACCGTTATGCGTTTTGTGTCTAATTATACATTTATTTTTCTTCCGAAATTATCCCATGGCCAGCTATTATTTGCACCCCTGCTGGCAATAAATGTGATGATGACAATAAGTCTTGAGGGGGTGAGAGGGGGAAACTCACTCTCAACCCAAAAGCGGTCAAATTAGAAGTGAACGTAACGGTCGTGACCCAGAGCGCGCGAATTGCCGCGAAGGTTGCTTGAAAAATACCAAATAAAATTGATCACCAAAAGTTATATTACTGTACCGTTCTTATCCAAATACAGTATACCAAAAACATTTAATACTGGTAGCCTAAAAACGCTGTGAAAATTAACAATATTCTTGGATCAATCAGCAAACTTCAAGAGTGTAGGCCTTTACCTGCAGATTCTCTGAATAAGGGTGATAACCATCCCTCCCCCACATACTTCCACAATTATTTTGTTATTTTCCTTTGGGAACCGATATATTTTGCGTTACCTTATTCAGGAAGCCCTACTGATGCACAGAATGCGGGGGTCTGGGGGTGAAGCCCCCAATTATGTTAAGTGCTTGGGAGTCGGTAAGGCACTCCGGACGTAAACAAAGTCACCCGCCATGGCTGTGACTGTCCACTTCGGAAAATTTACCATTTATAGTTATAGTTAGGGATAAAATTTGGTACCGGTATCAAGCAAGGAGCCGGTAGCGTTCAACAAGACTACATTAGCCTTATTTACCATGTTTTGTTTTTTTTCTTCAAGGAATATAGTGTTTTATAGTTGTTTTTCATGGTTTGAATGGAGGATTTGCATTAACTTATCCATTATCCATCAATCTGAAGATATGGCGTCATATGGTGCCATTTAGTGGGTGAATCGCGCTTTTCGGGAATTTTGGGGTTATTTTTCGGTGAAATCGGGTCAAGTTATCGATAACGAAATTCCTCCATGCGGACTATAATGAAAATAATATGGCGAGTTTACAGGTCCCTATTTTCCCTGATAAATTGTTTCTAATACAGTAGCGCCGATGTAGTGTCCTTAAATAATGTCAAGGAGTCTACTGCCGCGGTTCACACACACACAATGCGTTCGCTGCTTATTTTACCGTTTTTGGGGCTTCGCCCCACCTCGCCCCCAGGAGTCACTCATTGTCATTATCCTATATAATGCCAGCACAGGGCAAATAACAGTAAGGATGATGCTAGCGGTGTTCGCGTTTGACTGCTTTTATTTTTTTTTACGAAATTATCTCATGCCCAGCTGTTATTTGCCCCCCTGCTGGTAATATATATGATAATGACAATAAGTCATGGGGGGTGAGTCCTTAACCTATTATTGTATCTCATCATTCTTATGGCCGGTAACAAAACAATTTACCCAACAGCTGGCTGTGGGATACAATATTGGGTTGACCCCGCATGACTTATTGTCATCATCATATATAGCCTACAGTATTACCAGCAGGGGATAAATAGGGCCTAACAGATGGCGGTAGGATGATATCGTAAACAAAAATTCAAATTTATCGCAAACGTAACTGCGAGCGTGCAACTTATGTAAATAAAGCGACCTTTCGCCCTTCAACACCATCTTACCCGGGCCAAATAACTGCTGGCCGTGGGTTAATTCTATAACAAAATAAATAAAATGGCAAAATCTGACAAATAGAGCGTACAAATAACGCTGCGATAGGCCTAGTCTCGGTAGGATCCTGTGTAGCGGGAGGAACTGTTTTTCAGATGCCTATTTACTAAGAATCATTGGCAAGAATGTTAAGTGCGGGCGTACCGCCAGCCTTGTTTACACTACGCGTAGTGGTGTCGGACCTTTCCCATCATGTTCCCGTCTATTTTGACTGCCTTTGGATATAAAAATACATTAGCCTAACCAAACAACCTAACCTAACCTAACCTAGTATTCATGTAGTAATGCCAGGGGTCAAATAGCAGAAAATATAGCGTCGAAATAGACGCACAACATGATGACCGTACGCCCGATCACTACATCCATCCCGAATCATTGAACAATATATTTAACCTAACCTAGCCTAGCCTAGCCTAACCTAACCGGTAAACGGCGGTAATTATTACCGAAACTACCACTAATTATTTATCAATATTTGAAGGCTATTATAGAATAAGGATGTTGCAAAGATCATATTAAAATGAATTTCAATCTCCGGAGATACGTTTTATGTGCACTATACAGTATAAAGTACTGTAAAACCAAAAAACTCTCCCTATTTACTGCAGTGAAACTCTTATTAAGCTCCCTACTGTTATAATAGATGCTGATTTCGATAATCTTCAAGGACACTACATCCGCCCTATTAGAAACAATTTATTAGGGAAAATAGGAACCAATAGGACTAGACTCGCCATATTTTTCTCATTATAGTCCGCATGGAGGAATTTTGTTATAGACACTTGAAAAACCCGATTTCACAGAAAAATACACCAAAAATCTGTCAAAGATGTCAAATAGCGGGGGTGTAAGGGGCAGCAGCCCCCACCCATAATACTAGGATAGGTTAGGTAAGGTTGTTAAGTTAGGCTAATGTCCTTTCAAAGGGGTATAGGCTAGTAAACACTAGGATAGCCTATACCTGGTCAGAGGTAAGAAGTCCTGCTGTAGTCGGGATGGATGTAGTTACCGGGTTTACCACTACCGACATACAACATAAATCATCTATAAATACTTATAATAAAATAAATACTTATAAATCTATAATACTATGTTAGGTTAGGGTAATGTATTTTTGTATCCAAAGGCAAGGGTATTGTATTTTTGTATCCAAAGGCAAGGGTATTGTATTTTTGTATCCAAAGGCAGTCAAAATAGACGGGTACATGATGGTGAGCATCCGCATAGTGTAAACAAGACGGGCGGTACACCCGGTAACTACATTCTTGCCCTGTAGTCTCCTTGAATGCTACCCTGATTTCAATACCGGTAAGTCACAAGGGGGCCTTGCCCCTTGTGATTGATATAGGTCTAGGCTAGGCTAGGCCTTTATGGCATAGGCCTAGGCTAGGCCTTTATGGCATAGGCCTAGGCTAGGCCTTTATGGCATAGGCCTAGGCTAGGCCTTTTTGGTATAGGCCTAGGCTAGGCCTAGCTAGGTTATAGGCTATCATATCCATATGATCTAAGTAAACTTAACGTAAACCAATCCAATCAAGCTAACCTAGTAGTATTAGGCTAATGGGGGCTGCCAGTATTAGGCTAGGCCTATTGTGGGGTGGGAATGGTTAATAGGCTAGGCCTAGGGCGGCTATATCCTTTAGGCTAGGCTATAATGCATTTTCGACGATCATGACTTAGGCTATATACAGGAAACTTATAGGATACAGGAAGTATCGATGGGTCCGGTATCGGCTAGCCTATAGGCCTAAACTAGGATTAAACCGAATTAGCCTAGGCCTAGGCTATCCTTACTTTCTTCTTACCCGGATTGCTAGTCTACTAGGCTGGTTGAAGTCAAATTTATAAAGAAGTTTGGTAGATGGGCATGGCTGTCTCATAATAATATAGACACCCATGTGAGCAAGAGCATTTTGTTGACAACATTTCGCTTTTTTGCTTCTTCGGAGTTTGAGACGTTGAGTGAAGAACAATTGTTGTTGTTTTTGTCATTGGCGCCTTCTCCTACTCCTACGGGTGCGTTCAAAATGATCAATCGTACAATCGCTTTTGGTACATTGAACGCGAGTAGTACGGAATCGGCGATCGGGACGATTGTTACTGATTGAACAGAGCAATCGGTCCGAAAGAGGTGCTACATCATCCCAAGTCAATACAGTATTGTCTATCGGTCTTATTTCATGAATTTATACCTAAAATACTGCTAAACAGAAAGTTTAAGTACATTTGTTTACAATATGGCAGAACTTTATTGTACTTGGCTACTTAAAGGCATCCCCGCCCGAGCCATTACAAATGTAATAGAAAGGGATGTTGAAGAAATTCGACGGTTAAACCTTCGAATTAAGAAATTTGATTGTTCTAATCCAACGCGCGCACACACACACACCCCACACACACACATACGCACAACTTCGAAAGTTAAAGCTTCGAATTAAGAAATTAGTTTGTTCTAATCTAACACAAACACACGCACAATTTCGAAACGGTTTAACCTTCGAATTAAAGCTTCGATGGTTCTAATTATGCACACACACACAAATATAACATATGACCCAAAGATTAGCTTTGGGTCATATGTTCATATGTTTATTAGAAACACAATGCAACATCAAATGTATGACCCAAAGCTTCAAATTTGCTTTTAACCCAAACCTAACGCGTTGAGATATCGTGTATCCATCCCGATCCCTAATTAGGCCCCCTTGAAACATACGAAATCCCAAGCCAAATGTTGCCTCGATTTTGTGCGATTTGCAAACTTTTGGGTAAATCAATTGGCCTAAGTTATGTTTGGGTAGTTTTAGGTATATCTAGCGGTCCGTCTGCAGTCGTGTGTTTACGCTGAGGAACAGGCGACGGTCGAGTGTGGATCGACCAGCATTTATCCTTAAGGGAAATACTACTACAGTACTACTAATACTACTACTACTACCACCAATAATAATAATAATAATAATAATAATAATAATAATAATAATAATACAATAATAAACCACTTAATAACATCATACTTACTTCTTCATATTGCATTCTAAGGTTTTGCAGGGCAGTATAGGCTGCTCGCTCTTGCTTTCTATAATAATCAACCTCCTTCATCGTGTTCTCATACTTTCTTGTAATATCCATATTTTGCCTGAAAAGGGATTGTGCCATTATTTGTGTGTGGGTGTGGTGTAGTGTGGTGTGGATATGATATGGGTGTGGTACGGTGTGGATGTGATGTGAGAAGTGGGTGTGGTGTTAATGTGGCGTGGTGTGATATGGTGGATGTGCTGTGATGTGGTAGAGTGGGTGATGTGGGGTGGTGTATGTGTGGTGTGTTGAGTGTTTTACTGTGGGTGTGTTGTAGTGTGGGTGTGGTATAATGTAGTATGGTGTCTTAGGGGTATTGGATTTTAAGTATCGTCATATTTACACCAGTATTTGAGTAGCTTACAGTTAAATTCAATAGTTCATCGATAATACAAATTAAAAAAATAGTGTAATCTTAAGATGAAACTTTTTTTGGCATTTCTGTTCTTTCAAATTACTCGTTGACTACTGTTCTTCACATTGGGTTACAAAAACAAACTAGAGATTTTTTTTTTCTCACCTGAACTTACGAAATATTTCATCGAGGCTGTCAGTGAACTATTGAACCTGACTGTACATTCATTTTGTAGGTGATAGCATAATAATCGATGCAATCTTTAGATAACTATCTGCAGTAAATATAATAATTTAGCATTGGGTTCCATCAACAAACAATGTCAATTAAATTTGAAATAGGTAAAAGCTATAGTATAAAATTAATATATAATTACTAGAATGTACTGAATTACACAAAACGAAATATAAACTGACAAAGAGTGAAATGACGAACATAAATGAGTGGGATTTTATAGTTACCAGACAAGCATACTGTAAAATACAGTAGTATATAAATTTATATAACCTATTGTTGTTGATATCATACACTTACGAGTATACCCAACGATAAGTCGAGGTAAAGGTTCACCCTTGAAAGTATGAATCAGCCAAATGCTCATTCATGGACAACACTTCCCCCATTGTCATAGTTACCCAAATAGATCAATACAATTAAGCACCAATATTTAAAACAAAACCTCCGCGACTTTGTATCTCATTATGGACAGGGGAACAAGACAGGGGTAAGGTTTTGGTTCAGAATGATTATAAAAAGTACAGAGACTTAAACCAATTAGTATTGGATATTTTTGAGTAGGGAGGAAGTTATATCCATCAGTATACCCCATGAGTTTTCCCAGGAACAGTCACGGTTCTGAAGAACAGCCAGTACACTAGTGACCTAAAGTTAGCATAAGTCAGGATAAAGGCATACTTGGCATTGTGTGTCACCAACCCGCATATGAAGATCTGCACACATAGAAATAGTGACCTGCCAATTATGCTAAAGAGATTCACTTCTTCTGTTTAACCATATTTAACAATCCAACATTGTCATATAGCAACTAGAGATTCTAGGTGTTGTTGTATGTGGTTTATAGGCTTATACATCCATATGGATATGGCTCAGCCAATGTGTGACCCATGATAGTTCGCCAGGGGCTATTACGAGGTCCTGAGCAGAGCACCCCGAGCTAAAAGCTACCATGGGGCAGATATATGTTGTTGTTTTTTTTTTTTTTTTTTTTTTAATCTGGAAAACTTTCCAGTCACCAACCTGCAAGCAATGATCCGATTGCAGTCCACCGGTGAGGGTTCTCTAAACTGTTTGGCTCGACAAATCATGCAGAGTTGTAGTGGTTTACAGTTAAATATTGCATTAAAGTAAATATATGATGGGCACCAACACCTGCCATGTAATGCCATTGTTTTCGTTTCTATTGAACAATAGGGTTACACATAATTCGTCATATAATACAAATGGACAATTAGTGATATATATATAATTACAAGTGAAGGTCTATTGCCTGCAGACCTTATTAAATAAGGACTGTACATGACAGTAAAACTTTGACTGCCATGTACAGTTGCTGACAATAGTCTTGTCTCACATCTGCAACTGCAACTTTAACTTTATCTATTTGTTAATATATTTTTTTCTAACGCACCTGAACATAAATTGAAAATAAAAACTTTATTCAAGTCTATAAGGAGCGTTGTTTGTCTATTATCAGAGAGAGACAGCTGAAATTGAAGTTGTAGAGATGAAACAAAACTTGTGTTGCCAGTTGTTACGTAGTATGGCTATATAGAGAGGAAAAATGGGGATGAGGTACAGTGGATAGTTAATATTGTGAATAATAAAACTGAAATCATACTGCGAAAATTTATAAGTAGAGTTTATGACTGAAATTAGTTAGTCATTATCTTGTTCCACATGGCTAAAGCTAAAGTGGTGGAGCTGGAAATGTTGGAATTATTAGATAGAGCAATATTATAGTGCATATAGCTAAAGATACTGCATGTCTAATAAAAAAAAAAAAAAATCAACTTATGGTTGAGAAGGTAAAACTGTAAAACTGGAGCTGTAGTATAATGGAGACAATATGACAGCTGTAGATCAACGTAACAAATAAGTTATATGTGTGGTGAAAAACTCGAAATTGTAATAAGTAGGGTTTTGGGCTAACTATAAGATAAGATCATTTAGGGTGAAGTGGTTTTAACTCCAGATAAATATGCTTCACACTCAAAGAGGCCAAGCTCTAACTTGTGATAGGTAAAGCTATAGGTTAGTTAGGAGATTTTGTAAGTACTGTTTTTGCCATATGAAATTTTGCTGTGTTACATCTAATGTTAATAACAATTCAAATAAGCCCTGTTTAAACTCGCGATAGGTATAGTTATGAATTAGCTATACAACCGGTAAAGTATGCTATGAAAGATTTTGGAAGGCCTTGATAGACTCAAATGGCTTTCTGCCATTTTGTATTACATATATGTTATACTAGAAATCGTTCAAGGAGGCTTGATTCGGACGATGATAGGTAGTCCTCTGGGATAACCACGAAATCTGGTAGGGTATATTCAAAGTGTTTTGTCCTACTGTAATTATATTATATTATGTTATGATTATAGATTAGCTATGAGATCAAGTGAGGTATGCTATTACTTTTTATCTATTTATATATATTTGTTTATATATTTATGTATCTATTTATATATTTTTGCTATCTACAATTATTCTATGAGGCCCTATTCTGACTAGTGATAGGAAGAGCTATGGGTAATCTACAATAACCAGATACGGTACACTCCAAATGTTCGTGTCACCAGTATTCATGCTTCCGGTATATGTTATTATATAGACCATATACTTGTTCGGACTAGTGGTTACATACTGCTAAAACATGCCAAATAAGATTCAAGTTATGGGTGAGAGGATATGGAATAAATATAGTATCAGGTGAATTATACTCTACAATATTAGTTTTTCAGTAATTATTCTATATGTTATAACGGTGTTGGTGGTGCAATGGTTTACGTGCTTATGTTCTGGGTGTGGTGTCCCGAGTTCGAATCCCGGGAGGACCATATACTTTCATGAGTTTATTCAAGTACACTGGGGTTTGTAATTGATGATTAATGTTAAGAACGGTGTGTTACTTATATGTAATGTTCTGCCCTATATGTTATGTTAAAAGACTTACTTGAGGAGGCCCTGTACGTCTGACATAGCCTTCTCACACTGCATCTTGAGACTCTCGTAGTCCCGTGAAGACCCCAGGCTCTTTTCACCCATACTACCCTGCTTGCTCAGAGTCCCTGCAAACACAGCACCATTCATCACACACATTTATAGATCATATTTTCGTTTTAGTACTAGCAAATAATAAAACAACAAATTAAGGGGGGTCACCGTTTTTTTTTTATCTTTCTCTCATTTTCTCTCTTTCCCTGACTTGTATCCATTCGGCCCAATTCAGCCAACTGTTTTAAGACATTTATCCCCATCCAGGTGTCGATTTCTTCCTGGCGAGCGACAGCGAGCCAGCATTGTATGGAGAAATCCGGCTTCGACGGAGAAATTTTTCTATCGAAAAATTTACAAATTTAGCTTGCTGTCAAAACAAAAATATATATATGCTGGCTCGCTACCGCTCGCCAGGAAAATATTGACACCTGGATGGGGGTAAACGTCTTAAAACAGTAGGCTGAATGGGACCGAATGGATACAAGCAAAAGAGAGAGGGAGAGAAAGAAAAAAAGCGAAGTGGGCTCCCTTGGCCACTGCATGTGAAGACTTTCGTAGTCGCTCGAAGATCCCAGGGCACAGATTCACTAACCAATACAAACTGCGATCCGAACAAAGGGGTGGAGATACGGAATTATTTCTCCTACCTCAAAAATAATCCTGAAATTATTTTTCCCATTTCAAAAGTAATTCCATATCTTCGCCCCTTTGAGGTCACTCGGTCAAGACTGCTTTGACTAAATCGTAATCCTTAAAAACGATGCACGTGGTGTATATTTCATTCCCTGTAAATAATAAAATATATACATAGGACAAACGGGACATTTTTTAAAAGGAGAGAGTTGAACAACACCGACAATCAGTAATGTCAGCCCAAGAATCCAATGGTATTATTATAAAAATAAAAATTAAATAAAAAATATAAATTACCATAATAAAAATTGGGATGAGGCTAAGATGATCAGGCTACTATTATGATTTTGTTTTGCCGAGTCCGCCTTGATCAGAGTATATAATAACATTATGAATTTAAATGATGGTCTTTACAAAATAGATAATATCCTTCTAAATCTCCTCCTTATGATATTATACCGTAGTTGGCGGGCTGGTCGGCGTGATGGGAGAGCCTGCTCATGGCTTCGTCTCTCTCCCGGGCCACTTTCTTCAGCTCCTTCTTCATGATGTCTCGATCCGTAGACACAATCTGCAGGGAAGAACAAGACAAAGACACTATAGATATACACACACACACACCACAAAGACACTATAAACACACACACACACCACAAAGACACTATAGATATACACACACACACACACCACACAGACACTATAGATATACACACACACCACAAAGACACTATATACACACACACACACCACAAAGACACTATATATATACATACACACCACAAAGACACTATAGATATACACACACACACACCACAGACACTATAGATATACACACACACACACCACAGACACTATAGATATACACACACACACACACCACAAATACACTATATACACACACACACACCACAAAGACACTATAGATATACACACACACCACAAAGACACTATAAATATACACACACACACCACAAAGACAGTATACATACACACACACACACCACAAAGACACTATAGATATACACACACACACCACAGACACTATAGATATACACACACACCACAAAGAAACTATAGATATACACACACACACACCACAAAGACACTATAGATATACACACACACACACCACAAAGACTCTATAGATATACACATACACACACCACAGACACTATAGATATACACACACACACCACAAAGACACTATAGATACACACACACACACCACAAAGACACTATAGATATACACACACACACACCACAAAGACACTATAGATATACACACACACACACCACAAAGACACTATAGATATACACACACATACCACAAAGACTCTATAGATATACACATACACACACCACAAAGACACTATAGATATACACACACACACACCACAAAGACACTATAGATATACACACACACACCACAAAGACACTATAGATATATACACACACACACACCACAAAGACACTATATATATATATATATATACACACACACACACACCACAAAGACACTATAGATATACACACACACACACCACAAAGACACTATAGATATACACACACACACCACAAAGACACTATAGATATACACACACACACACACCACAAAGACACTATAGATATACACACACACACACCACAGACACTATAGATACACACACACACACACACCACAAAGACACTATAGATATACACACACACACCACAAAGACACTATAGATATACACACACACACACCACAAAGACACTATAGATATACATACACACACACACCACAAATACACTATAGATATACACACACACACCACAAAGACACTATAGATATACACACACACACACCACAAAGACACTATAGATATACACACACACACCACAGACACTATAGATATACACACACACACACACCACAAAGACACTATAGATATACATACACACACACACCACAAAGACACTATATACACACACACACACCACAAAGACACTATAGATATACACACACACACACCACAGACACTATAGATATACACACACACACACACCACAAAGACACTATATATATACACACACACACCACAAAGACACTATAGATATACACACACACACACCACAAAGACACTATAGATATACACACACACACACACCACAAATACACTATATACACACACACACACACACCACAAAGACACTATAGATATACACACACACACACCACAAAGACACTATAGATACACACACACACACACACCACAAAGACACTATAGATATACACACACACCACAAAGACACTATAGATATACACACACACCACAAAGACACTATAGATATACACACACACACACACACACCACAAATACACTATATACACACACACACACACCACAAAGACACTATAGATATACACATACACACACCACAGACACTATAGATATACACACACACACACACCACAAAGACACTATAGATACACATACACACACACACCACAAAGACACTATAGATATACACACACACACACACCACAAAGACACTATAGATATACACACACACACACACCACAAAGACACTATAGATATACACACACACACACCACAAAGACACTATAGATATACACATACACAGGTATATTGCATCTACTGGGTCTTAAGGGGGGAATGTCGCTTTTCTGATCCCCCTTCTCCCTCATGCTTAGCCCCCTTAGTTTTCATATTTGATAACGTTCGGCTCATCAGTTTGGCGATTTTAAGACCTTTCGCCCCTTTTCTTTGTCAATATTAAGACTTTTCATGTTATTTTAGGTGTCGATATTTTCCTGGCAAGCGATAGCGAGCCTGTAATTGAAGAGGAATCGGCCTTCGGCCGGGACATTTTTCTATCGAAAAAAATAAAAATTTATCTTGAAGGAGGGTCTTGGGGTGTGTTTTTTTTAAGCTTGATGGAGATGTATGGAGCAAACTAAAATCCTCCGTTAAGATTGCGATGAGTCAGTTTCTCCCTAGCTTAAAGAAAGAAACAAAAAAAGTCGGGGGTCACCGACTTTTATTTATCTTTATCTCCCTTTCTCTCTTTCCCTGGCTTGTATTCATTCGGCCCCTTTCATCCAACTGTTTTAGACGTTTATCCCCATCCAGGTGTCGATTTCTTCCTGGCGAGCGATAGCGAGCCAGCACTGTATGGAGAAATCCGGCTTCTAAATTTTTCTATCGAAAAATGTACAAATTTAGCTTGCTGTCAAAACAAAAATATATATATGCTGGCTCGCTACCGCTCGCCAGGAAAATATTGACACCTGGATGGGGGTAAACGTCTTAAAGCAGTAGGCTGAATGGGGCCGAATGGATACAAACCAAAGATAGAGGGAGAGAAAGAGAACAAAAAGCGAGGTGGGCTCCCTTAACCAATATCCGAGACGAGTAAGATGCATGGGGAGCGCCTCATTGAAAAACTTCTTCAAAAGAATCTTAGATGTTGAACTTCAAAAGGTGTCAGATCAGCTCATCTTTGCGGGGGAGCATGCTGCCCCCATCAAACAGTCTGTTGCATCAAATCAAAGTGCTGAACGAACCTCTCCTCGATGCCGCTAACCCTTGTAGTATAATAGCGTAATTTTCGTTTTATATTCTGGTAAACATTGCTATTTTTCCACAGATTAGGAAAGACCTTTAGGAATTGAACTGGTAAAATATTTTCTCAGCTAACCCTTTGGCTTACACAGATACGTCTAAAACTGACTAAAATCGTTTAGTGACAACTTTAAGATGAAGAAATGTGTCACCATACTAAAGGGGTTAAGTAACTTAAAAACACACTCCAGGGCAGGTATTTATAAAATATTTTACAAATTTGCCTAAAACTACGGTACTGTATTTGTAACTAAAAGTTCATCCTTATAAGTAAAAGTAAGTCCTTAAAAGTTATTCATAAAATCCTTAGTAGTAGCTTTTAGGGGACACGTTAAAAATTTGCTACATTATTACATCTAGCACGAACTAGCTGATAAAAATATCCCTTAGAATAACTAAACACTTTTATATATGTACATTAATTGTTAAATAATACTACAAATACTATTTAGGTAAAAAATGCTTAAAAATAATGAGTATTCTATCAAATAAACATGGTCAGGTCAGGTCAGGTGAAGGTACTGAGGGATAAGCCATAACAGCGGCACCTCGTAGCTACTTTCTACATTTCCTATTTTCTGAAGAGTGTACAGAGGGGCAGAAGGGATGTTGGAGAGAGAGGAAGCTGTTGGAGTGGCTTTGTTATGTAGAATAACCAATAGCGGGGACCGTAGTAAAGGTTTTACCCCCGCATAAGCACCGAACGAAGTATTTTTCATATTTTATCTTTATTAAATCACACAAAATAGTCATTGGCGCTTAGATAATATAACAATGCATCTGTGGACGAAGTTTAAATGGAATATGTAGCGAAATAACCGAGAATTAAACGTAGATTCATTCATTCCTGAACTGATAAATATCGTCTAGTGTTATTCAAAATTAAATTAAAATTCGTCATGGTACTGGAAGCGTTTTGTAGATAATACTGATACTGTAACAGATGATGCTAGGTGGTGGAATAGGTGGTACTGGGTGGTGAAATAGGTGATAATGGGTGGTGAAATAGGTGATGCTGGGTGGTGAAATAGGTGATACTATTACTGACGGACCGCGAGCCATCGCTGGTAACTGGCATGTAACTTTTTTACTGACGGACGTCAGCCGTCGCTGGTACTGGAGGGGTTAACGTATACCAGGTGAAACACATGGCATGATGTGGTGAAGTGCAGTGATGATGTGATGTGGTTATGATGTGATGCGACTAGGTGCAGTGAGGTGAGGTGATGTGAAGCGTGGTGAGCTGATGGACTTGGCGTGTGGTGAAATGAGGTGAGGTGATATGGTGAAGTAAAGCGAATTGATGTGTGTGGTTGCAGTGTGATGAGGTAGGTGTAGCGTGTGGTGAGGTGTGGTGGTGAAATGATGAGGTGAGGTAGGAATGGTGAGATACAGTAGGTGGTGAGGTGAGGCGGCCTGGCTTCACATCAAACATTCAGGATGACAAGGGGCCCAGCTTTGACCACGGGAAAAACTCACCACCCAGTATATCACACCTGTTTCACCACCCAGTATATCACACCTGTTTCACCACCCAGTATATCACACCTGTTTCACCACCCAGTATATCACACCTGTTTCACAACCCAGTATATCACACCTGTTTCACCACCCAGTATATCACACCTGTTTCACCACCCATTATATCACACCTGTTTCACCACCCAGTATATCATACCTGTTTCACCACCCAGTATATCACACCTGTTTCACCACCCGGTATATCACACCTGTTTCACCACCCAGTATATCACACCTGTTTCACCACCCTGTATATCACACCTATTTCACCACCCTGTATATCACACCTGTTTCACCACCCTGTATATCACACCTGTTTCACCACCCTGTATATCACACCTGTTTCACCACCCTGTATATCACACCTGTTTCACCACCTAGTATCACCTATTTCACCACCCACTATCACCAATTTCACCACCCACTATCACCTATTTCACCACCCAGTATCACCTATTTCACCACCCAGTATCACCTATTTCACCACCCACTATCACCTATTTCACCACCCAGTATCACCTATTTCACCACCCAGTATCACCTATTTCACCACCCACTATCACCTATTTCACCACCCAGTCTCACCTATTTCACCACCCAGTATCACCTATTTCACCACCCACTATCACCTATTTCACCACCCACTATCACCTATTTCACCACCCAGTATCACCTATTTCACCACCCACTATCACCT
This sequence comes from Paralithodes platypus, assembly GCA_032716605.1. NCBI lineage: Eukaryota > Metazoa > Arthropoda > Malacostraca > Decapoda > Lithodidae > Paralithodes > Paralithodes platypus. The sequence goes on along the minus strand of CM064509.1, from coordinate 60,048,721 downwards.
ATTTCACCACCCACTATCACCTATTTCACCACCCACTATCACCTATTTCACCACCCACTATCACCTATTTCACCACCCACTATCACCTATTCCACCACCCACTATCACCTATTTCACCACCCAGTATCACCTATTTCACCACCCAGTATCACCTATTTCACCACCCACTATCACCTATTTCACCACCCACTATCACCTATTTCACCACCCACTATCACCTATTTCACCACCCACTATCACCTATTTCACCACCCAGTATCACCTATTTCACCACCCACTATCACCTATTTCACCACCCACTATCACCTATTTCACCACCCACTATCACCTATTTCACCACCCACTATCACTTATTGCCCCACCCACTATCACCTATTCCACCACCTAGCATCATCTGTTACGGTATCAGTATTATCTACAAAACGCTTCCAGTACGATGACGTTTTTTAATTTAATTTTCAATAACACTAGACCATATTTATCAGTTATCTTGAATGCGATTTGTTTTCCTTTCAATCTGTCTAACACCAATAGATTTTATTCAGCTTAGGAATGACCACTACAAATAAAGAAAATAACACAATTAACCCTGCTTGCCCTACAGATGCTTCTGAAAGTACCTAAAATAGTTTCATATGAGACAGATTAAAATCGAAAAATAATAAAGAATATTTCCCTAACTACTCCAGAGTCAGCTGTTTCACAACACAATAACAATATTATATGGTTGTGAACTTGTGATGTTGAACTTGCAACACCTTAACGAAGTGTTATTCTAAGTTGGTTCTGCTTAGTCGTCCTTAAATGTTAGCATTAACACACTACGAAAATGGCAATGCATTTGTGAGGAATTCCACAAGCTAAAAAAGCTGTATCCTAACATTATATATATATATATAATATATATATATATATATATATATATATATATATATATATATATATATATATATATATATATATATATATATACTTCTAAGACGCTTTGATACTTCAACGCCGACATTAAACTATTCTCTCCATATACAGTAGCTACTAGCGTAATCATATATATATATATATATATATATATATATATATATATATATATATATATATATATATCTATATATATCTCACACACACACACCAACAGGATCGTTTCTGCCAAACACTATAACCAGTATAAAAGTTGACCAGAATTACCCACCAACAAAACACTGTCACTACAGCTAAAACAACAGCGGCCTGATTTCCCATCACTCAACTTTTAAACAAACCAGGTCATTTGTTCGCTCGCGCGCAAATTAATTCACTTACATAAACATTCACACTCACTCTCTCACTCACTCGTACATGTTAACCCCTTTATTACGATGACGCCATATCAATTTTATTTAGGCTATTGTTATTTTTTTTAAATATAGGAAGGTTGTGTGGGAGTGACAAGTTGCAGTTAAATAGTGTGCACCCCTTTAAGTCCCAGAGATCCCTCTAAAACTGTATAACACCGTCATATGCTTACAATTAATTAGTAAATATAGTATGGCTATTATTATACACTTTCATTCAGCTTATGAATGTTTTTAGGAAGGTTGTGTGGGAGTGAAAGGTTAAAGTGATATCGACGGTAACCATTTAATTCCTAGAGATCCTACTAAAGCCATATCAAATCGTATGATGCTTACACGTAATTTGAAGTCTTCTGTGACTTATTTTAGCCTAAATAATTAAGCTTAGGAAGGTTTTGTGGGAGTAACCGGTTATATTGAAATATTTTGTACCTCTTTCATTCCCAAAAATTCTCCAGCAGCTCTATAGTAATGTTTACCTTAACAAATAAACCCCATAAGAATGAAGATGTTACAATAGATACAGTTGCCTACATAAGTTATGTTCCTCTCCATGATCCTATCCATGGAAATATAATGCGCATGATTGAAGTACGAGTGTAGATTCTTATGTAGTGGTGAACTCATCTGATTTGTCAAGGGATAATTAAAAGAAACCACACTCGAAATTGCTGGTATATATATATATATATATATATATATATAATTTTTTTTTTTTTTTTTTTTTTTTTTCTATATTGGCATAGACTGAGATATATATATATATATATATATATATATATATATATACCGGGTATATATATATTTTTTTTTTAGTTTGCTCCCTAGACCTCTATCAAGCTAAAAAAAAAAAAAAAAAGACCCCATCGACAAAATTGTTTATATTTCTCGGTAGAAAAAATGTCCCGGCTGAAGGACGGTTCCTCCTAAAATACAGCCAGGAAAAAAGTCGACACCTAAATGGAACGAAAAGTCTTAATATTGACAAAGAAATTAGTGAAAGTATTAATATTTAAAAACTAATGGGGCTAAACATAAATAAGAGGGGGGTTCAGAGAAAACGAATACTTGCCCTTAATACCCATACACCTATTCGTATCTTTGAACCAATAACACCATGGATGTTGTGAACCATTTAGGACATAGTAAAACATTGCACTGCAGAGTTTGGGTTCGATACGGATTTAGTGGTTATTTTTTGGTCTGCTTATTTATGTATTTATGTATTTATGTATTTTATAGTTTCCTCGGTAGACCTCCATCAAGCTTTAAAAAACACTCTCTAGACCCCCCTTCTAGATACATTTGTATATGTTTGGTAGAACAATTTCCCAGCCGAGCGGCCAAAGGCCGGTTCCTCCTAGAATTACAAGCTCGCTATCGCTCGCTAGGAAAGAAATCGACACATAAATGGCACGAAAGTTCTTTATATTGACAAAAAAATGGGGCAACATTTCTTAAAACTACTGGAACGAACGCTTTAAAATGTCAAAGCTATCTGTGTTCGCGAATGTAGTCCAATTTCACGGTGTTTAACATAAGTGGGGGAGAACTTCCTGTGTAGTTAACGTTTATATAAAGCTAAAGAAATTATATATTAAAAAATGGAGAAGAAAATGTGGAAATAAAGTAGTTGAAGAACTACAGCTCCTACGTCTTCTACTACTACTACTACTACTACTACTACTACTACTACTACTACTACTACTGCTGCTGCTGCTACTACTGCCAATAATAATAATAATAATAATAATAATAACAATAATAATAACAATAACAGTAATAATAATAGTATATCAATTAAATACAAATAATAACACAACATTAAAGAAGGGAGGGAGGGAGATGAGAAAGAGGAGCTGAATATTTTAATCATATGAAGATAAACGCACAAATGAAGACACTGAGTAAAGAACATAACGAACAAAAACAAGAATGGGAAGAAACAAAAATAGAGCGGAATGTATGGATCATAATTAGAGAAAAAAGGTGGTGACGAATTTCTGAGACAATGGAATGAATGAAAAGAATATACAGAGAGAGAGAGAGAGAGAGAGAGAGAGAGAGAGAGAGAGAGAGAGAGAGAGAGAGAGAGAGAGAGAGAGAGAGAGAGAGAGAGAGAGAGAGATATATATATATTTAGATTTATACAGATACACTGGCCACACAGATCCTACGATCCCTGCGAGGTGGCCAGGACTTGATCCTAATAGAGATAGCAACCGTAAGAGAAATTGGAAGGACAGGATATCAAAGATGCAGGCTCTCTCTTCACCCTCCGCTTCCTCCGGCAATTTGCCGTACATGAAAACAGAAGTGAATAAACTTGCAGGGCTTGGAAATCGCCTGAAGGAATTTATAGTATAGTTAGACATGGAAAGGAAAAGGCATGCACACCTTCACCGTTGTTTTTCTTTTCTGCTCTCTTCAACTGAAAACGTGTTCATTTCTGCCAAGTTCTCTGGTCAGTGATCAGTTTCTACTGCAGACCAACTTCTCTGTGATATGAGTCTAACCTTTTTTTATATGTGTATATTGAGTCACTGTCTATAGGCTAACTTCATTAGAGAGAGAGAGAGAGAGAGAGAGAGAGAGAGAGAGAGAGAGAGAGAGAGAGAGAGAGAGAGAGAGAGAGAGAGAGAGAGCGAGAGAGAGCGAGGGGGAGGGAGCAAGAGGACTAAATTCAGCTATCCCCAACCCAATTAATAAGCTTAACCTTTCGTGGTCAGGTAGATTCAAAAGTTAAATCAAATCATAAAAAGTTCTGATTAAGTCAAGTATTTCATCTTTGGGGACACCATATTACCTACTGTAAGGTACATAAATTGAAAAAATCATCTTTATAAAATAATTACAGTTCAAATAAATAAATATATAACTACATTTAGGACATCAAGTGTTACAAACCATGACAAGCGTCAACAATAACACTTATAATTGATTTATAGCAGTAACAGACACTGCTGGTCTAAACAAACACAAATACATTCACAAATCTTAGATTGTGTATACAAAATATATTTGGAGATGACACTTCAATCGAAGTCCGTTTGTTAAACTTCAATGCTTCGTTTATTTTAACTGGGCGATTCATGTAATCCCTTAGTCGTATATTTCCTAACACTTAATTGTAGAATTAGAAACTACTACAACTGTGCTTCATTGATATAGTGTTGGTACGTACATAAACGATGATATAATACATTATCAAGATCACGTCACAGCTCAGTAATCAAGATAGCAGACAGTTTATCGTCCAATTTAGATGAACAGTGCATAGTAAACTTAGTAATGCTGCAGTAGTATCCTCACATTATTGTACTGGTTTAATTTTGTACTGTTAAGTCTGGGCCATTTTTGTCAAACTAAATGTTCGAATAGTAGTTATATGGCTGATTGTCAAAATAAATATTTCTTATCTTCGGCAGTGAGTAGACAAATTATAATTATAATGATTTTTCACAAACAGATCATACAAACTTATTCACAACCATAATATAATGAGTGATGCGATAAAATCATCATCACAAATGGGCCTAGCACCAACAAAAAAATCTACATAACCTAATCTTGGATAGAACATAATAATTGATATTGGTTCAGGAGTAATTTATCGAGAGGACTTCCCTAGTGGTTAAGGCCCCATTAATTGCTCTTTCCATTCACATATGCATAGCCTACGTGAGTTGCAGTTGGGATGTGTGTACATGCTTAGATTGATATGCAGGATTCGAAGTTGCATAATAAATCGTAGGCAGTGTCCACCATTCTTTAACTGTCTTCGTGGCGCAATGCATAAGGTGTTGATTTTCGGTGTGAGCGTCCTGAGTTCGAATCCACGGACTGCCACATGTATTTGTTAAATTTCATTAATCGATTTTAGGAGTAGAGTTGGTTGTTGGATAGAACATAATAACTAATAAACAATTTCCAAACAAGATGGCGTTTTCATTAATTTTATTCGTGTAACTACCCGTATTCGACAATTTTGTTCGCGCAGGGAGAATCTGTGGGCCTTAAGAGCTAGGGTTAATTAAGATAGTTTGTACCCCATTAAATCCAGAGAGGTCTTATATAAGTTAAATAATATCATGTTATTAGCAAAACTAGATATATAGCGACATAGTACTGACAAACATAATAATCATATCTAATCATATCCTAGATTTAAGTCGTTATATCCTGTATTATACCTATACAGTATATGCACATTAACTTACAACACATTATGAAAAGAATGGAGGTTGAAATCAAAGTAATAATAACTCAATAGTGAGGTTTGGCCTTTCTGCATCTCTCTCTCTCTCTCTCTCTCTCTCTCTCCTGTGATCTCCAGTTTAAGCTAAATTAGTCACCCTTTTATCTTAACAAAAACAACCCTAATTAAACAAATAAATAATAACAAAAAAATAAAATACAATAATAGTAATAATGATAATGTAGTGGACCAATTTTGCCTCCCCTCTCAGCCTGGACGTGAATATGAAAATTGTCCAATACCCCGAGTGTTATACTGCCACTTTATGATGATTAATTACTTCATCAATCTCTTCACTCTTATAAACCTTACTTTCACCGATATTACTTGTTGCCGTGTGTTTGTAGGTGTATACTGTATGTGTAGGTATTTGTATGTGTAGGTGTGTGTGTGTGCGCATAGATAGATACAGTTTTGTGTGTAAACAGGTCAATGCCAAGTGTTAACGGTTTATATAATTGTTATGATGTAAATTATATTTGAAAACAAAAAATCACAGTTATTTAGAGGAAAACATTTGTATTTATCATATTTGTACTTGTTATGTATTCATCAATGTTTTTCTCTCTCTCACCGTTGGGGTATTGTCTTGCTTAGTTGTTGTTGTTGACTGTGGCCCCTTGTCCTTATGTGTGACGGCCCTAACCGCACTGAGGGCCGCCCTAGGAGGCCCCTGTACCGCCCTAGCCGCCGCCAGTAGCCCCCGTCGCAGCACAGCACCACTACGGGATACCAGAGTCAGGGGGGAGCTGGTGGGGGACGGAGAGCGCTCACTGCTGCTCCGTCTCACCCACACTCTCTTCCTGATGGCAGACAGACTAGGCCGCGGTATACTAGGGCGTGGTATGTTAGGGCGCGGTATATTGGGGCGCGGTATTCGGGCTGGTAATTGTCGTATCCTGGCGGCGGCGGCGACGAGAGGCAAGGGCGTGGCAGGCAGAGAGAGGCCCGCTACACGCCCATAACGCCTGCTGCACGCCCTAGCTTCTATCTCTCCACCACCACCCATCAATAACTGGTGAGCTGCTGGGCTAGGATACAAGGATGTGAAGGAGGCCGAGTTTGTAAGGGTTGGTCAGGGCCGCTGTAGTAGTCAGGCAGGTCCCAGCTGGTTTAGTCTCTCACGCTACTGGTCTGGTCCTACTCTCACTATCACGGTATGGCTTTCCACGGTGCACCATTATAGGAGCTCGTAGGCTAGCAGTGTCTGTCTGGCAATTATACTCTGGCTCTAGTGGTGTGGTTGTTCGTGGTGCAGCATTATTGGACCTCATAGGCTATAAGAATGTTTGCCTGGGTGTTCATCGAAGCTCGTAGGCTTCCAGTGTCAGTCCGGTTATTATACTCTCACTCTACGGAGTGGTTGTTCATGGTAGGATCTTATTTTACTTCATAGACTAAGAGTGTATCTGTGTGAGTTTGGAAAATCCAAGATGCCACAAGTTAAGGCGAGATGAGAGGCAAAAAATTGGCAAAAATGCAATAACCAAGACACGAACTAGAAACGAATGCTGAGGACAACTAGCACCACGACAGGAGTATGAGTAAATTATGACGTTGTAGGCAAGGAATAGGTTACCAATTCACTGGTTTGTTACGCCTCTCATCTCGCCGTAACGTATGGCATCTTAGAGTATCCGGGCCCATCACAACTGGATCAACACATAGGCACGAATTCACAAAACTTTAACACAACTTTAATCCCTAACACATCCTTTTGGGACCTTGGGGGTGTGGGTGTCACGCTTCCCACACAGCCTCCCATAGTGTTATAGCCCAATTAAGGGGAGATGGGTCGTTTTTCTAGTCCTCCTTATTTTAGTAGCAATAGAGAGATGCAACATTGTGGCGAAGAGAGAGAGAGCGATTGCAGAGAGTTGGTGAGTGGACGGGAGTTAATGATACGAAAGGCTTTCCTTTCTACTTTGTCTAGGAAAGCGGTGTGAGAGGATCCTCCCCACACATGTGAACAATACTCAATACAAAGTTTATCTTTGCTGGGCGAAAAATGTCCTCCCCAAGAAGCCAACTTTTTAACACTAAATTGTAAAATACGACACTATACTACATCTCTTTATTCATACCAATAGTTTTCATATTACTAGTGGATTTTTACAATTTACAATATAATCCATTAGATAAATATTGTCCCAGCTAAATCGAGAGGGTGAATTTGGTACGTGTACAATAAGATAGTGCAGGGTATGAAACAGGTACGTGTTCAATAAGATAGTGCAGGGTATGAAACAGGTACGTGTTCGAATATATTTCCAAGTAAGTAAGTTCGAAAAGGCCAAATAATAGGTTGTTGGAATTAAGTTCGAAATGTTCTAGTTTGAATTAGGTTCAAAAAGTGCTAATTGGAATTATGTTCGAAAATATCCACTCGGTATTAAGTTCGAAATTCGGAAATAAGGTCGAAAATCCTTCGAACTTGTTTCCCACGAACCAATTTTCCGATTTTGAACAGGGACTTGGAAATAGGATCGTATGTAATATAACATTTAGTTGGAAATGCATACGTGGTAATAAGTACGTGTTGCTAGTGCAGGGTTTGAAACAGGTAAGTACGTGTTCGAACTTATTTCCAAGTAAACGTCAGTAAGTTCATCAAGGCCAAAAAATAGGTTGTTGGAATTATGTTCGAAATGTTCTAGTTTGAATTAGGTTCGAAAAGTGATAACTGGAATTATGTTGGAAAATATACACTCTGTATCCTATTTCCAAGTCCCTGTTCAAAATCGGAAAATTGGTTTGTGGGAAACAAGTTCGCAGGTGTTCCAACCTATTTCCACGTACCTATTTCCCCAAAACAGACACGAGCTTATTGTAGACGTACCAATTTTCCCCTCCCACTAAATCATCCGACTATAGACATGACAATTTCTGGCCTGGTTAAGATGAACAGGGTGTTCTGTAGATCAATCCATAATACCGAATTCACAATACGAAAAACACATTAGAACACAATACACAAAGCATTTCAATAGATCAGTTGAAAACGAAACACTAAATTAGGCTTCTCTTTCAACACCAGAGCTGATGTTGATGACACACACACACACTCTCTCTCTCTCTTTTATCACCACTGCACTTCACTAACAAAGACACCACAACCGCCACCACACTGCATTAATATCACCACCACCACTAATCACCACACTGCACCACCCTCGCTAACACCACCACCACTACCACCACACTGCACCACCCTCAGTCCCTCACTAACACACTGACACCACTCATAGCATCAGACAGTCATACCCCTTGCCCGTGTGTGTGTGTGTGTGAGAGTGAGTGAGTGAGTAAGTGAGTGAGTGAGTGAGTGAGTGAGTGAGTGAGTGAGTGTGTGTGTGTGTGTGTGTGTGTGTGTTAAATATGTGTGTAAGTGTATATTAATATTGCATTTTTATGTGTGAATATGTGTGTACATATGTACAGTATTAGGTGAATGTGTGTACTGAATAATTATGTACATGTGTATATGGATGTATATTTATTTATAGGAGTGTATAATTTTGTTCTATGTTGTACTGCATGTGCATATGTGTGTGTGAATATGTATATTGTATGTACATTATATATGTGTGTATATTGTGTGTGTAGAGTCCTTGAGAAGATGGAGGAGGGGTAGGAAGGGGGCGATGGAGGGTGTTAGGTTGCACTGAGGGGTTGAGGAGGGTAGGTGGGTGGGTGGGGGTGGTAAGAGGGTGGGTGAGTCTGGTTGGTTGCACGATGGCACTATTTAGAGAAAATAAACACCAACCTTCATACACATCCATGATTCATCCTCTCACACTATCACCCGTATTGATAAACATGTGGGGAGGGGGTTGCCAGGCCCATGTCAACTTTACATATGTTCTACCAACTGCTAGATTATTTTATTCAAATTTGCAAGGCCCTCTAGTAATTATAGGATCTCCATTAACCTTTTTCCATCATATGACGTCATTTTCCCCATTCAAGGTAACGCCATACGATTTGTATTCATCTGGGGAAGGATCTGTCAGAGTTAGAGGGTTAACTACGATTGCCTTAGTCATCTGATTCTTCTAGATCAATCCCAACTTTAGTAAAATTGTCTGATGGTAGATAAGATCAAATAAGTTATAATTTGATTGACAGGGCTAACTAACTATGAGACCTCCTTCCTAAACTGAATATAAATGTTTACTGGTGGCTAGAATAATATTTACAAATGTCGTCATCCGGTTGAAGGGTTAAATATGTGACTGATCAACACAAGCAGAGGGTTTAGTACCAAACCTACATACTCCGATAGTCATGAAATTCAGTGATAGGAGAGGCTGGGAATGCGAAATCCCCCGGATGAATAACAGGGGTGCTATGGGCTCTCTGCGAGAGGGCTGGTTATCACACAGAGGCCCACGTCTCTTCAACAAACTCCCACGGCGAGTAAGAGACATGAGGGACATCTCGTTAGACAACTTCAAGAGAGTCCTAGATGTCGAACTGCAAAGAGTGCCAGACGAGTCCATCCTCGCAAGGGAGCGAGCTGTCGCTTCAAACAGTCTACTGCACCAAATCACCACCCATAACGAGGGGCGTCGCGCTCCTTGGTGCCGCTAGAAGAGTGGCGAACACATCAAAAGGTATCAAAAGGTAAGGTAACCCCTAATGTTCTCCGCGGCTACACCAATGTTTTGTTACACTTCTGCCACTCACTAAGCCTACAGAGATGATCGAACGCAACGCTTTTCACACATTGGACACTCACGCTAACCAAGGGCCTGCGGAGGATAGATATCTTAAAATTAACCCTCTCAGTGTACGAGGGCACCTTTCTTTCTGGTATGCTGGCTATCAATATGGGATGTTGTTCACTTTAGGAAAGTCCGAGGCTATGTGAGTCAGTAGGTTCAACGAGTAATGTATATAATAACATTCTTATAACTAATAAAATCGCTAAATGCTAGCCGTAAATATTAAATTTTCTTGACAGTGTATATCAAGAGTACTCGGCCCCTGGCCAAATTGGCCTTGTGGAAAAGCCAGCCTCTACTGGTAAAATGGGAAATTAGGTTAAGGTAGGTTTAGTTAGGTTAGGTTAGGATAGGATAGGATAGGTTAGGTTAGGTTAGGTTAGGTTTGGGTTGGTTTAGTTAGGTTAGGATAGGTTTAGTTAGGTTAGGTTAGGCTAGGTTTGGGTTGCTTAGGTTAAGTTAGGGTAGGTTAGGTTATATTAGGCTAGGCTAGGTTGAGTTAGGCTGGGCTAGGCCAAGTTAGGCTAGGCTAGGTTATTCATAAGGCCGAAATTGTGTTAAGCCGACCTCTCCTTGAGGCCGGCTTTGAATTCGGCCGACTTCTCATGTATTCGGTGCAAGGAGGGGGTCACAATGTACTACTCTGACTCAAGTAGCTGCAGAGTTGAGAGTGGGTGGTGGTTGTACTATACAGCTCCCCCCCCCCCTATCTCTCTCTCTCTCGCTCTTGCTCTCTCTGTCTTTCTTTCTCTCTGTCTGTCTCCGTCTCTCTCTCTCTCTCTCATTTGTAGAAAAATTAAAAATATATAGCAAGAAGACTTATTCATCATTACACCATGTAGCCAGAGTGTGTACAGTATAACATTATTATCGAGGTGCTGGGAGGGGGACACCAGGCACTATACTTTGACTCAAGGACCTGGTGAGTTGTGAGAGGAGGTACACACAGCTGCGCTCTCGCTCTCGCTCTCGCTCTGCCTCTGCCTCTGCCTCTGCCTCTGCCTCTCCCTCTCCCTCTCCCTCTGCCTCTGCCTCTGCCTCTCCCTCTGCCTCTCCCTCTGCCTCTCCCTCTCTCTCCATATATATATATATATATATATATCATCAGTTCTTCCTCACTTGACTTTATTCTAAACGTTCGCTTCCTTCTCCACACTCCCCATCCTTAACCACTTCAGTACGATGACGTCTGTCTTCCTTTCATTCTGGGTAACATTAAACGACTTTATTCAGCTGGAAGAACCTGTCATAGTCACAGGTAAATGAAAAAAGTTTTTAACCTTTTGACTAGGATGAATCTTTCTTAGGCTGAATTAAATTGCCTGAAACAAACTCAAGAAATTATAACCGGGTCGAATGAGTTAAATGCTACAATATAATTGCGTCATCTTAGATATTGTCAATTCTTGCTAATCTTAGACTATTTTACTCAGTTCGGAAAGAGCTGCTAGGAATAAAAAAGATACAAACTAAATCGTTCAAAGAATTGTTTTAGGGCCTAACATTGGTACAGCTTCCGCCATAATTTGGCTATAGTTTTGGAGAATCCTTTCGAAAAAACTAGATACATATCACGCTCTTTGTTCCCAACTAACTGCGTTTATAAATGAATGGTTTCATAATATTGTGTTATCCTTTCTTCTAATATTTGTGAGGATCAGTAGAACTGCTGTTGCTTGTTCTCCTTTGTACTCTCAAATTCGACGTCACAGTTTCCCGTGACATCTCTCTCCATCTCCCCCCCCCCCACCTCCCTCTCCACCCCCCCGGCATCCCAGTCAGCCTAGCGCCCCCTGAAAAATGGTTCCCAGTAAAAACTGCAGGGAACGTCTGGCCTCGGTCTGACTGGGCCCGTCCACAGTATAATTATTATATGCTCCCCAGTTATGACCATTACTACGTATGGCACCATCCTGTCTGTCAATATATATATATATATATATATATATATATATATATATATATATATATATATATATATATATATATATATATATATATGTATATATATATATATATATACATATTAGTAAAGCCAGGTAATAAATTTTCTTTGATGCACACGAGGTTAAAAGATATAGCAATTTCAGCATTAGAGATTTTATTGTTCAGACTTTCCAGAGATCTGACAATTTTGCGTTGATGGGCAGTAAGGAGGTACAGTAGATTGGCAAAGTTCATGATGAAGTGGATACAGGATGGTACATGGTGAACAATGGTTACGACGTTTCGCTATTCATATAGCATTTTCATTACTTGAAAATGCTATATGAATAGCGAAACGTCGTAACCATTGTTCACCATGTACCATCCTGTATCCACTTCATCATGAACTTCGCCAATCTACTGTACCTCCTTACTGCCCATCAACGCAAAATTGCCAGCTCTCTGGAAAGCCTGAACAATAAAATCTCTAATGATGAAATTGCTATATCTTTTAACCTCGTGTGCATAAAAAAAAAAAAAATATATATATATATATATATATATATATATACCGGTATATATATATACACAGTCGTCAGCATATTTAAGGTTACACCAGTTTAAATCATAACACTTTCAAGGTCAAGTTTTGATGCATTTGGGCTATACTAAAGCATTGTATTGTCTCTTTTGCGTTAGATACTGACTCAAATGGGTGTGTCACAATTTATGTTATTGACTGTACATGCCATTACATGCATAACTATAAGGGGGAGGGGAGACCATGTATGCATAAATTAGTAAAACAGACAGACACTCACCGACACAGAAGGAAAGATGAACAGAGACAAACACACAGCCAAGAACACTGATAAAAGAGACCCAACCCACACATCCTTCACAAGAAACACACCCATACACACACACCCTTCACAAAACACACACATACACACACACCCTTCACAAGAAACACACACATACACACACACCCTTCACAAAACACACACACCTTTCACAAGGCACACACACACCCTTAACAAAACACACACACCTTTCACAAGAGAAACACACATACACACCCCCTTTACAAAACACACACACCGTTCACAAGAGAAACACACATACACACACACCCTTAACAAAACACACACACCTTTCACGAGAGAAACACACATACACACACACCCTTAACAAAACACACCATTCACAAAACACACACACACCACGCACAAAACTCACACACCTTCTCAAGAAACACATACATCCTTCACATCACATACACATACACACACACACACACACACTACACATTTCCCAAGACACACATACACCCACACATCCTTCACAAGACAAGTACCTTCAACAAGCGCGGTGACAAAGACTTATTTTGGTCAACACAATAAACAACACAACCACTCCAAGCAATTTTGTATATTAAATAAATAATATAATAAGTCATGGGCAAAGTCACGTTCATGTTTCGGTTCTCATATTACTATTTCAGAGTTTTCATTTTGGTATAAGACAAAATTACTCCTCCATAAAAGTAAACAAATTTTGGAAATAAGGTCTTGTTGATGTATGCTAACGTAATTAATCTCCCATTATATTATCATTATCACCATCATCCTCTTCGGCGTGAGTTAGTCCACAGTAGGACAAAGGCCTTCCCAAACCTTTTCCACTTTAATCAGTCAGATACTAAATTATTCCATCCCACACCGGCAAACTCTCAAAAGCTCATCCTTCCATCTGGTTTTCTGTCTACCTCTTCTGCTACACTGTAAAACAAATGAACGCTTATTGGTAAAACAAAATTATACACATTATAAGTGTTTCAATCGTTTACATGTTATCATTGGAATTTATAAAATTAATAAAAGTGTTTACCTATATATACTAAATATGTTACAATTGAGTGTTCATTATGTTTACAGTGTAGTTCCATTTCTGGGTAGGCTACCCACTCTGTCACTCTGGTAAGTCCATTAATTACCATCTTGTCGAAATATGTGGCCTGAGTCGGTGTCACACAAGCACTTTAGCGGCGGATGTATCGGAGCCACAGTATCCGAGTAAAAAAAGTAGCTATAATCCAGTGGCCAATCTGACAAGTTTCTCTTTTATTTTGACTGTATTTATTTATCTATAGAGCTCCTAAACCTGTACAATCAAATATAATATACGAATAAACAACATAATTAATCAAAATAAGATGATAACTTGTAGTGTATTCAAGGCTCGGATACACGTAGCCGATAAAGTTGTTCGTGTGACGCCGGATTTAGGGAGGTAGGCCTAGACTTTTGGTCATAACTATACCTCCAACAAAAAACAAGATGGCACAGATTTATTTGGGGCGGTACTATAAAACCAGACTATTTTCTTTGTTAGATAAATATTGTAGTAAGTTAATGGTACAATAACGATACTACTACTACTACTACTTTTTTTGTTTTATAACCACTCAGCCTGTGCATCCCCTCTTTGGACCCTAAACCAGCTCAGAACAGTCATCAAAGCGTCCGACTTGGTAGTCATTCAGCTACTTACTATTCCGGGGTCAGCACTCAGACTCAGTACTACTACTACTACTACTACTACTACTACTACTACTACTACTTTTGGTTTATCAGCCAGTAAATTTAGGGATTGGTCCTAAAAAAAACATATCTGGTACCACGATATCTACTAATCTTATTGCACTTTTAGTTATATTCGACCACAGATACCTCCCCTTTAGTAACAATAAACTGCAGAGAGTCGTAGAGAAAGGCATACTGCACAGAAATGGACCACGCTGCACTTTCACTCGAGCGGGGAATTGCACACAGGGAAAAAGAAAAGACTGGCATTTGAAATTCAAGTAAAGTGAGAATAAATTGGGGTAAGAAAGACGGGAAAACGGCGAGAGAGAGAGAGAGAGAGAGAGAGAGAGAGAGAGAGAGAGAGAGAGAGAGAGAGAGAGAGAGAGAGAGAGCAGTGTGTGTTTGTAACTCATGTGAATTTGAGACGTACTTCACAATACTGTATATATGATTCATTGCTACGGCGTGATAAAGGATACTTAACCCTTTCCCTTTTACATTAAGGAGAACAAATTAATTCATATATATATATAAGAGAGAGAGAGAGAGAGAGAGAGAGAGAGAGAGAGAGAGAGAGAGAGAGAGAGAGAGAGAGAGAGAGAGGAGTGGCTAGCAGAGTGACTTGATAACAGACACACACAGTGAGCTAAATTGCTCCTATCTAGAGCTGAGAAGGAGGTAGGGAGAGGAGGGGGAGGAGGCAGGAGGGGAGAGAGAAAGGAGAGAAGACAGACCACGAGAAATATGTGTGTGTGTGTGTGTGTGTGTGTGTGTGTGTGTGTGTGTGTGTGTGTGTGTGTGTGTGTGTGTGTGTGTGTGTGTGTGTGTGTGTGTGTGTGTGTGTGTGTGTGTGTGTGTGTGAACTGTGAACACATTAGTAAGATGGGCAAATTTGGTGTGTGCGTGTGCGAATGACAGAAACAAAATGAAAAAACAACAGGTAGCCTAGCGACGGGAGTGAATAACGAGCTAAAAAACAAATCTACCGAAGTAATTTAAAAAGCACTAAACAATTCGAAATCATACACAAGGAAATCTTTCACAATCTTTTGTTTCACACTATCGAAGCCAGATAAACTTATAAGTAATCTCAAATAACAAAAAACAAAACAGAAACGACGATAACAAGGGGAATAATACAAGTGGCGAGAAGGGACTGGAGGAAAAAAAGAAAAAAAAATGCGACCTATTAAGGGATAGGGGTGTGGGAGGTGGAGTAAAGGGGATAGAGAGAGAGAGAGAGAGAGAGAGAGAGAGAGAGAGAGAGAGAGAGAGAGAGAGAGAGAGAGAGAGAGAGAGAGAGAGAACGAGAGAGAGAACGAGAGAGAGAACGAGAGAGAGAGAGACAGAGAGAGAGTTAATTGGCAGCTAAGGAAAATAATCCACTGGTCACGATGACGGTGTAGAAAAAGTCAACCACAAACTTCTGGCAGCAGGTTTCAAGGATTATAATTCAGTACAAGATGCACAATAATGGATACACAAACATAATCAAAGTAAGTAAAAGTTATATAGTAGAAAAAGAGAGCATGGAGGAGAAGGGACAGGGAGCAGATGAAGACGATAGGAGAAGGAATACATGGGCTAAAAAGCCCATGTATTTATTTAATTATGTATACATTTTCTCCAAGATCTTAGAATTAGCATTGACTACTAATTAATCCCCTTTCATGTTATCCTATCCGAAATTCCATGTCAGCTTTCCCATACTGCATCGTAAATTTGTGCCAGTGTTAGCTGCATTAATGTCATTTATATTGCAGCCTGTGGTATTTATTAATTACGAGTTGGAGTTATTCATTGAGGGTTGGTGGAGGGGGGGAGGAGGAGGAGAAGAAAACGTACGAAATTAGAAGGATTAGTAAAGCGAAGAAATAGGAGTCACCGACGTTCAATCTATATTGAGACTAAATAACGATAATTTATAAGAATCAGCAACAACAAAATACAAAACTAAAGAGAAATAAAAACAAATAGTGTAGGAGAAAAGTTGAGAAAACCTAAACCTGAGACAACTCGAATCTTAAATAAGAAAACAAAAGTGGAAGGTGAGAAATGAGAAAAGTAAAGAGAGGGTTGAGGACGAGGATATGTGGCTCTGATGGAACGAGAAAATTAAGTGAGAGAGAGAGAGAGAGAGAGAGAGAGAGAGAGAGAGAGAGAGAGAGAGAGAGAGAGAGAGAGAGAGAGAGAGAGAGAGAGAGAGAGAGAGAGAGAGAGAGAGAGAGAGAGAGAGAGGGGGGGAAGCGGGAGGAGGGGAGGGTCACAGCTGGATTATTATTTGAAGAGTAAACAGTTCAAGCAAATTTATGGTCAAAGTACAATAGATTTATAGATAAAACCTCTCTCTCTCTCTCTCACACACGGGGATAAGTTAAGACTACGTAAACCACTTTCGCTTCCCTGTTTTTTTATATATTTACTTTTTATCAAGCTCCATTTTCACTGGAGTTTTAACCAAGGCTGCATAAATAATTTCATGTAGCTCTTCCAAATGTCGTTATAAATTAAGTCTCTCGCACACCTTTTCTTTCTTTAATTATTTTCATAATTGTACTCTCTCATTTCTTTCATTCTCTTAATAATTACACACACTCACACACACACTCTCTCTCACTATAAAATATAAGTGGTGGGTAATATCTAAGCAGTTATGACAATAAAGCATGGTTTTCCTTTTACTTCAGCCTTTATTATATATTTCCCAGAGGCTTTTCCCTGTGAGTTGCTGGGGTACAATAACTGCTAAATTAATGGATTCTATTTTGACTCCAATAATTTCCACCACGTTATTACTGTTATTTAAAATTCAGTACAGATCAGTGAGTCATGAATGTACAGTGCTACTCCTCCACACGTCCCATGCGTGCTGTCCGCCCTAAGTAGGTTATAACCCGGAATATATACTTCACTATCTTCGTGGTCCTTAATGGAGTTTCTGTGAGGGCCGCAATTATAACATTTCCCTCTTCAAGCAGGCCCCTAATAAATGGTACCTTAAATTTAGACCTTGGATATTTGCAAACAGGAGTGAGGAGAGGCTATTCGGAATACTATGTGTGCTTAATAGATTGCGGGATATACTAGTCAATCTTTGGAGGCCAGAAGATGCTGTCTACCTACCTGGAGTCTACCTGGAGTTGTTTCGGCCATCCATCAGTGGCCTCGGTGAGAGTTGCTCCCCCCGAGTATGTTTGCTGCCAGTGCTTGATGCAGCAGGCTATTCAAGGAGGCAGCTCTCACCCCCGCGAAGTATGGCTGATCAGGCACCGACTTGAGATGGTTGTCCAAGGCTTTCTTGAATACTTCCGTTGGCACGTCCATCAGGTTTCTCATGTTCTCTGGCATTTTGTTGAAGAGGCTCGGTCCCCTGTTTGTCAACCAGGAGTCCCTCAGTGTGCCCAGAGCTCCCCTACACTTTTGGGGTGGGATGTTACATTTCCTACCCCCTCTGTCGCTCCAGTTCCATGATATTGTGGTGTGAAGGTTTGGCACTAGACCCTCGATAACTTTCCATGTGTAAATTATCAAGTATCTCTCTCTTCTTCGCTCCAGTGAATATAAGTTAAGAGCCTTCAGCCGATCCCAGTAATGAAGATGTTTTACCGAGCTGATGTGGGACGTGAAGCTTCTTTGAACACTCTCTATTTCGTATATTTCCCCGGCTTTGTGTGGAGATGTTAGCACACTGCAATACACTCCAGTCGTGGGATCACCATCGATTTGAAAAGTGTTATCATTGTCCATTCTTCTCGTGTCTTGAAAGTCGCAGTATCCAACCTACAAGTTTCCTCGCCGCTACTGACTTGGCCTGATTATGTTCTTTGAAAGACATGTTTTCTGACATTATTACCCCAAGATCTTTAACCTCTGATTTTCGTGGGATTGGCAGGAGTGACTCTGTTAAGTAGGTTGTGGTTTCTTTAATCTCTTCATTTCCTCCATACCTTATCAGCTGAAATTTCTCTTCGTTAAATTGCATGTTGTTATCTTTAGTCCACCGAAATACAGCGTTCATGCCCGCTTGCAAGATTTCTTTGTCTTCTATTGTGGTTATTCCTAGACTTAGTTTTGTGTCGTCTGCAAATGATGATACTTTGCTGTGTTCTGTGTGTTCTCCTAACTCTTTCATTCCATTTATCTTCATCTGCCAGCACCCTCCATGTCTTCTTCCTCTGTCTCGTTCTCACTTAACTGGATAGTTTGTTGGGGGTTACCATTCGTTATGCTTCTAGCATACCTTTATGTACTTTTAATATGATAATCGTGGAAGTTATAAACTACCACAGTTTTGAAAGCAAGTCATGCTTTCAAGTGATCACTTGCAGATGGATGCCAAAACATTAACCCCTTCTGTACCGGCGACGTCCTGTAACTTTATTCTGGCTACTATTGGAATATTTTATTCAGTTTAAAAAGGGCCTTCATCAATTAACAGGCTTCGAACTATTTCCCTTGACCCTTTTCACTACCTCAGATCCTTCTTAAACTGCACAAAATCATCTAAAAATAGCAAGAATACAACTAAAAAAACGTCGCCGGTAGAGAAGGGGTTAAGGGTTGCCATTGAACTCAAAGTGGGTGCATTAGTATACCACCCACACACATGCAGGAGTAACAAAATGATGGATGCTTAAGGTCTACATGCTCTGTCATATAACCACAGAGCAGGCTGAATGTCAAGGCAGTCAGTCCTAAATGATGTCATAAAACGGGCCCTGCAGGGTGCCATTATTCCACCAATCCTTGAACCACCGGGGCTTAACAAGAGGCAATGGCAAATTGCCAGATAGTTGGTGTCTCATATGGGATGCTACATGTGTTGACACATTTGCAATCCAACCCCTACTCTGTGCAACTCTCCAACCCAAAGAGTGAAACATTACTCTGTCTTTCTTCTATTCAACAACTGAACTCTAGAACTCTCTCCCAGAATCAGTCTGTCCCTCTTCCTATGACTTAAATTGATTCAAACTCCGTGTGTCCAGGCATTTTGGCTCGAACGTCCCTTGAGTTTGGCCCTGTCACTCTTTCAACTCTGGGGGAGGCACTCGCTACAGGCTGTTCTGCCTTTTGCCTCCCTCACTCACATAGAAAAATAAGAAGAAAGAAAAAGTGAAAACTAATCAGGGGAGGCTGCCCGTTTACAAGAAAATGCAAATGCCTTGCCAGGCAGCATCAGCTCGACCCTTTGGCACTTGAAACTCACCACCCTTAATATGGTAAATGAAAACGGCAGAAAAATTAATGGAGTAACTGGAGAACCCTGGAAAATCCTTTGGCTAAAGCAAAGACTAGGGATGGCCATCCTCCAGGGTAACGTTTGGGGCTAGTAATACACATTATCAAAAACATGCATTTCTCATAATATCAAACCATTTACATAAATTACCATTCCAATATTGATAATTTGCCAAAACAGTAAAATACGTGGACGGAGGTCATTTTAACAGACCAGACTACCTCACATGTCCTGTTAAGTCGGTGTATCTATGTAACTGTATGTACGACACTCGCCTCCTGCCTGTAAGTTACTCTCACAGCTTATCCCTTGCACATACTGTCTCTCACGTGTCGCTTGTCTCTCTCTCACACACACACTTCCTCATACGCGCCTTCACTTCCTCCCTGTGAACCTCTTTACCCTTCACTCATTCTCACAATATCTCGCAAAGTACTAGTATAAAAAAAAAAATGTATATACAGGTATATATATATATATATATATTAGGCCTATTCTTCCATATTCCTAGATATGAGAGATTTCAGGTATTAATTTTCGGCAACTGTGGTCTAATAGGGTCTGAATGAGCCATATTCCAATTACGCCTAACGCCATCTGGATCCCGTGGCGGTATCAAGCAGAGAGGTACAGACAAAATACATATATACAAAATAAATAAATACAAAATACATTTATCAATAATAATAATAATAATAATAATAATAATAATAATATATATATATATATATATATATACTGTATATATATTCATTCTTAACATAGCAGCCTAAATGGAGAGGTAGTCGCTTCTTCTGGACCCCCTTCTCCCTCATGTTTAGCATATTAATTTTGAGATTATAAGACGTTCGTTCCATTAGTTTGGCCATTTGAGACTTTTCGCCCAATTTATTTGTCAATATTAAGACCTTTCGTGCCATACGTGTCGACTTTTTCCTGCCGAGTGATAGTAAGCCTGTAATTTTAGAAGCAACCGGCCTTCGGCCGGAACATTTTTACCCGAAAAATGTACAAATTTATCTTGAAAGGGGGTCTAGGGGGTGTATTCTTCAGTTTGATGAAGGCCTAGCGAGGAAACTCAAAAATATATAAATAAATAGACCGAAAAACAAGCACTACCCCCTTAATCTAAAGTTGTCAGTGATATCGTGGTTGCACAGCGATAATATATGGTTGTATTTGTGCTTCAGCATATCACGATTTAGTATAATTAATCCATAATTACATCCCCCCCCCCCCCCCCCCACACACACCCCTTCGGACTAAATAGGGTTATATGATATGTGTCTTTAGCCATTTCCCAGTCATCCCTTATGCTCTCCTCAAAATAATTCTCATAAAATTCCTTCCTTGTAGGGTATGCTATTTGGACCTCTCCTTGCCTTCTGTTTAAAGGGGGTCACCGGCCTTTTTTTTCTCTTTCTCTCCTTTTCTCTCTTTCTCTGAATTGTATCTATTCGCTCCCATTCAACCAACTGTTTTAAGACGTTTATCGCCATCCAGGTGTCAATTTCTTTCTGGCGAGCGATAGCGAGCTAGCATTGTATGGAGAAATCCGGCTTCGCTGGAGAAATTTTTCTATCGAAAAATGTACAAATTTAGCTTGCTGTCAAAACAAAAATATATATACGCTGGCTCACTCCGGCTCGCCAGGAAAATATTGACACCTGGATGGGGGTAAACGTCTTAAAACAGTAGGATGAATGGGGCCGAATGGATACAAGCCAGAGAAAGAGAAAGAGAAAAAAGGAGAGAAAAGGAGATAAAAATAGCGAGTCGGTCCTCTTAACATACATATGCCTTTGTTCGCCCACCCTTCCCGTCTTCCTCAACATTTCATTCTACCCTGTTTCGCTGTCTCCTCTTCGAACGTTTATATTTCTCTCTTCTCTCTTCTCTATCTCATATACTCTCTTCTACTTCTCTATTTCAGATTACTTTACTCCTCTCACTCACTCACTCACTCACTCACTCACACTCTCTCTCTCTCTCTCACTCACTCACTCACTCACTCACTCACTCACTCACTCACTCTCTAACTCACTCTCTCTCTCTCTCACTGTTGCTGGTGAGACGGCAGGACATTCTTTATCTCTCTGTGCGCCATTCTTTCGTTTATTCGTACACATCCTAGCAGAATGGTCACAAGCAGCCTCGCCAACCTATAAAAGATATCTTGTGCCTTTGTACACTCCACAGCTTCGTACAGATACTCACAAATGTTCGCTGACGTTTTGTGCTTTAAATGTATGCATATTAAGCCATCAATAGGTTATATGTTTTCACCCGGCGGAACATTAAAACAATTATAAATCGATGTATCTGTAATAAATGAAAACCAATATTGAACTACCAAAACTCTAAATCATATTATTACCAATTTTCCCAAATTAACACCCTAATTCATTAAAAAAAAAATTGTACTAGTTGAGTAATTAAGAAGGGGTCATCAATTTATAGCCAGCCAAAATTAACAAACTAGATACTGATAGTAACTCATATACAGTACTGTAAATACACAGTGCACATACAGTATATACAGTATATATATACCGGTATATATATATATATATATATATATATATATATATATATATATATATATATATATATATATATATATATATATATATGCAGATTATATTTATATTAATTCTTAGAATTTCGTGGATCTCTTGTTCTTTATGCAAATACAACCATTTAGTTGTTTTTAGATGTAATTTGCTAGTATTATATTGGTTTACGTGCTGTTAGAACTCACAAATAAATAATATATTCATACCTCAGTTACCAGAGCTGAAGTTAATCAAATATAATCGTAGATCTCTTGTGTTTTAACTTAATGCGAGTAAAACCACTTAGATTGATGAAGAGTCCAAGAACTTTTGAGATTGACTGTACACCTCTCAACATGCGGCATTAACATTATCTGGTCCGACGCTTTGTGGGTTATGATATTTTGTTTAATTATTATGAAGATTTTGCTTGTTTTTGCCATTTTCAAGCAATGTATTGTAGTTTGTCCCCTAGAGTCCTAGACTAACAAAAACGCTTTCCCAGACTTTTGTCAAACAAAAAAAAATGCCCACCCAGACCGTAGTTAATTTATATTTGTACAATTTTCGACAGAAAAATTGTCCAGACCGAAGGCCGATTTCTTCTAAGTTACAGGCTAGCTATCGCTCTTCCAGAAAAAAATCGACACCTGAATGGGGTGAAGCGTCTTATTATCGCCAAAATAATGGGGTGATACGTCTTAAAATCTCCAAACTAATGGAGAGAACCAGGGGAGACCCAAAAGAACTCCCTCGGACCAAATAGTGTTAACCTCTTTGTACATTATCTCCTTTACTCTCTAACATTTGACTTTGTTCTTGGCTTTTTGGTGATACTTTATATTCCTCTCTCCTGCTTTGTCCCCTTTGTTTGTGTACTCTCTCTCTCTCTCTATCTCACTCACACGTATTCTACATCCCTCTATGCATCTCTCCCCCCCCCCCTTCCTTCTCTCTTTCTCTCTCTCTAATCTTTTTAACGCGCCACCACCTCGGATGGGAATAACATGGAGAGAGAAAATTGGAAATATCTTTAGTGCAAACATTTGTCTGGTTAATAGGGAGAGAGAGAGAGAGAGAGAGAGAGAGAGAGAGAGAGAGAGAGAGAGAGAGAGAGAGAGAGAGAGAGAGAGAGAATAATTAAGAGACAAGTGTAGTGAAAGGCAGATAATTGAAGCGCAGATAAACATAGAAAAAGGTAGGAGAGAGAGAGAGAGAGAGAGAGAGAGAGAGAGAGAGAGAGAGAGAGAGAGACCGGATAACAGAGAAGAGACAGAAGAGAGGTGAGGACATAGGAGATAGTAGGAGGAGATAAGCGGCTCATAAGATAACATAATAACGTACACTAGCTGGTCCGACGTCTTGTGGGTTATTATGACATATTATTTTAATTGTTATTGAGTATTTTGCTTGCAGTTGCCATTTTCGAGCAATGTATTTTAGTTTCTATCTTAGGCTAACAAAAACGCCTTCCCAGACTTCCTTCAAACTTTAAAAAAATGCCCACCCACACCCCCTTCAAGCTAAATTTGTAAAAT
Source organism: Paralithodes platypus (assembly GCA_032716605.1). Classification (NCBI taxonomy): domain Eukaryota; kingdom Metazoa; phylum Arthropoda; class Malacostraca; order Decapoda; family Lithodidae; genus Paralithodes; species Paralithodes platypus. The sequence goes on along the minus strand of CM064509.1, from coordinate 60,024,556 downwards.
TTTCGATAAAAAATGTCCCAGCCGAAGGCTTATTTCTCCTCATAGAAGACATCGAAACCTGAATAGGCTGAAGCGTATTAAGTGTTTTTTTCTGAATCCCCTTCTCCCTCATGTTTAGCTCCATTACGTTTGAGATTTTTAAGACGTTCGCCCCATTAGTTTGGTGATTTTTTGTCCTTTTGCCCCATTTCTCTATTGATTGTTAGACCTTTCGTGCTATTTAGGTTTCGAATTTTTCCTGGCGAGCGATAGTGAGCCTGTAATTTAAATGTAATTAACAGAGAGGAAAGGAAGAAAAGGCATAAAGATAGAAGAGGGGAGAGTAAAGATAATGAGAGGAGAGGAACAGAGAGCATAAAGATAGAAGAGGGGAGAGTAAAGATAATGAGAGGAACAGACAGCATAAAGATAGAAGAGAGGAGAGTAAAGATAATGAGAGGAGAGGAACAGAGAGCATAAAGATAGAAGAGGGGAGAGTAAAGATAATGAGAGGAACAGACAGCATAAAGATAGAAGAGGGGAGAGTAAAGATAATGAGAGGAACAGAGAGCATAAAGATAGAAGAGGGGAGAGTAAAGATAAAGAGAGGAACAGAGAGCATAAAGATAGAAGAGGGGAGAGTAAAGATAAAGAGAGGAACAGAGAGCATAAAGATAGAAGAGGGGACAGTAAAGATAAAGAGAGGAGAGGAACAGAGAGCATAAAGATAGAAGAGGGGAGAGTAAAGATAATGAGAGGAACAGAGAGCATAAAGATAGAAGAGGGGAGAGTAAAGATAAAGAGAGGAGAGGAACAGAGAGCATAAAGATAGAAGAGGGGAGAGTAAAGATAATGAGAGGAACAGAGAGCATAAAGATAGAAGAGGGGAGAGTAAAGATAAAGAGGAGAGGAACAGAGAGCATAAAGATAGAAGAGGGGAGAGTAAAGATAATGAGAGGAACAGAGAGCATAAAGATAGAAGAGGGGACAGTAAAGATAAAGAGAGGAGAGGAACAGAGAGCATAAAGATAGAAGAGGGGAGAGTAAAGATAATGAGAGGAACAGAGAGCATAAAGATAGAAGAGGGGACAGTAAAGATAAAGAGAGGAGAGGAACAGAGAGCATAAAGATAGAAGAGGGGAGAGTAAAGATAATGAGAGGAACAGAGAGCATAAAGATAGAAGAGGGGACAGTAAAGATAAAGAGAGGAGAGGAACAGAGAGCATAAAGATAGAAGAGGGGAGAGTAAAGATAATGAGAGGAACAGAGAGCATAAAGATAGAAGAGGGGAGAGTAAAGATAAAGAGAGGAACAGAGAGCATAAAGATAGAAGAGGGGAGAGTAAAGATAAAGAGAGGAACAGAGAGCATAAAGATAGAAGAGAGGAGAGTAAAGATAAAGAGAGGAACAGAGAGCATAAAGATAGAAGAGAGGAGAGTAAAGATAATGAGAGGAACAGAGAGCATAAAGATAGAAGAGGGGAGAGTAAAGATAAAGAGAGGAACAGAGAGCATAAAGATAGAAGAGAGGAGAGTAAAGATAAAGAGAGGAACAGAGCATAAAGATAGAGAGAGGAGAGTAAAGATAATGAGAGGAACAGAGAGCATAAAGATAGAAGAGGGGAGAGTAAAGATAAAGAGAGGAACAGAGAGCATAAAGATAGAAGAGGGGAGAGTAAAGATAATGAGAGGAAAGGAACAGAGAGCATAAAGATAGAAGAGAGGAGAGTAAAGATAAAGAGAGGAACAGAGAGCATAAAGATAGAAGAGAGGAGAGTAAAGATAAAGAGAGGAACAGAGAGCATAAAGATAGAAGAGAGGAGAGTAAAGATAAAGAGAGGAACAGAGAGCATAAAGATAGAAGAGGGGAGAGTAAAGATAAAGAGAGGAGAGGAACAGAGAGCATAAAGATAAAAGAGGGGAGAGTAAAGATAAAGAGAGGAACAGAGAGCATAAAGATAGAAGAGGGGAGAGTAAAGATAAAGAGAGGAGAGGAACAGAGAGCATAAAGATAGAAGAGGGGAGAGTAAAGATAAAGAGAGGAGAGGAAGATCAATCGAGGGCAAGAGGGAAAATCCACAAAGCCCCGGACCAAATAGGGTTAAGGGGATATTTTTAGTTTGCTTCCCATACTACCACTCAAGTATAAAAAATAAGAAAAACAAAAACAAAAAAAAAAAAAAAAAAAAAAAAAAAAAAAAAAAAAAAAACAAAAAATAAATGAAAAAAAAAAAAAATAAAGAATCAAAAAAAAAAAAAAAAAAAAAGACAATCAACTAAAAAAAAATAAAAAAAAAAAGAAAAAAAAACAAAAAACTAAAAAAAAAAAAAAAGAGAAAAAAAAACATAAAAAAAAAAAAAAAAAAAACAAAATACAAAAAAAAAAATAAAAAAAACATTAAAAAAAAAAAAAAAAAATAAAAAATAAAAAAAAAAAGAATAAAAAAGAGAAAAACAAAAAAGAGAATAAAAAAAAAACAATATAAATAGAGAGAATAAAAAAATAAAAAACAAAAATAAATAATAAAAAAAAATAAAAATAAAATAGAAAAAAAAAAAAAAAAAAAAAAAAAACAAAAAGAAAAAAAAAAAAAAAAATAACAAAAAAAAAAAAAAAAAAACAAAAAACAAAAAAAATAAAACTAAATAAAAATAATAAAAAAACAAAAAAACAAAAAAAAAAAAAAAAAAAAAAAAATAAAAAAAAAAAAAAAAAAAAAAAGAAAAAAAAAATAAAAAAAAACCAGGGACAAAAAAAAAGAAAAAATAAAAACCAAAAAAAAAAAAAAAAAAAAAACAAAAATAAAAAAAAATAAAAAAAAAAAAAAATTGAAAAAAAAAAAAAAAAAAGAAAAAAACGTAAAAAAAAAAAAAAAAACCTTAAATGAATAATAAAAAAAAAAAAAAAAAAAAAAATAAAAAAAAAAAAAAAAAAAAAAATAAAAGAAAAACAACAAAATAAAAAAAACAATTAAAAAAAAAATTAACAAAAAAAATTAAACAAAAAAAAAAAAAAAAATATAAAAACAATCAATAAAAAAATAAAAAAAAAAAAAAAAAAAATAAAAAAAATAAAACAAAAACAAAATAAAAAACAAAAAAAAAATGCAAAAACTTTTAAATAAAGACTCTTTAAAACACAAACGTCACACAAGAACCCCATGCAATATAAATGTGTACATTTTCGGTAGAAAAATGTCAAGGCCGAATGCCGGTTCCTGCTAAATTACAGGCTCGCTATCGCTCGCCAGGAAAAAAAATCCGACACCCAAAATGGCATGATAGGTCTTAAAACTGACAACGAAAATGGAGCTAATGGTGTTAAAATCGCCAAACTAATGGGCCGAACGTCTCAAAATCTCAATACTAGTGGGGCTATAAACATGAGGGAAAAGAAGGTCCAGAAAAACGGCCTATCTCCCCAGTGCCAGACGAGTGAAAAAAGTGAGTGAGTGTATGAGTGACTGGATCTTGACTGAGTGTGACTGGTGTGACTGACAGTATCTGGAGAGACTGGCACGTATATGAGACTTTGATGTGACAATAACCAGGCTCACCCACACTATAACTTGAGAGAGAGAGAGAGAGAGAGAGAGAGAGAGAAAGAAGAGAAGATAGGAGAAGAGAGAGAGAGAGAGAGAGAGAGCTACATAGAGCTACATAGATACACAGACCACACAGACCTCAAGGTCCTTACTAGGCAGTCTGGCCTTACAAACTATATGTATATATGCATATATATATATATATATATATATATATATACATATACACACATACACCGGTACACATATACACACATACACATACATACATACATATATATACAGTATATATACACATACTGTACAGTGCACACACATACACTTACATAATTTTTTTTTTTTTTGTTTTCCTTTTTCCCCTTTTTTTTTCATTTCACCCCAGCCCTCTGCAGGTAGAGGTCAAGCCTTCCCTTGAAAGCGTTTATTGTGTCGCTCTCCACCACTCTCGCTGGTAGTTTATTCCACTCTGTCGCCACACTGTAGGTGAAGAAACTCTTTGTGACATCTAGGTTTGCCTTTTTGGTTTTTAATTTCATTCCATTTCCGCGAGTTTGATTAGTATTGTTTAATGTGAATAGTGCATTTACATCGACTTTGTCGAAACCTTTTAGTATCTTAAAGCACTCAATAAGCTGACCCCTCAACCTCCTCTTTTTTAATGAGAACAGGTTCAATCGTTTAAGTCTTTCTTCATATGGTTTATTTCTTAATGAGGGTATCATCTTCGTCGCTCTACGCTGTACTGACTCAAGTCTTACAATGTCCTTGATCAGATAAGGTGACCAGAACTGCACACCATATTCAAGGTGGGGCCTCACCATACTTTTGAACAGTGGCACTATTACGTTTTCATGTTTATATGTAAATTTTCGTTTAATAAAGCCCAATGCTATGTTTGCCTTATTTGCAGCTGCTATACATTGGTCGGAAGTTTTTAGGTTTTCAGATATTAGTACCCCTAGGTCTTTTACTACCGTTGCGGTTTTTATTTGTTTGCCATTCATTTCGTATTTTTATTTCATATTTCTGCTACCAACCTGCAGCACCTGACATTTATCGACATTGAAGGGCATCTGCCATTTTTTCGACCACTCTGATATTTTGTTTAAATCAGATTGCAACGCATTTCTATCATCTTCGTTCAGGACTGTATTTCCTATTTTTGTATCGTCGGCAAATTTGGAAATGGTGTTGTTTACCCCTACATCAATATCGTTAATGTAAATGAGAAACAGGACCGGTCCAAGGACTGAACCCTGTGGAACTCCACTAGTGACAGGCTCCCACTCCGATTCCACTCCATTTATCACCACTCTCTGTCTTCTGCCTGTAAGCCAATTTTTTATCCAAGAATGAATTTCACCTTTGATACCTATCCTCTCCAGTTTAGCCAATAGTTTTCGGTGAGGCACCTTGTCGAAAGCTTTTTGAAAGTCCAAGAAGATTATATCTAGTGATTTCGTCATGTCGTTATATGTGAATAGTTTGTTATAAAATTCAATCAAATTTGTTAGGCATGACTTATTTGATCTAAAGCCGTGTTGACTATTTTTGATTAGGTTGTTTGATTCGAGGTAATCTACTATCTTATCTCTAAGGATTTTTTCCATGATTTTTCCTACAATTGAAGTTAGACTAATTGGTCTGTAATTACTCGCTTTGGCCTTGCTACCCTTCTTGTATATCGGCGTAATGTTCGCATCTTTCCAATCACTCGGTACAATCCCCTGTAGTAATGATAAGTTAAATAGTTGTGTCAGGGGTTTTGCTATTTCGTCCTTAACATTCTTAATTATTTTCGGGTGGAGCATGTCGGGTCCCGGGGTCTTATTTACATTTAAATTACTCAATTTGCTTTGTACTTCGCTAACACTGATGGTGAAATCTCCTATCACATGAGTTGAGGTGTTATTTTCAAGGGTATGATCGATAATTTCTTCTGTGAAAACTGAGCCAAAATATTTGTTGAGCAGATTTGCCGTGTTTGTGTCACCTGTTATTGTCTGGCCATCTTCTATTAGCGGTCCGATTCCGCTTTTGATCTCTTTATTTTTATTTACGTAACTGTAGAATTTGTTTGGGTTTGTGGCACTTTCTCTGGCAATAGTCATTTCGTAATTTTGTTTGTTCGCCCTAATTATTTTTTTCACTTCCCTTCTACTATTTTTGTACAAGTTTTTAATTACTTCAGTGTTTGTGTTATTTTTTACAAGTTTGTGGAGTTGATTCCTTTTCCTTATTGCCTTGCCAATGTCTCTACTGTACCAAGGGGGCATACTTGATTTCGTATTACGTTTTGGTTTCATGGGTACAAATTGTTTATGCGCCTCTGTAATTGTAGACTTAAAATTTCCCCATAGTTCATTTACTTCGTTTATATTTATGAGGTTTGAGTGTATGTTTGATAGCGATTCCTTAAGTCCGTCATAATTTGCGTTTTTGAAGTCCGAAACCATTCCTGTTGTTTTTACTGAGGAATATTTGCTTATAACGTTGATTCTTAAGATTTTATGATCGGACGTTGCCAGATGTTCACCTACATCCAGGTTTGATAATAGATTTTCTTGGGTAGTGATTACGAGGTCTAATATATTCCTGTCTCGCGTCGGCTGTTTTACGTGTTGAGTCAAAAAATTGTCCTGGATGAAGCTTGTCATTAGGCGTGACTCAGCATTTTTTTTCCGGTCGTGGTATTCCAGTCAATTAGGGGGAGGTTATAGTCACCTAGTAAAACTGTTTCGTCGGAATTAAGGGTTTTCTCTAGTATTTCATAAAAAATTGTATCATCGGCAACAGTTAGTCTCGGTGGTCGGTACGCTGTAGTGATATTTAAGTTCATGTTTTTTGTATTTATTTTGACGCACACTATTTCTGCATTACTTTCGGGGAGAGTCACCTCAACTGGGTTTAAGTAGGTTGCAACGTACATTGCAACCCCCCCTCTTTGTTTTCCATTGTTACGGTCTTTATGAATTTTTTTATATGGCTCTATGTGATATTCATGAAGTAGATCTTTATTTTTAAGGTTCAGATGTGTTTCCGTTATACAAATAACGTCAACTTTCTCATTTAATAACAGACATTTGAGTTCGTCTATTTTGTTTCTTATTGAGCAGGCATTTATGGATATTATTTTTATATCATTTCTCTCAGCATCCGCTGGATTTGTTTTTCTTATTGGTGGGGATGGGTTTTGGGGTTGTGACTTGAAGCCGCGGCGGGTTGTCAAATTCATTCAGTTGGTTGGGTTGGCTTGGATGGGGTTGGGTGGGGTTGTTTAGTTTGTTTTGTGGTTCAGGTAGGTAAATTTTCGCAACTTGTGGGCCATTGGGGTTGACGGTTTCGTTTAAATGGTTGTGATGGACTTGGAAGGGTTGGGCGAGGTTATTTATTTGTCTTAACTGTGCGGGTGGAGTTTGATTGGGTAGGGTTGTGGGAGGGCTTTTCCGGGGGTAGCGATGTCAATACTCAGAGGAGTCTATTAGCATAGTTATCTCTCGGTCCTGACTGGCGTTGTTTTCATGGGCAATGTAGGTTGCTTGATTTAGGGTGTCACTCATGTGCTGAACGCCTTTTTCTGATAAATGAATGCCATCTCCGCTGTACAGGGACGAGTTCCCTACAAAGGTGGTCCAATTGTCCACATACAGTACCTTCTCTTGTTCGCACATGACCTTGACTGCGTTGTTAATTTCTATGGCTCTATTTTGTCCGTATGAGCTTGTTTTAATCCGGGGTATGACGCCGCTTACCACACATTTCGTGGTCTTCCTTTTCATGACTTTAATTAGGTTCTCGAATTTTTTTTCTATGGTCTTGATTGGGGCCTTACCTCCGTCAAAGCAGTCATTTGAGCCAACATTGACGACTACACAGGTGCCCTCTGGTATGGCGGAGTTAGTTATGTCTTTCAAGATATGTTCGACTTTACCGCCTGGAATGACCTTTACTGACCTTTTTCCTCTGTTCTTGGTGGCAAAGGCAGCTCCTTGACCTCGCATGAGACTGTCACCATAGACTAGGGTGAGTTTCTCCTTCCCGCTGACTCCGTGATTTGATGGTTTCGTTGTTTTCCTGTCAGGAATTTTCTTGCCTTTCGAGCTTGCTTTCACGTGGTCAGTTACCTCGTGTGCAAATCTGTTTTTTATAGGGTTACCTGGTGTCGCTTTTCCATTCCCATTCCCATTCACGTGGTCAGTTACCTCGTGTTCATTGTTTTCGGCGAGAACAGCAAATCTGTTTTTGATAGGGATACCTGGTGTCGCTTTCCCATTCCCTTGGGATTTGTTCTTGTTACGCCTGTTGACTACTGTCTGATATAGATCATTGGATGGGTTTTCTTTTTGAAGATTTTTAACAACGTCGACTTGCTTACTCTCTATGTCCTTTACTCGCTCTTTTAGTAAGAAAATTTGATGCGAAAGTACACCTACAGTCTCCTTTAGTGTGAGATTATCTCGCTTCAGTTCGTCAGCCTGTGCCTTGTGTGCTTCTAATGTGCACTCCAAGAGCAAAAAGTTTTCACCAGTTAAACACATAAAACACTTGGCATTTGGATACCCATGACGCGGATACCATTCCTTGTAGTAGTTCTTGTTACAGGAGGGGCATTTAATTCTGATCGGTGCCATGATTTGGGGTTAGTGAGGGAGAATTTGCAGAAACGAAAGGTACAAAATGTTGGAGTGGTCACTTCCCTTAAAAGTTGTTCCGATGTTGATGATGCAGGTTGCAAGGTGTTGGTGGGGGGTGAGGGTAGTTTCTGTTACGTCGGCACTTTAAAAAGAAATTTGGGACGGGTTTTGGGGGTGGGGGGGATGGTCCTAGGGCCCTTATTTTATACCCCTATTTCCCCTCATAAACCGGGGTTAGAGAGAGAGAGAGAGAGAGAGAGAGTGAGAGTGAGAGTGAGTGAGTGAGTGAGAGAGATATATATTATGTATATGTTAGCTAGCTACTAGGAACTAAAAGGAAGACCTAGTATCTCAAAGCAGATAGGTAGCATTTGAGAGACCTCATATGGATTCCGACGTTCAGGTTTGGTGTCCTTACTTTACTGTAGAATGAACATGAAAATGGAAAATTAATGGAAATTAATGGCCCATGAATTAAGTTATGAAACTGAGTAACTGCGAGAGAATCAGTACAAACTACTTTATTTTAGATAAGTTCCGCCTTAAAAATATAAGTAAGCAATAGTTTTGAAATAGGGTTACATGTAAACAAATAGTAGATTACTTAGTGTTGTGATCAGCTAAAGAATGGTGACAATTTCACGCTTAAATTGGATAGGCCTTATCTGTCTCGTGATGCCATTCTGTTTGTTGTAGACTCCAGTGTTCTTTATAATATACTCTAATTATAATATACTTTAGACTGAAGTGTAAAAACAATCATTAGAATGTGTGTAAAATGCTATCTGCTCTCTTTTAAACTACCCTACTGAAAAACTATTTACTACCTCTGAGGGAATTTATATCCAGCAAGAGCAGCTTGTTTATGTGGAAAAGTTTGGACATAAAGTAGTGCTAAAACTCTCAAGGTTTTTCTTACACCAATGGTTACGTGTTCAGGCGCAACATTTTGATAGCATTCATATAGTGTAACCCTTTCTGTACCGGCAACGTCTTTTTTCATTTTATTCTAGCTACATTTGGACGATTTTATGAAGCTTAGGAATGATATATGGTAGTTAGAAGAATTAATTGAGATAGTCTGCAGCCTTTTAATTGGTATACATCCTTCCTAAGCAGAATAAAAACGTTTTATAGTTGCCAGAATATAATGAAAAGGATGTCACCGGTAAAGGAAGGGTTAAGGGCCAGGGCCAACATGTTTACGGATCAGTACCATGCCGACAGAGGTTATACTACATATATTAGGATATAAGAAGGTATATAACATAATTGGGTATAGCGACAGTGATTTACTTTTCTATCCGGATTAATTACTACCAATATAAGTTAATAAATCTATATTAACTTGGACACTTTACTTAGCTTCTCCATACCTTCTATAAACCAATAATTTTTGACAGTGTATTATCTGCCTAAACTGCAATACTGTACAAAGATACTAAGTGATGTACTGTAGGTACACATTGACAACAGTTTTCACATTGGACATGGACTCTCTCTCGCTCTCGCTCTCTCTCTGTTCTTCTTCTTTTTTATACTAGGTTTGAAAATAAATGGTCACTTCATTAACATTGTGACATGTTACAAACAGATTTTACAGGCTAAAGGAAGATATGTTGCCATAGTTCTTATCTAAAAGCCTAACCAGAATTACACATTACTGTGTTGTACGTTATTTCACTGCAGCATTTTCTTTAAGCCATTTGTTCGCCTTGCATTTGAAACTAATCAGTGTCATTAGTAATAATATTGTCTGCATTTACAAAATTATTCCACATCTTACAATATTTTGAGATAAAATGTCGCTGGTATGCTCTCTCAATATCTCTAATATTGTCTGCATTTACAAAATTATTCCACATCTTACAATATTTTGGGATAAAATGTCGCTGGTATGCTCTCTCACACCCTACTAAATATTATATTACTATCGGCATGTAAACTTCTCCACTGGTCATATTGCGCTAACTATCCCCTCAATAACCATTATTGTAATAAGAATTTGAACCATGTCACTCATGTTTGTAAAATATTTGTATTACTATAATTCCATTATAACTTCGGTAGTTGGTAATATTAGTCACATTATGTATGTGACTCTTGTATTCAGCTAACTATGACCTCAATAACCGTTGATGTAATGAAGAATGTGAAGTGTCCCTCATATGATTGTAATATATTTGTCGTATTTTATTGCATAATAATTTATGTAGTTCGAAATATTAGTCACATCATGTATGTAATAATTGTATTCAGCTAACTATGATCTCAATAACCATTGATGTAAGAAAACATGAATGGTCTCCTCATATGATTGCACTAGTTTTGTAGTGCTATTATTTACCTGTCAATTAATAATTCAGTCACATTTTTTTTTTTTTTTTTTTTCATGAGCACGTATATACAGCACATGTGGCAATCAAATGAGGAAACTATAATAACACCAGACGACGATACTGTTGTTACAGTAGAATAATGGCTTTTTGAGCAGTATGTATTGCCTTACCAGTGGTTGTCCCCTTATTATTATTATTTTATTATTATTATTGAAATACCACAGGAACGAAAATTCCTGGGAGCGAAACTTCCACCCCCAACGAGATCCCTCTCTTTCTACCACCTCCCTCCACATGTTACACGTCTCGTTAATCACAGTCTTCTAATATACAAATCAAATTTCCTTACCTCCTGACATTCTTGAAATACCCACTAAGTATATTCAATTAGATACCAACCATGCAGACTATAATACGTTCGTTGTGTATAGGTACGAGGCGATCTCAAGACACCTTAGCTCCCAGTCCACAACGAACCGGATCATGATTATGTCCGCCTGTATTAAATTATGTATTATGTTGATTTATACCATTGCCTATTTTAGTAATAATTGTATTCAGCTAACTATGATCTCAATAAACATTGATGTAATGAAAATATGAATAGTCTCCTCATACGATTGCACTAGTTCTGTAGTGCTATTATTTACAACCTGTCAATTAATAATTCAGTCACTACAAGCTTGCTTGCTTTTTTTTTTTTTTTTTTTTTTAAATGAGATACGTATATACAGACCATGTGACAATTAAATGAGGAAACTATAATAACACATCTGAATAATGCCAACCTGACTTATAAACACAAATATGAATGTAACCAGACGACGATGCTGTTGTTTCAGTGGAATAATGGCTCTTTGAGCATTATGTATCGCCTTACTAGTGGTTGTCCCCTCACAGGATGGGGGGCGCTGCTCAATAAACTCGCCCCTCGGGGCAAAATCAAAAAATCAAATCTCTCTCTCTCTCTCTCTCTCTCTCTCTCTCTCTCTCTCTCTCTCTCTCTCTCTCTCTCTCTCTCTCTCTCTCTCTCTCTCTCTCTGCAAATAATCAAGGGCGCAAAAAAGTTAAATCCATACAAGCTAGGTATGGTGATAGTGTTATACTCTTTGTTATATTCGTATACTAGATGGGTATATCACTACTCATATACCTTTAACATGGTTCACATTTTGGGCGATTTTTGCATGTATTCATTATTTTTTCTAGTTTCCTCCCTAGACCTCCATCAAATTAAAAAAAAAAAAACATCCATTAGATCCCCCTTCTAGATTAATTTGTACATTTTTCGGTAGAAAAATTTCCCGGCCGAAGGCCGGTCCTTCCAACATTACAGGCTCACTATCGTTCGCCAGGGAAAAAATTGACACCTAAATAGCACGAAAGGTCTAAATATTGACGAAGAAATGGGTCGAAAGGTCGACTAACTAATTGGGCAAACATCTTAACATCTGAAAACTAATGGGGCTAAACATGAGGGAGAAAGTGGTCCAGAAAACCGGCCCATCACCCCTTAAAGAGTCAATTATTATATATGGACATTTCTAACCACCCTACTCATACCTCCATCTATAAACACATCATTTCTTACAGTATTAGCCAGTGATCAACACTGTCAAATATATTTACTGCTTCACATACTATAGTTTATTTGCTGTAAGTAGGCGAGAAATCATGACCTCTATCCTCTGTAATTCAAAAAGGGATAGCGCAAATTGGCTGTAAATTACCACACCTATTCCCTGAATGACTCTTCCCAAATGGTAGAAATAAGATCTCGATTACTCTAGTCGTGTTTTAGTTACAGAGGTTAGAGGTCATGATTTCTCGCCTACTTACAGTGAATAGACTATACCATGAGTTGGTTTCCAAGTCAAGGAGGTTCAATCACTGTGTCAGATTATATCCTCACTGTGTTCTTGCATAATCATATCCTTCCACCTTCTCTATTGGTTATATTCTTTCTCTCATAATTGACTACAAATTAATACTTATGATAACCTAGTCTTATATTTCTCATTTGCAAGTTTCGGGCTATAAGCAAGTTGAACTCTTTTGGTTGTTCGAGGGTTCATATAGGGTAGGATTTATGTCTTTGAGTGTACTTCAAACGTATTATAGCTTGTATTTCAGCTTGATATGGACGTCGACTGACACCTTACTCGTCTCCCGAAACGTACAAGTGGTCAATTCATCTGGTCTAAACATTTATTTCTGAATGATATTTATCTTTTTCCTCTTCCACTTACCCCCTCCTTCATCTGGTATTTCCCTTCTTCCTCTTGATCACTTCACATTACTCCCTCCCTCTCTCTCTCTCTCTCTTTAGATAAACTCAAGGTAAATAAAACGCCTGGACCTGATACAATCTCACCTAGAGTCCTAAAGGAAGCTAAGGATGAGCTCTCTAAACCACTGACATTGCTATTCAATAAATCCTTGCAGTCTGGAACTATGCCTGATCAGTGGAAGCTAGCCAACGTAACACCGATATTAAAAAAAGGCAGAAAATCCCTACCTAGTAACTATCGTCCAATTAGCTTAACCTCAGTTGTATGTAAAATGCTAGAAACACTCATAAGAGACAGACTCGTAAATCACCTAGAGGATAATAACATACTTAAAGATACTCAACACGGCTTTCGTAAAAAAACGTTCCTGTTTAACAAACCTCTTAGACTTCTTCCACGATATCCTCAACTCTACGATGAGAGTAAAGCTGTAGATATTATATACCTTGATTTTCAAAAGGCCTTTGACAAAGTTCCCCACAAACGTTTACTGCTAAAACTAAAAGCGCATGGAATACAAGACGGTGTGTTGAAATGGATAGAAAATTGGCTCAGCGACAGAAAGCAAAGAGTAGTCATAAACTGTAAGGCATCTAAATGGACCAATGTAAGTAGCGGGGTACCCCAGGGATCGGTACTAGGACCAATTATCTTTCTAATTTACATCAACGACATGGATGAGGGTCTCACCTGTACAATCTCAAAATTTGCTGACGATACAAAAATTGCAAATAGCGTACTCTCAAAAGAACAAGTTGACGATATGCAACACAATCTAGATAAGTTGTCACATTGGGCCCAAATTTGACAAATGAGTTTCAATGCGGATAAATGTAAAGTACTACATATCGGATACCAAAATGAGAAAGCAAACTATTTGATGAATGACACTCAGCTTAAGAATGTAAACAGAGAAACCGATCTGGGAGTAACAATATCGAGTAACCTAAAACCGAGTCAACAATGTTCAGAAGTTGTTAAGAAGGCAAACAAAATAATTGGCTTTATAGGCAGGTCATTTGAGCATAAATCCAAAGACGTTATCCTAACCTTTCACAATTCCTTAGTCAGCCCTCTTCTGGAATACTGCGTTCAATCCTGGTGCCCTTATTACCAAAAAGATATAGACAAGCTAGAACGAGTTCAACGAAGAGTTACCAAAATGATACCTAGCCTAAAGAACAAACCATACGAGGAGCGTCTTAGAGAATTAAATCTGTTTCCTTTAACCCAGCGCAGACTAAGAGGTGACTTAATTCAAGTGTTCAAAATCATCAAAGGCATCGACAATATGAACTGTAGTAAGTACTTCACTATCGACCAATCTAATTACATGCGGGGAAACGGGTGCAAAATTATTGGTAAATCTTTTAACTCACACGAAGCTAAAAATTTCTTCTTCAATCGAGTTGTCAACTTATGGAATGGGCTTCCCCGAGATGTTATAGACTGCAGCACCGTTGATTCATTTAAACTTCGCCTAGACACATATCTCGCATCAAACCCGCGACTGACTGAGTTTGTAAATGAATAACTTTATTTTATCCTCCTCTCAGTTACTAACCCATCTGTCCCCTACTAACTTCCTAATCCTGCCACAGACATTAGTTCCAGGGCAGTAGTTCCCTTTCCAATGTTCCCTTACCCACTCTAAACCACTGTTTGGACACTTGATCCTCAGTGTTTTGGAGGACAAGCAGCCTAGAAGGGTCACTAGACCTGTTGTTGCTTGATTTCCTTTGTACACTCTCTCTCTCTCTCCCATACTAACCTAGGACTATATTTTTAATGTCTGGAGTTATACTATGAAGGAAGCGTTTGTATGTATCAGGGCGTATTATATTCCACGTCACTCACTCACTCACTCACTCACTCACTCACTCACTCTCTCTCTCTCTCTCATATAGCCTGGGAATTATTAAATGCCTGGTGTTTTAATATGAAGGCAGCGTTCGTATCTATCAGGCCATGTTATACCAACCCACCACAACTTACCTCTCCTTTCCTCACTTTGTTGCTATTCCTTTCATTTTTCCCCTCTTCCTCTCTTCCTTCCTGCCGTTATTCCTTCTCTTCTTCCTTCCCTCATTCATTTATCCCCTCTTCCTTCCTACCGTTTCTCATTCTTTCCTTCCTTCCTCCATTTCATCCATCCATCCATCCTCTCTTGCTTCTGTCTCTATGGTGTCGCTTTTCGATATCGTTCCTCCCTTCCTCTATTGCTTTCCTATTAATTAATTCCATTTATCACATCCCCCCCCCTCTCTCTCTCTCTCTCTCTCTCTCTCTCTCTCTCTCTCTCTCTCTCTCTCTCTCTCTCTCTCTCTCTCTCTCTCTCTCTCTCTCTCTCACACACACAAAGCCTGGGAATTATTAAAGCCTGAGGTTTTAAATACGATGGCAAGGTTTGTATGTATGTACCAGGCCTTATTATTATTCCGCTCCACCCTAATTGACCTCTCCTTTCTCTCTCGCTCTCTTCAGTCGGTTTGTATACTTCTTTCTACCACCGTTCATTAATTTATCCCTTTGTTTGCCTTTATACATTCTTCCCCCTTTCCTTCAATTCCTCCCCCCCCCCCCCCTCCCCCTCCACCCATCGATTCATCCTCGGACTCTTCTTCCGTTTGCTGTCGCCTTTATCTTATTGTTTGTTTTCATCTTTATATTGTTACCAAATTTATATTGCGTTTCACTTGTCTGGAGTCATAATAATGAAGGCAAGGTTTGTATGTTTAACCCTTTCACGCATTTATGACGCAGAGGTTGCCAGATTAGCAATAAGAAATAGAGTTCTCTCACTCTTATAATTACCTCTCCAAAATTAGTTTTCTGCCCACAGCTAACTCAAAGACAACTGCAGAGGTTGAAGTAACTAAACTAAAGGTTTCTAAATACCCCTGATGGTAACAAAGTCTTTACAGTATCCCCAATAGGCTCAAAATAGCGTCATATGCGTGAAAAGGTTAAAAATATATTATACTACAGCACTCACTCACTCTTTCTCTCTCTCCTACCACTCCTGGACTATAATATTACTGCCTGCAGTTATAATAATGAAGGCAGAGTTTGTGTGTATAAGGGCAGATTATACTCACTCACTCACTCACTCACTCACTCTCTCTCTCACTCACTCTCTCTCTCTCGTTCTCACACACACACACACACACACACACACACACACTCTCTCTCTCTCTCTCCTACAAACCTCGGAACATAATATTATTGTCTGGAGTCATAATATTGAAGGCAAGGTTTGTATATTTAAGGAGATATTATACTACAACACTCACTCACTCACTCACTACCTGTGCTACCGCCAGACGCTGCAGACGCTCTGTCAACGCTCTCACGATATCGATCATAATTTGAGTATTAACTACTCATCCTCTTCATTCTTGTGCATGAAAGGTGGTTAAGAGCACGTTTAACCATCCTGTAGCTTAGTAAGTAACACTGCACGATATTTCGCTGTGTATTGACTGATAAACTTTGTGTTTATCACAAGACTCCTGCTCGGACAGGGCGCCACTAGCGCCATCTATTGTTTTGTTTTGCTTTGTAAACAAACGCTCTCCTATTACTATTTTATATAAAATCGTAGCCCCTAATTTTACCCATTACCTACTGTAGTAAGTATCTATTTAACTGCCTTGTATGTAAGTAAAGCTTTGCATATTAATTTGCTAATAAACAATATTGTTTACTAACTAACCTGCCTACAGGGACTAACGCCGACGCCATTTTGTAAACAAACTTTTTTGGGGGATTATACATATTAAATACCAGCAAATTTTGAACCAAATTTAAGTGCATTCATTTATCTTTTCCCCCTAGATATATTCTTGACTTTTTCTCCTCAGACTGATTTTACTTTAAGCTAAGGGTGGTATTTGTACAAACTAACCTAGCCTAACCCAACCTGCCAAGCTTTTAACCTAACCCAAACCTAGAAACCTTGTAGGAACGCTAAAAGCAGTAACAAGAAATAGGGTGGTCAGTATGGAAGTGAAGAAGTCCTTGCATGACAGTGTGGTAATCCCGACACTGACTTACGGAAGCGAAGCATGGACGTTGGTTGAGAGACTCAGACCAAGAGTGAGAGCAGTGGAAATGAATTACTTAAGGAGTGCGTGCGGAGTTACATGGAGGGATAGACAATGCAATGAGGAAGCAAGAAGGAGTGGTGGTGTGATGTAGATGGAAAGTGTGAAAAGGAACAACTTGAGATGGTTCGGCCATATGGAACGTATGGAAAGCGAGAGAATGACTAAGAGGGTGTACGAGAGCGAGGTGGAGGGACAGAGGGGGAGAGGTAGACCGAATATGAGGTGGAAGGATGGAGTGAGGAACTACAT
Source organism: Paralithodes platypus (assembly GCA_032716605.1). Lineage (NCBI taxonomy): Eukaryota > Metazoa > Arthropoda > Malacostraca > Decapoda > Lithodidae > Paralithodes > Paralithodes platypus. The sequence goes on along the minus strand of CM064509.1, from coordinate 60,007,411 downwards.
GAACGAAGGCGGTGCTGGTTGGGGGGAGGGGCGTCGACTGACTGGGGACAGAGGTGCATGGGGGCGGTTCGTTCGTGGCCACCCCTTCGGGGATCACGGCGTCAGGCAATAGATAGATAGATAGAAACCTAGCCTAGCCTATAGCCAGCCAATCTGTTTTATTATTAACTCTTGTAGATATTGTATTTAGTATCCTACTGTAGCTATACAGTATATATCTGTAATTTTAGTTGTTGCTTGCACGATCTTGTAATAACCTTTGACTGATACACTTTTTTTTATCTAAAAAGAGTAGGCTACTGCTTTACTAGGCTACAGCGACACCCAGGGCCATCTGTTGACACAGTATATTAACCCCTTGTGTGCAGTCACACTTTATTTTTATATAATCTCTATTTGGTGAATTGTATATTTAGTTACATATTCTGTTATACATATATTTGTTTAAGGTTAGGTTATCACACCTGGTAGCCTATTTCTGCGAATTTCAATTTTATTATTTTCGGTTAGGCTATTCAACGCTGGTAGCCTATTATTGCGTATTTCAATTTAAAAAAAAACACTTTTGGTTAGGCTATCGCCCCTGGAAGCCTAATTCTGCGTATCTCAACATTTTTGTTTTTGGTTAGGCTATCACCCCTGATAACCTATTTCTGCGTATTTCAGCATATTTGTTTTCGGTTGAAGTGATTGAAGTGTTTTTAAAGTGAGTGAAGTGTTTTAAAGTGAGTGAAGTGTTTTTTAAGTGAGTGAAGTGATCTGAAGAAAGTGACTGTCACCATGCCTCGCGCTTGTGCGAACTGCGCCGGTAGGTTTGGTGAGTCCATGTTTGCTACTGTCGATTTTCAAGTCTGCCGGCTCTGCCAGCAACGAGAGAATTTTACAGTGAAATTAGATGAAGCCTACAACAAGATCAACGTCCTCACCATGAAGCTGGAATCACTCCAAGAGTTTGTAACACTCAACGTTGGAGTACCACAAACTTCAATTGTCACCGCAACTCCAGCAGCCACCAACGCCCCAACGTCAACTGCCAACAATTCAACGCCTACAGTAGCCACTTCAGCTGATGTTTCCGATACTCAAGATACAAATAGTGACTCTCTTCCCCCTCAAGACAACTTCCGTGTCGTGAGGAACAACGTTTGCCCCAAGACCAGGAAACACATACCGATTACCGAGTGTCAAAACCGTTTCCAGATACTCACAGACTCAGATGACGAAGAGGAAATAGAAGAAGTCCGGCTCGTGGGAGACTCGATGATACGTGGTCAGCTCACAGAGTTTTGCGCCAGGGCACCTAAGACCAGGAAGCGTTTTTGTATCCCTGGTGGTGGTGTGGACGACGTAGTTGCAGCAGTTGACGAAGTATCAAAGCTGGCCACTGCTAATACAATGTACGTCATCCACGTTGGATCCAACGATGTACAGCGAACCCTTGCGGAAGATTTGCTTTTAAAGTACCAGCAGCTGATCAAGTCGTTTAAGGAGAAGTCATCAAGGATCATTGTCTCAGGAATCGTCCCCCGGCTCGGTGTAGAGAGCCGATTTTACAACATAGCCACCAGCACAAATCGTTGTCTAGCAAACCTCTGCAGGAAGGAGAACGTGGGATTCGTCGACACCTGGGACAATTTCTACTACGATGACTATTTGTTTTCGGACGATGGAGTTCATCTGAACCAGGTGGGAGCAGCACGTTTTGGGCGTCTTCTCAACGATGCGGTGACAGATTTTCGGAGAAGAAATCGACTCAGCACAGGACAACCAGGAAGGAGGACCGAAGACAGCGAGGACAGCAACCTACAAAGGAATTAAATACTAATCCGTCAAGAACCGCGAATTTGGATAAAGCTCCACCAACACGACCCAAATTCAAAACCGCCAGGGATAACGACCGAGGACCGAGGACCGAGGACAGCCATGAATGTAAATGTAGATCCGACCAGAACCAAAAATTCGATGAAAGAACGTTCTGTGAGTTCTAAAACCGCAACTTTAAAGGTTTTCTATGCAAACGCTCGTAGCATACGCAATAAATTTTCAGATTTAGAGGAACTAGTGTTTACAGAAAATTATGATGTGATTGGCATAACAGAATCTTGGCTCAATACAGAAGATAGAGACTTTTTAGCAGAGTATTCACTTCCCGGTTATGTAATGTTTGAGAACAGCCGAATAAATAAAAATGGAGGTGGCGTTTTATTTTATATCAAAGAAAGTCTTAACCCGACCCTCGTGTCAAAACCTCAATTTGTGAACGTCGACACATCTTTTGTGCTAATAAAGAATAATAAAGGTACAAAAATAATACTTGCGTTAATATACAGACCTCCAGCTCAATCAGTGCAAACTGACCGAGAAATTTACGAACAAATTGCAGATGTAAGTAACTCACAAGATACCGTAATTTTTGGAGACTTTAATTTACCTGTGACCAAGTGGGGCGATACTCTTACTTCACACTCTTGACATGACTTGTATACGAACTTGCAAGAGAGTTCGCTTTATCAATTTGTTCGAACGCCGACCCGTGGTAATAACGTTCTTGACATTGTACTTGCAACAAAAGAAGAATTGATAGAGAATTTGAATGTTGGTGATGAATTCAGTAACAGTGACCATCGTACGATAACTTTCACTTTAAACTTTACTAGTAACGAGCCAAATAGTAGCATCGAAAAAGTCCCTAATTTCAAGAAAGCAAACTTCCATAAACTTAGAGCTATGTTTAAAGAAACTGACTGGAGCTTTTTAATTAACAATAACGACATAAATACATCTTGGAAGTTATTCGAAACCACTTACCTAAAAGCAGTGCAAGACTGCATACCATCGAAAATACGGCGTCCAGGCCATAATAATAAGCCCAAATGGTGGAATAAAGATATTTCAAACTGCCTGCTAGCTAAAAAATTTGCTAATGATAGATTAAAATCCTCACAAAATGACGAAGAACGGGTGAAATTTGTAGAGCTACGACGCAAAGCCAAAAAGTTAATTAAGCAGAGTAAAAAGACCTTAGAGTTACATATTGCGAATCAAAGTAAAACAAACCCGAAAGAATTCTATAGTTATATCAGAAAGAAAAAAGTAGTTACTTCAACTGTTGGGCCGTTAGGTCGATGAAAATGGAGAATACACCAAAGACGAAGTACAAATGAGTAATGCCCTCAATACCTTCTTTGCATCAGTTTTTACAACAGAAGACCTCAGTGATATCCCTACACCATCGCCAATTCAGATTGATAATTCAGATGTTCTAAGCAATATCACCGTTACAGAGAGAGAAGTATTGAATTGTTTAGATAAACTCAAGGTAAATAAAACGCCAGGACCTGATACAATCTCGCCTAGAGTTCTAAAGGAAGCTAAGGATGAGCTCTCCAAACCACTGACATTACTATTCAATAAATCCTTGCAGTCTGGAACTATGCCTGATCAGTGGAAGCTAGCCAACGTAACACCGATATTAAAAAAGGCAGCAAATCCCTACCCAGTAACTATCGTCCAATTAGCTTAACCTCAGTTGTTTGTAAAATGCTAGAAACGGTCATACGAGACAGACTCGTAAATCACCTAGAGGAAAATAACATACTTAAAGATACTCAACACGGCTTTCGTAAAAAACGTTCCTGTTTAACAAACCTCTTAGACTTCTTCCACGATATCCTCAACCTCTACGATGAGGGTAAAGCTGTAGATATTATATACCTTGATTTTCAAAAGGCCTTTGACAAAGTTCCCCACAAACGTTTACTTCTAAAACTAAAAGCGCATGGAATACAAGACGGTGTGTTGAAATGGATAGAAAATTGGCTCAGCAACAGAAAGCAAAGGGTAGTCATAAACGGTAAGGCATCTAAATGGACCAATGTAAGTAGCGGGGTACCCCAGGGATCGGTACTAGGACCAATTCTCTTTCTAATTTACATCAACGACATAGATGAGGGTCTCACCTGTACAATCTCAAAATTTGCTGACGATACAAAAATTGCAAATAGCGTACTCTCAAAAGAACAAGTTGACGATATGCAACACAATCTAGATAAATTGTCATGTTGGGCCCAAATTTGGCAAATGAGTTTCAATGCGGATAAATGTAAAGTACTACATGTCGGATACCTAAATGAGAAAGCAAACTATTCGATGAATGGCACTCAGCTTAAGAATGTAAACAGAGAAACCGATCTGGGAGTAACAATATCGAGTAACCTAAAACCGAGTCAACAATGTTCAGAAGTTGTTAAGAAGGCAAACAAAATAATTGGCTTTATAGGCAGGTCATTTGAGCATAAATCCAAAGAAGTTATCCTAACCCTTTACAATTCCTTAGTCCGCCCTCTTCTGGAATACTGCGTTCAATCCTGGTGCCCTTATTACCAAAAAGATATAAACAAGCTAGAACGAGTTCAACGTAGAGTTACCAAAATGATACCTAGCCTAAAGAACAAACCATACGAAGAGCGTTTTAGAGAATTAAATCTATTTCCTTTAACCCAGTGCAGATTAAGAGGTGACTTAATTCAAGTGTTCAAAATCATCAAAGGCATCGACAATATGAACTGTAGTAAGTACTTCACTATCGACCAATCTAATTACACGCGGGGAAACGGTTGCAAAATTATTGGTAAATCTTTTAACTCGCACGAATCTAAGAATTTCTTCTTCAATCGAGTTGTCAACTTGTGGAATGGGCTTCCCCGAAACGTTATAGACTGCATCACCGTTTTTAAACTCCGCCTAGACAAATATCTCTCATTAAACCCGCGACTGACTGCGTTTGTAAATGAATAACTTTATTTTATCCCCCCTCAGTTACTAACCCATCTGTCCTCTACTAACTTCCTAATCCTGCCACAGACATTAGTTCCAGGGCAGTAATTCCCTTTCCAATGTTCCCTTACCCACTCTAAACCACTGTTTGGACACTTGATCCTCAGTGTTTTGGAGGACAAGCAACCTAGAAGGGTCACTAGACCTGTTGTTGCTTGATTTCCTTTGTACTCCTTTGTACTCACTCACTCTCTCTCGCTCTCGCTCTCTCCTACCAATCCCGGACCATAATATTACAGCCTGGAGTTATAATACTGAAGGCAGCGGTTGTTTGTATAAGGGCAGATTACTGTGTACTTTTACCAACCCCTACCACCATTTCCCTTTCCTCTATTGTCATTATTTTTCACATTCCTATCTTCCTTGCTTTATCCCTGTTATTCCTTGTTGTTAATTCATCCTGCCTCCCTCCATATACTGTATATATTTATTAGTCTTCCATCTATGCATCCACTTTTCATTCATCCATACACTCTTCTCTCATTCATACGCCAATTCTTATTCCATCCATACATCTCTTCTTCTTCTATCCATATATCCATTCTTCATCTATCCATACACCATTCTTCTTCCATACATCAATTCTTCTCTCAACCATACATCCATTCTTCATCAATACATCCATTTTTCATCCAACCATACATCCATTCTTCCTCCATCCATACATCCATTCTTCATCAATACATCCATTCTTCATCCATCCATAAGTCCATTCTTCCTCCAACCATCCATCCATTCTTCATCAATACGTCAATTTTTTATCCAACCATCCATCCATTCTTCATTCATCCATCCATACATTCATTCTTCCTCCATCCATACATCCATTCTTCATTAATACATCCATTTTTTTCCCAACCATCCATCCATTCTTCACCCATCCATGCATCCATTCTTCTTCCATCCATCCATCCAATTGTATTCCATCCATACACCATTCTCCTTCCATACATCCACTCTTCTCTCATCCATACATCCTTTCTTCATCAATACATCCATTCTTCATCCAACCATAAATCCATTGTCAATCCAACCATCCATCCAGTCTTCATCCAAACCATACATCGTCCATTTTCTTCTTCTCCACTCTTCCTTCCTCCTTCAGCCGTGTTATTCCCCCGTCTTTCTCTCCCTCTTCATTTAACGGAGCCCACCTCGCTTTTTTTCTCTTTCTCTCCTTTTCTCTTTGGCTTGTACCCATTCGGCCCCATTCAGCCTACTGTTTTTAGACGTTTACCCCCATCCAGGTGTTAATATTTTCCTGGCGAGCGGTAGCGAGCCAGCATATATATATATATTTTTGACAACAAGCTAAATTTGTACATTTTTCGATAGAAAAATTTCTCCGGCGAAGCCAGATTTCTCCATGCAATGCTGGCTCGCTATCGCTCGCCAGGAAGAAATCGACACCTGGATGGGGATAAACGTCTTAAAACAGTTGGCTGAATGGGGCCGAATGGATACAATAAAAAAGGAGAGAAAGATAAAAAAAAACGATGACCCCCCCTAACTCTTTACATAATTAACCACTTTTACTCTCTGGAATTTGTCATGCCCTTTGTCTTGTTGTTGGGGGGGGGGGGTTGTCGCTTTTTCTGGACCCCCTTCTCCCTCATGTTTAGCATATTAGTTTTGATATTTTAAGACATTCGTTTCATTAGTTTGGATATTTTGAGACCTTTCACCCCATTTATTTGTCAATTTAAGACCTTTCGTGCCATTCAGCTGTCTATGTTTTTCTTGGCGAGCGATAGCGAGCCTGTAATTTTAGAAGGAAGCGGCCTTCGGCCGGGACATTTTTCTACCGACAAATGTACAAATTTATCTTGAAACGGGGTCTAGGGGGTGTTTTTTTTAAGCATGATGGAGGTCTAGCGAAAAGACTAAATAGATTAATAAACAAATGCATAGGCCAACAAAACAAGCACTACCCCATAATACCGGTGTAATATATGCATAGCTTCCCACTCACACATTAACGAGTCAGTCAGATTATCACATATACATTATTAGGTAACTTTTTAACTTTATTCACTATGACTCCAATGTCCTTTCTACTGTTAAAAGAATATAATCACACGGCGGTAGATAATAAATAAATATATATATATATATATATATATATAAGTAAATATATATATAAACATTAATATATACATACATATACCACATACAGTATACATATTGCAAAAAAAAAAAATTTTGTTTCCGTTCTGCATATTGATTTTCTCTTTTCTATTTTGAACATATCCCCTCCCGTCATCTCTTTTCCTGGTACCCCGTTATATATATATATATATATATATAAGTAAATATATATATAAACATTAATATATACATACATATACCACATACAGTATACATATTGCAAACAAAAAAAAATGTTGTTTCCGTTCTGCATATTGATTTTCTCTTTTCTATTTTGAACATATCCCCTCCCGTCATCTCTTTTCCTGGTACCCCGTAAATCCTACCTGCCAGTAAAACATTCTCTCTCTCTCTCATCAACCCCACCATCCCGCCCCTCTTTCCACCATTGCCAGTGCCAGTAACAATCTTGGTTCCTGCTCTTCCCACCGTCTCGTATTTCTCTTTGGCCTGCACACAATCTTCCTCGTCCTTCTGTGCCATTCCCTCGAGCTATATAACCCGAGTTACACCCAGATTAAGGGGAGAGGGGCCGTTTTTCTGGTCCCCTTTCTCCCTCGTGTTAAGTCCCATTTATTTTCAGATTATAAGACGTTCGGCCCATTAGTTTGGCGATTTTAACACCTTTAGCCCCATTTCGTCGTCAAATTTAAGATCTTTCGTGCCATGTAGGTGTCGATTTTTTCCTGCCGAGCGATAGCGAGCCTGACATTATTAGAGGAAGCGGCCTTTGGCCTGGACATTTTACTACCGAAAAATGTACAAATTTATCTTGAAGGGGGGTATAGGGGTGTTTTTCTAAGCTTGATGGAGGTCTAGCGAGGAAACTAAGAAATAAATGAATTAATAGACCAAAACAAGCGGGTCATCTCCCCTTAAACCAAGCAGGGGATTTCTTTCTCCGGTGTCAAGCCATATCCATGACTCCTGCAAAATCCATGAGCTTGCCATGGCACCACACGTTTTTGGTTATTTTAACCTAACCTAACTTAACCCGTTCAGTACCAGCGACATCCTTTTAATTATATTCTGGCAATGATTACACTATTTTATTCAGCTCAGAAAGGACCTCTAGCAATAATAAGGCTTCAAACTATCTCAACAAACGCTTTTAACTACCACAGATCCTTCTTAAGCTGCAGAATACCGTATAATTATAGCTATAATATAATATAAGGCACGTTGCTGGTACTCAATGAGTTAACCAATGAGTCTGGGTGCGATATAACTCGTTCTATCCACATATTACTACCCATAATCACTACCCATTCATTCAGACCACCCATATTCACAAGCTATCCACCCACACCACACACGACCAACAGTATTCACTACACTACCAAACCCCTCTCTCTCTCTCTCTCTGTATATATATATATATATATATATGTATATGTATATATATATATATATATATATATATATATATATATAGTCGATTTTTCCTGGCGAGCGATAGCGAGCCTCTAATTTCTACCGAAACATTTACAAATTTATCTTAAAAGGGGGTCAAGGGGGTGTTTTTCTAGGCTTGATTGAGGTCTAGCGAGGAAACTAAAAAACAAAACAAAATAAATAAAATACATAAATAAATAGACCAAAAACCAAGCACTACCCCCCTAAGGTTTCAGCCGACTCTATTAATCTAGCTTTACTGTAGTTACCGGTACTCTTATTAGTCCAATAGGAACCCAAAAATGGTACCACAAACAATGATGTCGAGCGATAGTGGTTGTTTGAATCCCCCTAACCCAAGCACAGGAGAAAACATCCTTCCCAATTATTGATTAACCCTTTCAGTATACGATGACCCTTTTCTTCCGTTTCTTCTGGTTATTATTCAAGGAATTTATACAGTTTTGGAATTACCTCTAGTAATCTAAGGGGTCAAAGGGAATTCAATTATGCCTCTTGACTACCACAGATCTTTTCTAAGCTGATTTTTTTTTTTTTTCTAATGATAACCAGAACAAACTGTAAAAACTCGTCATAATTCTCAAGGGGTAAAGTGCTCCCATAAAAGAAACCCATTAGAAGTGTTCCCATTCTCGCTGTTTTGATGTCTTCTGCAAGTTTGTTTTATCCAAGGGTTTAACTGACACTAAAGAATAATGCAAGGAAAGGATAGCACAGAAAAAGAAAAAAGAAAACGAGAGAGAGAGAGAGAGAGAGAGAGAGAGAGAGAGAGAGAGAGAGAGAGAGAGAGAGAGAGAGAGAGAGAGAGAGAGAGAGAGGTATTTTGGGCATACATAAATTGAATACATAATGTTTCAAAAGTAATTAAAACTACCGAATTACATCTCTGTAGTTGGTGCTCCTACCAAGATTTGAATATCCCCATAATATTGCCAGACAAAGATAGTGTGACTAGCTTGAAGTTATTCCTGGTGTCCCTATCAAAGTGCCCACACCACCAGTTTCATCAGTCAGTCATTACAATTTTAACTTCACCATTCTCTTCCCTTTTTTATATTAGAAGATTATTAGCTGCGTCTCTGTGATGGAGTAATCATGGCGGTCCCTGTTGGGGAATATTTGTCCGGGACACAATTGTCCGCGGGATGATTGTTAAAGAGAGAATTGTTCACGAGATACGGTAGGTATTCTATTACGACTCTTACCTTGAGCTCTGCTCTGAGTAGTGCCACGTTGCTCTGTTCCATGTTGTAGTCAGTGGTGGTGCCGGGGGAGGTGGAGGAGAAGGCACCACCCCTGTCACCAACACCGGTAGATGAAGCGGAACTCTTCTTGTCCTCACACTCACTGTCACTAGTCACGCCCACCAGAGAACCTGCAATCAAAAACAAAACAATATCAGATCAATGTACGATAATAAGCACTAGTACCGTAAATACAGTCTTCTTAAATCTACACTCATCAATGCTCTGTTTATATATCTATAATACATCAAACACAACAATCAGTACACAACACACACACACACACACACACACAAAGCTCTACGATCTATCAATGTACAGGTTCAAAGTCTATAACATTCCAACATTCAAACACAAATTAGAATGTATAACGCAACACAGGTTAAAATTAATTTAATCAAAGATGAATTATCTTTAGGGTTGTAAGGCACAAGAAATATATAACATGTGCATACTTGGAATTCATATTTAGCCCTGTTAACATAAATACTTATGCTTAAAACATCAACACTTGGTAGATATTTTTTTTTTTTTAGCAAGCAGATACGATCAAATTAGAGATTGGGTAATCTTAACTGTTCAGCTTGAAAAATCTCTCTCTCTCTCTCTCTCTCTCTCTCTCTCTCTCTCTCTCTCTCTCTCTCTCTCTCTCTCTCTCTCTCTCTCTCTCTCTCTCTCTCTCTCTCTCTCTCTCTCTCTCTCTCTCTCTCTCTCTCTCTCTCTCTCTCTTTAATCTTCCTGATGGGTGAACCTGAGAAACCCAATACCTTGCATATATCTACCAAACCTGGACCAGCTTCCCTCTTTGAACTTAGTGGCAGTTCTCCTACCCCTCTGGGAGTGATGGCTGTAGGTAATGAAGAATATTGAACACCTTCAATCAGATAACCGCATTACCTATTCCAGCTAAGCCACCACCAGACAATTTTAATCAGTTTACGACCGATCTTTAGGTATTTAAAGTTTAACTACCACCTTAAGTAATCCTTTCATTCAATAGATCATTCCCGAGGTCAGTATAATCGTCTGGGGATAACTAAAATACGTCTACAATTAGGAGAGCGCCCGACGAGTGAAAGGGTTAATATGTTTAACTTTGATAATTATTGTAAATATTTAATATTTTCAATTCACACCGTTTCAGATTCATTCTTGTGACACACTAACACTTTTTCAAGTGCACAGGTGTATCTTAACATACGTCTGTTTAAAAATATATTCCTTTGGTAAAACTAAAAATAGAATATAACAGAAACCTACTGATTGAACCACACTAATCGTAAACAAATGTAACAATTTAATGCATCAATACAAGTAATTTAATTAATTAAGCATTAAACAAAAAGAACGATATACTGCAAGAAAAAAATTATACATAGCAAATATATAAAAGTCTTAGCTTCACTAAAAAGATACGCTTCTCTCAGCATTGTTATTTATTATCACTATTTAATGGGGTTTCCATTTTCCATCCTTACTCTCTTGTCAACAGATAATACGCTCCCATCATTTCCACATCAACTGAAGATGCAATAAAGAAGTGCAGGCCCCAAGCTACCCACAGGATTGTTCACCTAAGACTTTGATAAACTATTGGATAATATCAAGAAAAAGACTAATAGTTCGGTACGCATACGACTTGAAATCAATAGTACCCAACGCATCATGAACTATTAAAAAAAATGAAGAATTGTATATTGTATATATACCGTACTTATATTCAAGGGCGTTAGTCAACTAATGGTTGTGACTATACCTAAATTCGGTTTATTTCCAGCTGATGACAAATTGAATCCTGTAGCAGCTGATTTATCCATACTTAATGACAAAATATGAAACTACTATGTCTCTGCATCATCTTATAGCCACGTTTTCATAATCAGCAACACATTTCGCTACAAAATCTTCGTAATAGCTAAGTAATGAAGATGAAGGTATGGAAATTTACCATCAGCTGGCAAAAATAGACTATAGTGTCCAGGGAAACTATAAAGATGTTGGAGCATACTAGATAATTCACTATAATTATTCACAATATATATCACATTAAATTAACAAGGATGTGTATACTTCCTTAAAATGAACATACACAAACGCATACACACATAAATTAACTTACATACACACACATATTCACCCACCTAACTTACACACACATACACAAACGCACACGCACCCACAACTTGCTACACACTCCCAAAGTATATTTAACTTTAATAATAAATCAGTCGCCAAGGATCCAAATGATACAAGTTCCCAAAATGTCTACACACACATACACACACACACGCGCGCGCGCGCGCAACACAAATCATCTTAAGTATACACACACATAAACACGCAATCACACACACATACACAAAATCTCTCACCCTCTATCTTACTCTCACTCTATATATATATATATCTCTCTCTCTCTCACTCACACACACACACACACACACACACACACACCTAAGCCTAAAGTATATTCCATATAAATAATAAATCAGTAGCCAAGTTCCCGGAATCGCTACCACTTAAATAAATATTGCGATAAAAAATGTTTTCATCATTAGAGAGACTGCGAGTCGTCTAATAATTGTTAATTCACATCTTGCAATACAGCTCAAACATTTAAATGAAATTATGCTACAACGTTTGGCCATTGTTAACCTTTTTACTATGAGATAACGTTTTTCTTCTGCGTAAAATATGTTTGCTTTTAGTAGACGGTTTTAATTCATCTGTGGAGGGAATTGTGAGAGTCAGAGATTTAATTGATACATTTCACGCCTTTTATTCCTAGAGGCCCTTCAAAAGCTCAATAAATTTGTCAAATATGTTTAGCTAAAATAAAGTGGGAAAAGTGTCATAATACTGAAATGGGTTGATAGACTTTGCCCTTTTGACTCCTACAGGGCCTTGCCAAGCTAAGTAAAACTGTCTAATGTTAAAACAAATACAGTGATAAAATCGTCATAATACTTATACTGTAGCTTCATTTCATAAGTAAATCTGTTGTTGCTTGATTTCCTTTGTACTCCTTTGTAAACAATCCCGTAGGTTTACCTCCCCAAAGTAAATTTGATAATTCTAATATTATTATGCAAGTTTGTTGGCAGGAAAATTATACCATCAACGGAAAAATACAATATATTTGATTAAATCGTAGCTTCTTGAATAATGAATACAAATCATGGCTTTTAAATATTTATTGGTTTGAATCAGGGATGTGGGCAGCCAGCGAATAGCAAAAAAACATCGTAAAATGTAAACAAATAATAATATCTATCTATCTATCTATTGTCTGACGCCGGGGATCACGGCTCACGAACGAACCGCCCGAACCGCACGGATCACGAACGAACTGCCCCCAAATAATAATAATGTAATAATAATAATAATAATAAAAATAATAATACATATATTATAATTATTATTATTATATTAACGCTGTCCACAGGCTTCCAGATCTACTAATAATGATACACTTTTGCACATAAGTTCTGAAACTTTGATACCGTGTTTTAATGAAACAAATAATTGAACCATCAAGGCAGAGAGAGAGAGAGTGTGTGTGTGGGTGAGTTTGTGTGTGTGTGTGTGTGTGAGTGTGTGTGTGTGTGTGTGTGTGTGTGTGTGTGTGTGTGTATGTGTGTGTGTGTGTGTGTGTGTGTGTGTGTGTGTGTGTGTGTGTGTGTGTAAATAAAAATAATAGGTATATTTCAAGCCAGCAAACTATGAGGCTGAAAATACACAGACTTAACCTAGATAATTTCATAAGGGATCAACAGACTGATCCTGGCCGCTAAGGAGAGCGCCTACATACCCCCAAGTGAGTAGGACGTATGCAGGAGACTTTGTGGGTCCCCTGAGTTGGTCCATCCAGACCTAGTGTTCATGTCCAGGGAATGTTTTTGAGAGAACTTCCCCTGCCAGCGCGTGGGATCGAACCCCCGACACCAGAGCGAGCACTCTCAATACAGTGACTAAGCATGCTCGGCTACCGTGACCGTAATGTGTGTGTGTGTGTGTGTGTGTGTGTGTGTGTGTGTGTGTGTGTGTGTGTGTGTGTGTGCAATTTTAGCTATTTTTCAGTACAAGTCCCGACCCTCAGTGAAATGAGTTATCAAATACAATACCGCATTATACTGTACACACATAAGTCAAATCCTCTAGTGTTATCCCGAACAAAGTGAAAAGGTGTCCTCGAATACTGAATGGATTAAGGGGAGATGGGTCGCATCTTTAGACCCCCTTACCCCAATTGTTTAGCCCCATTGGTTTTCAGCTTTTAAGACGTTTGCTCTATTAGTTTGTCGATTTTCAGACCTTCCGCATCATTTAGTTGTCAATATTAAGACCTTTCGTGCTCTTTAGGTGTCGATTTTTTTCCTGGCGATCGATTGTGAGCCTGTAATTTTGGAAGAACCGGCCTTAGGCCGGAACATTTTTCTACCGAAAAATTTACAAATTAATCTAGAAGGGGGATCTAATGGAAGTTTGTTTTAAGGTTTGATGGAGGTCTAGGGAGGAAACAAGAAAAATAATATATATGAGAACAAATCGACCAAAAAGTTAACCATAACCCGTACAGTACCGGTGCCGTCCTTTTAACTCAATTCTGGCTACTATTAGATGATTTCATTCAGCTTAGGAAGGACCTCTAGCAATAATAAGGCTTCAAACTATATCAACCAACCCTTTTAAATACCACAGATCCTTCCTAAGCTGCATAATATTGTCTACTTATAGCTAGAATGAAATATAACACGTCGCTGGTACTCAAAGGGTTAACATAAAAGCGCTATTATTGCAGTAAGTTGAGTACAAGCCAGTGTGGTTTATCCCTGACTGTAGAGTTCCGTGGCCTCGGGATGTGTGTGAGTCACGGCTCCTCACTCCTTCCTTCCCTTGGTTCACAACACCAAAGGGTTATCAAATCAAGTCCGCTAGGTAGTAAATAAGGGCCCAAAACCGCTCAATCTCTACAATATCGCTGGAATAATGGCCCAATCTCTACAATATTGCTGGAATACCTCAATCTCTACAATATTGCTGGAATACTAGCTCAATCTCTACAATATCGCTGGAATAATGGCTCAATCTCTATATCGCTGGGATAATGGCCCAATCTCTACAATATTGCTGGAATACCTCAATCTCTACAATATTGCTGGAATACTAGCTCAATCTCTACAATATCGCTGGAATAATGGCTCAATCTCTATATCGCTGGGATAATGGCTCAATCTCTACAATATCGCTCCAGAATGGCTCAAATCTACAGAATATCGCTAGAATTCATGCCCTTAGATGTAAAGATTTGTCTCTAGATCGAAGTAAATACCTCTAGATCTAGCGGGAAAGTAGCTACGTTGGCAACACTGAATTTGTCCATGATGTCGCCCAGTCACTTTAGTCTGGATATCATTACACCATTTGACTATATTTTTTGTTCACTTTATTTTGGATTTTACTTAGGCGATTTTACTTAGTTTAAGATGACCTATTGCATTCACTTTATTTTATATATAATTAACTTTATTACACGATTTAAAAAAGCTTAGGACGGCACCTTGTATTCACTTTATACTGTATATCATTACACGCTTATACTAAATGCTAATAATGATATTCATAAACATATTAACATCCACAGGTCCTTCTAAACTTGCAATTTTAGCCTAATAATATCCAGATTATAATGACAAATATCGTAATCTTTAGTCCTACTTAATTAATACAGTTCATTGCGGCTAGAATTATACGACCTTATTAACCCTTTCAGTAGCAGCGACGTGTGCTATATTTTATTCTGGTTATATGTAGACGATATTATGCAGCTTAAGAAGGATTTGTGGCAGTTAGAAGGGTTGGTTGAGATAGTTTGAAGCCTTATTATTGCTAGAGGTCCTTCCTAAGCTGAATAAAATTGTGTAATCATTGCCAGAATATTAAAAGGAAGTACTGAATGGGTTAAGAGTACCAGTGGGAATCAGAGGGCAAAACTGAAACCGATAGTATCTCCTTTGATTTCGCGACTTCTTTCCTGAACTGAGTGAAATCTTCTAATATTGGCCAGAATAAAATCAAATATGTCTATACCGTACTGAAAGGGTTAAAAATATTCCACATCATCCCGCTCACACAATGCAATCTATAAAAGTCTCACGCCCTTCACCAGTACACACAGGACCAGTATACATGAGGACCAGTACACACACAAGGACCAGTACACACACACACACACACTCACCAGTACACCACCACATCACGTCACGCCGCTCACACCTTTAACCACAGGTCACAAAACTCACTACCGGAACACACTAACGCGCGCACACACACACACACACACACACACACACACACACACACACACACACACACACACACTCACACTCACGAGGAACACGTATTCGAAAGACTGGCGCACACACCCGGGGAAAACACAGAGAGAACACTGAAGTAACAAACACTGAAGTAACATGAACACAGAACATTGACGCTGAATATATACACCCGAAACACTAACGAATCACAACACACACACACACACACACACACACACGAAATTCTTATATCCTAAATTTTAGCAGGTGCATTTACACGTATACATCTTTTCCGTCAACTTCTAATCTGCTGGCAACATTATACTTGGACTATTTAGTTTAGACATTTAGAGTATTTGACTATTATTATACTTTGTATCATTTATTTTATTTAGTACCGGTACTTATTCTATTTGATTTTTAGAAATGTAATAACAAGTAAATTACAGATTAGTGTTGCAGAAATACGTGTGGGAAAAAGAGCTCTGTTGATTTGCCCATAGATAAATAGAATCAGCACCCAAGGGTTAAATATATATACCTATCTCTACTTTGTCCATATGTGGCCCAGGCTAAAAAAAACCGCACAGATACACGCAAGGCTATCCCCAACTTTGCATGTGGAGGCAATAATTTTAAATAGCACAATATATTGAATTAAAAATATCCTTAGAAACAAAATTAATAAACCAACTCGAGTTAATATAATGTAAGCTTGAATACATTAATAAACCAACTCGAGTTAATATAATGTAAGCTTGAATACATTAATAAACCAACTCGAGTTAATATAATGTAAGCTTGAATAAATTAATAAACCAACTCGAGTTAATATAATGTACGCTTGAATACATTAATAAACCAACTCGAGTTAATATAATGTAAGCTTGAATAAATTAATAAACCAACTCGAGTTAATATATTGTAAGCTTGAATACATTAATAAACCAACTCGAGTTAATATAATGTAAGCTTGAATACATTAATAAACCAACTCGAGTTAATATAATGTAAGCTTGAATACATTTCACTACTAAATGAGAATGGCATTAAAATATCTAGACTTAAGGGGAGATGGGCCATTTTTCTGGTCCCCCCTTCTTCCTCATGTATAGCCCCATTATTTTTCAGATTATAAGACGTTTGGCCCATTAGTTTGGCGATTTTATGACGCCCCATTTCTTTGTCAATATTAAGACTTTTCGTTTCATTTAGGTGTCGATTTTTTCATGGCGAGCGATAGCGAGCCTGTAATTTAAGAGAAATCGGCCTTTGGCCGGAAATTTTTTCTATCGAAAAATGTACACATCTATCTTGAAGGAGGGTCTTGGGCAGGTGTTTTTTTAAGCTTGTTGGAGGTCTAGGGAGGAAACAAATAAAATTATAGAAAGATACATAAATGACCAATTATATACGCCCATCCCCCCTTAAGAGATTCCAATTGCCTAACATAAAGGAAACAAGGTGCCTTCATTAATGTAGGTATCTCTAGTGTAAACAAAGTGGTGAGTCCTCCGTGATGTGAGAATAGTCATACACACCGCCATTAGTATTGTAAGGGGGTAGTGACTCTTTTTTGGCCTATGTATATATTTTTTGATATATATTGTTGTTTCCTCGCTAGACATCCGTCAAGCTTAAAAAACACCCCCTAGATAAATTTGTACTTTTTTCAGTAGAAAATGTCCCGGCCAAAGGCCGATTCCTCTTAAAATTACTGGCTCGCTATCGCTCGCCAGGAAAAAATCGACACCTAAATAGCACGAAAGGTCTTAAAATTGACAAAGAAATGGGGCGAAAGGTCTCAATATTGCTAAACTAATGGGCCGAACGTCTTAAAATCTCAAAACTAATGGGGCTAAACACGAAGAAGACGGGGTCCAGAAGAAAGCGACTACCTCCCCCTTAAGAGGATCCGGCAACGTGGTACATTACGGGAGACACATTTTCATCTCCTAGTATGGTGGTGGTGGTGGTGGTGGTGGTGATGGCGGTGGTGATAATGGTGGTGGTGGTGATAATGGTGATAGCTGTGGTAATGGTGAGGAAAGAGTTGGCGGTGCTGGGGATGGTGAGAAGGCTGGAGTAATAGTGATGGTGGTGATAATGGTGATAGTTGTGGTAATGGTGAGGAAAGTGTTGAGGGTGCTAGGGATGGTGAGAAGGTTGGAGTAATGGTGATAATGGTGATAGTTGTGGTAACGAGGAGGACAGTGTTAAGGGTGCTGGGGATGGAGTAATGGTGGTAGTGGTGGTGATTATGGTGATAGTTGTGGTAATGGTGAGGAAAGAGTTGGTGCTAGGGATGGTGAGAAGGATGTAGCAATGGTGGTAGTGGTGATATAATGGTGATAGTTGTGGTAATGAGGACAGTGTTGAGGGTGCTAGGGAGGATGTAGCAATGGTGGTAGTGGTGATAATGGTGATAGTTGTGGTAATGAGGACAGTGTTGAGGGTGCTAGGGATGGTGGAGCAATGGTGGTAGTGGTGACAAGTGTGGTGGTGGTGTGGTCTTGTGATGTTATAATAGTGGTAGTGGTGATGGTGAAGAGGGCAATAGTAGTAGTAGTAGAGGTGGAAGTGGCTTTGACTACCTAGTGGCGATGGTGGTAGCTGGCACATGGATTAAAAGGGAGACGGGCTGTTTTCTGGTCCCCCTTCTCCCTCATGTTTAGTCCCATTGGTTTTCAGATTATAAGACGTTTGGCCCATTAGTTTGGCGATTTGTTTAGATCTTTCACCCCATTTCTTTGTCAATATTAAGACTTCTCGCGTCATTTAAGTGTCGATTTTTTCCTGGCGAGCAATAGCGAGCCTGTAATTTAAGAGAAACCGGCCTTTGGCCGAGACATTTTTCTATCGAAAAATGTACAAATTTATCTTGAAGGAGGGTCTTGGGGGTGCATTTTTAAGCTTGATGGAGGTCTAGGGAAGAAACTAATATAATAATAAAAAATACATAAATGAACAAATTAAAATGACTCATCCCCCCCTTAAGGGGTGTTGGGGTGACAGTGGGTAATGGTGATAGTGGCAATGGTGATGATAAGAGTGATGATGGTAGTAATAGTGGTGATGGTGATGATGGTGATAATAGTGGTGATGGTGATACTTACCTGGTGGTGGTGATGGCTGACAGACGGACTAAAGGGTGGTGTTGATTATGGTGGTGGTGGTGGTGGTGTGAGGATGCAGAGGAATATTGTTGTCTCAATATCTACCACATTTCACACGGTACTCAAGGCACCTAAGACACAACTGATCACGCCCTTTGCACAACAGACAAAGGGCGAGAAGCTGCACAACGAAGAGGGAGCTGTGTGTGTATGTGCGTGAGTGCGTGTGTGTGACCTCTATAGTGCCTGGCAGTCAGTGTTGCTACAAGGTCCACTACACGCATCAACACACACAAGCACACACACAACACAAAACGATACACGTACCAAAGGACACAAAATCGGCACAATTACACCTAAGCTCACAAAACACAACAGCCGTTAAGAAGGAAGTATGACCTCTATGTGTGTCAGAGTGTGTTACAGTATGACTCACAGCACTTCAAAACAATCACTTTTTTCTAGCACAACGTCACAAGCACCCAAGCACACACAAACCACTGGGCTAGAAGAAGGGAGTGTGACCTCTAAATATGTCACCCTGAGTTTTGCTGCCAGAGTCACAACACAAAAAACATAATCACCTTTTTCTAGCACCACACAGTCACAAGCAACAAAAGCACAAATAACAATACCAAGAGATAATGTGACTTCCAAATATGTCACACTGCCACGTTTACATTTCCACCAAAACAATTTTCCAGAACACACAGTTACAAACACAACACCACGGCACAAACACTAACAACACAAACCACAACACCAGAAACAGCGATAATATTAATACATCTTCGTAGTGTGTTGCTGCAAAACTCACAACACACGAGCAAAAACACCCTTTCTAGCACCAGTGCCAAACACAACACCACAACACAAACACCACAACACCAGAAGAAGCGGGAGTATGACCTCTAAAAATATATCTTCGTAGTATTGCTCTAAAAACTCACAACACTGCCACACCCAACACAAACACAATATACCCCAATACACTCAAATCCCGGACGCACGCAAACTATACACTGACTAGATAAACAATAGGGGTTTTGAGTGGTGGATTATTGAGGGAGAGACTATAAGAGCGTCACCCCCGCGTCACACACACACACACACCCAGGTAACTCAACAGGAACTGAGGGTGACGTTACCTCCGTGCTTCTACTATACTACCT
>CM064509.1:59954662-59982162 GCA_032716605.1 Paralithodes platypus | reverse complement strand
CTCCTTAAAAGATGATTCTGATAAAATAATAGGGAAATATATACTGATTTAGATTTAACCCTTCCTTAATGATCACGCCATTCTTTTTATTTTCACTATTAGACAATGTTAACCCCTTTAGCACCATGACGCCTATTTAACTTTGCCTATGGGTAAACATGAGATGATTGTGTGCAGCTTAAGAAGAACCTATGGTATTAAGAGGGTTTACTGAGATCGTATTTACCCACTTGAGTCGTAGAGGTAGATTATATACTAAAGAAAGTCGTCTAATGGTAACCATATGATGAAACAATACGTAATTGTGGTGAGAGGGTTAAAGAGATTGGAAACATTATGAGGGTTGATTAAACTCGTTTATACTTGCATTGATCACACAAAGTCCTTCCTGAATAACATCGCCCAGTGTTATCCGGAATATAATAACAATGTTGCCATAGTTTTGAAGTTATATGTACAGTATATATACTGTATATATATATATATATATATATATATATATATATATATATATATAGAGAGAGAGAGAGATACGAGAAGCAAGGCCATTAACCCTTAACTGGCGGCGCGCAACATATGTCGAGTGAAAGAAATTTGGACTAAGTGGCGGTTCACAACTTATGTCGTGTGCCATTTTCAGCACGTAATGTTGCTGAGAGAGAGAGATAAGTGGTGGCAAGAGAGTAGCAAGTGTATGACTGCTCCAGACCACCGCGGCGGACCTACTGACATGAATCCCACCCTCCCCCACCCTCACGCACTCGCTATACAGGGAATTATGTAGGGAAAGTACCTAATTACATGGTTTTTGCACTCGTGTTGCGCGATCATTGCAAGAAAACTAGCGGACGTACAAGGATGGTTGGGGTGTCATTGGAAAGCTCTGTTTATGCCCTTTCAGGGATAGATACTTGTTTTACGCTCTGGGTCTTATTTAGGCATGCAAATGATCACGTAAACAACCCTATTTAGGGTAAAAACACCCCGCTTGGGCGGTACATATAAATTACCGCCTAGGCCGCTCGTTAGGTGTTAAGCCGCATTATGTTAGGTCTAACTCAGCAATGTCCGCCAATCAATCATAATTGAACACAAATAATATAATATTGAACACTTAGGCAGCACGAAAAGCAACAATAACGCCACCATACTGAAAGGGTTAAGTGCATCACAAAGCAAACATTCACTTTCCGAAGCCTTGGGTCGTCAAAAGAGTCAACAATGATTGGCAGGTGGTGGTGTGTGTGGCTACAGTGTGATAGGGGCATTGTGAACTAGTGTGGTAGGATATGGTGGTGTGGTAAGTGTTGTATGTAGTGTGGTGATGGGTGTGGTTATTGTGTGATGGGGATATTATGAAGTAGTGTGTGGAGTGGTGAAGGGTGAATGGAGTGTGAGATGATATGCACAGGGCGTGGGGTGGTATGAATAGTGTGAGTAAAAGAATAAACATTGCGACCTGGGGAGATTGAAGGCACAGATCGAGCAGGGAAGTACCCAGGGGAGGCCACATACTGTAGGCATATGATAAGAAGTTGCTGGAACTTCTGTTTCATTTGTCTCGCTTCCCCACTGTTTCTATTTGTGCCTCACCCACACTGAGAGTAATCCACCTACTCCTATTCATTTCATTATACTTAACAAGCACACCACATTTCTTTCCAACACACCTAAATTACCTCTAACGTACCTAGATTTTGGCTCGCTATCACTCTTTCAACCTTGAGGAGGACACTTGTCACAGGCAGCTTTGCCTTTTGTCTCCTTCATGCACACAGGAATAAACATACAAAATGAATGTCAGGTAGTGATGTGTGTGACTGGACCCGGCTGCCATGGGGTATTATGGGCAGGTGTGGTCGGGTATAGTACAAAGGAAGTCGAGCAACAACAGGTCTAGCGAAGCCTCGAGGTTGCTTGGCATCTAATCACTGCTGCTCAAAGTGTTTAACAGTGGTTTAGAGTGTGTAAGGGACTATTGGAAACTGAAGTACTGCCCTAGCACTAATGTCCCTGGCAGGGTTAGGCGGTGTTAGTAGAGGACAATTTGGGTTAATATCATACCACAGCTGAAAGTTATGTATCTGGGGAAAAGTGAGTAACATCTTTGCTAATTAATTAATCAACGGTACTGCAGTCTATAACATCTCGAAGAAGCCCATTGACACCTGTATGATGATGTGTAAAGGGGAGTGTGGTATATACAGTATAGTTATATGAATGAAGTAGTGAGGGTGGTGATTGGTGACTATACTCGGGGTCATGGGGGTATTGTGAATAGGTGCGGAAGGAAATGGTGATGTGAATATATATATATATACTGTATATATATATATATATATATATATATATATATATATATACACTAGTGGTGAGCGCTATGAGTGGTCTGTAGTCGAGTTGATGTACGGTCGTGAGTACTAACTACGAAACACCTATTGCTATCAGTACCGAACACAAACTAGAAAGCACAATGTTTTATTATATCTAAAATACTTCAGAACTTGTCTTAAGGGGAGGTTTCTAGTTTGTTTCCTACTCCTCCAGCAATCTTAAA
Source organism: Paralithodes platypus (assembly GCA_032716605.1). NCBI lineage: Eukaryota > Metazoa > Arthropoda > Malacostraca > Decapoda > Lithodidae > Paralithodes > Paralithodes platypus. The sequence continues at coordinate 59,979,605 of CM064509.1, read as the reverse complement.
ATTTCACCCCCTTGACCCCCTTTCAAGATAAATTTGTACATTTTTCGGTAGAAAAATGTCCCGGCCGAAGGCCGATTACTCTTAAATTACAGGCTCGCTATCGCTCGCCAGGATAAAATCGACACCTAAATGGCACGAAAGGTCTTAAAATTGACAGAATGGGGCGGAAATTCTTAAAAATCACCAAACTAATGGGGCAAACGTCTTACAATCTCAAAAGCAATGGGGCTAGACATGAGGGAGAAAGGGGTCAAGAAAAAAGTCCCTCAAGTGGAAATCTCACCTTAACAGGTCCAAATATTCCTAGGGCTGTAACCTTATTAGTGCTCACGGCTGTAGATTAAGGGGAGAGGGGCGTATTTACTGTATTTATGGATCTTTTCATTATTATTTTAGTTTCCTCTCTAGACGTCAATCAAGCTTAAAAAAGACACCCCATGACCCTCCTTCATGATAGTTTTTCAATAGCTAAATGGACGGTTCCTCTCAAATTAAAGGCTCGCTTTCGCTCGCCAGGAAAAAATCGACATCTAAATAACACGAAAACTCTTAATTTTGACGAGGACATTTCTTAAAATCGCCAAGCTAATGGGCAGAACATCTTAAAATCTGAAAACTAATGGGGCTAAACATGAGGAAGAAGGTGGGCCAGAAAAACGACCCATCTTCCCTAAATTTTGAATAACAGCGCTCGATGAGGGGCGTATTGTCTGGTGTGTACTAACTGTAAAGGGTAACGTAGTAGAGCTTATGTGACTAGTGAAGATAACATACGAGGGGAGTCAATGAATGAGTGAAGATAACATACGAGGGGAGACTCTATGAATGACTGACTAGTGAAGATAACATACGAGGGGAGTCAATGAATGAGTGAAGATAACATACGAGGGGAGACTCTATGAATGACTGACTAGTGAAGATAACATACGAGGGGAGTCAATGAATGAGTGAAGATAACATACGAGGGGAGAATCAATGAATGAGTGAAGATAAGATATGAGGGGAGAATCTATGGATGACTGACTAGTGAAGATAACATACGAGGGGAGAATCTATGAATGAGTGACTGGTGAAGATAACATATGAGGGGAGAATCAATATGAGGGGAGAATCTATGAATGAGTGACTGGTGAAGATAACATATGAGGGGAGAATCAATGAATGAGTGAAGATAACATATGAGGGGAGAATGTATGAATGACTGACTAGTGAAGATAACATACAAGGGAAGAATCTATGAAAGAGTGAAGATAACATATGAGGGGAGAATCTATGAATGAGTGAAGATAACATACGAGGGGAGAATCTATGAATGAGTGAAGATAACATATGAGGGGAGAATCTATGAATGAGTGAAGATAACATATGAGGGGAGAATCTATGAATGAGTGAAGATAACATATGAGGGGAGAATCTATGAATGAGTGACTGGTGAAGATAACATATGAGGGGAGAATCTATGAATGACTGACTAGTGAAGATAACATACAAGGGGAGAATCTATGAATGAGTGAAGATAACATATGAGGGGAGAATCTATGAATGAGTGACTAGTGAAGATAAGATATGAGGGGAGACTCTATGAATGAGTGACTAGTGAAGATAACATACGAGGGGAGAATCTATGAATGACTGACTAGTGAAGATAACATATGAGGGGAGGATCTATGAATGAGTGACTGGTGAAGATAACATATGAGGGGAGAATCTATGAATGAGTGACTAGTGAAGATAACATACGAGGGGAGAATCTATGAAAGAGTGACTGGTGAAGATAACATATGAGGGGAGAATCTATGAATGACTGACTAGTGAAGATAACATACAAGGGGAGAATCTATGAAAGAGTGACTGGTGAAGATAACATATGAGGGGAGAATCAATGAATGAGTGAAGATAACATATGAGGGGAGAATGTATGAATGACTGACTAGTGAAGATAACATACAAGGGGAGAATCTATGAATGAGTGAAGATAACATATGAGGGGAGAATCTATGAATGAGTGAAGATAACATACGAGGGGAGAATCTATGAATGAGTGACTGGTGAAGATAACATACGAGGGGAGAATCTATGAATGAGTGACTGGTGAAGATAACATACGAGGGGAGAATCTATGAATGAGTGAAGATAACATATGAGGGGAGAATCTATGAATGAGTGAAGATAACATATGAGGGGAGAATCTATGCATGACTGACTAGTGAAGATAACATACAAGGGGAGAATCTATGAATGAGTGAAGATAACATATGAGGGGAGAATCTATGAATGAGTGACTGGTGAAGATAACATACGAGGGGAGAATCTATGAATGAGTGACTGGTGAAGATAACATACGAGGGGAGAATCTATGAATGAGTGACTGGTGAAGATAACATACGAGGAGAGAGTCTATGAATGAGTGACTGGTGAAGATAACATATGAGGGGAGAATCTATGAATGAGTGAAGATAACATATGAGGGGAAAATCTATGAATGAGTGACTGGTGAAGATAACATACGAGGAGAGAGTCTATGAATGAGTGACTGGTGAAGATAACATACGAGGGGAGAATCTATGAATGAGTGACTGGTGAAGATAACATACGAGGAGAGAGTCTATGAATGAGTGACTAGAGTGACAGAGGCAGAACAGTAGTGTGACAGGAAGTGTGGTAGTGTGGTGTGACGGGGCAAGTGTGTTTTACTGAAACTAATTTAGGCCCGTATTCTTAAACAGGTGGGAAGGGTGTTGTCTATATCATGGCCAACAATGACTAAGACATTTTTAATGTTGATTTGTAAAAAAAGAACTTGATTGATTTCACTGTTTATTAACCCCTTGAGGATTATAACGCGTTTTGACAGTTTATTCTGGCTGTTATTAGACGATTATATTTAGTTTATGAATAACTTGTGGGAGCTGGAGAGTTAATTGAAAATTTACCACTTTGATTCCTAGAAACCCTTCTTAAATTGCATAAAAGTGTCTAATGATAACCAGGATAAAGTGTAAAAAATTGTCCTCTAATACTGAAAAAGTCAAATATTGTACTTTATACCTACTTATTTTGTTGCTCAATGTGTAAGGCTTTTATGGTAAGGTTTTATAATACGGCCATCGGTGTGACTAAACTTAATGCAGTGGTGACTGAGGAAGTCGTGTGGTGCAGTGTGGTGTGGTGTGGTGTTAGGCAGGAAGGTAGTGTGGTGTGAGGCAGGAAGGTAGTGTGGTGTGAGGCAGGAAGGTAGTGTGGTGTGAGCCAGGAAGGCAGTGTGGTGTAGTGTGGTGTGAGGCAGGAAGGCAGTGTGGTGTAGTGTGGTGTGAGGCAGGAAGGCAGTATAGCGGAAGGTTGCGGACAAATTATCTTGTTCACTACACCGCGACCACCACCACCTACTCCACCACCTCCACTACGCCCTCCTTCACCACTACCACCTACTCCACCTCCTTCTCTACCACAACTACCACCACCACCACTGCTACCTTCTCCACTACACCCTACTTCAACACTAGCACTACCTACTTAACCTTCATCCACAAATTCTACCACTACCAAACCACCATCTGTACCTCCACCACTACTATCATCTCCACCACACTCTACTCCACCTCCACCACCCTTGCCCACGTCCACCACATAATCAACCAAAATCTCGTGGCCTCGCAGTAAATGGCGACACACCCAATTTAATCAGCATCAAACACAAACCAGACAAACAATGCTCTATTACAGCCACGACGCTTCAGAACCTGGCTTTAAAAGATCATATATACAAATGGGTGTACCTTTATAATGCTCACGACTGCACACTGCACAGGCTAGTGAAATATCAATCCGTACAGTCTCGTGGTTGAGGCGCAAATAAAGCGGGGAAAACCTCAATATCACCTCTAAAACCCAAGCAATAACGTTACCATACGTATAACCACAATCATCATTGGTAAATCCACCATTTATCCTTTCAGTATACGATGAGACCATTTCGTATAATGGTATTCCGGCTAGCATTACACGATGTTATGCTGCTTCGGACGCACTTTCGGGTTTTAAATTCCTAAAGGTCATTCATAACCTGAATAACGCAATCTGAAAATAGCCTGAGTCGTATGTAAATGACGCTATTGTATGAAAGGGGCTAACTGTGTTCATCGATCATCACCACCATACTCAATACTTTTTTCCACATAGGATACACTCATTGCTTACCAGTAGGGAAGGAACACTAGCTACAGGCAGTTTATATAAGGCCGGATCACCTCGTTGGGACCAAGTGTTCTGTGCATCTACGTGACACTATCTGATCTGTTATCCTTCTTGTTTACCTCCCATTATTGGGGTTTGTTGTCTCTACTGAACCACCGCGCTGGAACCGTTCTCATTGGTTACTATATCTATGTAACTCTCTCCCTTTCTCTCACTCACTCTCACTCTCTCTATCTCTCTCTTTTTGTCATTTTATCTCCCCGTCTTCGCCCCCTCCTCCCCGGCCACTATTCTTTGTGCCCAAGTAATATCCGCCAAAGTAAATTTCCTGGCACAATACTTGGCTTCACTACGCCCACACCCCAACAACATAGGAAACAAAAATAAAAAGTACGAGGCATTAGAACAAAAAAGTCGGGTTATGGATAAGGAAATTAGAGGGGAAAATAAAATACTGATGTTATAATACTGACTGCGGATTGCATCACGTAAAAATAATATGAGACAGATTGAGGGTATTATCTCAACAGATTATATATATATATATACCTTACCTTTGGATGTGTTCGCCGCTCCTCTAGCGGCACCAAGGAGCGCGACGCCCCTCGTTATGGGTGGTGATTTGGTGCAGTAGACTGTTTGAAGCGACAGCTCGCTCCCTTGCGAGGATGGGCTCGTCTGGCACTTTTTGCAGTTCGACATCTAGGGCTCTCTTGAAGTTGTCTAACGAGATGTCCCTCATGTCTCTTACTCGCCGTGGGAGTTTGTTGAAGAGACGTGGGCCTCTGTGTGATAACCAGCCCTCTCGCAGAGAGCCCATAGCACCCCTGTTATTCATCCGGGGGATTTTGCATTCCCAGCCTCTCCTATCACTGAATTTCATGACTATCGGAGTATGTAGGTTTGGTACTAAACCCTCTGCGATTTTCCATGTGTATATTATTAGGTAACGTTCTCTTCTACGTTCCAGTGAGTACAGATTCAGTGCTCTTAAACGCTCCCAATAGTGTAGATGTTTTATCGAACTTATATGCGAAGTGAAATTTCTTTGTACACTCTCTACGTCATTTATTTCACCTGCTTTGTATGGGGATGTTAATACGCTACAGTATTCAAGCCGCGGTAGCACTAGAGATTTGAAGAGCGTTATCATAGGCAATTCACCGCGTGTTTTAAAAGTACGCAGAATCCAACCCGTTAGACGTTTCGCAGCCGCCATTTTGACCTGGTTATGTACTTTGAAACCCATATTTTCAGACATTAATACCCCAAGGTCTTTCACACTGTCTTTCCGTTCTATTATGTGGTTAGATTCTGTTAAGTAATTTGTAATTTCTTTAACACCATTATTATCTCCGTACCATACGTATTAATTGGAATTTGTCCTCATTGAATTGCATGTTGTTTTCCCTGGTCCACTGGTACACTACATTCATGTCTTCCTGCAGTCGGCCCGTGTCCTCTTGTGTGTTTACTATCTTGCTTAATTTTGTGTCATCAGCAAAAGACGACACCGTACTGTGTCTGGTGTTGGTATCTATGTCACAAATTAGTATGAGGAACAGAAGGGGCGCTAGCACTGTTCCTTGGGGCACTGAGCTTTTGACATCCGAAGGCTCAGAAGTGACTTGGTTTACTGCTACCGATTGTTTTCGGTTTACGAGGAAATTGTATATCCACCGTCCGATTTTCCCAGTTATACCTTTTGCTTTCAGTTTGTGGGCTATTATACCATGGTCACATTTATCAAATGCCTTAGCAAAATCGGTGTAAATGACATCCACGTTTTTCTTTTCTTCTAGCGCTTTAAGAATTTTGTCATAGTGTTCCAAAAGTTGTGAGAGATATGATCTTCCCGCTCTGAACCCATGTTGACCGGTGTTGTGTAGTTCATTTGCCTCCATGAATGTTGAAATTTTTCTTCGCAGGACTCGCTCGAAAACTTTAATGATGTGAGAGGTTAGAGCTACCGGGCGGTAGTTTTTTGGTAGTGCTTTACTCCCTCCTTTATGCAGTGGGGCAATTATTGCGTTTTTCAAGCTATCTGGTATGTCACCAGTGTCTAGACTCCTTCTCCACATTATAGCCAGGGGTTTTGAGAGGTTTTCCTTACATTTTTTCATTAGGATCGAATTCCATGAGTCCGGGCCTGGTGCCGAGTGGGATGGCATGTTGGAAATGGCCTCTTTTACGTCTTTTAGACCGAAATCAATATCCAGCATCTGAGGGGTTTCCGTGGGGGAGGTTTCCATGAAAAATATATTTTGGTCTCTGATGACTTTTGTTTCATCAGGCTCACTGAATGCCATTTCATACTGCCTGCTTAAGAGTTCGCTCATTTCCTTTTTGTCCCCTGTGAAAGAGCCGTCCCCTTTGCTCAGTGGGCCGATGTTTGATGTTGTTTTAGCCTTTTGTTTGGCGTATGAAAAGAAGTATTTGGAATTTTCCTTTATACCTGCAATAGCTTTCCTCTCCTCTTCCATATGTTGTAGTTCATATGATATTCTTAGCCTTTGTTCAATTTCCACAATTTCTCTATCTATTTCGACCTTTTGCCTATCCTGTAGATTTTGATGTGTGCGTCTTTGTGTGAGTAATTTTCTTCTTCTGTACAGCCTCCTCCTTTCCCGATCTTGTTTGATTCTTCGTTTTGTTTGTCTTGCAGGTATATGGTGGCTACAGATTTGGGTCATGGTTTCTGTATATATACAGGTATATACTGTATATTCGATGTTGATAATTGTGTGCTGTAACTATCAAACACTCTGAATTAACCTCTTCAATAACATCATCATAACTCATAGGATCTTTTGGAGGCGCCATGATAAATGTATGGATATTTGAAATTAGTATTAAAACAAGGGCCAAAATATTGACGCACATCACATGCAGTTTATTGGCTTCGTCAATATTCAAGAGCTTTACCCATTTCAGTATCAGATGACGCGCTTCTTCCTTTTATTTTAACTATTATTAGACGATTTGTTAAGCTTAGGAAGGACAGAAGGTAAATTAAGATAGTTTGTTCTCCTTTGATTCCAAGAGACCCTTCCTGAATTGTATAATATTATCTAATAATAGCTAGCATAAAATGAAAAAAATAAACTTGTTATCGTCTCCAGATGGGGTTAACCATTTCAGCACAGGTGACATCATTATACATATATTCTGGCTAATATCCAACGATTTTTCTTAGCACAACTTGAACTTTGTAAATTAAAGGGGAGGTTTTTATTTTGCTTCCTAGACCCCAATCAAACTATACAAAAGAAGAAAACCATCAAGACCCCCTTTCGAGATAAATGTGTACATTTTTAAGAAGAAATTTGGCCCGGCCAAAAGCCGGTTCCTCCTAAATTACAGGCCCGCTATAGTTCGCCAGGAAAAGAAATCCACACCTAAATGACACGAAAGATCTTAATACTGACAACAAAATGGGGCGAAAGGTTTTAAAATCGCCAAATGAATGGGGGCGAACGTCTTATAATATCAAAGCTAATGGGGTAAAACATGAGGGAGAAGGGGGTCCAGACCAAAAAACCCTCTCCTAAATAATAACAACACAAACCAAGGAGCTAACTATAAAACAAAACAAAACCCCAGTCCATTCGTTTTAGGTAGGGTAGAAATTGTGACCCCTAACCCCTGTAACTCAAAAAGGGCAAGGGATGACCCTCCCAAAATGATAGAAATATCACCCCATTAACTCTAGTCGTTGTTAAGTTATAGAGGTTACTGGTCAAGATTTCCGACCTACTTATAATTATATTTTTTCACCAACCAACTTCACTTCTAAACTCAATTAATGAAATCAACAAATACATGTGGTACTCCAAGGACTCGAACCTAGGACACTCACACCGAAATTCCGCGCACTTATGCATTACGCTATCAAGAATGGACTATAGCTTTGAGATTGGGATATATAGTCTCTCTTGTTCTCTCGTTGGCTAGCCGGATGGTGTGTGTGGCAAGTGAAGGCTACCTCTTGACCCAGCACACCAACCAGTAGGGGGTCAGGTCGTGGATAGAGAAGGCATTGGTCAGGTCAGGTCAGGTCAGCAGGTCACTCATACGGAGGAGCCTTTCATGTCTGGCCCGCTACCCCTTAGACCAGTTTCATTGCTAGGAATGATTTGGGGGAGTCAGACGTTTTTCCTAAAAAAAGAGAGAGAGAGAGAGAGAGAGAGAAGTGTGTGTGTGTGTGTGTGTGTGTGTGTGTGTGTGTGTGTGTGTGTGTGTGTGTGTGTGTGTGTGTGTGTGTGTGTGTGTGTGTGTGTGTGTGTGTGTGTGTGTGCGTGTGAATTTAACTTATTCCGAAAGAGTTAGAAATAACAAATATGTACTGCTATTATGTGCTGTACTGTAAACTGAACATTATTATTTTATCTTCATTTACTTCCGGTGCAATCCCCAACACTATGGGAAACGTTGTTGATCCAAAAGGTCTTGCAGAATACATTAATGAGAACAAGTAATGAACGATGAATGTAAGTAATTAGCACAAGACAGTCAGTCATATGCATAAAAGGGTAATGATAAAGACATAACACTTACATTATTTACGTTTTGTATTTTTAGTTTGCTTCCTAAACCGCTACAAAGTTTAAAACAATAACCCCAATAACCACCTTCGAAGTAAATTTGTGCATTTTTCGGTAGAACAATTTCAGGTTCCTCCTAAATTGCAGGCTCGCTAGCCATGAAAAAATCGACCCCTAAATGACACGAATGGTCTTAAAATCGCCAAACTAATGGGGCGAATGTCATAAAATCTTAAAACTAATGGGGCTAAACATGAGGGAGAAGGGGGCCAGAACACTCCCCCATTAAGTGAAATCAAGTTGGTAAAAAGAAGACGGGTGTCCATGAAAAAACATTGACAACGAGAAACTTTAAAAAAAAAAAAAAAAAAAAAACACACACACACACCTATAATTTACTTTTCCAGCTGAAGATAAATTGATTACGCCATCCTTAATGATAAATATTTGAAACTACTATGTACTGTATTTGCATCACATAAATACCAGTTTCTTAATTAACATCTTCGTAATAGCAAAGGAATCAAGATCAGAAAATAACAATGTACCGGCAGCTGAAAATAATCCTACTATAGTCACGCTATGGAGTAAGGATGCACTACATCAGTTTGACCTAAAACAACATTGAAGCAAATGCCGTTTTCTTTAAATATTTACAACACTCCGTTTTCTATCAGTCTTGCAAAACGATACATTAGAAAATTGGACACTATTCACGTGTTTAGTTGATCGTTTAAACATTGCCTAACCATTTTTTATGTTGCAATACTTTATTATATATCTTTCTCTCTCACTACTTATTATGTATTAAGGCATACATAATATTAATGCCGGTAAATCATGTGTTATAACTTTGGTTAGAGTAACTGTTTATATTATGTCTCACAATATTATGATTTTGTTTATTTGCTTATCATATAACTTATTCATTCACTCTGTCATTTCTTATTTCTGAATATACCGTCATAATCATTAGTTCGCCGAAAATCAGGATGAGAATTTGTGTAGCTAATCTATATGAAAGAGAAAAAATTACATAGTATGACAATGAGTACAACATTCTCAATACAGCAGATGGCATACTTTTTCTAGGAACTTGGATATATATATATATATATATATATATATATATATATATATATACTGTATATGATATAAACAACGTTTATTGTAACATACAATAGAATATGATAAACAATTCTTTGTTTACATTGATTGTGAGATTTGTCAAGAAAAGACGGAATATTAATTTATGAACGCAGTTTTATCAGTGGTTGAGACACGATACCTATACAGGCAACTTTTGAATGTTTGGGCAGGAAATCAATCAATGATATTGATAGGTACCGGTAGTACATTCCATAAGTTTAGTAATCGATTGAAAAATATAAAGTGCTTAGTCTCATGTGAATCGAAGGACTTTCCAATTTTATTATAATAATTTCCTCTAGTGTATTTTAATTTATCAATTGACCACTTGCGAGTTCCAGGCTATAAGGAAGTTGGAGCCGTGAACATCGATATAAAACAGAAATGCGACAATAATGTAAGTTTCTGATGGAAACAAGTATGATCAATTTGGTGTTATGTATTTATATATGTACTACGACCGTATTATAGCTGGAAATTCTGCAAAATATCTATGTCTACAACTCCAACTTCCTTATAGAACGAAACTCGCAAGTGGTCAATTGTGAAGTAGGCCTACTTGTTCATATCCAAATTGTCAAGGCATTTGATAAATATGTGTGAGTTTGTGCTTTTTATCTGTGTTTATTTGTTGTTTTATGTTGTTTTTGTGTTTTCCCTGTTCTTGCTCTGCTTTGAGTCGGCTACCCCCAAAATGGGGATTGGGCCTGAGCATATAGATAGATAGATATAGATTTGATAAATATGTTATACTTGAATTATGACTCTTAACCTTTCCTTTGTTAGACAATACATATTTAACTACTTTTGACATTCTTTATAAGACATTACTTTTTTTTCTATCCGATGATCCTAATTAATTTGAATTAGAGTTCACTTGCTTAAGTTTGCGATACGTGATTCAAGATTTGTCTAACTCAATTTAATGGAGCCCACCTCGCTTTTCCTCTCTCTCTCTCTCTCTCCCTCTCTCTTTGGCTTGCATCCCTTCGGCCCCATTCAGCCTACTGTTTTAAGACGTTTATCCCCATCCAGGTGTCAACATTTTCCTGGCGAGCGGCAGCGAGCCAGCATATATATTTGTTTTTAAAGCAAGCTAAATTTGTACAATTTTCGATAGAAAAATATCTCCGGCGAAGCCGGATTTCTCCATACAATGATTGCTCGCTATCGCTCGCCAGGAAGAAATCGACACCTGGATGGGGATAAACGTCTTAAAACAGTTGGCTTAATGGAGCCGGATGGATACAAGCCAGAGAAAGAGAGAAAAGGAGAGAAAGAGAAAAAAAGCAAGTGACCCCCCTTAATAAGTTGTATTGGCTCTTCGACGCAAGACAATGAAGTCTAGCCCGTCAGATTGGCTATTAGTCTTGTTATAATTATAATGGAGTTATTTTCCAGCAAATAAACATTCTTGGCTTTCTTTGTTCCACCACTTTGGCTCACTGTTTCGTTTTGATCGCCTGCTCTCCATTGGTATGCAGGATTTTATAGCATTATTATACAGTATATATCGGAAAATAAGTCTATTTTATTTTGGCTAACATTTACGTAACTTTAAAAAATATCTTTAGATTTTATTGAGATAAATGTATATCCATGAACCTTTTTACTCTTAAAACACCCTTTTCAAATTTACATATAATCGCATAATGATATCCAGAACACAATTAAAATGGAGAAAACTTATATATTATTGGGTTTTCCACAGCCAGGCAATATTTCAACCAATTAACTGATAAACAACACAAAGTAATTTGAGTTGTTTATAACACATTCTATTATCTAATATATACTGTGTATTGTAGAGTTCGCCACCTATAAGTGGCACCGATGAGTGCATCGCCCTTCAGTAATTTACGTAAGATTTATTCCCCTAGACAGGTTGCCGACCAAGCCTGACGAGTCCAATCCACTTGAATGTTTATGAAGTTGTCTCCCCTAAATGGGTTACCGATCAAGATTGACGAGTCCCATCCACCCGGATTTTTATAAGGTTGTCTCCCCTAGATGGGTTGCCGACCTAGGCTGACGAGTCCCATCCATCCGTGTTAACCAGTGTTAAATAACTAAGCAAATATGTGACACTAGCCTATATGGCGCATACAGTTAATAGGTTAACCCGTTCAGTACCAGGGACGTCCTTTTTATCATATTCTGGCGACTATTAGGCGATTTTATTCAGCTTGGGAAGGACCTGTAGCAATGATAAGGCTTCAAATTATCTCAACCGACCCTTTTAACTACCTCAGATCCTTCCTAAGCTTCATAATATCGTCTAAATATAGCCAGAATAATATTTAACACACGTCGCTGGTACTCAAAGGGTTAATCGAGGCTATATTACAAAGAGGCAGTCATTGATGGTATATGTCTAGTATGTCCGAGTAGCATACCCATCCACCCACACAAATACCCACAACACACACTCACACCCACCCAGCCATTCACCCACACACACCCATCCACACAAATACCCTCTACATACACTCAAACCCATCCATCCACACACACTCCCACCCACCCACCCATTCACCCCCACACGCCCATATCCAGAGTACCACACAAAATACCCTCCACACACACCCACCCACCCCCCCATATCCAGAGTACCCCCCCCCCCCCCCCCCCACACACACAAATACCCTCTACACACACTCAAACCCACACACTCATATTCACCCACACACACCCATATCCAGAGTACCACCCACACCCACAAATATCCTCCACCCACACCCACAAATATCCTCCACACACACACCCACACAAATAAGATCAATTAGTCTTGTTACCCCGTGGTTCCACACTGTTTTTATGGCCAAAGAACACAAACTCGGGCTAACAACCAGTGTCTTGAGGAGGAGGAGGAGGAAGAAGAAGAGGAGGGGAAGCAGGACAATGATGATGAGGAGGAGGAGGAAGAGAAGGAGGGGAAGCAGGACAATGATGAAGAGAAGGAGGAGGAGGAAGAAGAATAGGAGGGGAAGCAGGACAATGATGATAATGAGGAGGAAGAGAAGGAGGGGAAGCAGGACAATGATGAAGAGAAGGAGGAGGAGGAAGAAGAATAGGAGGGGAAGCAGGACAATGATGTTGAGTAGGAGGAAGAGAAGGAGGGGAAGCAGGACAATGATGAAGAGAAGGAGGAGGAGGAAGAAGAAGAGGAGGGGAAGCAGGACAATGATGAGGAGGAGGAGGAAGAGAAGGAGGGGAAGCAGGACAATGATGATGAGAAGGAGGAGGAGGAAGAAGAAAAGGAGGAAGAGAAGGAGGGGAAGCAGGACAATGATGATGATGATGAGGAGGAGGAAGAAGAGGAGGAAGAGAAGGAGGGGAAGCAGGACAATGATGATGAGAAGGAGGAGGAGGAAGAAGAGAATGAGGGGAAGCAGGACAATGATGATGATGATGATGATGTGGAGGAGGAAGGGGAGGGGGAGGAGGGGTAGTGGAAGGCGAAGATGGAGGAGGAGAACGAAGTATATAAAGGAAAGTAAACATAACAAAATATTGAACTCTTAGCCCTATTTGGGGGGTCTTTTTGGACCTCCCATGTTTCGTTCCATTAGTTGCCGATAATAAGACGCTTCACCCCATTCAGGTATATATATTTTCTGAGCGAGTCTGTAACCTAGAAGAAACAGACCTTCAGACGGGATATTTTTCGATGGGAAAATGTAAAATTTAGTTTGTCTGGGTGGGCATTATTTTAGTTTTAAGGGAGTCTAGGCAGGTGTTTTTGTCAGGCTAGGGTCAAGCTAAAACACATTGCTCAAAAATGGTGGCAAAAGCAGGCAAAATCTATAATCGTAATTAAACAAAATATCATATCCCACTAAAGGTTCGATCAGACAGAGAAACTATAAAATAACAAGAAGTGAAGAGGAGGCGGTGGAGAGGGAGGAGGAGAGGGGGGAATAGGTGGTGGAGAGGGAGGAGGTGGTGGAGAGGGAGGGGAGGAGAAGGTGGTGGAGAGGGAGAGGAGGAGGTGGTGGAGAGGGAGGGGAGGCGAAGGTGGTGGAGAGGGAGGGGAGGAGGAGGTGGTGGAGAGGGAGGAGGTGGTGGAGAGGGAGGGGAGGAGGAGGTGGTGGAGAGGGAGGGGAGGAGGAGGTGGTGGAGTGGGAGCAGTGGGTGACGTGGGAGCAAGGGTGGAGAAAACATGAAAAGTGAGAAAACTAATTGGGCGTCAAGAAATGCCAGTTAATTCCTGGGCACGTATGGGGAGAGGGCGTAGAAGGAAGTGATTTTTATCCTATTTTAGCCTAGTTCACTTTAGACAATCTTAAGTTAGTAGTGGTTATTATTTTGTCTATTTATTAATTTATTTATTAATTTGTTTTATAGTAACCTCGCTAACCCTTCATCAAGCTTAAAATAACATCCCCTAGACCCCCCTTCAAGATAAATTTGTAAATTTTTCGGAAGAAAAATGTCCCAGCTGAAGGCCGGTTCCTCCTAGAACTACAGGCTCGCTATCTCTCGCCAGAAAAAAAAATCGACATCTAAATGGCACGAAAGGTCTTTATATTGACAAATAAATGAGGCAAAAGGTCTTAAAAGCGCCAACCTAATGGCACGAACGTCTTACAATCTCAAAACTAATGGGACTAAACATTAGGGAGCAAAAGCAACTACCTCCCCCTCAAGTAATTGTGGAAGAAACTCTAGGAATCAAAGTGTTATAAATTGAATTGTTAATTTGATCCTATACTACGAGAAGTACAGTCACGCCACTAAGTCGTTAAGGGGAGGTGTTTAGTATTTCTGAACCCCCTTCTTCTTAATGCTTAGCCCCAAGAGTTTTGAAATGTTATAACCATCGCCACATTAGTTTGGTGATTTTAAGACCTTTCTTGCCATTTAGGAGTCGATTTTTTACTGGCGAACGATAGCAAGTCTCCAATTTCGGAGGAACCGGCCTTCAGCCAGGCACAAATAATCTTGAAGGGCGGTCTTACGGGTATTTTTAAGGCTTGATGGAGGTCTGGAGAGGAAACTAAATTATATAAATAAATAAACAAATAGATAAATAAATAGATCAGTAATAATGTCTCCCGTTAACACGGTGTTAAACTATTGCTCTGTCCACAAAAAGGCCAGTGATGTGCAGGACTCTTTTATTTAATTACCATACTGTTTGCTTCACAAGGTTCACCCAGAATGAGAATTGATTGTATTCGAATGTGCAAATGTGTTACAGCCTTTGTAGAACCTATTTGGACACGGAATTTGTGGTGTGACTGTACTTCCGAAGTAAAAATATAAGATAAAAACAAAAATAATAATAATAAATAAACAAGGCAATTGGAAATAAACTCAATGTCTTAATTTCCTCTAATACTGGAGACTAAAGACGGAGGCAGACTACCATTGTTTTCGTTAATGTTCGATAGGGAACAATTCTGGCAACATTTCGAGGCACTTAAGGTAAAGTCATGAAGCCTCGAACTGATTAAACAAACTCTGGAATGAATATAACAGCTACAAAATCAATAAAACATTAATTCAGCCTCCATTTGGAGCCAATATAACGATAATCAATGGACAAATAAGAAAGTCGTACAGCATGTCTCTGTACGGTAGTATAGCAATGTTAAGTTTTCACAAGTAACACCATTTAGTTACGAAATCTTCAATCTTCGTAATAACCGAGTAATTAAGATAGGGACAAGTCAATTTATCCCCAGCTCCGTTTAGCCTCTAATTTATATACTAACATTATTGCTTATACACTGTCAAAAAATTGTGGGCTTAAAAAAGCTGTGAAAGGGTAATTAAAGTGTCCATAATATACTCTCATAAAGGTATATTGGTAGTGATATACCCATGAAATCCAAGGATAGAAAGGTGTATCGGAATGATTTTATGTATCTTTTTTGCAGCTTTGATTTATCACTGTGGTGCTGGGAAGAAAGGCCTCTAATGTAAATATAAAATACTTTGATAAAATCGTTCTTGCATTCGAAACCATCAAGCTTGTGTCTACAGCGTTAAACTGTTTCAAGCTCCATGTGTCCAGACATTTTGACCTTAAGGGGAGACTGGCGGTTTGTTTGGTCTATTAATTAATGTATTCATATATTTTTTTAGTTTCCTCCCTAGACCTCCATCAAGCTTAGAAAAACACCCCCTAGAACCCCCTTTAAGATAAATTTGTACATTTTTCGGTAGAAAAATGTCCCGGCCGAAGGCCGATTCCTCTTAAAAGTGCAGGCTCGCTATTGCTCGCCAAGAAAAAATTGACACACCTAAATGGCACGAAAGGTCTTAAAAATGACATATGAAATGGGGCGAAAGGTGTTAAAATCGCCAAACTAATGGGCCGAACGTCTTAAAATCTTGAAACTAGTGGGGCTAAACATGAGGGAAAAGAAGGTCTAGAAAAACGGTCTCCCCCCCCCCCCCTTAACGTATCTTGAATGTGGCTCTCTGGTGGTGGGGAAGGGGGATGGAGGGGGAGGGGGGGGGGGCACTAGTTACAGGCAACTTTGCTTTTTGTCCCCTTCTTACTCATCGAAATAAAATAATACATATATAAAACTTCTGAACAATATATAGAGAAGGAAAAACAACAACATAGTCTTGGCGAGCAAAATAAACTAATCAAGCAAGGAAAAAATGTATACTTTATATTGTAAAGACTATGAGAGAGAGAGAGAGAGAGAGAGAGAGAGAGAGAGAGAGAGAGAGAGAGAGAGAGAGAGAGAGAGAGAGAGAGAGAGAGAGAGAGAGAGAGAGAGAGAGAGAGAGAGAGAGAGAGAGAGAGAGAGAGAGAGAGAGAGAGAGAGAGAGAGAGAGAGAGAGAGAGAGAGAGAGAGAGAGAATCTGTGAGTGAATATGGATGTAGGACTCTAGCTTGTCCCATCCTCTTAGTACATCAACATAGTGGGTCCCTCTCCTCTAAGCTCTATTCCCTCCTCCTCCTCCCTCTCTCTCTCTCTCTTATCGCCTGCCAGCAACGATCATGAACTCTGAACTTTGTACATAACACCAAACAGCCCCTCTCTCCCTCTCTCTCTCACACACACACACACACACACACACACACACACACACACACACACACACACACACACACACACACACACACACACACACACACACACACACGGAATGGAAACAAGCAAATATAACTCCAATATATAAAAGTGGAAATAAAGAAGACCCGCTAAATTATCGACCGGTATCCTTAACGAGTGTTATATGCAAGATTTGTGAACAGATTATTAGAAAAAGATGGGTGGGTATGTTGGAGGAGAGGGAAATAATTTCAAGCAAGCAGTTCGGGTTCAGAAAAGGTCATTCGTGTACCACAAATTTGTTGAGTTACTATGATAGGGTAATTGACATTGTACAAGGGAGGGAGGGGTGGGTAGATTGTATTTACTTAGATTTCAAGAAGGCATTTGATAAGGTGCCTCGTAAGAGATTGTTGTGGAAGCTCAGGACTGTGGGGCGGGTTTAGGGAGTATTACTAAAGTGGATGGAAAACTATTTAAATGGGAGGGAAATGCGAACAGTAATAAAAGGAAAGTTCTCCTCGTGGAAAAGGGTAAAAAGCGGAGTGCCTCAAGGATCGGTGTTGGCCCCAATCATGTTTTTGGTTTTCATCAACGACCTTCAAATGGGAATAGGCTCATATATATCTATGTTTGCTGATGATGCAAAATTAATGAAGCATATTACAAGTAGGAGTAGTTGTGAAGAATTACAGAGAGACCTAGATAAATTATATGAGTGGAGTCAAACTTGGAAAATGGAATTCAACACGAGTAAGTGTCAGGTTCTTGAGATGGGAAAAAGTAAATATAGACCTTCTTGGGGATATAAAATAGGAGATGAAATAATTAGTAAAGCTGGGAAAGCAAGAGACCTAGGGGTAGTTATGGCAGACAGCTTGTCACCTGAACAGCATATAAATAAAATAACTGGTGAAACCTATGCAGTGTTGACTAACATGAGAATAGCTCTGAATTATTTAGATGAAGAGATGTTAGCAAAAATAATAGGGACAATAATACGACCAAGACTGGAGTATGCAGCAGTGGTGTGGTCTCCACACCTTATAAAACATAATAAAAAACTGGAAAGAGTTCAGAGAGTTGCCACTAAGATGATAGCTAGCCTTAGAGACCTGCCATATGAGGAGAGATTGGAGAGGCTAAAGCTGCCAACGCTGAGGGAGAGGAGAGAGAGAGGTGACATGATCATGATGTTTAAGTGTGTGAAAGGTTTTGAGAAGATCGACAAGGGAGATTTTGTGGTGAGGGACGAGGGAAGAACCAGGGGTCATGAATGTAAGTTGAGGAAAGTTGTATGTAAGTCTGATGTAAGAAAGTTCAGCTTCCCGTATAGAAGCATTGATTGTTGGAATAAGTTGGATGGGGAGGTGGTGGGAGCAAGAAATATCAAATTTTTTAAAGCAAAATTGGATAAATGTAGAGAGAGAGACAGGACAACACGAACTTAGGCTCAAATCCTGTATACTACAAATAGGTGAGCGCGCGCGCACACGCACACACCTCCCTGAGGCGTAACGGATAGCGCGTCTGGCTCACAACCAGAAGGTCCGAGTTCGAGACCCGGGCGTGGAAGAGACATTTGGGGGAGTCTCCTAACGGTGTAGCCTTTGTTCACCTAGCAGTATAAATAGGAACCTGGTATAAGTGCACGAACTTGTAACGTCCCCTCGGGGGGTTGGTGGTCTGTTACAAGGTGAGAAGGGTATCGTATTAAGTCAACCTAAGCCTTCGGGTGAGACTGGTACCGTACAGATCAACCCAAGCCTTCGATTTCAGATGTCGCCAATTGACTGATTACAGACTACACTCACATCCACAGCCAATGATACACTAACACATGACATGCACTTCACGCAATAAATTCCCAGTAAATACAAGGAGGCGCGATAATAATGAGCTGAAGCTCGCATTGCGTGGAATCCCCTCGACAAACAAGTTAGGTGAATCACACACACACTTCAGAAGCACAAACATATTTTAAAAATCCACCTAAAAATAATAATCAATATCATTATCATCATCATTGTAATAATTAACTTTATCATCATTATCAACATCCTCATCATCACAATAATAATCATCAATTTCATAAATTATTATTATTATTATTATTATTATTATTAGCAGCAGTAGCACTATCATCACCATTATAATCATGACTATTATCAGCATCAACTTCTTCCTCCTCCTCATCTTCATCAACCTCATCATCAACCTCGGCATCATCATTATTATCATCATCATCAGTAGCATCATTTTTATAATCATCAATCTCCTTATCATCATTATCATCATCCCTCTCATGTTAGGATATTTATAATCATGGTAATGGCTGCTCCCAACTTTAACATTTAATGTTTTTTTTCTCAGCTCAGCAAGCCTCCCGATATCGCTTTTACCTGAACTGAATTTTAATCATCCGTTTCATCTTTATGTAAACAAATAATGAATACTATTTTAGTTCACATTAAGGCTGTTATTTATGTAGTCTTACTTTGAGATATTCTTCTTCTTTCTTGGGTCGAAGGGGCCCTTCGACTTTGAAATATGAAACTATTTGTGTATTTTTTCTAATTGTAAGTATATCGTGTGACTTGTATATGTCTTCAATTATATGAGATGTGTGTGTGTGTATATATGTGTGTGTGTGTGTGTGTATATATGTGGACGAGCGGTTGTAGGTTTATTGGTACAAATCTCTGGATATTTGTATTATTACATGAGGTTTGGGGCGACAGTTAATCGGTACACACCTCTTTAAAATACGTTGAAATGGAGTGTTTTCGGTTAGGTTAGGTAAGTTAAGTTAGGTTAGGTTAGGTTAGGTTAGGTTAGTGTAATTTAGGTTTAAAAATCGAAAAATGTACTCGTAAGCATGCACCAAATGTATATGTACCGATAAACACACAACCGCTCGGGTGTGTGTGTGTATGTGTGTGTGTGTATATATAAGACCTATGACAACAATGTAAGGTATACAAACAGTGTCTCAAACACCGCCCCACTCCCCAGGCCATAAGCACCCCGGGACAAAGGCACCCCAGACTTTATTAACCCCACACACACTACATTATTCAACTCCACACACACAACTTTCTTTCTCTCCCCCCCCCCCCCCCCGCCTCTCTCTCTCTCTCTCTCTCTCTCTCTCTCTCTCTCTCTCTCTCTCTCTCTCTCTCTCTCTCTCTCTCTCTCTCTCACACACTCACTCTTTCTCTCTCTCCTATTTTCCGTTAAGGTTTTTTAGCAGGAGGGAGCGGAGAGAACCTTCTACTCTGCTGTCCTATTCTGCTATTATAAACTGTAACTGTCTAGTAGTATTAAGGCCGGTCCACCAAGTAGGGACCGCAAGTTCTGTGTGGTCTGAGTATCTGTGTAACTCTCTCTCTCTCTCTCTTTATTACCCTCACAGACTTCATTATTCACCTCCACACCCACAACTTTACAGGCAGGATCACCCCAAGGACCCCGGGCTCATACACCTCCCCAGGCTAGTTCCACCCCTCACCGAAAATAAATATAAAGTTACACGTGGGCTTCTTCCAGTAATACTTGCAGGTCATTCTAGCCTCAAATATTAAGTCATCAAAAGAATTAAACTTCCTGCAGCAATATATCTACAGTCCAGTTGCCCGTAACGATGCACAAACTTAATAAATCAATAAATACATAAAATACATCTACAATATTACCAGAATACAACTTATATTACTGGGAAAACACGGGATGAATCAGCAGAAAGTAACCAGCCCCTCAGCTCATAAAACACTAACATAAAGAAACATATACAACAATCTGAAAGTAAATGACTGCAAAGGTACACCAAACAACCTATTTATACTGTACCTAGGAATGTAAGTGGAGGCGTATTTCTTGACGTACAGTTGGTTAAGGGGAGATATCGACTTGAGGGATTTTTTTCTGGACCCCTTTCTCCCTCATGTTTAGCCCCATTGCTTTTGAGATTTTAAGACAGTCGCCCCATTAGTTTGGCGATTTTTAAAACTTTCGCCCCATTTCCGTCAATTTTAAGACCTTTCGTGCAATTTAGGTGTCGATTTTATCCTGGCGAGCGATAGCGAGCCTGTAATTTAAGAGGAACCGGCTTTCAGCCGGGAAATTTTTCTACCGAAAAATGTACAAATTTATCTTGAAAGGGGCTCAAGGGGGTGTAATCTTAAGCTTGATGGATATCTAGAGACCAAACTAAAAACCTCCCCTTAAGAGTGAATTCTTACTTATCTATATATTTATTTATTTATTATTTTTCTAGTGTCCTTCCTAGACCTCCATCAAGCATAAAATAATAACCCCAAGACCCCCTTCGAGATAAATTTGTGCATTTTTCGTTAGAAAAACGGCCGGATCTTCCTAAATTATAGCTTTGCTATCGCTCGTCAGGAAAAAAAAATCGACACCTGAATGACACGAAAGATCATAACATCGCCAAACTAATGGGGTGAATGTCTTAAAAACTCAAAACTAATGGGGTGAATGTCTTAAAAACTCAAAACTAATGGGGCTAAACATAAGCGAGAAGGGGGTCCAGAAAGCCCCCTTAACAATGATACTGGTGAAAATGTTGTGAAGGGCTGGCTGTATTTGACCTGTAGAGCAAACTCAATCAAAATAATATGATAACTAGTAGCGGATTCGAAGCCCCGATGCACGTAGCCAATAAACCAGCTCGTATGACACCGGATTAATGCTACCTATTAACTAATATAGATATCTCGGGCAGAATATAATAATTAATTAATTATTTATCCGAAATTGGTAGTTCATAGGTTTGCTTAGCCCTATTTGGTCTGAGGAGAATCGTTTTGGACCTACCCTGTTTCGCCCCTTAGTTTGGCGATGAGATGCTTCACCTCATTCAGGTCTAGATCTATTTTCTGAGCGAGCGAGAGCGAGCCTGTAACTAGCATTTCGGTCTTCAACCAGGACATCTTTCTATTGAAAAATGTACACATTTAGTTTTAAAGGGGTCTGGGTGGGCCTTCTTTAGTTTGAGGAAGATGGGGAAGACGTTTTTGTTAGCCTAGGAGACAAACTAAAATACATGTTTAGAAACTAGCATAAGGAAGCAAAACTCTCAATGATAATAAAACAAAATATCATAATTACCCACAAGACGTCCGATCGGATAATGTTAACCAGTTCGAGGGTTGAAAAACATATCATAGTTTGAGCCCACGACTGTACGTTGGCCGGAGAGCACTTGGCACGGGGAGCACACAACCCGGGCCACCTAGATAACACCTCGCTGCTGACTTTGCATGGGAAGCATTACAGGGGGGGGGGGGGGGTAAATGAGGAGAAAGAAGGGGAAAGAATAACAAATAAGAAGGAGGACGAGGAAGAAGATGAAAGGGAGTAGCTGGAATAAGAGGAGGAAAATACAACGAAACAAGAGATGAAGGCAGTACACAAGACAAACAAAAGAAAGGGGAAGTCGAATAACCACCAAAACAATAAATAAGAGTAAGAAGGAGGAGCTGGACACTGACTATAATAACTAAAGTGAAACAGATGGGTCAGGAAGGGGAATTTAGGGGGGGGGGGTCATACGAGAAATCATTATCTTCAACTTTTCATTCGCAACTTATTCTGCCAACATTTTGAGCCTGTTTGTCACCTAGACTGAAGCCAGAAGATAAAAGGTGACAACATTATTTGAAAAGGTGTATTGAACCCTATTTGGACCGGGGGGTGGGCAAGGAAGATAACTTTTTGAACCACCCCTGTTTCGCTCCATTACTGTGGATATATTAAGACGTTTCACCCCATTAGTTTGTGTTGATAATAGTACGCTTGACCCTATGCTGGTGTCAATTATTTTTCTGGACGAGCGATAACATAGAAAAAATAGACCAAGACATTTTCCTATCGAAAAATTTACACATTTACTTTCAAGGGGGTCCGGGTAAGCAGTTTTTACCAATCGAAAGTTTGAGAAGGCGTTTTGGTTAGCCTAGGGGACACAGTAAAATACATTGCTCGAATATGGCAAAAGCAAGCAAAATCCGCAATATTGACTAAGTAAAATACCATAACAATCTCCAAGACGTTGGACCAGATAGTGTTAAGACATGGGCCAGATTGAAGTACTAATAATATAGCGGCACACTGACATGTTCACAGAGAGTAATCCAGTTAACTCTCACACACACCTCCTCCTCCTCCTATGCATGTCACTACAATAAACAAGCACACCACACTATATTCCAATACACCAACACATAATGTTTGTTCTGTCACTCTGTCAGCTTTGGGGGAGACACTTGTTTCAGGCAGATTTGCCTTTTGTCTCCTTCATACACATAAAACAAAACTTTTCCCTTATACGTTAAAATATCCAGGAAGCTCTAACTGTTATGCATTACCCTTGATTGAGACTAACTAACTTACCCTGTTCCAAATAAGTAGGCCAAAACTCTTGGACATTAACCTATATTACTCACAAACGACTAGAGTAATGAATCTAATATTTGGGAAGGGTCAGCTAGGGAATAGGTGAGGATATTTACAACCCATTTTCTCTATCCCTTTTTGAGTTACAGAGGTCAGGTTCAAAATGTATGGCCTACCTATTTGGAACAGGGTATACCTAACCTATTTGGAACAGGGTATACCTAACCTATTTGGAACAGGGTATACCTAACCTATTTGGAACAGGGTATACCTAACCTATTTGGAACAGGGTATACCTAACCTATTTGGAACAGGGTATATCTAACCTATTTGGAACAGGGTATACCTAACCTATTTGGAACAGGGTATACCTAACCTATTTGGAACAGGGTATACCTAACCTAACCTACTGTATATTTGGAACAGGGTATACCTAACCTATTTGGAACAGGGTATACCTAACCTATTTGGAACAGGGTATACCTAACCTATTTGGAACAGGGTATACCTAACCTAACCTACTGTATATTCATCAAACACATTATCTGCAAGTCAAACATACAATAAGGGGGGTGACCTGCTTTTTGTTATTTCTGTCCTTTTCTCTCTTTCTGTGGCTTGTATCCATTCGGCCCCATTCAGCCAACTATTTTAAGACGTTTATCCCCATCTAGGTGTCGATTTCTTCCTGGCGAGCGATAGCGAGCCAGCTTTATATGAAGAAATCCGGCTTCGCCGGAGACACTTTTCTGTCGAAAAATTTACACATTTTGCCTGCTGTCTAACAAAAATTAAAAATATGCTGGCTCGCTACCGCTCACCAGTAAGAAATTGACACCTGGATGGGGATAAACGTCTTAAAACAGTAGGCTGAATGGGGCCAAATGGATACAAGCCAGAAAAAGATAGAGAAGGACAGAACAAAAACATGTCACCCCCCTTAAAGACCTACGATATATTAATAACTAGAAAGATGTACTGGAAAGAAGTATTCGAAACCATGCAGGCCGGTTTGGTCGACTGTAGTGTAGTCTGTATAAGTAGGCCAAGAATAATTATATCTATCTTATCTCGAAAAGGGCTAGAACAAATGGGTTGTACCTCTCCACACCCATTCCCAGGCTGACTCTTCCCAAATGGTAGCAATAATAGCTCGCGTGTTTTAGTATTTTTTTTAGTTATAGATGATAGAGGTCAAGATTCTTTGCTTATTAAGGGGGGGGTCACCGTTTTTTTGTTGTATCTTTCTCTCATTTCTCTTTTTCCCTGGCTTGTATCCATTCGGCCCCATTCAGCCAACTGTTTTAAGACGTTTATCCCCATCCAGGTGTTGATTTCTTCCTGGCGAGCGATAGCGAGCCATCATTGTATGGAGAAATCCGGCTTTGCCGGAGACATTTTTCTATCGAAACATTTACAAATTTAGCTTGCTGTCAAAACTAAAATATATATATGCTGGCTCACTACCGCTCGCCACGAAAATATTGACACCTGGATGGGGGTAAACGTCTTAAAACAGTGGGCTGAATGGGGCCGAATGGATACAAGCCAAAGAGAGAGGGAGAGAAAGATAAAAACAAGTCAGGTGGGCTCCCTTAATGGACTATAGACCCCAGC
>CM064509.1:59944662-59949662 GCA_032716605.1 Paralithodes platypus | reverse complement strand
GTGAAGGCGATGGATATGCAAATGACCAATCAGCGCGCTAGTGGGCTTAGCTAGGTGGCTGGTAGAACTCCTCCTTCTTCACAGGAAAAGGGCTTTCACATAGTCAAGAACGCAATGCCCCATAACGGCGAATACGTATGCGGGGTAAGGTCTGCAAGGTAGTCTGCAAGATGCAGTTGATGGTCGTACATGGTCGGCGGCAGTAGGCTACATGCGTGGCCGGGGCCCAAAAAGTTCAGCCAGCTCAAAATTTGATAGCCGCATATGGTTGGTGGTCTGCAACATACGGTTAACGGTCGTGAATATGCGGATGCGGTCTGAAGTCGGTCTGCAACATACGGTAGTGTTCGGGAACATGCTGTGTCAGTCTGGGTGTAGCACGACCATCCCACATAACCCAGACCATGCCCACATAGGGACGCATGTTCGTTTACATTTTAATCTGAATAAAATTGTCTAATAGCAGCCAGAATAAAGTTAAAAGGATGTCAACGGTACAGAAGGGGTTAATACTACAGCCAGAGGATTAGGCTTAATTCAGGCAGAACTTCTAGGAATGAAAGGGTTTATTCTCTAGCTATGACAGGTCCTTCGTAAGTTGAATAAAGTATATGAAGATAGTCAGAATGAAACAAACATTGGAGCCACCTGACTGAAAGAGTTAAGGGGAGATGTGTCGTTTTTATGGTTCCCCTTCTTCTTCATGTTTAGCCCCATTAGCTTTCACATTTCAAGACATTTGCCCCATTAGTTTGGCGATTTTAAGACCTTTCGACCCATTTCTTTGTCAATATAAAAACTGTTCGTGCCCTTTAGGTGTCCATTTTTTTCCTGGCGAGCGATAGCGAGCCTGTAATTGTGGAGAAACCGGTCTTCGGCCGTGACATTTTTCTATCGAAAAATGTACAAACTAATCTCGAAGGGGAATCCAATGAATGTTTTTTTAAGTTTGATAGAGGTCTAGGGAAGAAACTAAAAATATAATAAATATTTAACAAAATCGACCAAAAAATAAACCCTTCCCCCTTAAGAACCACGGAACTTACTGCAATTAACCCCTTGAAGATTATGACGCATTTCTTTCATATTTGTTTTACTATTAATGATATAAACATGACCTTGAACATTGGCCAGAAAAATCCAGTAATGCAATCATAAGTTTTCCAAAATACTTCGTAGGTGTATCATATTTGTTCGTCCTAATATTGTCCAGAAATTCATGACCACGACTGTACAAACATCTATTTTCTTCTTCTTTTTCAGCTATACGGATACAATCGTAGAATAATAAAATAAGTTCCATTATCCCACAGAAGTCTCAAGGGTCAAGTATTGGAAAACTCGCCAAACTTTTTAAGTCTGTGTGAGAAAGTATTGGATAAGTTTCTCAGAAGTGGAAAAGTATGGACCTGCAGATGCTGGGGGAGGGAGAGTGTGTGTGTGTGTGTGTGTGTGTGTGTGTGTGTGTGTGTGTGTGTGTGTGTGTGTGTGTGTGTGTGTGTGTTACTCAGTTACTTGTTCGTCAAGGGGAATCCACGCAATGCGAGCTAAGCTCATTATTATCGCGCCTCCTTAACTGGGAATGTATTGCGTGAAATGCATGTTACGTGTTTTATGTACTGTTGGAATGGCTGTGGATGTGTGTAGTCTGTATTTAGCCAATTGGCGACAACGGAAACGAAGGCTTAGGGTGGATCTGTATGGTACCATTCTCACTATAGACGGTACCGTCTCGCCCGAAGGCTTAGGTAGCCATCAGCTTAGGTGAACCATATGATACCCATCTCGCCTTGTACCATTTTTGCCAACCCCAGATGGGACGTCACAACGTCGTCCACTTATTCCAGGTACCTATTTACAGCTAGGTGAACTGAGGCTAACACATGAAAGGAGACAAGCCCAATTTGTCTCCGCCCGGCCGGGGATTGAACCCCCGACCCCTCGTGTGTGAGACGAGAGCTCTACCTACTAGGCTACGGGCTGTGTGTGTGTGTGTGTGTGTGTGTGTGTGTGTGTGTGTGTGTGTGTGTGTGTTACAAGGACTTACAAGGAATAGTTAGTATTTCCGAGACCTTGCTGTCCATTCCGAGGAGATACACGTAGTGGAAGGCGAGAGACTGTTTAGTGCACTACACTCATAACAGAGTGTGCAAAATACTATATACTCTCTACTAAAGAACTGTTTACAACTTCGGAGGGAAGTTTGTTGCAGGTAGACCAGATCTTATATGTGAGAAAGTTTCCACAAATACTAGTGTTGAACCTTTTCAATTCTAATTTCCAGCCATGGTTGCGTGTTGTATTCATATTGACTTATTGAGGCTAAACATTTTGCTATAATCCACATTGTCAAACCCATTAAGTAATTTATTAGTCGAGAGAGAGAGAGAGAGAGAGAGAGAGAGAGAGAGAGAGAGAGAGAGAGAGAGAGAGAGAGAGAGAGAGCATATATAATCGTCGGGTATATTGACAGTGATTTACCTGTCTATACTACTGTATATTAGATGGGTATATTTATATCAATATATCTTTAAAAGAGTAAAGTATTATGGACACTTTAAGGGAGCCCACCTCGCTTTTTTTTTTCTCTTTCTCTCCCTCTCTCTTTGGCTTTTATCCATTCGGACCCATTCAGCCTACTGTTTTAAGACGTTTACCCCCATCCAGGTGTCAATATTTTCCTGGCGAGCGGTAGCGAGCCAGCATATATATATATTTTTTGTTTTGACAGCAAGCTAAATTTGTACATTTTTCGATAGAAAAATTTCTCCAGCGAAGCCGGATTTATCCATACAATGCTGGCTCGGTATCGCTCGCCAGGAATAAATCGACACCTGGATGGGGATAAGCGTCTTAAAACAGTTGGCTTAATGGGGCCGAATGGATAAAAGTCAGGGATAAAGACAAAAGGAGAGAGAGATAAAAAAAGCTGGTGACCCCCCTTAAGCATCCTTTATTGTTCATTCCCATAATGTTTACAGTCCGCCATGATACCCCATACCCAAGCAAGTAGGACGTATAGGCAAGACAGATGGTAGACCTAAGAGGCTGATTCATCCAAGCCTAATCTTCAAACCTATACAAAAATAGCAAATATATTTGTGAGAAACTTCACCTACTTGAGCTAGCGACTTCAAATGTAGAGTAACGGTACTTAGTGCACTAAGCTACTGCGCGCGCGTGCGCGTGCGCGTGTGTGTAATGTGTGTGTGTTGTGTAGTGTGATGTGGTGGTGTGTTGTGTAATGTGTTGTGTAATGTGTGTGTGTATGAGTGTGTGCGTGTGTGTGTATGAGTGTGTGCGCGTGTGTGTGTGGTTAGTTTATACAATATGTAGGAGTGTGGTGTGTGAGTGTATATATAATAGGTACGGGAGCGCTGACGCATGTGTCTAATTAATTGGCAAACATTTACTGTGTAGGCCATAGAGCGCCAGCAGTATTAGTTGCTACACAAAGGCCGGCAACAATTAATTTAAAAGGGGAGAGAGCACACACAAACACACGCCAAACATTAAGGGGAGATGGCTATCATTTTTGATCGATTATGGCTTATATTTATTATTTTTTTAGTTTCCTCCCTAGACCTCCATCAAACTTTAAACAAATCCATTAGATCATCCTTCAAGATTAATTTGTACATTTTTCGGTAGAAAAATGTCCCGGCCAAAGGCCGATTCTTCCAACATTACAGGCTCACTATTGTTCGCCAGGGAAAAAATCGAAACGTAAATAGCACGAAAGGTCATAATACTGACAAAGAAATGGGGCAAAAGGTCTTAAAATCGACAAACTAATAAAACATCTTAAAATCTGAAAACATTCACATATGCATAGCCTACGTGAGTTGCAGTTGGGATGTGTGTACATGCTTAGATTGATATGCAGGATTCGAAGTTGCATAATAAATCGTAGGCAGTGTCCACCAACCTTTAACTGTCTTCGTGGTGCGATGTATAAGGTGTTGATTTTCGGTGTGAGCATCCTGGGTTCGAGTCCACGGACTGCCACATGTGTTTGTAAATTTCATTAATCGATTTTAGGAGTATTGTTGGTTGTTGGAAGGAACATAATAACTAATGGGGCTAAACATGAGAAAGAAGAGGGGGCCAGAAAAACGGGCCACCTCCCCTTAACACCCACATCTAATAACTGTACAGTAATACTGTATATATCAGCCATTCTCGTCCCCAGCCACTTTCAAATTCACCCTTTGACTAACTAGACTACCAGCAAGCATTCTTAGGGAACCGACCTGCTTTTTTCTCTGGGTTTTATCCATTCAGCCCCATTCAGCCGTTTATCCCCATCCAGGTGTCAATTTCTTCCTGGCGAGCGATAGCGAGTCAGCATTGTATGGAGAAACATGGCTTCGCCTGAGACATTTTTCTATCGAAAAATTTACAAATTTAGACTGCTGTCAATTTTGTTTTTTAAATATGCTGGCTCGCTTAAGCTCGCTAGGAAAAAATCGACACCTGGATGGGGATAAACGTCTTATAACAGTAGGCTGAATGGGGTCGAATGGATTATATACAACCCAGAGAAAAAGGGAGAGAGAGAACATAAAAAAAAACGAAGTGGCCACCCTTAACCGTGTGACATAACTCTTGTGACAAATAGTTCAAAATTTGTTAGAGGACATTAATTATCTTTATGTCTCTTCGATATATAGACATCTTTCAGTGCTAACAATATAAATAAGACAACGAAAACTGCGTCAACCTCTTTGTAGGAAATATAATACCTGTCTGTTTCGCCAGAGGGAGCACTGCCCCCCACAATAATCTATATGCTAATAAACAGTACTAGACTAAGCAGGTCACGTGGGTTGGGGGTGGTGGATAGGGATTGTTGTGATGGGGGTGGTGGTGATGATACTGTAAAGTGGTGGAGTAGAGGTGATGGAGGAGTATAGGTGATGGTGGAGGTCGAGATGATATTGGATACTAGTATAATGGAGAGTGGAGGAGAAAATGTGATGAATATGTGAGGTAGTGGT
>CM064509.1:59942190-59944562 GCA_032716605.1 Paralithodes platypus | reverse complement strand
GAGAGTAGTGAAGGAAAGTAAGAGAAGAGTAGGATGACGGAATTTGGAAGGAAGCTGAGTTGTGTTTAAAATTGGAGGGAGAGTAACGAAACTGTTCTGGAAAAGAAGTCCAAAGGAAAGTTAGGGAAAGGTAGCAAGGGAAACAGTAAGGGTGTGAAAGATAAGAATTGGAGAAATGCTTAGGCGAGAAGCAAGGGAGAGAGTCGAAAGATGGAGGGAAGTACTTCGTTGAGTTGCTAAATAACAGATATGAAAGGAATGACAAGAGCCAGCAAACATTAGATGGATATGGGTATGGGAGGGAGAAGAGAAGAAATGAGGAAGGTAGTGGAGGAGGAGGGGTGGGGAATCAGGAGGCTCAGAAGTGTGGGAAGCCATGGAAAAGATGTTGAAGTTGGGGACAAGCACCAGGAACAGATGGAGTGTGTGGGGAAAAGGCTTGAGGGTTATGGTGGATTGAGATTAGTGATAGAATGGGTATGGAGGAAAAATGTGCAAACTAGCATGGGAGAAGGGGAGTGCACCCGATGACCTGCGAAGACTGGGCATATAGTTCCCCTATATAAGGGCAAAGGGGGAGGAAAGAGGAGTGTGTGGTAACCCACCGAGGGAATATGTTCTTCTAAGCGGTATAGTAGGGGGAAGGTATACCAGTAGGGTTAGTGATTGAGAGAGTGAGGAGTGAGAACGGAGAAAAGAGAAGAAATGGATAGGCGACGAGGAGGGAGGTCTTAGGCAGGGAAGAGAACGAGGTCTGTGTAGATCAGATTTTTACCGCTGAAGTGTGATGCATGCAAGAACGTATCTGGAGAAAGAAACAAAAGGTAGTAGTGACTTGGCCTTTATGGACTTGGAGAAGGCCCTATGACAGAGTGGATAGAGAAGGGTTTGTGGAAAGTACTTAGAATGATACGTGAGTAGTAGTAGGGCAAAGGTTGCTGAAAGCAAGTGAAGAGCATGTATGAGGGTGCCAAAGTCGGCCGGCAGTACGTGTGGAGAGTGAGCAGAGTGAGTTCTTTGACCTGAATGTTGCGTTTTGAAACAGGGGTGTGTGATGTCCCCGTGGTTGTTTACTGTATATATGGGATGGAGTTATGAAAGAAATACTATCAATTGATCAGTGGATGTTGGTGTATCGCTGAAAAGGGAGGGAATTGAGTGGACGCTAACCTATACTGCTGTTTTGCGACGATGATACAGGTCTGATGAGTGATAGTGATACATGAATGGGAGTTGCAGGGTCTGGTAAATGAGGATTGGAACAGTGGTGCGGAAAAAACGGCAAATTTGAAGGTAAATACGGGGGAAGAGCAAGGTTTTATGGTTCTTCGCAAAGGGGTTTGAAAGTCACAGAGTGTGAGGTGATGAAGCTGAACGGTCAGGCTATTGGAGATCGTCAAACTCTTTTAAGTATCTGGGGCAGTGTCTGTGTGAGTTAAAGATGGGACTATGGAGAAGAAGGTGCGGGGAGAGGGGTATCAACAGGGGAAGAGGGGTTGTAGGAAGCGCTACAAAGCAGCAACAAGAAAAGAGGGAGGTGGTCAGTATGGAAGTGGAAGAAGTCCTTGCATGACAGTGTGGTAATCCCGACACTGACTTACGGAAGCTGATAGCATGGACGTTGGTTGAGAGACTCAGACAAAGCGTGAGAGCAGTGGAAGAATGACATTACTTAAGGAGTGACGTGCGGAGTTACATGGAGGGATAGACAGACTAATGTAGGAAGTAAGAAGGAGGTGTGGTGTGGAGGTATGATGTGTCGGGAAAGTGTGGAAAAAGGAACAACTTGACGAGGGTTCGGCTTTATGGAAGTATGGATAAGCGAGTGGAGAAATGCACTAAGCAGGGTGTATGAGAGCGGACTAGGGTGGAGGGACAGAGGGGGAGAGGTAGATAGACCGAATATGAGGTGGAAGGAGGGAGTGCAGGAAGTACTATGAACGACTAGGGTGGTGCTGGTGGTTGCGGGGGGAGGGGGCGTCAGACCTGACTGGGGACAGAGGTGCATGGGGGCGGTTCGTTCGTGGCCACCCCTTCGGGGATCACGGCGTCAGGCAATAGATAGATAGATAGAAAACAAATAATGTACACGATTGTGTTTGTTGGGTCAGTTCCAAGTAGGACACACCTATCGATGAATATTTATAACAAACAAATGATACCGTAAGTCATTTGTGTTCTATGAAATAATGAGTGTTAATAGTGAGCCACAAACACTGAACCATTGTTTCTTAGTATATGAATACTCTTTAATTTATTTAATTGTATTTATTTATTTGTTATTTATTTATTTATTTATTTTTAAAGTTTACTCCCTAGACCTCTATCAAGCTCAAAAAGACAACCTCAAGACCCCCATTCCAGATAAATTT
>CM064509.1:59774690-59937190 GCA_032716605.1 Paralithodes platypus | reverse complement strand
AGTGTTAGTAAGTATGGTTGAGTGTAAAGGTGGTATCGCACGAGCCCTTTTTCCCTCACCTTTTATCCTCAATATTGATCAGGCAGTTTATGGGGTAAAGATATAATTATGTCACCTGCATTCATCTATGCTCAGTCTAGTTCCAATGTCAGTGTAATAAATCCAAGAAGTGTTACCGGAATTGTTTTGAACTTTGAAAAATAAATAGATAAACATATAATAATAAATAGATAAACATATAATAATAAACATATAATAATAAATAGATAAACATAATAATAAACATATAATAATAAATAGATAAACATATAATAATAAACATATAATAATAAATAGATAAACATATAATAATAAACATATAATAATAAATAGATAAACATATAATAATAAACATATAATAATAATATAATGACGATAAAAGCTCTGGTGTAATACCCTGTTCTGTCTGCGATAGTAAACGGATAGAGACACATGAAAACTCTGAGGAGGACGACTACTCACTGTTAACCCCTTCTGTACCGCATCGTCTTTTTAATTTTCTTGTAGCTATATTTAGACGATTGTGTGCAGCTTGAGAAGGATCTGTGGTAGTAAAAAGTGCTAAGTGAGATAGTTTGTAGCCTTTTAATGGGTAGACTCCCTCCTAAGCTGAATAAAATCGTCTAATAATTGCCAGAATATAATGCAAAATACGTGACCGTTACAGAAGGGGTTAATGTAGAGAGGCATATGTTGTATTGTGAGTGGCGATGATGGTGAATGTTAAAGCCGAACACTCAAGAGGAGGGGGAAGGGCGAGAATATTATATCTCGAGGGGAAACTGTCAGTGTGTGAGTAATTGTTAAGGAGAGATGGGCCGTTTTTCTGGTCCCCCCTTCTTTCTCATGTTTAGCCCCATTAGTTTTCAGATTAGTTTGGTGATTGTAGGACCTTTCGCCACATTTCTTTGTCAATATGAAGGCTTTTCGTGTCATTTACGTGTCGATTTTTTCCTGGCGAGCGATATCGAGTGGAAAGCATGCTCACGTGTGAATCTGCTTAACCTGGGTTCAATCCCAGCCAAGGCAGACATTTAGTGGGTGTGGTAGTACGTCATAGCGTGTTTCACATGCTCGCACCCAGTCGGTGGACACCTCGATTACGTATACAGACTAATAACACACACAACAAAGCCACTCCAACAGCTTCATTTCTCTCCAACACCTCTTCTCCCTTCTCTACACTCTTCAGAAAATAGGAAAGTAGAAAGTAGCTACGAGGTGCCGTTGTAAAGGCTTATCACTCAATACCTTCACCTGACCAGTTTGTTTTGTCTGCATCCGTATTAGTCCAGGGCTGTATTGGTTTGTGGCTGCTTTGCTACAGGGTCTACATGGGCAGAAATGAACGGTCAACACCCGATCTGTATTGGCCGAGTGACCATTATGGGCCGGGGTTGTTTTGGATTGTGACCGGTTTTTTCCCAGAACCGTTTTGGCGCTGCCACCGGCTTTTTTTGGTTCATATTCCATGGTCTTTTTGAGTCATTGGTATGGTATCCAGTGAATATAGCATCCAAATATCATTCAATTTCGTTCGATTATTTTAGAGATATTCTAATTTTATATTTATGAGTTAAACCCCTAAACCCCCAGTGAGGGTTATCGAGTCATCATACTGTATGTGTGTGGGTGTGTGTTTAAAGCCCTTACGTAACCAGTATGCTTCACTGTGAGTGTCGTGAGGATTAATATTATTTTGTTTATATACTGTATACTGTATACAGTATATATATATATATATATATATATATATATATATATATATATATATATATATATATATATATATATATATATATATATATATATATATATATATATATATATATTTATATTTACCAAATGAAGGCACTGCTGAAGTTCTATATACATCCCTTCATTAGGTTTTAAGTAATCCTGCTTACAAATAGACATACAAACGGACAAACAGGGAGACATACAAACAGAGAGATAGACAGCGACGATCACATAAGCTCTGCAAGCTTAACTTGGTGAAGATTAACAAAAAAAATGTGGTGTGATGGATGATGGTGAATGTTAAAGCAGAGCAGTCAAGAGGGTGAAGGGTGAGGATGTATGTCGAGGGGAAACTGTGTCCATATGTGAGTGATTATCAAGAGTTCCGAATATATTATTATGACACTACGAAGGACGAATGGGATGTGGCAGCGAAGAGAGAAAGGTAAAACTGGGAATAATCCTTGTGAAGTTGGTGCAAAATGTGAAGAACAGGGGCAATGGGAGGAAAATGTACGTGTGAATGATTGTGAAGAGTTAGGGATGGATTGTAACTTAATAAAGATGAATAGTGGGTGTTATAGTCTATTCGCTGTAAGTAGGCGAGAAATCATTACCTCTATCCTCTGTAACTCAAAAAGGGCTAGAGCAAATTGGCTGTACATTTCCACATCTATTCCTTGACTGACTCTTCCCAAATGGTAAAAATATTAACTCGATTATTCTAGTGGTTTTTGAGTTACAAAGGTTGGTGGTCATGATTTCTCGCCTACTTACAGCGAATAGACTGTAATGAAGAGATAAATGTAAAGTGTGCATGCTCCTTGTTGAGTTGAAGTAAAATACAAACGAGGACGAAGTGCAAAGATGAATGAAGGGAGGTCAAGTTATGTGGTTGTGTAATGGATTAAGGGGAGACGGACCGTTTTTTTTTCTTCTTTCTATTAATTCATTTATTCCTTTATTTCTTAGTTTCCTCGCTAGACCTCCATCAAGCTTAGACAAACACCCCCTAGACCCCCCTTCAAGATAAATTTGTAAATTTTTCGGTAGAAAAATGTCCCGGCCGAAGGCCGATTCCTCCTAAAATTACAGGCTCGCTATCGCTCGCCAGGAAAACATCGACACCTACATGGCACGAAGGGTCCTAATATTGACAAAGAAATGTGGTGAAAGGTCATACAATCCCCAAACTAATGGAACCAACGTCTTAAAATCTCAAAACTAGTGGGGCTAAACATTAGGGAGAAGGGGATCCAGAAAAACGGTCTGTCTCCCCTCAATCACAGCACTGAAAATGATTCATTGTGGTTGTCAATGAATATGATGGATGGAATGTTGAGGCAAAACATAAAGAGAGTGGGCGAAGGAAAGAAAGTGTAATTGTTTGAGTAATTTCAAGGGTTAGAAATTAATCACAGTACTACGATGAACGAATAATAATTGAAAGGAGAGAACAAATTGTGAGAGATGGATCATTCTTGTGAAGGTGAAGCGGAAGAGAAGGATAGGCGAAAGTTGATGATGGGAAGAAAATGTGAATGTGTTAGAAAAGGGAATGTTTAGGAATTATTCAAAAAGGGGAATGTTTAGAAATTATTTAAAACACGTAAGGGAGCGAAAAGTGAAGAGAAACATGTGAAGCTAAATGTGTACATTCAAGAATTTTGAAGGGAAAAAAACCTTGAGCGGAAATTGCCAATTCGAGATAGAAAAAGAAGTATGAAACTAAAATACAAGTTAGTCGTTACAACAATAGTGAGCCAAGAACCTACACTGAAACTATAAAGCTAATGAACAGGAGTTAAGGGGACAGCGGGTATTTATTAAGGTCTATTTAGTTATATATTCATTTATTTTTTAGTTTCCTCCCTAGACCTCCATCAAGCTATAAAAAACATCCATTAGATCCCACTTCTAGATTAATTTGTACACTTTTCGGTAGACAAATTTCACGGCCAAAGGCCGATTCCTCCACAATTACAGGCTCGCTATCGCTCGCCAGGAAAAAAATAGACACCTAAAAGGCACGACAGGTCGTAATATTGACAAATGAATGGGGTGAAAGATATTAAAATCGACAAGCTAATGGGCCAACCGTCCTAAAATATGAAAACTAATGGGGTTAAACGTGAGGAAGAAGAGGAACCAGAAAAACGGCCCATCTCCCCTTGAAGGCCTGTAATACCTTCCCTGAACTTCCCTACGTAACTCTACGTGAATCTGTTAGTGATTGTTAAAATTGAGGAATGAATCGGACAGTACACTCGACCAAAAAACAATCGTTACACTAACGCTCTAAACATTTTGGAAGTGGATCGAAACATTATGATAATACCTCACAGACGTATGTTTCACCCGATTCATTCCGTTCACACTAGATTATTTACAGCTCACCAGTGTAAAGATTGTTTTTTGGTCGAGTGTACAATGGGAAAATGGGAATGTAGTGAAGCATGCAAATAATTATATGATGGTTAGAAATGACTACAAATCCTCACGTAAACGAATATGAAGGTGGCTGGAGAGAGATTTTTTTTATTATGTGAGTTATGATGGTGAATATTAAAGCGGAACACTCGTAACGACAGAGGGCGGAGTGAATACCGAGAGAAATGTGTGAATCATAGTGAAGTGTGAGAAAGGACTCCATATACTCACTTGCACAAATTACAAGTGTGAATGTTAGGAGGAAAATAGATTGTTCACCTCTTGACTATTTTTTAGATTAAGAAAGAATTGTGGGAGTGAAGAGTGTTAACCGAGATAGAGTTTACCCTTTGATTCCCTGAGGGCCTTCGAAAACTGAATACAATCGTCTAATGTTATCCAGAATACAATACAAATACGTCTCCTCGAATGCTGAAAGGTTTAATTGTGAGCTCCACGAGTGTTAGGGGAGCCCACCTCGCTTTTGTTCTCTTTCTCTCCCTCTCTCTTTGGCTCGTATCCATTCGGCCCCATTCAGCCTATTGTTTTAATACGTTTACCCCCATCCAGGTGACAATATTTTCAAGGCGAGCGGTAGCAAGCCAGCATATATATATTTTTGTTTTGACAGCAAGCTAAATTTGTAAATTTTTCGATAGAAACATTTCTGCGGCGAAGCCGGATTTCTTCATACAATGCTGGCTCGCTATCGCTCGCCAGGAAGAAATCGACACCTGGATGGGGATTAACGTCTTAAAACAGTTGCCTGAATGGGGCCGAAGGGATACAAGCCAGGGAAAGAGAGAAAAGGTGAGAAAAATTTAAAAACAAAACGGTGACCCCCCTTAAAATGGTTCCACACGAGAGGTTTTATCGTCAATTTTCGGTGTCCAAACATTGTATTGGAACATTTCTGGGTCCTTTTATATTGATATCGGAAACTAGCTTGAAGATTTACGTAGGTGACAGATATTCTTTTAGAAATTAGACTTAAAGCTGCCAAACCAGAGTTACCGATGTTGGGAGTAAAAGCTCTCGCGTGATACGCCTTTAAGAACAAATCAGAACACTCCTGTCAACGAAGAATACGAGCGAATTCCAAGAGGAATTATTGCATAATGATGTAAGGTTAAAAGGCTTTTTCGAGGTAATTTTCGATGAGCAAATTTATATTCCGGGCTCTTTGCGTTGGTTTGGGAAACTAGACTGAAGGTAGACTAAGTTAGGTGGCTAAATTTGGATGAAACTTAAATTATGAAGTCAGACGAAAATTGCTGAGAAATATTGCCGGGAAAGGTGTTCGTGTGACACCGGGTTAATTGTGAATTCGAGCAAAGTGTGAATTGTGAGGGATTGGAAAGGTTTGGGGATGATTGTACTTATTGTGCTTAGAATTATTTGACTATTCCCAGTTATGAACTATCAGATAGAACATTTCGATATGGTAGAATTGAAATTAATTTGATAATATAATATGGTTCAGCTTGGTGACACTGTGGTGGTGGAAGGTGGTGATTGCTGTGGTGATAATGGTTCATATTGTTGATAGAGTAGTAATGGTGATGGTGGAGGGTGGTGATTGTAGGGTGATACTGGTTCATATTGTTGATAGAGTAGTACTGGTGATGGTGGAGGGTGGTGATTGTAGGGTGATACTGGTTCATATTGTTGATAGAGTAGTACTGGTGATGGTGGAGGGTGGTGATTGTTGTGGTGATACTGGTTCATATTGTTGATAGAGTAGTACTGGTGATGGTGGAGGGTGGTGATTGTTGTGGTGATAATGGTTAATATTGATAGAGTAGTATGATGGTGGGGTGGTGATTGTAGGGTGATACTGGTTCATATTATTGATAGAGTAGTACTGGTGATGGTGGAGGGTGGTGATTGTAGGGTGATACTGGTTTATATTGTTGATAGAGTAGTACTGGTGATGGTAGAGGGTGGTGATTGTTGTGGTGATAATGGTTCATATTGTTGATAAGAGTAGTACTGGTGATGGTGGAGGGTGGTGATTGTAGGGTGATACTGGTTCATATTGTTGATAGAGTAGTACTGGTGATGGTGGAGGGTGGTGATTGTAGGGTGATACTGGTTCATATTGTTGATAGAGTAGTACTGGTGATGGTGGAGGGTGGTGATTGTAGGGTGATACTAGTTCATATTGTTGATAGAGTAGTACTGGTGATGGTGGAGGGTGGTGATTGTAGGGTGATAATGGTTCAAATTGTTGATAGAGTAGTACTGGTGATGGTGGAGGGTGGTGATTGTTGTGGTGATAATGGTTCAGATTGTTGATAGAGTAGTACTGGTGATGGTGGAGGGTGGTGATTGTTGTGGTGATACTGGTTCATATTGTTGATAGAGTAGTACTGGTGATGGTGGAGGGTGGTGATTGTAGGGTGATACTGGTTCATATTGTTGATAGAGTAGTACTGGTGATGGTGGAGGGTGGTGATTGTTGTGGTGATACTGGTTCATATTGTTGATAGAGTAGTACTGGTGATGGTGGAGGGTGGTGATTGTAGGGTGATACTGGTTCATATTGTTGATAGAGTAGTACTGGTGATGGTGGAGGGTGGTGATTGTTGTGGTGATACTGGTTCATATTGTTGATAGAGTAGTACTGGTGATGGTGGAGGGTGGTGATTGTTGTGGTGATACTGGTTCATATTGTTGATAGAGTAGTACTGGTGATGGTGGAGGGTGGTGATTGTTGTGGTGATACTGGTTCATATTGTTGATAGAGTAGTACTGGTGATGGTGGAGTGTGGTGATTGTATGGTGATACTGGTTCATATTGTTGATAGAGTAGTACTGGTGATGGTGGTGATTGTTGTGGTGATACTGGTTCATATTGTTGATAGAGTAGTACTGGTGATGGTGGAGGGTGGTGATTGTTGTGGTGATACTGGTTCATATTGTTGATAGAGTAGTACTGGTGATGGTGGAGGGTGGTGATTGTTGTGGTGATACTGGTTCATATTGTTGATAGAGTAGTACTGGTGATGGTGGAGGGTGGTGATTGTTGTGGTGATACTGGTTCATATTGTTGATAGAGTAGTACTGGTGATGGTGGAGTGTGGTGATTGTATGGTGATACTGGTTCATATTGTTGATAGAGTAGTACTGGTGATGGTGGAGGGTGGTGATTGTAGGGTGATACTGGTTCATATTGTTGATAGAGTAGTACTGGTGATGGTGGAGGGTGGTGATTGTAGGGTGATACTGGTTCATATTGTTGATAGAGTAGTACTGGTGATGGTGGAGGGTGGTGATTGTTGTGGTGATACTGGTTCATATTGTTGGTTGAGTAGTACTGGTGATGGTGGAGGGTGGTGATTGTTGTGGTGATACTGGTTCATATTGTTGGTTGAGTAGTACTGGTGATGGTGGAGGGTGGTGATTGTTGTGGTGATAATGGTTCAGATTGTTGATAGAGTCGTACTGGTGATGGTGGAATGTGGTGATTGTTGTGGTGATACTGGTTCATATTGTTGATAGAGTAGTACTGGTGATGGTGGAGGGTGGTGATTGTTGTGGTGATACTGGTTTATATTGTTGGTTGAGTAGTACTGGTGATGGTGGAGGGTGGTGATTGTAGGGTGATACTGGTTCATATTGTTCATTGAGTAGTACTGGTGATGGTGGAGGGTGGTGATAATGGTTCATATTGTTGGTTGAGTAGTA
This sequence comes from Paralithodes platypus, assembly GCA_032716605.1. Taxonomy (NCBI): domain Eukaryota; kingdom Metazoa; phylum Arthropoda; class Malacostraca; order Decapoda; family Lithodidae; genus Paralithodes; species Paralithodes platypus. The sequence continues at coordinate 59,929,291 of CM064509.1, read as the reverse complement.
CTGGTGATGGTGGAGGGTGGTGATTGTAGTGGTGATAATGGTTCAGAATGGTGATGGAATTCTGGTGGTGGTGACTGTAGTGGTGCTGGTTCAGATTGGTGATAGCGTAGTGGTAGTGGTGGCGGTGGTGCACGGATAAGTTGAAGAGGATGGTGTGTGCTGCCCTCGTGATGCTGTTCTGTTGGTGTGCTGATGATGCAATGTACTCTTTTTGGGTGCTGGTGTGGTGTTTTAATGTGCTCTTTTTGGGTGCCGCTGTGGTGCTTTAATGTGCTCTTTTTGGGTGCTGCTGTGGTGCTTTAATGTGCTCTTTTTGGGTGATGCTGTGGTGTATTAATTTGCTCTTTTTGGGTGCTGCTATGGTGTATTAATTTGCTTTTTTTGGGTGCTGCTGTGGTGTATTAATGTGCTCTTTTTGGGTGCTGCTGTGGTGTATTAATGTGCTCTTTTTGGGTGCTGCTGTGGTGTATTAATTTGCTCTTTTTGGGTGCTGCTGTGGTGTATTAATGTGCTCTTTTTGGGTAATGCTGTGGTGTATTAATTTGCTCTTTTTGGGTGCTGCTATGGTGTATTAATGTGCTCTTTTTGGGTGCTGCTGTGGTGTATTAATTTGCTCTTTTTGGGTGCTGCTGTGGTGTATTAATGTGCTCTTTTTGGGTGCTTCTGTGGTGTATTGATGTGCTCTTTTTGGGTGCTGATGTGGTTTATTAATGTGCTCTTTTTGGGTGCTGCTGTGGTGTATGAATGTGCTCATTTTGGATTCTGTTGTGGTGTAATGTGCTCATTTTGGATGCTGTTGTGGTGTTTTAATGTGCTGATGTGGTGTATTCATGTTTTTGTTTTTGGGTGGTGCTGTGGTGTATTAATGTGCTCTTCTTAGGTGCTGCTGTGGTGTATTTATGTGCTCTTTGTGGATGCTGCTGTGCTCTTTTTGGGTGCTGCTGTAGTGTATTAATGTGCTCTTTTTGGATGCTGCTGTGCTCTTTTTGGGTGCTGGTGTGGTGTATTTATGTGCTCTTTTGGGCTACTACTGTGGTTTATTAATGTTCTCTTTTGAGGTGCTGCAGTGGTATTATACTAGTGTGCTTATTTGGGTACTGTTGTGGTGTAGAAGTTTTTTTTTTCTTCTGCTCTAATGTTTTGACTATCTTTTGGGATGGCATTGTGATGTGCTGTGATCGAAGGGTGATGACTGAATAATTGTGATTTTACATGCAGTGTGGTGACGTAGTAGTGATGAAGGGCCATTAGTTCCATTACAATAGAGGTTAGCACACGACAACATTATCGTCAATTTGTTATGACAAACATTTCTCCGGCAACATTTATAAATTTATTGCACTGTTAGATATCGGAAACCTGACTAGATTGATGAATTGGGTGATAACATTATTTTAGTTTACTTCATAAGCTGCCAGACCCGTGTTTACAATAACAGATGAACGAGAAGGCGTTCATGTGGGACCGGATATAGAATTATTTTAAAAGTTTTCCTCATAAGTTTCCAGACCATTGTTGATGATAAACGTTGAGGGAAATGGTGGTTGTATAATACAGGCTTAAAAAGCTCCAATTGCGAGACATAAGGGAGGCCCTAGTGTCAGACGTAAAGGTAGCCCTAGTGTGAGATGTAAAGGTAGCCTTAGTGTGAAACGTTAAGGTAGCCCTAGTGTGAGATGTAAAGGTAGCCCTAGTGTGAGATGTAAAGGTAGCCCTAGTGTGATATGTAAAGGTACCGTAGTCCTAGTGTAAAAACGTTAAGGTAGCCCTAGTATAAGATGTAAAGGTACCGTAGTCCTAGTGTGAAACGTTAAGGTAGCCCTAATATAATATGTAAAGGTACCGTAGTCTAGTGTGAAACGTTAAGGTAGCCCTAATATAAGGTGTAAAGGTAGCCCTAGTGTGAAACGTTAAGGTAGCCCTAATATAAGATGTAAAGGTAGCCCTAGTGTGAAACGTTAAGGTATCCCTAATATAAGATGTAAAGGTAGCCCTAGGTGTGAAACGTTAAGGTAGCCCTAATATAAGATGTAAAGGTAGCCCTAGTGTGAAACGTTAAGGTAGCCCTAATATAAGATGTAAAAGTAGCCCTAGTGTGAAGCGTTAAGGTAGCCATAATATAAGATGTAAAGGTAGCCCTACTGTGAAACGTTAAGGTACCCCTAATATAAGATGTAAAGGTAGCCCTAGTGTGAAACGTTAAGGTAGCCCTAATATAAGATGTAAAGGTAGCCCTAGGTGTGAAACGTTAAGGTAGCCCTAATATAAGATGTAAAGGTAGCCCTAGTGTGAAACGTTAAGGTAGCCCTAATATAAGATGTAAAGGTAGCCCTAGGTGTGAAACGTTAAGGTAGCCCTAATATAAGATGTAAAGGTAGCCCTAGTGTGAAACGTTGAGGTAGCCCTAATATAAGATGTAAAGGTAGCCCTAGTGTGAAACGTTAAGGTAGCCCTAATATAAGATGTAAAGGTAGCCCTAGTGTGAAACGTTAAGGTAGCCCTAATATAAGATGTAAAGGTAGCCCTAGTGTGAAACGTTAAGGTAGCCCTAATATAAGATGTAAAGGTAGCCCTAGTGTGAAACGTTAAGGTAGCCCTAATATAAGATGTAAAGGTAGCCCTAGTGTGAAACATTGAAGTAGCCCTATTATAAGATGTAAAGGTAGCCCTAGTGTGAAACGTTAAGGTAGCCCTAGTGTCAGATGTAAAGGTAGCCCTAGTGTGAAACGTTAAGGTAGCCCTAAAATAATATGTAAAGGTAGCCCTAGTGTGAAACATTAAGGTAGCCCTAGTGTGAAACGTTAAGGTAGCCCTAATATAAGATGTAAAGGTAGCCCTAGTGTGAAATGTTAAGGTAGCCCTAAAATAATATGTAAAGGTAGCCCTAGTGTGAAACGTTAAGGTAGCCCTAATATAAGATGTAAAGGTAGCCCTAGTGTGAAACGTTAAGGTAGCCCTAATATAAGATGTAAAGGTAGCCCTAGTGTGAAACGTTAAGGTACCCCTAATATAGGATGTAAAGGTAGCCCTAGTGTGAAACGTTAAGGTAGCCCTAATATAAGATGTAAAGGTAGCCCTAGGTGTGAAACGTTAAGGTAGCCCTAATATAAGATGTAAAGGTAGCCCTAGTGTGAAACGTTAAGGTAGCCCTAATATAAGATGTAAAGGTAGCCCTAGGTGTGAAACGTTAAGGTAGCCCTAATATAAGATGTAAATGTAGCCCTACTGTGAAACGTTAAGGTAGCCCTAATATAAGATGTAAAGGTAGCCCTAGTGTGAAACGTTAAGGTAGCCCTAATATAAGATGTAAAGGTAGCCCTAGTGTGAAACGTTAAGGTAGCCCTAATATAAGAAGTAAAGGTAGCCCTAGTGTGAAACGTTAAGGTAGCCCTAATATAAGATGTAAAGGTAGCCCTAGTGTGAAACATTAAGGTAGCCCTAATATAAGATGTAAAGGTAGCCCTAGTGTGAAACGTTAAGGTAGCCCTAATAAAAGATGTAAAGGTAGCCCTAGTGTCAGATGTAAAGGTAGCCCTAGTGTGAAACGTTAAGGTAGCCCTATTATAAGATGTAAAGGTAGCCCTAGTGTGAAACGTTAAGGTAGCCCCTAGTGTCAGATGTAAAGGTAGCCCTAGTGTGAAACGTTAAGGTAGCCCTAATATGAGATGTAAAGGTAGCCCTAGTGTGAAACGTTAAGGTAGTCTTAATATAAGATGTAAAGATAGCCCTAGTGTGAAACGTTAAGGTAGCCCTAATATAAGATGTAAAGGTAGCCCTAGTGTGAAACGTTAAGGTAGCCCTAATATAAGATGTAAAGGTAGCCCTAGTGTGAAACGTTAAGGTAGCCCTAATATAAGATGTAAAGGTAGCCCTACTGTGAAACGTTAAGGTACCCCTAATATAAGATGTAAAGGTAGCCCTAGTGTGAAACGTTAAGGTAGCCCTAATATAAGATGTAAAGGTAGCCCTAGGTGTGAAACGTTAAGGTAGCCCTAATATAAGATGTAAAGGTAGCCCTAGTGTGAAACGTTAAGGTAGCCCTAATATAAGAAGTAAAGGTAGCCCTAGTGTGAAACGTTAAGGTAGCCCTAATATAAGAAGTAAAGGTAGCCCTAGTGTGAAACGTTAAGGTAGCCCTAATATAAGATGTAAAGGTAGCCCTAGTGTGAAACATTAAGGTAGCCCTAATATAAGATGTAAAGGTAGCCCTAGTGTGAAACGTTAAGGTAGCCCTAATATAAGATGTAAAGGTAGCCCTAGTGTCAGATGTAAAGGTAGCCCTAGTGTGAAACGTTAAGGTAGCCCTATTATAAGATGTAAAGGTAGCCCTAGTGTGAAACGTTAAGGTAGCCCCTAGTGTCAGATGTAAAGGTAGCCCTAGTGTGAAACGTTAAGGTAGCCCTAATATGAGATGTAAAGGTAGCCCTAGTGTGAAACGTTAAGGTAGTCTTAATATAAGATGTAAAGATAGCCCTAGTGTGAAACGTTAAGGTAGCCCTAATATAAGATGTAAAGGTAGCCCTAGTGTGAAACGTTAAGGTAGCCCTAATATAAGATGTAAAGGTAGCCCTAGTGTGAAGCGTTAAGGTAGCCCTAATATAAGATGTAAAGGTAGCCCTACTGTGAAACGTTAAGGTACCCCTAATATAAGATGTAAAGGTAGCCCTAGTGTGAAACGTTAAGGTAGCCCTAATATAAGATGTAAAGGTAGCCCTAGGTATGAAACGTTAAGGTAGCCCTAATATAAGATGTAAAGGTAGCCCTAGTGTGAAACGTTAAGGTAGCCCTAATATAAGATGTAAAGGTAGCCCTAGTGTGAAACGTTAAGGTAGCCCTAATATAAGAAGTAAAGGTAGTCCTAGTGTGAAACGTTAAGGTAGCCCTAATATAAGATGTAAAGGTAGCCCTAGTGTGAAACGTTAAGGTAGCCCTAATATAAGATGTAAAGGTAGCCCTAGTGTGAAACGTTAAGGTAGCCCTAATATAAGATGTAAAGGTAGCCCTAGTGTGAAGCGTTAAGGTAGCCCTAATATAAGATGTAAAGGTAGCCCTACTGTGAAACGTTAAGGTACCCCTAATATAAGATGTAAAGGTAGCCCTAGTGTGAAACGTTAAGGTAGCCCTAATATAAGATGTAAAGGTAGCCCTAGGTGTGAAACGTTAAGGTAGCCCTAATATAAGATGTAAAGGTAGCCCTAGTGTGAAAACGTTAAGGTAGCCCTAATATAAGAAGTAAAGGTAGCCCTAGTGTGAAACGTTAAGGTAGCCCTAATATAAGAAGTAAAGGTAGTCCTAGTGTGAAACGTTAAGGTAGCCCTAATATAAGATGTAAAGGTAGCCCTAGTGTGAAACATTAAGGTAGCCCTAATATAAGATGTAAAGGTAGCCCTAGTGTGAAACGTTAAGGTAGCCCTAATATAAGATGTAAAGGTAGCCCTAGTGTCAGATGTAAAGGTAGCCCTAGTGTGAAACGTTAAGGTAGCCCTATTATAAGATGTAAAGGTAGCCCTAGTGTGAAACGTTAAGGTAGCCCCTAGTGTCAGATGTAAAGGTAGCCCTAGTGTGAAACGTTAAGGTAGCCCTAATATGAGATGTAAAGGTAGCCCTAGTGTGAAACGTTAAGGTAGTCTTAATATAAGATGTAAAGATAGCCCTAGTGTGAAACGTTAAGGTAGCCCTAAAATAATATGTAAAGGTAGCCCTAGTGTGAAACGTTAAGGTAGCCATAATATAAGATGTAAAGGTAGCCCTAGTATGAGATGTAAAGGTAGCCCTAGTATGAGATGTAAAGGTAGCCCTAGTGTGAAACGTTAAGGTAGCCGTAGTGTGAAACATAAAGGGAACCCTAGTGTGAAACATAAAGGGAACCCTAGTGTGAGACATACAGGGGGACCTAGTGTGAGACGTTCAGGGGACCCTAGTGTGAAACATACAAGGGGCCCTAGTGTGAAACATACAGGGGGCCCTAGTGTGAAACAAACAGGGGGCCCTAGTGTGAAACATACAGGGGGCCCTAGTGTGAAACATACAGGGGGCCCTAGTGTGAGACATACAGGGGGCCCTAGTGTGAGACATACAGGGGCCCTATTATGAGATGTACAGGGAGCCCTAGTGTGAGACGTACAGGGGGCCCTAGTGTGAGACATACAGAGGGCCCTATTGTGAGGCATACACGGGGCCCTATTGTGAGACATACAGGGGGCCCTATTGTGAGACGTACAGGGGGCCCAATTGTGAGACATACAGGGGGCCCTATTATGAGACATACAGGGAGCCCTAGTGTGAGACATGCAGGGGGTCCTAGTGTGAAACATACAGGGGGTCCTAGTGTGAGACATACAGGGGGTCCTAGTGTGAGACATACAGGGGGCCCTATTGTGAGACATACAGGGGGCCCTATTATGAGACATACAGGGAGCCCTAGTGTGAGACGTACAAGGGGACCTAGTGTGAGACGTACAGGGGACCCTAGTGTAAGACTTACAAGGGGCCCTAGTGTGAAACATACAGGGGGCCCTAGTATGAGACGTACAGGGGGCCCTTGTGTGAGACGTACAGGGGGCCCTAGTGTGAGACGTACAGGGGGCCCTAGTGTGAGACGTACAGGGGGACCTAGTGTGAGACATACAAGAGATCCTAGTGTGAAACATATAGGGGGCCCTAGTGTGAGACATACAAGGGGCCCTATTGTGAGACGTACAGGGGGCCCTAGTGTGAGACATACAGGGGGCCCTAGTGTGAAACGTACAGGGGGCCCTAATGTGAGACATACAGGGGGGCCCTAGTGTGAAACATAAAGGGGGCCCTATTGAGAGACGTATAGGGGGCCCTAGTGTGAGACATACAGGTGGTCTAGTGTGAGACATACAGGGAGCCCTAGTGTGAGACATACAGGGAGCCCTAGTGTGAGACAAACAGGGGTCCCTAGTGTGAGACATACAGGGGGCCCTAGTGTGAGACATACAAGGGGCCCTAGTGTGAGACAAATAGGGGGCCCTAGTGTGAGACAAACAGGGGGCCCTATTGGGAGATATTCAGGAGGCCCTAGTGTGAGACAAACAGGGAGCCCTAGTGTGAGACAAACAGGGGGCCCTAGTGTGAGACATACAGGGGGCTCTAGGGTGAGACATACAGTGGGCCCTTGTGTGAGACATACAGGGGTCCCTAGTGTGAGACAAATAGGGGGCCCTAGTGTGAGACGTACAGGGGGCCCTATTGTGAGACAAACAGGGGGCCCTAGTGTGAGACATACAGGGGGCCCTAGTGTGAGACATACAGGGGGCCCTAGTGTGAGACATACAGGGGGCCCTAGTGTGAGACATACAGGGGGCCCTAGTGTGAGACAAATAGGGGGTCCTAGTGTGAGACGTACAGGGGGCCCTATTGTGAGACAAACAGGGGGCCCTAGTGTGAGACATACAGGGGGCCCTAGTGTGAGACATACAGGTGGCCCTAGTGTGAGACATACAGGTGGGCCTAGTGTGAGACATACAGGGGGCCATAGTGTGAGACATGCAGGAGGCCCTAGTGTGAGACAAACAGGGGGCCCTAGACTGAGAAAAACAGGGGGCCCTAGTGTGAGACAAACAGGGGACCCTAGTGTGAGATATACAGGAGGCCCTAGTGTGAGACAAATAGGGGGCCCTAGTGTGAACCTGAGAATACCCCGGGAGTGGTGCCACAGGGTGGGGAGGGGGGGGGGGGCTTGGGGCTCAATTAAAGAGGATGGTATGGGACCTTGCGATGCTATTGCTGTGATAGGGATGGAACTGGAGCGACGGGGTGGTGGGGGGGTAGAATATGTACCATCTCACTCCAAAAGTGTAGAGGAGCTGTGGGCACACTGAGGGACTCCTGGTTGACAAACAGGGGTCTGAACCTCTTCAACAAAATGCCAGAGAACGTGAGAAACCTGATGGACGTTCCAATGGAAGTCTTCAAGAAAGGTTTGGACAACCATCTCAAATCGGTGCTTGATCAGCCATGCTTCGCGGGGGTGAGAGCTGCTCCCTCGAATAGCCTGCTGCAGCAAACATACTCGGGGTGAGCAACTCTCGCAGAGGCCACTGAAGATGGCCGAAACAACTCCAGGGTGTGTATTGGTGATGTTACAGTTTGATGGCCTAGTAGTGATGCAGGGTGGTGACTAATGGCTCCCAGGTGTTGAACATACAGACTCAAAGGGTCCTATTGTGCGAGTGGTGCTACGGGGAAGGTGGGGGGGGGGGGGACTCAGTTAAAGATGATGATGATGCTGTGTTGTCGTCCTGCTGATGGTGATGCGCTGTCCTCTTGTCGATGGTGAGGATGACGCTGTACTGTCCTCTTGATGATGGTGATGATGATTCTGTACTGTCTGCGTGATGATGCTGTGCTGTCCTAGTAATGATGATGATGGTGCTGTATTGTTTTCTTAGTGTGGTGCTTTGGCCGTGTTATTGCTACTGTGATATAGTGCTTTTCTGAGTGTTGGTTTGACGTTGTGTTATTGCAGTAGGGTAGTGTGTTGCTCTGTGTGTGATGCAAGGTAGAGATCCTATAGTTATTTTTTAGTTACTATAGGATCTCTAATGCAAGGTGATGACATAATAGTGATGAGGATACAGAATAATAACTAAGAGTCCCCAGGTGTGAGACAGGCAGACAGACTATACAGGTGGCCAGTGTGTGAACTTATTGGTGCTGAGATTACTCCGGAAGTGTTGTTACGGAGGAAAACGGAGGGAGGGGGGATAGTTGATGGAAATAGTATATGCTTATGGAGTTGTGTTTGGGGGTACTCGTGGTGTTGTATATGCTCTTTTGGGTGCTAATAATGTGAAGATATAGTTGGGCTTGTGAAGCATATGCGGCCTGGTGTATAGTGATGATGTTTGGGGTAACGGTTTTGTGCTTATGATATTGTGGTGTCTTGATGTGCTTTATTGGTGTTTTTGTGGTGCCGTCACGTAGCTGTTTCTGTCGTAGTTGCTCTTCTGGGTGTTGTGATGAATGGTGTGTTGATAATGTGATGACTGTGTGGTGATGACTTAACCTGAAGGGCTGCTGAGTCCTGAAACTAAGGGGGTGAGGAGGGGAGGGGGCAGGTTCTCAGTTAAAGAGGATGTTATGTGTGTGTGGTTCTCGTTATGGTGGTGCTGTGATGATCGGTTGGTGATAGTGGTTCTGTGGTGGTAGTGTGGTGATACTGGTGTGGTGGTAGTGGTTCTTTTGTGGTAGTGTGGTGATAGTGGTTCTGTGGTGATAGTGGTTCTGTGGTGGTAGTGTGGTGATGCGCCGTGTCGATGTCGTCTTGTACTGTTGTGCTGCGAGAATGCTGTTTTGGTGTCGATCGTTTTCTGTTTTACGATGGCATTTTTAGTCTTAATGATCTTGTACTGTGTTGGTGATATTTAGTCGATGGGCTGAATTCCGGAATAACAGGAACCGGTGCCAGTCAAGGGAGTCATAGTTACAACATAATTTCCAAAAAATGGCCTTTAGGCAATATGGGAACTCTTTGACTAAGGATACAATCAAAATATTTTCTCCGCAACAATAAGAAAACAAATATGGTAGATTATAATTGTAGCTGAAATCCATACATAGGGTACGGTACCAATAATCCAGGGCCTCTGGCCCATGGTTCTCCGGTTTCGTAATAGGGTCTTATTGGATCCTGCCTTTATGGTGTACGGTCGCTCTAATAAGTGATGTCTCGGCACCAAGTATGTTTTGATCAATAATTGGTATCATCAATATTTAAGCTTCATTTCTTCATATCGAGTGAAATATACAAACATGTTCCTACACTTACCCATCCTATTCAACATCTGACAGACATTAATACAGAACAGAGCGAGCCAAACGTAATGACATCTGGGACATGACTTATTAGCGCGACCATACTGTGAGTGTGATTGTCATGTGTTGTGTTGCTCTCTGGATAGGGTACCGTAAAAGCTCGGCATTATGATGTTTGGTTACATGTTTTTTATTTCTTGTTTTATAGTCCATGGGCTACAGTGGAAATCAGTACCATCCAGGATGGCTAATAATTGTCTACGTCTTATAAGACATTACTTGCATAGTTGTATAGCTGGTATTTAGAGAAAATAATGTGTGTTAACGAGTGTTTGTCTGTGTAGCTGTTTATTGAAGGTAATGATACAAATTTAACCCCCTCGGATGGTACCGATTCGTGACATTCCGGCTCATGGACTATTATGCGCTGTGGTTAATTCCTTCAGTATATGGACGTCGTTGTCATGTAATTCCTTCAGTATATGGACGTCGTTGTCATGTAATTCCTTCAGTATATGGACGTCGTTGTCATGTAATTCCTTCAGTATATGGTTCAGTATATGGACGTCGTTGTCATGTAATTCCTTCAGTATATGGACGTCGTTGTCATGTAATTCCTTCAGTATATGGACGTCGTTGTCATGTAATTCCTTCAGTATATGGACGTCGTTGTCATGTAATTCCTTCAGTATATGGACGTCGTTGTCATGTAATTCCTTCAGTATATGGACGTCGTTGTCATGTAATTCCTTCAGTATATGGACGTCGTTGTCATGTAATTCCTTCAGTATATGGACGTCGTTGTCATGTAATTCTGGCTACCACTATTTTATAGTCTTATTTTTGTTAGCTTAGGAAGAACCTTTAAGGGGACATGGGCCGTTTTTCTGGTCCCCCTTTTTCCTCATGCTTAGACCCATTAGTTTTCAGAATGTATGACGTTCGGCCCATTAGTTTGGCGGTTTCAACACCTTTCGCCCTATTTCGTTGTCAATTTTAAGACCTTTCATGACATTTAGGTGTCGATTTTACCTGGCGAGCGTTAGCGAGCCTGACATTTTATGAGCAATCGGCCTTCGGCCGGGACATTTTTCTACCGAAAAATTTAAAAATTTATTTCTAAGTTTGACTGAGGTCTAGCGAGGACACTAATAAATAAAGGAATACATGAATTAATAGGCCAATAAAACGGCCCATCTCCCCTTAAATGTTTTATGGGCGTAAACTCATTTGATTAACCTTTCAACTGCAAGAGGTTCTTCCAAGGATGACAAACTCGTCTAATGATAACCAGAGAATGTGGAAAAGAACATCATCGTACTGAATGGGTTAGTGGTGGTATAATTAGGGTAGCAACGCCAATTCGTACGCGGTAGTCCAATTAGTACACGATATCAATATATTATAATCAGACAAATTTATGATTAGAGTTAGATTATTTAATCTAAGTTGTTTGTATAGCCTATATATTTTGTTTTCCTGTTTTGCTCCCTACACCTGCAGCTAGCTTTTAAAAAAATACCTCCTAGGCTCCCCTTCCAGATACATTTGTACATTTTTCGGTAGTAAAATGTCGTTTTTTCCTAAATTGCAGGGCTCCCTATTGCTCGCCAGGAAAGCATCCACACCTTAATGACACAAAAGGTCTTAAAATTGACAAATAAATGGGTCGAGAGTTCTTAAATTTACTAAACTAATGGAACGAACGTTTTAAAATGTCAAAACTAATCGGACTAAACATGAGTGAGAAGGGGCTCCATAAAAACCTCTCTCTTGATATAAATATGTATGACTACTTGTATATATATATATATATTTTTTTTTAATAATATTTGATATTTTGTAATGGGTAGTAATTTGATCAGCTCGTACTACTTGGCTTGTCTGTCATATTATGTGCTGCGTTGCTGATTGTTTACCCTATTGCAAATAAGTAGGACAACACTCTTGAACACTATCCTCTATATCTATAACTCACAAACGACTAGAGTAATATGTATATCGTTTGGGAAGGGTCAGCCAGGGTATAGGTGTGGATATGTACAGCCCATTTGCTGTAGCCTTCTTTGAGTTACAGAGGTTAGGGGTCACGATTTCTGGCCTACCTAGTTGAAACAGGGTGTAGTACACTACAATACAAATGGAGGCCGTAAATTATTGCTTTTTATATATACCGGTATATATTGTATATCTTAATTTAAGGGGAGGTGTTTTTCAGAACCCCTTCTCCCTCATGTTAAGTCTCATTAGCTTTGAGGTTTTAAGACTTTTGCACCCATTAGTTTAGCGATGTTAAGACCTTTCTCCGCATTTATGTTTCCATATTAAGACCTTTAGTGCCATTTAGGTGTCGATTTTTGTTTTCCTGGCGAGCGGTACCTAGCCGGTAATTTAGGAGAAAACGGCCTTCGACCAGGACATTTTTCCACCGAAAATGTACAAGTTTATCTGGAAGGGAGGTCTTGGGGGTGTTTTTTAAAGTTTGATGGAGGCCTAGGGATTAACTCCCCCCCCCCCATCTCCTTCTCTACCGGTGACGTCTTTTTTCATTTTTTTCTAGCTATTTTTAGATGATTTTGTACAGTTTAAGAATGATCTGTGGTAATAAAAAGGGCTAAGTGAGATAGTCTGTAGCCTTTTTATTGCTAGAGGGCCTTTTTAAGTTGAATACAATGATCTAATAGTTGCCAGAATACAATAAAAAAGACGTTACCGGTACAGAAGGGGTTAATATTGCGATTCTTAACTGTATTTTTACCTTTAACATTACGAACAATCAGATCATAAATATTGACTGATATTGACTGTTTGTTAAATTTGTGAGTGGTGAAATAACAGTAATAAGTTGGCAATATACTGTAGCTGGCAGGCCTGTGCTCGTAAATAATTAAGGATCTTTCTAACCGTGTAGTGTTTTGACAGTGATGGGGTAGCCTGATGCGTTGGCGGAGTTATACATGTGTTTTTGTATTGTATTATGGTTATGGAGTGCTGTGTGTGTGTGTGTGTGTGTGTGTGTGTGTGTGTGTGTGTGTGTGTGTGTGTGTGTGTGTGTGTGTGTGTGTGGTGGTGTGTGTGTGTGTGTGTGTGTGTGTGTGTGTGTGTGTGTGTGTGTGTGTGTGTGTGTGTGTGTGTGTGTGTGTGTGTGTGTGTGTGTGTGTGTGTGTGTGTGTGTGTGTGTGTGTGTGTGTGTGTGAGAGAGATTTGAGTTGATTTGATTTGATTGATATATTGAGAAAAGTACAAATGTTACACAAGTATCATAAGAGAGAGAGAGAGAGTGTGTGAGTGATTGAGAGTGTGTGTGTGTGTGGGGGGGGGGGGGGGGGATTTGTGATATTGGGAAAGAGGTATCCTGACCAGGATTCGAACCCACTCACTCCAAGTATATTTGGGAGAGTCCGGGCACCGTAACCACTTGGCCTTGAGCGTACATTATCATTAGATTTTTGTGATATTATGTAATGGGGTACCTTGATGCGTCTGTGGAATAATAATGCATGTGTTTATTATGAATTGATGTAGCCTACAGTATATATGTGGGATTTTTCGGTTCGGTGATGTTATGTTATGTGGTATCCTGATGCCTCGCTGGAATTACCCATGTATTTATATATTGTGTTATGGTTGTGAAGTGATGTGTATTTTTAGCATTTGGGAGTTGGTGATGGTGTTATGTAATGGGATGGCCTGATGGATTGCTGGATTTATACATGTGTTTCTTTATTGGGTTATGGATATGAAGTGTGTGTGTGTGTGTGTGTGCTATATGAGTTTGGTGATGTGCTCATGCAAAATATTGGGTAGGGGGGGTGGAGATTTACAAACAAAAATAGGTGTTATCAAAGGCTATAGTGGAGATAGGTGTAGTAAGAAAGCAGAACTGTAAAATATAACGGGCTTTCCGTCTTGCTATTTTGATTGAGGAATTGTTTATAAATATTGAGTGAGATGGGCTATTTTACTGGTGATACCTTACCTTTGGATACCTTTGGATACCTTTGGATGTGTTCGCCGCTCTTCTAGCGGCACCAAGGAGCGCGACGCCCATCGTTATGGGTGGTGATTTGGTGCAGTAGACTGTTTGAAGCGACAGCTCGCTCCCTTGCGAGGATGGGCTCGTCTGGCACTTTTTGCAGTTCGACATCTAGGGCTCTCTTGAAGTTGTCTAACGAGATGTCCCTCATGTCTCTTACTCGCCGTGGGAGTTTGTTGAAGAGACGTGGGCCTCTGTGTGATAACCAGCCCTCTCGCAGAGAGCCCATAGCACCCCTGTTATTCATCCGGGGGATTTCGCATTCCCAGCCTCTCCTATCACTGAATTTCATGACTATCGGAGTATGTAGGTTTGGTACTAAACCCTCTGCGATTTTCCACGTGTATATTATTAGGTAACGTTCTCTTCTACGTTCCAGTGAGTACAGATTCAGTGCTCTTAAACGCTCCCAATAGTGTAGATGTTTTATCGAACTTATATGCGAAGTGAAATTTCTTTGTACACTCTCTACGTCATTTATTTCACCTGACGTACGTTGACGTACGTTGACGTACACCCGGATGCTTTGATTCGGTGACAGCCTTTATGATAAAGAGTCGAGCTAATATTAAATTGCAATAGTTAAAAACTGGTGGGAGACAGCTGAGTATTATAGTCATAACTGAAAGGTAAATACATACAGAGTATGTTGCAAAGGTTACATTTAAGTTTGTTATTAGCCCCTTCACAACCATTACGTAATTTTCATCATATTCTGGTGAACATTAGATGATTTCCTGTAGTTTATAATATTCCTTTATGGCTCAAATAGTTAAATACGATCTCAGTAAACCCTCTGAATAACATGGTCCTTCTGATACTGCATAAAATCGTTTAGATTTAGCCAGAATGAAAGGTAAAAAGACGTCATGGTGCTGAAGGGGTTAAAACTGGTACGGTACTATAGAGCATGTGCCTGAGTATATACATACATACTATAAACACACAAATAAATAATCCGTTTGATTTCAAAAGAGTGCATGTCAACTAAATATAGTACTTCTATTTACCCTAATGTTGTTGCTTAGCTTTACCAATTTCGTACTAATGGTCATAAATATAATTTGACAATGGTTGTGGTTGTAGTTTTGTTGTGGTGGTGATGTGGGGGTATTGTGTTGTAGGAAGTAGTGGTGGTGGTGGAGGGTTAATTTCCTGTTTTGATACCATGGTGGTTATGTGATACTATATATTATTGTGGTGTGTGTGTGTAGTGCTGATGATGCCTGTGGAATGTTTTAGTGTGTTTATGGGAATTGTGTGTATTGATGGTGTTGTTTGACGATGTTTATGATGCTTGAGTAATATGTTTAGTGGCATATGTAATGATGTGGTGGTGATGGTGGTACAAGTTTGATGTTTTGGTGGTAGCTCTGTGGTCGTGTGGAGGGCGTTGAAGTATGAGGGTAATGGTATGTTAATGTGGATGACTGGTGAATTGTGAATGTGATGGGAGGGAGGTGGTGGTGGTGGTAGTGGTAGTGGTAGTGGTAGTGGTTGTGGTACCAGGTAGTGGTAGTGGTGGTATGGTAGTGGTAGTGATGGTATGGTAGTGGTAGTTGCAGTAGTGGTATTAGTGGTATAAGAACAGGGAGGTTTTGTGTATGTCTGTTATGATACGTATTCATTTATAAGTACTGTAGATAGATAACTAGAGTTGCTATTATGGAGGCATGTATGTATGTACTCAGGCACATACCCCATAGCTAGGGTTGGCCGACTCGAGACAGAGCCCGAATAGAAACAACAACATATAACACGATATTTGACTGTGACTGAACATAGTTGCAGTAATGTGGCAACTAAAATTGTAGAGATTAAATTGTGTTTTCTGATTGCAGGGAGATTGCTATTTGTTATCCATTCACGGCATAGTAGTAACTGATTGTCATATTATATGACATGGTGAATGGTGCAATATTATTTGATGTTCATAATACAGGAGTGAATAGCCTAGTAAAATATATTGTGCATTTATTGAATAGTGAATCGGATGTCAGTAGGGCCTAATAATAATGTATATAGAGTATAGAAAACAGTAAATAATTATACTGGTATATGGTGTTTATAAATAATAATGTTAACCAATTCAGTACCAGGGACGTCCTTTTCATCATATTCTGGCAATTATTTGAAGATTTTATTCAGCTTAGGAGAGACCTCTAGCAAAAATATGGCTTCAAACTATCTCAATTACCCTTTTAACTACCACAGATCCTTCCAAAGCTGCATAATATCGTCTAAATATAGCTAGAATAAACTATAACACACGTTGCTGGTACTCAAAGGGTTAATGACATAATAGTAACTAAGACTAAAAATATGCGACGAAATGTGTTTACCTTTATATTGACTAACGTAGACGGTTGTACTTAACTTTAGAAGGCATCTAGAAATCAAGGGGGAAATGTCGATGTCAATTAAAGGGGTACGGTAGGTGTTATTCATTTGTTCATGTATTTATTTGTTTATTTATTATTAGTTTAGTTTCCTTCCTAGGCCTCCATCAAGCTTTAAAAAAACATCCTCAAGATCCCCTTCGAGAGTAATTTGTACATTTTTCGGTACAAAAATGTCACGGCCGAAGGCTGATTCCTCCAAAATTACAGGCTCGCCAGGAAAATAATCGAAACCTAAATGGCACATCGCTCGCCAGGAAGAACATCGATACCTAAATGACACTAAGGGTTTTAATACTGACAAAGAAATGGGACGAAAGGTCATAAAATTGACAAACTAATGAGGCGAATGTCGTAAAATCGCAAAATTAATGGGGCTAGGCATTAGGGAGAAGAGGGTCCATGAAAAACAACTATCTCCCCCTTAACACTATGACTTCCAAAATTCCTTCATAAAATGAATAAAATCTGTACTGATAGCCAGAATAAATTTAAGACTGACGTGGTTGTTGTTGTTCCCCAAGCTGCCTGGCCGAACAGCCCCAGGGCCCCGAGCAAGGCCAAGGCCATAACCGAGCGCCCCCACAGAACCCTCCCTGCCGACCACAATAAAGCCTGGGTGACCGAAGCCACTCCATGGCGGGGAGCTGAGGAGGGTGCGGAAACGCCCGGGAAACCAAAGCCCCACCCAGGGCCCTGTGCCCCTCGGCAATTATGAAGAGAAAGTTGAGGGGAAAAGGAAAAATGTGACGCTTTGGCTTCCAATCTTGGTAGATTGGGAGGTCAATCCACGGAAGAGACGCCGTCACTTGAGATCTAGAAAATATATAAGTAATAGGAACAGTCAGAGTAAGCTATGGGTATGGCAGAGATCGCTCAGTTCTCACTGATAGACCAGCCCATCACCACATGACTAGAACCCAATCTTCTCAGCAGTATGACCACTGATGTGGTCATACTGAATGGATAATATGAAGGGGAGATAACAGTTTATATATGCTTTAAGTAATTGTTAGGAATAGGCGCGTTCACGTGTGCTGATTTTTACGAACATGTTGGAGGCATGTGAAAATGGCTTGAAATGAGGCACAGGTGTTTATTAAACCCATTTAGAAACTTATACATTCTCAACGAGGGCATCCAAGATCAATCGGTAGAACCAGTAAGGCATTTTGAATTGTATCAAGGGACACTGGCAATATTTGGATGGTCACCAGAGCCAATGTCTAACCATCAAATAAATATATCAAGCTGCAAATGTGGTGTCTAAGAAGGCGGCTATTCTGTTCGTAGGAGGTGGAATGTTCTTGCTCCTTTACGATGAACAGAGTTGCTTTGTACAGTATAGTGAACGACATGAATGTAACTACAGTATTGTCTTTTTTTCTCCTGACAGAAAATTGAATCCCTTAGCAGGTGTTTTCTCAATACTTAATAGAAATCTATGATACTACCTCGTCTTACCATTACCGGATTAATCAAAATAGTGATTACGAAATTGACCATCAGCTATACACAAACATACTATATATTTAAGGGAGCCCACCACGATTTTTTTGCTCTTTCTCTCCCCTCTCTTTGGCTTGTATCCATTCGGCCCCATTCAGCCTACTGTTTTAAGACGTTTACCCCCATCCAGGTGTCAATATATTCCTGGCAAGCGGTAGCGAGCCAGCATATATTTATTTTTGTTTTAACAGCAAGCTAAATTTGTAAATTTTTCGATAGAAAAATGTCTCTGGCGAAGCCGGATTTCTCCATACAATGCTGGCTCGCTATCGCTCGCCAGGAAGAAATCGACTCCTGGATGGGGATAAACGTCTTAAAACAGTTGGCTGAATGGGGCCGAATGGATACAAGCCAGGGAAAGAGAGAAAAGGAGAGAAAGATAAAAAAAAAAAACGGTGACCCCCCAAAAATAAATAGCACGCACGTCGCACATGGACGAAGATAAAAGAGTGATTGTAAATGTGATAATGCGTGAGTGATTGTGAAGAGTGAGGGCCGACTAAATACCCGGTACACTGAAATGGAAAGATTGATGGTAAGAACTGTTAAAGGGGAGTGCTAGTGAAAGGTATAGTTAAGGGGATGTCTATGTTTATTCTGGGCCCCCTTCTCCCTCATGTTTTGCCGCATTAGTTTTGCGATTTTAAGACGTTCATCCCATGAGTTTCGCAATATTAAAACCTTTCGTCCCATTTCATCGTCAATATTACGACCTTTAGATCCATTTAGGTATCGATGTTGGGGGTAGTTTGTAATAGCTTAATAGATGCCTAGGGAGCAAACTACCCCCTCCTCCCGTTAGAGGCACACACTTCCCTGATATACTGGTGCAGTGACAGACACATTGGTGTAGTGTGGGGGAAGGGGAGAGAGGGTGTGTGTGGGGGTGGGGGGAGGGGGGGGGGGAGTAGTGGTATTGATAAAGCCCCAGGAAGTGTGGAGTGACAGGTCTATTGTGTATGGATGAGAGAGAGAGAGAGAGAGAGAGAGAGAGGCATTTTTAGTAGTTGCGTAAGTACACAAATGCAGTATGTACGTACTATATAATTATATATATATACTGTATATATGTATATATATGAAGGCCTATCAATTTATCCCTATATTTATATAATGTGAAGACATTTAAAGTGTATAACAAACATAATTATACAGTTACTCACAGTTTCAGTATATATTATATATAATAGATGTTCTATCTACCTAGAGAAGCTGAGGAAGACACTAGGCCTATATATACAGTATATGGGAGCATTAAGAAAAGAAAATAGGTATATTTCTGGTGACATTCCCTTTAATCCTCTCGTATTTTCAATCATACTATACTAGTAAAAGAATACTTGTGTAAAAATATAAGGTAAAATCGTATGAACCTGAAATAGGTATGGTCTAATAGACAAAACGGTATTTTGTATGCATTACAAGCATAGCATTTACAACATTAACCATAACATGACTTTGAATTGTATTGACGTTTGTGAGTTTATAACCCGCTCCTTAGTGGGGTAGCGGTATGTTAATTTCCAAAACAATTATATAATGATATGAAGATATATATTCTTGGCTCGAAAGGGTATTTCAATTATACCGAACTGATAAAATTCAGTATTGATTATCGTCTTACATTATAAGAATTATGTTCTCTTGCCGCAGTAGCTAAGCAGTTTATTTGTTAATATACATAGGTTGAGGCTGATATATACAGTATATATATATATATATATATATATATATATATATATATATATATATATATATATATATGACGAGGGGCGTCGCGCTCCTTGGGGCCGCTAGAAGAGCGGCGAACACATCCAAAGGTATCCAAAGGTAATATATATATATATATATATACACAGACAGACAGACAGACAGACACACTCTCTCTCTCTCTCTCTCTCTCTCTCTCTCTCTCTCTCTCTCTCTCTCTCTCTCTCTCTCTCTCTCTCTCTCTCTCTAACTCTCTCTCTATCTCTCTCTCTCTCTCTCTCTCTCTCTCTCTCTCTCCTCTTCTCCTCTCTCTCTCTCTCTCTCCTCTCTCTCTCTTCTCTCTCCTCTCTTCTCTCTCTCTCTCTCTCCCCTCTCTCTCTCTCTCTCCCCTCTCTCTCCCCTCTCTCTCTCTCTCTCTCTCTCCCCTCTCTCTCTCTCTCTCTCTCTCTCTCTCTCTCTCTCTCTCTCTCTCTCTCTCTCTCACTCTTTCTATCTATCTCTCTCTCTCTCTCTCTCTCTCTCTCTCTCTCTCGCTCTCTCTCTCTCTCTATCTCCTCTCTCTCTCTCTCTCTCTCTCTCTTCCTCTCTCTCTCCTCTCTCTCGCTCTCTCTCTCTCCTCTCTCTCTCTTCTCTCTCTCTATCTCTCTCTCTCTCTCTCTCTTCTCTCTCTCTCTCTCTCTCTCTCCCCTCTCTCTCTCTCTCTCTCTCTCTCTCTCTCTCATCCTCTCTCTCTCTCTCTCTCTCTCTCTCTCTCTATCTCTCTCTCTCTCTCTCTCTCTCCTCTCTTCTCTCTCTCTCTCTCTCTCTCTCTCTACTCTCTCTCTCCCTCTCTCTCTCTCTCTTCTCTCTCTCTCTCTCTCTCTCTCTCTCTCTCTCTCTCTCTCTCTCTCTCTCTATCTCTCTCTCTCTCTCTCTCTCTCTCTCTCTCTCTCTCTCTCTCTCTCTCTCTCTCTCTCTCTCTCTCTCTCTCTCTCTCTCTCTCTCTCTCCCTGGTAGTACCGGTATTGTACATTTCCTTGTTATGGTGTCCCAGTTTTCCGATGCGTGTAGTCGGATGATCCCGCTAATTGCCGAGTGTGCGGTATCTTACTGGGGTATTTTATGCCGCCAATTGACCACTTGCGAGTTTCGTTCTATAAGAAAGTTGGAGCTGTAGACATCGATGTTTAGCAGAATTACCAGCTAAAATACGGTTTTCATACATTCATAAATACATAAAACCCAATTCAACATACTCTTTAGCCATCAACAACCTAAATTAATGTTGCATTTATACTTACTATCGATGTCTACAGCTCCAACATCCATATAGCCTGAAACTCGCAAGTGGTCAATACCCTCCCCTCTCACCAGTCTTACATAACCACGTCAGCTTTGGTATACCTCACCAATATTGTAGCTTTTTTTGTTACATCAATTTACGGGGAGGGTTTTATTTTTGTCTTGGACCCCACTTCTCTCTCATACTTAGTCCCATTAGTTTTGAGATTTTAAGATGTTTGCCCAATTAGTTTGGTGACGTTAAGACCTTTCGCCCCATTTCTTTGTCAATATTCACCTTTCGTACAATTTAGGTGTCGATTATTTCGTGACGAGCAATAGCGAGCCTGTAATTTAGGAGAAAGTGGCCTCTGGCCGGCACATTTTTTACCGGAAAATGTACACATTAATCTCGAAGACAACCCTTGGTAGTTTTTTTGTTATAAATATATATATATATACTGTATATATACAGTATAATATATATATATATAGCTTGATAGAAGTCTTGGAAGCAAACTAAGAAAAGAAAAAAAAAGTATATAATGTCCATGTATATAATCCGTGTACAGTTAGTTGTCAATATGAATTCTCATCTACACCGTGGTTTTGTGCATGGTAATACAAATAATATAATTTTCTTATGATAATAATTGATCATAGAATCGTTAATTATTATTTGATTCAACTGCTGCATAACAAACTGCATTCTCATTTCCATCAGACTGTTTTTCCTTCCATGCATAACATCACAGTGTGCACTCATTCATGTAGCCAAATGTCCATAGTTTGTATTTGGATTTGATTACAGAACACATTTATGACAGATATATGGGTTAAAAAAAAAGGCTGAAATTTTTTAGAGTTGTTATTCAAATCGAGTATTATACACCGATTTTATGTACCAATATTGTAGTAGTCTTGTGTGTTCTATATTGTACAACGGTCAATAATAAATGTACAGTGTGGAGTTAACCGTTGCAGTATACAGTGGAGTCATTCTGCTTTTATTCATACTAACAGACGATTTAATTCATTTTGGAAGACCCCCTATGAATCAAATAGTCAGCGCGCACAAACCATATATCCGACTTTTTTGGTTGGATTCGTTTGATTGATGGGTAGGTATGGTCCATTGCAGCCAATCCAAAAATATTGCCAGGGCCCATCAATGTCATATACCGGTATATTCCTTAGTGTTATAACTGGTGTTATTGAATGGCGTTGTTTAAGAAATGTGACCTTTGGAATGAGCTAAAGCAGCTGTGCCTTATTTTTACTTATTTTTGTAATCATGATATACAGTATATATATATATATATACCGGTATATATATATATATATATATATATATATATATATATAATATATATATATATATATATATATACTATATAATATATATATATATATAATATTTTTATATATATATATATATATATATATATATATATATATATATATATATATATATATACAATTTTGTGTTTGTCATTTATCACGTGAATTGGACACTTTCCAGATAATTGGGCGCCCTTATTGGTAAACTATATATCATTTAACCCTTTGAGTCCCATATTTTCTTTTCTCCAAAACTGACTACAATCGTCTACTGATAGCCAACATATATGGAAGAACGTTGTTATTGTATACTGAAAAGGTTAAATGGACCGGACTGCTACCACCACACGGTCCACACCTAGTCCGCTTGTGGAGGTGTTAATATTCGTGCAGTAAGAAGTTTTCCTACTCTACCCCCATTATACCAGTTACTTCGTTCAACAGCTTGTACCACGCTATAACCAGCATATGTGATGTACACACACACACACACACACACGCACGCACGGACACACACACACACACACACACACACACACACACACACACACACACACACACACACCCACACCCACACCCACACACACACATATCAAGACAACAACAACAGACTTTAGGAGTGGACTTCAGCAAACGATATTACTAAGTCTAGAGCAGAGTACACGTTTGCAGTTTATGAAGTTTTACTTACTAGATACCAAGATAAGTGAGCAAACAGGTATATGTTGACTTAATAGTAGACTTGAGTATATGGGTGATTACGTACAAAGGTTACATTCAGGGTTAAATAACAGTAGATCAATTAATAACATATACACAAATACATAGAAGAACGTGGGGAGGAAAAGTGACACTTATGTGTGTGTTGGGGAAGGGGGTTATAGTAAGTAATATAAGTATTAACTGTACTTTGAGTAATGTTGTACAGTCTTCCTACGGTAATCAAATATACTTATAACTTAGTCTCGTAGAAAGGGCAATAAGGGATAGCGTGTATATTGTATAGTTTACTTTAGTTTAGAAGGCATCCTGAAAGACAGGAACAGCAATGATTTTGAACTTACTTCTTGCAGTTTAATATGTGTTTCCCGGGGTCCCAGGTAAGGGGGAATCTGGGGTTATCTTCTTCAGAAGTGTACTTGTAGGGCTACTCCTCTTGTCGTATAATCGCGTCACGGCGCCCCCATCTTCTTCAGATCGGCTCCCGTAGGTTCTTACAACAAGCAAGGCATTTTACCAGACAATATACACACTCGTTTCTCGCCTGGTCCAACTGGAATGTGTGAGTATGCTAGTGAGATGCCAAATTTAGTGGACGTCATACTGATAGTTAAACTAACCAGTCTCTCGGCAGGTCCAGGTGTTGTGATTGAGTATGGTGGGGAAGCGTCAGGTAGGCTAGGCGCTTTACCGAGAGGTGGTCTACTCGGTGCCTTGCTGGGCGGGTCTAAATCAGTGTACAAGTAAAGCGTCAAATGGTCTAGTTCTGCCGCGAGGAGGTCTACTCGGTGCCTCGCTGGGTGGTGCAAGTGATTATACAGGTGGAGGGTCAGGCGGTCTATGTCCCCTTACCTTGTTAGGCAGTCTAAACCTGGGAGCGCTCCAAATAGGTAGGCCACCGAATAATGACTCCAGCTGTACCTGTATCCGGTTTTGTCGACTCCTGCTGGTCTGAGAGAGTTGGATAAGAAGGTTCTTGGCATTTGTTCCTTCTGTACATTAAGCCCCTTTGGTTTTGGACTGACTTGTAAAGGTGAGATCTTGGACAAAATGACAGGTATGATGGGCTGGGGGTCAGGAACAGAAGATCGGCTGGGTGGTGGGTTGCGTATTCATTGGGGCTGGTTTGTCAGAGAAACCCTCTTTAGTGGGAATATTTGTCTATCTTCTTTAGGTGTCACGGCGATGGCTGCTAGACGTCCTGTGGCATCTTACACACACACAGCCCGTAGCCTAGTGGTATAGCTCTCGTCTCACACACGAGGGGTCGGGGGTTCGATCCCCGGCCGGGCGGAGACAAATTGGGCTTGTCTCCTTTCATGTGTTAGCCTCAGTTCACCTAGCTGTAAATAGGTACCTGGAATAAGTGGACGACGTTGTGACGTCCCATCTGGGGTTGGCAAAAATGGTACAAGGCGAGATGGGTATCATATGGTTCACCTAAGCTGATGGCTACCTAAGCCTTCGGGCGAGACGGTACCGTCTATAGTGAGAATGGTACCATACAGATCCACCCTAAGCCTTCGTTTCCGATGTCGCCAATTGGCTAAAAATACAGACTACACACACATCCACAGCCATTCCAACGATACATATAACACCTACACATAGGAGGCGGGAAATAACGAGCATGCTCACTCCCGCAATACAACTAGAGTAAGTACAACTAGAGTAAGTACACACACACACTCTCTCTCTCTCTTATCTCTCTCTCTCTCTCTCTCTCTCTCTCTCTCTCTCTCTCTCTCTCTCTCTCTCTCTCTCTCTCTCTCTCTCTCATAATCGCCTTACCCTCAGACTAATTATGAAGTCTATGGAACATCAAAGTTCTCTAGCCTAATCCATATTCTAAGTCCGGTAAGGAATTTGGTATATATATATATATATATATATATATATATATATATATATATATATATATATACCGGTATATATATATAAACACCAATAACTCCCAAATTTATATGTGTGTGCGTGTGCGTGTGTGTGAATCCTTGCAGTCTGGGACTATGCCTGATCAGTGGAAGCTAGCCAACGTAACACCGATATTCAAAAAAGGCAGCAAATCCCTACCCAGTAACTATCGTCCAATTAGCTTAACCTCAATTGTATGTAAAATGTTAGAAACGGTCATAAGAGACAGACTCGTAAATCACTTAGAGGCAAATAACTTACTTAAAGATACTCAACACGGCTTTCGTAAAAAACGTTCCTGTTTAACAAACCTCTTAGACTTCTTCCACGATATCCTTAACCTCCACGATGAGAGTAAAGCTGTAGATATTATATACCTTGATTTTCAAAAGGCCTTTGACAAAGTTCCCCACAAACGTTTACTGCTAAAACTAAAAGCGCATGGAATACAAGACGGTGTGTTGAAATGGATGAAAAATTGGCTCAGCGACAGAAAGCAAAGAGTAGTCATAAACGGTAAGGCATCTAAATGGACCAATGTAAGTAGCGGGGTACCCCAGGGATCGGTACTAGGACCAATTATCTTTCTAATTTACATCAACGACATAGGTGAGGGTCTCACCTGTACAATCTCAAAATTTGCTGATAAAAAAATTGCAAATAGCGTACTCTCAAAAGAACAAGTTGACGATATGCAACACAATCTAGATAAATTGTCATGTTGGGCCCAAATTTGGCAAATGAGTTTCAATGCGGATAAATGTAAAGTACTACATATCGGATACCTAAATGAGAAAGCAAACTATTCGATGAATGGCACTTAGCTTAAGAATGTAAACAGAGAAACCGATCTGGGAGTAACAATATCGAGTAACCTAAAACCGAGTCAACAATGTTCAGAAGTTGTTAAGAAGGCAAACAAAATAATTGGCTTTATAGGCAGGTCATTTGAGCATAAATCCAAAGAAGTTATCCTAACCCTTTACAATTCCTTAGTCCGCCTCTTCTGGAATACTGCGTTCAATCCTGGTGCCCTTATTACCAAAAAGATATAAACAAGCTAGAACGAGTTCAACGTAGAGTTACCAAAATGATACCTAGCCTAAAGAACAAACCATACGAAGAGCGTCTTAGAGAATTAAATCTATTTCCTTTAACCCAGCGCAGATTAAGAGGTGACTTAATTCAAGTGTTCAAAATCATCAAAGGCATCGACAATATGAACTGTAGTAAGTACTTCACTATCGACCAATCTAATTACACGCGGGGAAACGGTTGCAAAATTATTGGTAAATCTTTTAACTCACACGAATCTAAGAATTTCTTCTTCAATCGAGTTGTCAACTTGTGGAATGGGCTTCCCCGAGACGTTATAGACTGCAGCACCGTTGATCATTTAAACTCCGCTTAGACAAATATCTCTCATCAAACCCGCAACTGACTGCGTTTGTAAATGAATAACTTTATTTTATCCCCCCCCCCCCTCAGTTACTAACCCATCTGTCCCCTACTAACTTCCTAATCCTGCCACGGACATTAGTTCTAGGGCAGTAGTTCCGTTTCCAATGTTCCCTTACCCACTCTAAACCACTGTTTGGACACTTGATCCTCAGTGTTTTGGAGGACAAGCAGCCTAGAAGGGTCACTAGACCTGTTGTTGCTTGATTTCCTTTGTACTCCTTCCTTTGTGTGTGTGTGCGAGCGCTACCTATTAAGTATAAAGATCAAATACAACACAATGATAAAATTAATATAAAATAACAGAAAACTTTAACCAGATTGCAATGTATCTAGAAAGAGCTAATAATAACCTGTTCCGAGAGCCCACGAGCTGCATGTGTGTAAATATTGGTGTTTGGCTGTAATGGTTGTGTTTGATCCGGCCAGCGCTCAAGTTGTGTGGAGCACTAAATTATTGATTTTGCCTCTACGTGTGTCATAAATAGCCACCCTTTTCTGTCCGCTCACCTGGCTTACCTGACACTTGTAACCTACACCTGGATGTACGTGCGCGCGGGTGCTATCTATTTATATATGTATATATGTATATGTATATGTATATATATATATATATATATATATATATATATATATATATAGAGATATATAGATATCTCTCTCTCTCTCTCTCTCTCTCTCTCTCTCTCTCTCTCTCTATCTCTCTCTCTCTCTCTCTCTCTCTCTCTCTCTCTCTCTCTCTCTCTCTCTCTCTCTCTCTCTCTCTCTCTCGTCTTCCATGTCTGTAAAGGCTACCCTGGTTAGGTAATATAATACAGATTACGAAGGTTTAATCGGGTCATAGGGCAGTGGTGAGGCTACCAAGCTCTAATCCTCGTGTCATGGATTCCGAACCCTGGCATAGGTAGAGCATTTCTGTAATACTATACACATGTAATTGTGTGAGTATATATACAGTATATATATATATATATATATATATATATATATATATATATATATATATATATATATATATATTGAAGAATCAGCATTGGCTGTAACAGATAAAGTAAGGATACAAATGCAGAGTAGGACCCAAGTTTATTCTAAGTTTCGCCAGACACACGGCTTCTTCAGGAATAACATGAAAATGGGGTACAGTCAGACTTATATATCCAGTGCCAAGAGAAAACAACAGAAACTCAACAACATGAACAATTATTAATGCATTACCCTGGTTTTCCATGTGTTAACATTAATACAAGAGGTTTGACTAGAGAGAAAAAACCTTTGCATAGTGGTGTTCAGTACTATATGCTATGAGCTGATTCAAAGCACCTACGTTTGACGGTATTGGTTTTGTGAACATTGCTATTGGGAAGATTGGGAAAAAGGCTAATAAACGCCGGATTGTCAATAATGAAGCAGGTGTTTATAGAATTCCACGTACTACGTGTAATAAAGTACTGTATATATTGGGGGGACATACCGAGAAATAAAATAAATAATTAAAGAACATAAAACTGATATGACGAAATTCAGACTAAATAACGCCACAGTAATTCATAGGCTAGATACAGGCCACGGCATGAATTATAATGAAGCTAAGTTGATTAAATATGAAACTAATACCGGCAAACGTAGGTGCTCCAAATCAGCTCATATAGTAGTGAACAACACTGAATTTATATAAAGGTTTCTTCTCTCTAGCCAAACCTCTTGCAATAATGTTAACAGATGGAAAACCAGGGTAATTCATTAATTATTGTTCGTGTTGAGTTTCTGTTCTTTACTCTTGGCACTGGATATATAAGTCTGACTGTACCACATTTTTATCAAGGGACTGGAGTTCTCGAAAGGGGTCTCCAGTCCTGACGTTATTCTTGACTTTAAGTGTGCTGTCATAATAATCCAATAGGGTTGATACTTGATAGCCTCTGAAGTCCTATTTTAACTAACTAACTACGATAACATTTTTTATGTTATTTCTGAAGAAGCCATAGTCTGGCGAAACGTTGAATAAACTTGGGGCCTACTCTGCATTTGTGTCCTTTCCTCATATATACAGTATATATATATATATATATATATATATAGTTAAACAATTCTTCGAACACACACACACACACCTCTGCACCGGACACACTCCTGGCCAACACCTGAATTATGATCACATGCAATTTTTTCCCCGCGTTTCCCTCGACTTCGCCGGAATTTGGATGCCGGCCATAAATTACCCTCAGATGAAATGTTTATAAAGCCCAAGACACACCAACGAATATTCCGGCAAACCAATTATATCGGCAACTTTATTCTGGTGACTTGTTGTGACTTATTTTGCATTGGTTAAGTAGACCAAGAAAATGTTATTATATTTATCCATAAAGCGATGTTTCAGAAGCTGACAGACTATAGTTAATCTGACATTCTGGATACATATATACCGGGTATATATATATATATATATATATATATATATATATATATATATATATATACCGGGTATATATATATATATATATATATATATATATATACCGGTATATATATATATATATATAATTTTCATAAATGATCTTCTCAACTGTGCATCCAGTCCCATCCATTCATATGCAGACGATTCTACCTTACACCACTCAAATAGTTTTCCAGAACGCCCCAGCCAGCAGTCCCTCAAAAGTAAACGTAATGAAGCCATACATTTTTTATCTTCTGATCTAGCTACTATTTCCAATTGGGGTAGAGAAACCCTTGTTGCATTTAATGCTTCCTAAACTCAATTTATCCATCTTACTACCCATCAGGAACCTCCAGAGGACTATCCCTTATTCTTCAACAATACAAAAATCAACCCTTCATCTTCTCTCAATGTTCTCGGTGTCTCTTTTTCTTTTGTTCTCACTTGGAAAGACCATATTACCAGTCTCGCTAAGGCAGCCTCCCAGAAGCTGGGTGTGCTCAACCGCCTCAAGGGGTTCTGTACCCCTGCGCAGCTTCTTGCTCTGTACAGGGGCACAGTGCGTCCTTGTATTGAGTATTGTTCACATGTGTGGGGAGGATCCTTTCACACCCCACTCCTAGATAAAGTAGAAAGGAAAGCCTTTCGTATTCATCCAGTGGACCAGGGAAAACAACATGCAATTCAATGAGGAAAAATTCCAATTAATACGGTACGGAGATAATAATGGTGTTAAAGAAATTACAAATTACTTAACAGAGTCTAACCACATAATAGAACGGAAAGACAGTGTGAAAGACCTTGGGGTATTAATGTCTGAAAATATGGGTTTCAAAGTACATAACCAGGTCAAAGTGGCGGCTGCGAAACGTCTAACGGGTTGGATTCTGCGTACTTTTAAAACACGCGGTGAAGTACCTATGATAACGCTCTTCAAATCTCTAGTGCTACCGCGGCTTGAATATTGTAGCGTATTAACATCCCCATACAAAGCAGGTGAAATAAATGACGTAGAGAGTGTACAAAGAAATTTCACTTCGCATATAAGTTCGATAAAACAGCTACACTATTGGGAGCGTTTAAGAGCACTGAATCTGTACTCACTGGAACGTAGAAGAGAACGTTACCTAATAATATACACGTGGAAAATCGCAGAGGGTTTAGTACCAAACCTATATACTCCGATAGTCATGAAATTCAGTGATAGGAGAGGCTGGGAATGCGAAATCCCCCGGATGAATAACAGGGGTGCTATGGGCTCTCTGCGAGAGGGCTGGTTATCACACAGAGGTCCACGTCTCTTCAACTAACTCCCACGGCGAGTAAGAGACATGAGGGACGTCTCGTTAGACAGCTTCAAGAGAGCCCTGGATGTCGAACTGCAAAAGGTGCCAGACGAGCCCATCCTCGCAAGGGAGCGAGCTGTCGCTTCAAACAGTCTACTGCACCAAATCACCACCCAAAACGAGGGGCGTCGCGCTCCTTGGTGCCGCTAGAAGAGTGGCGAACACATCAAAAGGTATCAAAAGGTAAGGTAAAGGTATCATTAACTCCCGTCCACCCACCAACTCTGCAATCTCTCTCTCTTCGCCGCAATGTTGCATCTCTCTCGCTATTCTATCGCTACTATAATAATCCTCGGAGCTTTCCCAGTGTATACCACCTCCTCTACGTAGGGTACGTAGTACCCGCCTTGCAACACAATCCCACCCCTACTCTGTGCAACTCTCCAAGAGTGAAACGCTATTCTCAGACTTTCTTCTATTCAACTGCTGAGCTCTGGAACTCTCTCCCAGAATCAGTCTTTCCCTCTTCCTATGACTTAAATTGCTTCAAACTCCGTGTGTCTAATAATTTTAGCTCGAACATCCCTTGAGTTCGGCCCTGTCACTCTTTGAAATCTGGGGGAGGCACTCGCTGCAGGCAGTTATGCCTTTTATCTCCCTCATTCACATAGAAAAAAAAAAATATATATATACAATATATATATATATACAATATATATATATATATATATATATATATATATATATATATATATATATATATATATATATATATATATATAATATATATAATAAAATATATCTTGACCCCCTCCCCCCTTCAAGGAAAGCAAAATTGCCCACTCAATGTACAGTAATTTTGTACACTTAATGGTAGAGAAATATAAAGCTGAATGCCGGTTTCTTTCAGATTGCAGGTTTACTGTCGGTCGCCACGGGAAGTAATCGACACATAAATGGGGTGAAACGTCTTATAATTGCCAATCTAATGGGTCGAAACTGGGAGATTCGAAGTTCACTCTCAGATTAGATATAGTTTAAAAGCGATGTATGAGGTGGGTGAGAGGTGCTGAGTCGGTGTCAAGTTGGGACTTGATCCTTGGTCGTTATATATTGGCTTTTCTCCGTTCTTTCATACTATCTTGTATCTTTTCTTCTATCTTATGTCTTTCCTTCTATCTTTTGTCTTTCCTTCTATTTTTAGTCTTTTTTCTATCTTTTGTCTCCTTCTATCTCGTGTCTTTCCTTTTATCTCGTGTCTTCCATTCTATCTCGTGTATTTCCTTCTATCTTTTGTCTTTTCTTCTATCTTGTATCTTTCCTTCTATCTTTTGTCTTTCCTTCTATCTTTTGTCTTTCCTTCTATCTTGTGTCTTTACTTCTATTTTTTGTCTTTCCTTCTATCTTTTGTCTTTCCTTCTATCTTTTGTCTTGTGTCTTTACTTCTATCTTTTGTCTTTCCTTCTATCTTTTGTCTTTCCTTCTATATGTTGTCTTTCCTTCTCTCTTTTGTCTGTCCTTTTATATTTGTCTTTTCTTCTATCTCGTGTTTTTCCTTCTATCTATTGTCTTTCCTGCTATTTTTGTCTTTCCTGCTATCTTTTGTCTTTCCTTCTATCTTTTGTCTTTCCTTCAATCTTTTGTCTTCCCTTCTATTTTTTTCTTTCCTTCAATCTTTTCTCTTTCTATCTGTTGTCTTTCCTTTTATCTTTTGTCTGTCCTATCTTTTATCTTTCCTTCTACCTTTTATCTTTCCTTCTATCTTTTATCTTTCCTTGTATCAAATATTTGTCCTTCTATATTTTGTCTATTCTTCTATCTCGTGTCTTTCCTTCCATCTTTTGTCTTTTCTTCTATCCTTTGTCTTTCCTTCATGTTCCATCTCTTTCTTGTTTCTATCGGTGCCCACGGCTTTACATAGCTTTGTTCTCTCTATATTTGTCCGACCACCGTCCAGCCATTCATTCTTTCTCGTCTCTATCTTTCTATACTCTTATGTAGCTGTCTATTTATTCACTCATCGCTTTATTTAGCCATATATCTATCCATCCACCTGTCCACCGATCCATCCACACTTTCGTCCATTCATCATTCTGTCATTCCACACATTCGTCCATCCATATTCTCTTTCATCCAGCTATCCTGTTATCCATCCATCCAACCACCCATCTATCCATTCATCCATCCATCCACATATTCGTCTATTCACCCATCTATCCATCCAAATAGTTGGCCACCCATCCATCTTTCCATCCACGCATCCTTGCTCCCGACCCTCCTCACATCTATTCATTCAATCAAGCAGTCATCCATCCATTCATCCATGCTTGCGTCCATTTTAACCGGGTGTTTTGTTGCAATCCTGTGTAGTGTATGTTGCCATGACAACTACACAGAGAGGGAAGAGAAAGGAGGAGGAGGAGGAGGAGGAGGAGGAGGAGGAGGAGGAGGAGGAGGAGGAGGAGGAGGATAACGGGGGAGGAGGAGGAGGAGGAGGAGGAGAAAAGAGGAGGAGGAGGAGGAGGAGGAAGAGGAGGAGGAGGAATACAACAGAGGACTATAAAGGAGAACAAACTGCAACAGACCTATGGTCCTTATATATATTACGGGGCAGTTTGGATATATAAAACTACCAATCTATTGACTACGAGGTAGAGAAAAGTATAGCAAAGAAGAAGGCTCCTCCCCACCCACCATCCCTCCAGCTAATGCTGGCATGGAAACAGATAGGAAAAATACCATGCAGTATTGAAAAACTGACACGGAAATTCGAACAGGACAGGGAGAAAAAAGAAGTTGATTTGTAATCTAATCTAACTCTATTTACTACAATTCTGAAAGGGAACAGATGTATGAAAATCAATATACATTGCGGTATGCGTTGACATTTCGTTGCGCGTTATTCTGAAAGAAACTGTGTTAATCGGGGGTTATTTGCCATGTGTTTATCCAGATGGTTCTTAAATGATTCGACAGTATTACAGTTTACAATGTTCGAGGGTAGTCTGTTCCAATTATTCACAACGCGGTTGAAGAAGAAATGCGAAGAAGAAATGCTTCGCCTCGTGAGAATGAAAACGCTTGCCTATAATCTTATAACCATTGTTTCTCGTGTTTGCTTGATTGATCGTAAATAATTCGCTTACATTTAGGTTGCTGAATCCCTTGAAGATTTTGAACACCTCTATTAGGTCACCTCTCATTCTGCGCTTTGTTAAGCTAAACAAATTTAGTTCTTTTAAGCGCTCTTCGTACGGTTTATTACGCAATCTAGGTATCATTTTAGTGACTCTGCGTTGCACCCTTTCAAGTTTATTTATGTCCTTTTGGTAGTACGGTGACCAGAATTGCACGCAGTATTCGAGATGGGGACGCACCAATGAGTTGAATAGAGTAAGTATGATTTTCTGATTTGAATTTGAATGTTCTGCCGATGAAACCCACCAATTTATTAGCAGTTTTTATTACCTCTGTACACTGTTTACTCGGCTTCAGGTCACTTGATATTATAACTCCCAGATCCTTTTCATTATTTGTATTTGATAGTTGAATGTTGTTCATTGAGTAATCTTTTTTAGCGTTGTTACTACCGATGTGTAATACTTTGCATTTTTCTATGTTGAATTTCATTTGCCATTTTTCTGCCCAGTTTTCTAAAGTGTCTAGGTCACCTTGTAGTTTTTGCCAATGTACTGTTGAGGTTACTTTATTAGTAATTTTTGTATCGTCAGCAAATTTCGAAATTTTGCATTCTATTCCTTCGTCTAAGTCGTTTATGTAAATTATAAAAAGAATAGGCCTAATACCGAACCCTGGGGAACGCCACTATTTACTTTGCACCAATCCGATTCTTCACCATTTATTACAACTCGTTGTTTACGGTCTGAGAGCCAATTTTCGAGCCATTTCAGAGTTTTTCCTGTTATGCCATGAGCTTTTATTTTGTCAATTAGTCTCTTGTGGGGTACGGTATCGAAAGCTTTCTGAAAATCGAGATATATTATATCAACTGCTCTATCCTTATCATATGATTTGTAAACATCATTGAAGAAGTCGAGTAAGTTTGTTAAGCATGAACGTTTATTTCTAAAACCGTGCTGAGAATCTTTTATTAAATTATTAGGAGGAGGAGGAGGAGGAGGAGGAGGAGGAGGAGGAGGAAAGGAGGGAGGAGGAGAGGAAGGAGGAGGGAGAGGGAGGAGGAAGAAGAGGTAGAAGAGGAGGAGGAGGAGGAGGAGGAGGAGGAATAATAAGAGGTAGAAAGGAAGGAAGAGGAGGGAGAGGGAGGAGGAGGAACAAGAGGTATAAAGGGAGGAAGAGGGAGAAGGAGGAGGAGGAAGAAGAGGTAGATGGATAGGAGGAAGAAGAAGAGTGGACAACAGAGACGGAAAAGGAGGAGATGATGGAGGAGGAAAAAGAGTAAGAAAGGAAAAGAGGTTGGAGGAAAAGATATTATGATTGTTTTGAAAGGAGGAAGAAAACATATATAGGCTATAAATAGAGGCGGAGGATGATTGGTGGTAAGGGTGCTAAAGGAGAATATGAGGAAGAAGATGGTGAAAGAGGAGAAAGAGAGAGAGAGAGAGAGAGAGAGACTGATAAGACCCGGAAGTTAGGTTTTCTGTAAGCCAACCCGAGATGGTCAGGCAGTTCGTACAGTCAAACTCAAAAGTTGGTGCACACCTCATTGCAGATCCTTTATTGAGGGAGATCAGCTAACATTTTACACACAATTTTGGTGTCTTGATATTCGAAGACGGTTTTATATTATATTTCTATCCATGTAGAATTTAGATACAAAGAACAAACTCTATATCCGGTCTCGAACCCAATGTTTGTTATGGGTATGGATGTATATTAGTGTAGAAAGAGGCTAATGACACTAGTGGCACCAATGTGGCGGAGTTTGTCCTATCTCTGTTACTATAGGGTCTCTCACCTTCACTACATAAACCTGTTCAATGTGTTGACGTAATTTTCATAATATTCTGGTGAGTGACTAGATGATCTGATTAAGCTTAGGAAGTATCAACAGATCAAAGTATATAAAAATTATTCCAATTTATCTACCGACCCTCAAAACTCCATCCTAAGCTAATATTAATTATAATAACATATAATAAATATATATAGAAGAAAATGAGAAAAGGCTTCATTATACTGAAAGGGTTAAGCTATATTATACCTTCGTGATTTAAGAAGAACAGTAAACAAAACTTAACAAAGGTTGATGGATGATAAGCGGATTCATTTGTGCGTTCAGGATTACTTTTTGCTTTAATATATATATATATATATATATATATATATATATATATATATATATATTATATGGAGGTTAAATCACAAATACGTGTGATCATATTATGAAACAAAACTTGCAGGAGTAATTAAACATTGGAACACCAAGCTTTCGTCTATTTTCTCAGCACATCTTCAGGGTAATACAAGAAAACAGGGGAAGACGGAAACTTAATACCCCTCCTAAATCATCTGAGAGATGCTAACTATATATTTTTAGTATATAATAATTAAAACAAAAAGTGTTGCCATCATATTGCCTTTTGCGGGTTTTTTAGCAGCATATTTCCTTTACGTACACACAGTAAAGCTCCTGAATTACAGTATTTTTTAGCAGCATATTTCCTTTACGTACACACAGTAAAGCTCTTGAACTACATTTTTATATTTATCTTTTTACAAAAATATATACTGTACTTAAACAATTATGACTAGGCCTATTTTGTATATTGCAATGTGCCTAAAATGCAGGGTTATCTCTATACATACCGGTATATACAAATTGAACGTATCAATAAATTATAGAAAGGTAGTACAATACAATTTCTAAACATAATATTTGGTATAAACGTAATGGAAATTAAGCCTAAATTTATGTACATACACATAGTGAACTAATGAAAATATATTTAATAGTAAGGATACAATGATGTGCGCTGTAATGCAACATAAAGAAAAAAAAAATGTAAATACATATTACGTATTACGGTTGAGGCATCAACTCGGAATACGGGTGACAGAGCGATTATGAATACAGTTGCCTTTTCAAGCAGCCTGAGCCAGGCCAGCCTAAGGCGAGACAAGGACGAAGTCAACGTCAAACAAAGACGGAGACGAAGACGAAGCCCGCCTACGACAAAAACCTGTCCCTTTCCACCCTCTTCCATCCATGCCAAAGTCCAGACTTTCCTTGTTCCTTTGCCTGTCACCCCTGGCAAAAGCATAAGATTTTCGGTTACCATAAGTATTGCTGTTCTCTGTTTTGGGATCCCTCCTAACGTGATAAATAAAACAACACAAACGCGCTTTCGCCTTTGCTAAATATACTTATATCTTAAAGTAACATTGACGACTCCACCAACATGGATTGAAATATGTTTGTATTTACTTACCATAGAATGCCTCCAACACACCACTCGTTACACAGCGAATACTTCACTAACTCCCCCTCCTTACACAAAACCTAAGTCGATAACTATCGCAGGTGCTATCTTTATATATGTACATATATCCTATAAATTATATTCCCATTCACTGATATATGTTTGCCAAACTCACATGTAACATTAACTCCCGTCCACTCACCGATTCTATGCAATCTCTCTCTCTCTCTATCTCTCTGTCTTCGCCGCAATATTACACCTCTGTCGCGATTCTATCTATATTACAATAATCAGTGTTCCTCAGAGCTCTCGCAGTGTATACCACCTCCTCTACGTAGGGTACGTAGTACTCGTCTTGCAACACAATCCCACCCCTACTCTGTGTAACTCTCCAATCCAAGAGTGAAACGATACTCCCAATCTTTCTTCTATTTAACAGCTGAGCTCTGGAACTCTCTCCCTGAATCCATCTTTCTCTCATCCTATGACTTAAATTGCTTCAAACTCCGTGTATCCAGGCATTTTGGCTCGAACATTCCTTGATTTTGGCCCTGTCACTCTTTCAACTCTGGGGAAGGCACTCGTCACAGGCAATTTTGCCTTTTGTCTCCCTCATCCACATACCAAAAACAAAAACAAAACAAAAACCCTATGTGTATAAATCTTTAAAAAAAAATCTTGTATGTCTGTTGTATATACAGTATATATTCCCTCAGTAGATTAAGGCCCTACTGTACCCTTAAAATGGTTAATCGAGTACTATAAGGAGCGTGAATTATAACCAGGTAGGCCTACTCTGCTTTCAATAACACTACGCGAACTGGAGGAACGAGCTAGAACGCGAAGCTAGCAGGGGGGATGGAGAGGGAGGGATAAGCAACCTAGAGTGGGAAGCTGAACATATCCTGGAGGAGGGATATGATAAGGGAGGGAAGGAAGGAAGGACTGATAGGAGGCAAAAGGAGGGAGGGAGGCCTGATAGAAAGGGAGGTGAGAAGCAGGGAATGGAATTGATTGGAGGTCTTCTCAAGTGAACCGACCCGAGATTATCCGAAGTTCAGGGGGGGTATATAAATTTATTTACGTATATAATTATTTATTATTTATATTTGTATTATAATAATAACAATTATTATTATTTTAATTATAAATATGTTTGTGTTTATATGTATGTTATTAATTTTATATATTTACTTACCGGTTTATATTATTATTGTATTTATTTTATTTTTTTTTCGGTGTGGGGGGGGGGGGACATAGTCCCTATGACCATCTTCAGGTTAAAACGATGCCTCTTAAACTCACTTGCAAGCTAAGTTTATACATTTGTGTCTCGTTCAAAACCCGGTGTCTCCTAAATTGCAGGCTCGCTATTGCTTGCCAAGTACATATTGACACTTATTTGAGGCAATATGTCTTATAATTACCAAGCGTCATGCGTTGAAATGTTTAAAAATCGTCAAGATAAAGGTGTGAATCAGGAGAGCATAACAGTTAACTTACAGTTATAAAATGATGAAGTAGACCCTAGTGTTAGTGAGGGCTGGCTTTGTTGGGATAGCGTAATGCATAAGTGCGCTGAAATTCGGTGTAAGTATCCTAGGTTCGAGTCCTTGGAGTGCCACATGTATTTGTTGATTTCATTAATTGAGTTTAGAAGTTAAGTTGGTTGGTGAAAAAATATCATAATACCACCAAGAACAAGGAGAACATGATGAAGGTTAGTTGTATTTGAGCGAAGGTAAAGGTCGTGATACAGCGGCCAGTGGTAGAAGTGACAGTGGTATGGTTTAGGCTCCTTGTTTTTGTTGTGGACTAGGCCTTAGCAATCTAACTTCATATACTCTATTATTCCAGATGGGATTCGAACCTGCGCTGTTCTTTAGCCCCTCCCCATTAGCTGGGCCAGTGTACACAAGCTTTACCCATATCACTGGACAGAATGAAGTAAATTATCGTACCGGTAATCCATTTGAATAGCGACAAGTGGGGTGGAGGCACTAAATTCAGAAGAGCCCCGATTCTCTCAACTCTTATTCGATATCTGGCAGCTTCTGAATTAAGTCTAAATAATAATGTTGCCACGCAACATAATCAACCTTCAGTCTAGTTGCTGACACCATTGCAATAGAGACTCCA
The DNA here is from genome assembly GCA_032716605.1 of Paralithodes platypus. NCBI lineage: Eukaryota > Metazoa > Arthropoda > Malacostraca > Decapoda > Lithodidae > Paralithodes > Paralithodes platypus. The sequence continues at coordinate 59,890,892 of CM064509.1, read as the reverse complement.
AACGTTACCAGGATATAGTTGTTCTTTAAAAGTTGCCCGAAAAAGCTCTTGTGAGAATCCGCCTTAAAGGAGAGAGAGAGTGAGTGAGTGAGTGAGTGAGTGAGTGAGTGAGTGAGTGAGTGAGTGAGTGAGTGAGAGAGAGAGAGAGAGAGAGAGAGAGAGAGAGAGAGAGAGAGAGAGAGAGAGAGAGAGAGAGAGAGAGAGAGAGAGAGATATATATATATATATATATATATATATATATATATATATATATATATATATATATATATATATATGGACGACGACGACGACTTCTCTTTGTACTTACCCGAGGGTGATAATTGCCTAGGTTCATAGTTCCCCCTCCAGTGATCACAGTATTAATAACACTTTCTGTAACATGGTAGCCTGGTTCCTCTTATTCTTGCTAGCATTAGACGAGTATATACTGTATATCTAAGGAAGGATTTATAGCAGCCAAATTAGTAACATTGATCTCAGGTTTTCTCCTTGACTCCAACAAACCCTTTCTGAACTGAATTATATTGCTTAAGGGAGCCCACCTCGCTTTTTTTCTCTCTTTCTCTCCCTCTCTCTTTGGCTTTAATCCATTCGGCCCCATTTAGCCTACTGTTTTAAGACGTGTACCCCCATCCAGGTGTCAATATTTTCCTGGCGAGCGGTAGCGAGCCTGCATATATATATTTTTGTTTTGACAGCAAGCTAAATTTGTAAATTTTTCGATAGAAAAATTTCTCCGGCGAAGCCGGATTTCTCCATACAATGCTGCCTCGTTATCGCTCGCCAGGAAGAAATCGACACCTGGGTGGGGATAAACGTCTTAAAACAGTTGGCTGAATGGGGCCGAATGGATACAAGCCAGGGAAAGAGAGAAAAGGAGAGAAAGAGAAAAAAAGCCGGTGACTCCCCTTAATAACAACTAGCATAAAAGGAAAGATTGTGTCATGGTATACTGTAATGGTTGATAGTGTAGTGTCGTGGAACATCGCTGACCTGGCGTAAACTATTTTTGTAGTGTCAAGAAACACATCCAGATATTTGAGCACCGCAGTGTCTAGAAACATAGTCGGAGCTTTTTAGAATAGCACTGTAATATCATGAAACATATTCAGAGCTTTGTAGTGTTGCACCGTAGCGATAATAGGTACATTCAGAACTGTGTAGTGTTGCACCGTAGCGCCAATAGGTACATTCAGAACTTTGTAGTGTTACACCGTAGCGCCAATAAACACATCCAGAACTTTGTATTGTTGCACCGTAGCACCAATAAGCACATCCAGAACTTTTATTGTTGCACCGTAGCGCCAATAAGCACATCCAGAACTTTGTAGTGTAGCACCGGAACGACAATAAGCACATTCAGATCCTTGTAGAGTAGAACCGTAGACCCAATAATTACATCCAGAACTTTGTAAAGTAACACCATGACCATAGCGTCAATAAACATTACCAGAGCTTTGTAGTGTAGCACCATAGTGTCAAGAAACAGTCATAGCATTACACCGTAACATTAAGGGGGGATGGGCCGGTTTTCTGTTCCCCTTCTCCCTTGTGTTTAGCCCCATTAGTTTGTCGATTTTAAGACCTTCCGCCCCATTTCTTTGTCAATATTAAGACCTTTCAGGCTATTTAGGTGTCTATTTTTTTCCTGGCGAACGATAGTGAGCCTCTAATTTTGGAAGAACCGGCCTTCGGCCGTGACATTTTTCTACCAAAAAAATGTACAAATTAATCTAGAAGGGGGATCTAATGGATGTTTATTTAAGTTTGATGGAGGTCTAGGGAGGAAACTAGAAAAATAATATAAAGATACATAAATGAGCAAATAAATAAACCCATCTCCCCTTAAGAGACATAAAGCATTGTCATGGTGCAAGGGGACCGTGACCTTTTTAGAGCATTGCCGAAGTATCGTCAAGCTTGCTTCTGGTTTTATAAATTGTCAGTGTAGCCAGAGTGTTGTAGAGCATCGCTGTAGCAACAATAATCATCCAAAGCTTTACACATTCGGAGTCTTATACAGTATCGTTGTAGTGTCGCCGAATGTTGTCCTGCCATATAACTGTAGCGTAACTATTTTTGTTTTTGTTTTTTTTGTTTTTTGGTAAAGTATAACAGTAGAGTCACCAATGCATTTAATTAGATTTGTAGGGTATTTGGCTAGTGTAACCAGTATTTCTCTAGATGTATATCACTGTAACAACATTTTTTTAAAGACCTCCGTCTACGTATTGTGAAAAACCTGTTATCCTCCGGCAAATTGTGGGGTTGAGTGAGTGAAGGGGGGGTACAGTGAATGAAGGAGGATACATGTTTTTCATAATACGTGTTTCTAGCCCCAAACGCGCGAGCAACTGTGGCTTTCAACCATCCGACACATCCCCTTTTATTTATGTGCATCACACATGTTAAATACAAATAAAGTTTATGTTTTGTTTTACCCTACTGTGGAAAGACTACGGATACACCACTCCTGCCCGGGCCTCACACAGTGGCATGACCCAGTCCAGTCGAACTGAGCTCATGACGCTGGTGGCATTGCCCCGGAGGATAGCCATCCCTAGTCTTTGCTTGAGCCAGAGGGTTTCCCGGGGTTCTCCTGAAACTTCTCTGAAAAAACAACATTGAACGTTGTACAGCAATGCTAAAGCGCCGTTCATCATAATGTATTACGGTAGATACGGTGACGGGTCAACTCAACCAGTAGACCATTTCAACCAGTAGCTCTCAACCAGTACCAAATCAACCAATACGGTTAGGTTAGGTTAGTACTATATTTTGGCACTGGTTTGGTTGGTCTTGGTTGATTTGGCACTGGTTGAGAGCTACTGGTTGAAATGGTCTACTGGTTGAGATGACATGGAACCGATAGATACTACTTCCTGATTAGCCACAGACTCTACAAGCAATTTTTAGTATAAATCGTATGAATCAAATGAATGTTGATGGACTTGCACCCCATATATTTATGTTGCATTAACATATAAATAACATGACATAATATTTGGTGACAGTAAATTTGGGTCATTATACATTGCAGTTAGGGTCTTTCCGTATGAATGTCTGTATGTGTGTCTCTTTTCAATGTATCTCGGTAATGAATGAAGGTATAATCTTGATCAGGAAGTAAATAAGATACCCAAATAGATTCACGTTACTTTTGGTATATCCTTCCCACACCTTTTGCGTCCTGGGTTCGAATCCACGGACTGCCACATGTGTTTGTAAATTTCATTAATCGATTTTAGGAGTATAGTTGGTTGTTGGAAGGAACATAATAATTTATGACTTTTAGAGGAATGCATGTAATTATTTAGCGCATCACCAGAAAACGGCGTAAAACAAGAATGCACCAATCACTCCTTTGTGTGTTTGTATGTGTGTGTGTGTGTGTGTGTGTGTGTGTGTGTGTGTACTCACCTAATTGTACTCACCTAATTGTAGTATACAGGATTTGAGCCTAAGCTCGTGTTGTCCTGTCTCTCTCTCTACATTTATCCAATTTTGCTTTAAAAGTTTGGATATTTCTTGCTCCCACCACCTCCCCATCCAACTTATTCCAACACTCAATACTTCTATACGGGAAGCTGAACTTTCTTACATCAGACTTACATATAACTTTCCTCAACTTACAATCATGACCCCTGGTTCTTCCCTCGTCCCTCACCACAAAATCTCCCTTGTCGATCTTCTCAAAACCTTTCACACACTTAAACAACATCATGATCATGTCACCTCTCTCTCTCCTCTCCCTCAGCGTTGGCAGCTTTAGCCTCTCCAATCTCTCCTCATAAGGCAGGTCTCTAAGGCTAGCTATCATCTTAGTGGCAACTCTCTGAACTCTTTCCAGTTGTTTATTATGTTTTTATAAGGTGTGGAGACCACACCACTGCTGCATACTCCAGTCTTGGTCGTGTGTGTTTGTGTGTGTGTGTGAGTGTTTGTGTTTATGTGTGTGTGTGTGTGTGTGAGTATGTGTGTGTGTGTGTGTGTGTGTGTGTGTGTGTGTGTGTGTGTGTGTGTGTGTGTGTGTGTGTGTGTGTGTGTGTGTGTGTGTGTAATAATAATAATAATAATAAACGGTTTATTAAAGAATGGCAGCCTCATGAGCTGAAAATACACATTTTACAATTTAGTGGATGAACATGAGATGTACAGATATGAGGATGGTAAGCTTAGTTTACAAATAAAATAAATAAATACAATAATGATGCATGTGCAGAATACAAATTATCATAAAATAACCATGAGAGTAAGTGATATACAGTACATATACACATACATGTGTGTGTGTGTGTGTGTGTGTGTGTGTGTGTGTGTGTGAGAGAGAGAGTGAGTGAGTGAGTGTGTTTGTGTTTATATGTGTGTGTGTGTGTGTGTGTGTGTGTGTGAATGTGCATGTGTGTGTGTGTGTGTTTATATGTGTGTGTGTGTGTGTGTCAGTGTGCTCCAGGTCGGTCCATGTGTCCGTTTGTCTTTGTTGCCATCATTCATCAAGAAAGAATGTAAAGCAATTTTTGAAACTTGGTAGACAAGCTTGGTTTCCAGGCTCGCTATCGCTCGTCAGGAAAAAATCGACACCTAAATGGCACGAAATGTCTTAATATTGACAAAAAAATGGGGTGAAACATAAAATCGCCAAACTAATGGAACGAACATCTTAAAATTTCAAAACTAATGGGGCTAAACATGAGGGAGAAGTGGGTCCAGAAAAAGTTAATACCTCCCCCTTAAATGTCCTATCAAATGTCCGATTATATGACTGCAGTCAACCTCACTCCCTTGGAGACATGTGCTCTACTGAAAATAAGTTTTACTCAAATGTAAGTCGTTTTCATAATTACACACATGTTACAGTAAGTATTTGAAGGACACTTTATTCTTGATTAAATATAAACCTTTTCTTTTTTATACAAACAAACCTACAATTTTTGTCGGTTTCTTAACAAGACACATGGTTGTTCATTAATATCAAGCACCTGTAAACAAGCAATTTGTTGTGAATACTTAAGACTGAACACTATAACCCTTTTTGAATATAAACACTTTCCTAGTATATACAGTCTTCAAAACTTCTACGGTTTATACGACAATTTTAATTATTACACTTAAACTAGTAATTTGAAATACAAGACAAGTGAATAGTGCTCCTGACTAGAGTTTGACAGCTGAGTAGGCATAAGGTCCCCAAATCTGGCGAGTAATAATCTGGCTACAGATCCTGTTGTAAGAGACACCGGCCATCTCTTTAGTTGGTCGACAGTTTAGTGCCATGACTATCAAACAATGGGATGATTTTATATATATATATATATAATTCGAATTGAGCTCTGAAGACCAAAGTATATCGTGTACCAGTATCGCCGAATGTGTATTATGGGTATGCACGTAATTGATTGTAAAGGGATAATAACAACATGAATATCACCAACATGGCGGAAGTTGACTGATCTCTGTTATTGAAGGGTCTCCAGTGAAGGCAGGGATCAGACAATAAAACTGCATTGTGATTGCTTCCAACAATGTGAGGTCAAGTATGAAGCTCAACGTTTCACTTCACTTAGGCAGAGGGGGAGGTAGCTCGGGTTTACTCATGGCAGAGTTAAGTGAGAACACCCAATACACCACTAGTGTTTTACTTCAGGACATTTTGTATATATAATAAACATGCCTATATTGTAATTAAATGTGTGTGTGTGTGTGTGTGTGTATTTCATATGGGTTTGCTAAATAGAAATCTTGATTTTTTAACAATGCATGCACAGTCAAAATCGTTGTTAAATGTTCTTCAATGTGTATGCTGTTCTGTGTCGGACGGTTTTCAATGGTTGTTTCGGTGTTATAGGCAAGTCTAGTTTTTCACCTGACGGAAAATTCAGTCCCTTAGCTTTCTATATATTTCCAGACACCCCGTGAGACATCCCCGTGAGTGGGTTCCCGCGAATGAATCGCCTTCACATGCTTCCATATGCCGAGGCAACTCACTCGAGTAGCCTATCTAGTTTGTACCTGTTCATTGGGGAAGGTCGCTTGAGGGAGATTTGTATATATTTGTTCATATATATATTTATGTATACGGTTTATATTTTTTAGTTTCTTCCCAAAACCTCCATCAAACTTCCCCCCCCCCCCCCCCAGACCCCCTTCTATGTAAATGTGTACATTTATCGGTAGAATAATATCCCGGTCAAAGTCTGGTTCCTTCAAAATTACAGGCTCGCTATCTCTCGCTAGGTAAAAATCGACACCTAAATGACACAGGTCATAATATCGTCCAGCTAATGGGGCTAATCATGAGGAAGAAAAGGGTCCAGAAAAATATAACCTCCCCTTAACCCAACCGCCTATTGGTATGTATAGTACCGCACCTCTTATGTCCGCCAATGCAGCTAAATGTATAGAAAGCCCTGCCCGGAGCACCGTAGGGATTGAACCCAGGCCTCCCAAACACAAGGCGAGTGCAGTACAGCTTAGCCACACTGGCTATTATTTTTGTTTATTTAATGGGAAAACTATGAATCTACGATGTTTCTGCATGACCAAGATATTTAATATTTTTTTGTGACATGACCCAGCCAGGTCTCGAACCCAGGCCAATAGTGCAGCACGTCATCACCTTAACCAATAGACCACCGTTTTCAAAATTAACCACATATGTTGCTGAAAATTTTTCATAATAGCTGTGTGATTACGATGGGGACATGCCAATTTACCGTCAGCTTAAAAACATTAAAAAGCTGTTTATTGTACCTGTATTGTTGCGGCCTAGTACCGGTACCATACTCCATTGGTTTATTATTCTTTGGTATTATTTCGTAGTATTGATGGTGTGATTGTACTTTCTAGTACTCTTATGTAAAGGCCCTCTCTCGTTGGGTTGTAGTGTTGTGAGTTTCTGCGTTGTAGCTTGGTGATATATTGTTCGGTATTCTGTTATTATATTTCCTAGAGTTCTGCTGTGAAGCCCCCCCTCCCCTCCTCCCCCTTATCTCTCTCTCTCTATCTCTCTCTCTCTCTCTCTCTCTCTCTCTCTCTCTCTCTCTCTCTCTCTCTCTCTCTCTCTCTCTCTCTCTCTCTCTCTCTCTCTCTCTCTCTCTCTCTCTCTCTCTCTCTCTCTCTCTCTCTCTCTCTCTCTCTCTCCCCCCCCCCCCCCCCGTTGTGCAGTTAGTCTGTTGTTCAGGTTGGATGGGTTCTGTGGATGTGTGTGTGTCAATGTGGAAGGTTGTTGCGGTAGTTGTTTTCGGGTTAGGACAAATATATATTGTTTTCTTTTCATGTAGTGCATGAGTGCGTACGTTTGTATGTGTGTCTGTGTCTGTCTGTGTGTGAGAGAGAGGGGGAGGATGTAAGTGTGTATTATATATTTGTATGTGTGTGTATACAGTATATCACATTTGTTTATTTTGTTGGGGCAGGTGTTGACATTGGGAGTGTTTATAACTTGATTGGTTGGGGCTGGGCTGATTCGTGTAAAGTAGGCTGAGGTGGAGTAAGAGTAGGTAGAGGTAGGGAGGTATGAGGTGAGGTAAGGTAGAGCGAGGGTAGGTAGAGGTTGGGAGGTATGAGGTGAGGTAGAGTGAGGGTAGGGAGGTATGAGGTGAGGTAAGGTAGAGCGAGGGTAAGTAGAGGTTGGGAGGTATGAGGTGAGGTAGAGTGAGGGTAGGTAGAGGTTGGGAGGTGTGAGGTGAGGTAGAGTGAGGGTAGGTAGAGGTTGGGAGGTATGAGGTGAGATAGAGTGGGGGTAGGGAGGTATGAGGTTAGGTAGAGTGAGGGTAGGTAGAGGTAGGGAGGTATGAAGTGAGGTAAGGTAGAGCGAGGGTAGGTAGAGGTTGGGAGGTATGAGGTGAGGTAAGGTAGAGCGAGGGTTGGGAGGTATGAGGTGAGGTAGAGTGAGGGTAGGTAGAGTACAAAGGAGTACAAAGGAAATCAAGCAACAACAGATCTAGTGACCCTTCTAGGCTGTTTGTCCTCCAAAACACTGAGGATCAAGTGTCCAAACAGTGGTTTAGAGTGGGTAAGGGAACATTGGAAAGGGAACTACTGCCCTGGAACTAATGTCCGTGGCAGGACTAGGAAGTTAGTAGGGGACATAGGGGTTAGTAACTGAGGGGAGGATAAAATAAAGTTATTCATTTACAAACGCAGTCAGTCGCGGGTTTGATGCGAGATATTTGTCTAGGCGGAGTTTAAATGAATCAACGGTGCTGCAGTCTATAACGTCTCGGGGAAGCCCATTCCACAAGTTGACAACTCGATTGAAGAAGAAATTCTTAGATTCGTGTGAGTTAAAAGATTTACCAATAATTTTGCAACCGTTTCCCCGCGTGTAATTAGATTGGTCGATAGTGAAGTACTTACTACAGTTCATATTGTTGATGCCTTTGATGATTTTGAACACTTGAATTAAGTCACCTCTTAATCTGCGCTGGGTTAAAGGAAATAGATTTAATTCTCTAAGACGCTCTTCGTATGGTTTGTTCTTTTGGCTAGGTATCATTTTGGTAACTCTACGTTGAACTCGTTCTAGCTTGTTTATGTCTTTTTGGTAATAAGGGCACCAGCATTGAACGCAATATTCCAGAAGAGGGCGGACTAAGGAATTGTAAAGGGTTAGGATAACGTCTTTGGATTTATGCTCAAATGACCTGCCTATAAAGCCAATTATTTTGTTTGCCTTCTGAACATTGTTGACTCGGTTTTAGGTTACTCGATATTGTTACTCCCAGATCGGTTTCGCTGTTTACATTCTTAAGCTGAGTGCCATTCATCGAGGTAGAGGTTGGGAGGTATGAGGTGAGGTAGAGTGAGGGTAGGTAGAGGTTGGGAGGTATGAGGTGAGGTGGAGTGACGGTAGGTAGAGGTTGGGAGGTATGAGGTGAGGTAGAGTGAGGGTAGGTAGAGGTTGGGAGGTATGAGGTGAGGGTAGGTAGAGGTTGGGAGGTATGAGGTAAAGTAAGGTAGAGTAGGTTGTGGTTGAGGTAGGAAGGCATAAAGTGAGGTAAGTTAGAGTAGACTGAAGTAGAGGGAGGGTAGGTAGAGGTAGAGAGGTATGAAGTGAGGTAAGTAGACTGAAGTAGAGTAAGAGAAGGTAGAACAAGTAACACAGACTTAAGGTAGAGTGAGGTGACGTAAAGTAGACTAGGGTATAATGAAGTGAGGTAGAGTAGGCTGAGGTAGAAGTAAGGTAAGGTAGACTTGAATAGGATGATACATAGTGAGGTAGACTGAATTAGAGGGATGGATAAGGTAAGCTAGAGTGGTATAAGGTGAGGTAATGATCCTCTAGGGCGGTGAAAGGTATACATGGGGAAGGGACAAGTGGAAGAGATGTGTCATACTTTTTTCTTTTCTTTTCTGTGTGCCCCTCTCCCTCATGTTTAGCCCCATTAGTTTTGATATTTTAAGGCTCGTCCCATTAGTTTGGCGATTTTAAGACTTTTCACCCCATTGTATGTCCATATTTAGACCTTTCGTGCCTTTATGGTGTCTATTTATTCCGGCCGAGCGATAGCAAGCCTGTAATTTTGAATGAAACGGCCTTCGGCCGGGACATTTTTCTACCGAAAAATTTAAAATGTATCCGTGTGGGTGTTTTTCTAAGCAAACGAAATAAAAATCCTTAAAGGTCGAGTAAGGTAAGGAATTTCTCGGCCAGTTGAGGTGAACAGAGTATAAGTGAAGTAAAGTGGAAACGAGAGTAAAATTTGATGTGTGTGTGAGTGTGTTTTGGTTTCTTTTATTTTTTTGTATTATATAATTATATTTTTGAGTAGATGTAGAGTGTATTATAATATATACGAGGCGGAGTTTAAGAGAAATGGTGAGGGCATAGCTGGTGTTGGGCTGTATTATGTTGTTGTTATATATTGATTTGCTTATATATTTATCTATTAATGAAGGTAGAATGGAGTGAGATGTGATCGATCGAATATTAGGTAGAATAACATGTAAGCGGAATTAGACTGTTGACGCGTTTTGTATTATATTTAATTATAATTATTTTACTATTATTATTATATATATTTGTATCATTTTTGTTGTTGTGTGTATATTTTTGTAGTGGAGGTAGAAAAGAGTGAGGTGTGAAAGATATATATTAATTAGATATATACAGTAGGTCGAGTGAGCGGGTAGGTTGACTGGAGGCGGAGGTAGGAGGGATTACATTGTGCTTATACACCGTGATAACGACTACCTTTGTTAAAGCTGAGAGGTGTTTGTTGCTGTGCTGGGGGTCTCTTTGTGTGTGCTATTATCACTTAAATGGTCACTCTAATACCACCATTATTACTGCTGCTACCATCACCACTAACCATTACTACCATCACTACCATTACAGCTGAGAGATGTTTGTTGCTGTGCTGGGGGTCTCTTTGTGTGTGTTATTATCACTTCAATGGTCACTCTAATACCACCATTATTACTGCTGCTACCATCACCACTACCATTACTACCATCACCGCTACTACCATTACAGTTGAGAGGTATTTGGTGCTGTGCTGGGGGTCTCTTTGTGTGTGTTATTATCACTTCAATGGTCACTCTAATACCACCATTAATACTGCTGCTACCATCACCACTACCATTACTACCATCATCGCTACTACCAGTACAGCTGAGAGGTATTTGGTGCTGTGCTGGGGGTCTCTTTGTGTGTGTTATTATCACTTCAATGGTCACTCTAATACCACCATTATTACTGCTGCTACCATCACCACTACCATTACTACCATCACCGCTACTACCAGTACAGCTGAGAGGTATTTGGTGCTGTGCTGGGGGTCTCTTTGTGTGTTATTATCACTTCAATGGTCACTCTAATACCACCATTATTACTGCTGCTACCATCACCACTACCATTACTACCATCACCGCTACTACCAGTACAGCTGAGAGGTATTTGGTGCTGTGCTGGGGGTCTCTTTGTGTGTGTTATTATCACTTCAATAGTCACTCTAATATCACCATTATTACTGCTGCTACCATCACCACTACCATTACTACCATCACCGCTACTACCATTACTACCATCACCGCCACTACCATTACAGCTGAGAGGTGTTTGGTGCTGTGCTGGGGGTCTCTTTGTGTGTGTTATTATCACTTCAATAGTCACTCTAATACCACCATTATTACTACTGATACCAACCATTACCACCACTACCATTAAAGCTGAGAGGTGTTTGGTGCTATGCTCGGGGCTCCTTTGGGTGTGTTAATATCACATGAATGGCCACTCTAATAACCACCACCACGACTATCACTATTATCACCACTACCAACACCACCATTGTCACCACTACCATTAAAAGTGTAAGGTGTGTGGCTGTGTGATGTGATGTTACCCATGGTCCCTCTATGTGGGTTATTATAACATCAAAGGTCACTATAATACCACCATTATTACTACCAACACTTTTAAGGGGAGGCATTTTTGTTTTCGAGTCCTCCTCCTCCCTCATGTTTAGCCCTATTAGTTATGAGATTTCAAGATATTCGCCCCATTAATTTGGCGATTTTCTTTTCAGACCTTTTGCCCCATTTATTTGCCAATATTAAGACATTCGTGCCATTTAGGTGTCGATTTTTTTTCCTGGCGAGCGATAGCGAGCCTGTATTTGAAGAGAAATCGGCCTTCGGCCGGGACATTTTTCTACCGAAAAATTTACAAATTTATATCGAAGGGGGTCTTGTGGGCGTTATTTTAAGTTTGATAGAGGTTTAGAGAGCAAACTAAACCCCTTCCTTAAGCCATTGAGCCGACACCAGTAAATTATGCTGCACAATACCGTCTGAGCTCCCTTAAGACCAACATTACCACCACCATTACCATTAAAGGTGAGCCGTGTGTGATGGTGCGCTGTGATGTTAGCGGGGTCCCTGTATTATCATCACATCACTACAATACCGCCATTATTGCCACCATTACTACCAACACTTTAAGGGACCCCACCTCGCTTTTTTCTCTTTCTCTCCTATTCTCTCTTTCTCTGGCTTGTATCCATTCGGCCCCATTCAACCTACTGTTTTAATTAAGACGGATACCCCCATCCAGGTGTCAATATTTTCTTGGCGAGCTGTAGCGAGCCAGCATATATATATATATTTTTGTTTTACAGCAAGCTAAATTTGTAAATTTTTCTATAGACAAATGTTTCCGGCGAAGCCGGATTTCTCCATACAACGCTGGCTCGCTATCGCTCGCCAGGAAAAAATCGACACCTGGATGGGGATAAACGTATTAAAACAGTTGACTGAATGGGGCCGAATGGATACAAACCAAAGAAAGAGAGAGAGAAAGAGAGAAAAAAAAGCGAGGTGGGCTCCCTTAAGACTAACATTACCCCTACCACTACCATTAAAGGTGAGACGTGTGTGATGGTGCGCTGTGATGTTAGCGGGGGTCCTTGTGTGTGTGTGTGTGTGTGTGTGTGTGTGTTATCATCACATCACTGCTCACTACTATACCGCCATTAGTGCTACCATTACTATTACCATCACCACCATTATAACCTATCCTAACATCATTCTTACTATCGCCACCATAATCCTTATTACTAACACCATCATTTAGTTAACCCTTTGAGTACCAGCGACGTGTGTTATATTTTATTTAGCTATATTTAGACGATATTTTGCAGCTTAGGAAGGATCTGTGGTAGTCAAAAGGGTTGGTTGAGAGCTTTTGAAGTCTTATTATTGCTAGAGGTCCTTCTTAAGCTGAATACAATTGTCTTATAGTTGCCAGAATAGGATGAAAAAGACGTCCCTGGTACTGTACGGGTTAATTATGATAATGGTAGTAGTAATGATTATGCCGTTTGTCGTCTTAATGATGGGGAACATCATTATTACGACAAGCAACACATACACACACACACTCACTGGCCTTGTGTGCACTATCATATCATATAAGTGGTCACTGCAATACCACTATTTCTACTACCTGTTTTCACCACCATTACTACCATCATCACCGCAACTATCATTCACACACGCACAAACACACAAACACAGATTACCGCCATTTCCTCTATGTAGTCATCAATTGATCGAAAGAAATAGATAAAAATGTTTACTGACATTGTGTTGCCTTCCTAATCACAATGCTGTATTATATCCAACTAATGTATAATTATAAATCTTATTTTTTATTATTATTATTATTGTTATTATTATTATTATTATTATTATTATTATTATTATTATTATTATTTGTATTTTATTTTTATTTTTTTGCAAAAGGATCATATACTTTTATGTTAGTAATGGGAGTTTCAAATTAAAGCTATGATACCGCCCCTGAATATCGTTGTAATCGTTATTGAACTGAGTAGAAGATTCCTTTATTGACTGGGTAGGTGAGGCAGTGAACAGAATACCCAGGCTATGGTATTGAACGTGTTGTGCGTCTGACCAATACAAGTAAAATACAAATATATTACTGAAGGACTGAAGTGACATGTTGCAGTGCCAGGAATACAGGTTTATTCTTTGCGTTGCAGATTGCACATCAACTTCGATATAACCCAACACCCAGTCATAGCTTCCACACACCACCACATCATGCAAGAGACCACCATATCACACTCACACTAACACATAACCAATAATTTACCATACAATATTATATCATACTACATCACTCACTTTACATCACATCATACATATAACACTACACCACACCATACATATTACACTACATCACACCATACATATTACAGACACCACACCGTACATATTACACTACACCACACCATACATATTACACCACACCACACCATACATATTACACTACACCACACCATACATATTACACCACACCACACCGTACATATATTACACCACACCACACCATACATATTACACCACACCACACCGTACATATATTACACCACACCACACCATACATATTACACCACACCACACCGTACATATTACACCACACCACACCACACCATACATATTACACTACACCACACCATACATATTACACCACACCACACCATACATATTACACTACACCACACCATACATATTACACCACACCACACCGTACATATATTACACCACACCACACCATACATATAACACTACACCACACCATACATATTACACCACACCACACCGTACATATATTACACCACACCACACCATACATATAACACTACACCACACCACACCATACATATTACACCACATCACACCATGCATATTACACCACACCACACCATACATATTACACTACACCACACCATACATATTACACCACACCACACCATACATATTACACCACACCACACCATACATATTACACTACACCACACCATACATATTACACCACACCACACCGTACATATATTACACCACACCACACCGTACATATATTACACCACACCACACCATACACATAACACTACACCACATCATACATATTACATCACACCACATCATACATATTACACCACACCACACCATACATATTACACTACACCACACCATACATATTACACCACACCACACCATACATATTACACCACACCACATCATACATATTACACCACACCACACCATACATATTACACCACACCACACCATACATATAACACTACACCACACCGTACATATTACATCACACCACACCATACATATTACACTACACCACACCATACATGTTACACCACACCACACCATACATATTACACTACACCACACCATACATGTTACACCACACCACACCATACATATAACACTACACCACACCATACATATTACATCACACCATACATATTATACTACACCACACCATACATATTACACTACACCACACCATACATGTTACACCACACCATACATATTACACTACACCACATCATACATTACACTACACCACACCACAATTCACAATGCTCGTACATTACCACACTTCAACATACCACGCTACATATTACCGTCTACATCACATCTCATACCACGCCACATCCGATCTCACCACACCATCCTTAACCCCTGCTGTACTTTTATACTTTTATGTATTTTTATACTGTATTTTAGCTACATTTAGGCAATTTTATGAAGCTTAGGAAAGATATATATGGTAACTAAAAGGATGAATTGAGATAGTATGTAGCATTTTAATGGGTAGACGTCCTTCCTAAGCTTAATAAAGTAGTGTCATAGTTGGTAGAATATAATGAAAAAGACCTCGCCGGTACTGAATGGGTTAAGCGTGTCACACCACTTTTTAAGATATCACACCTCACATAACTAGCTCCACACGTTTCCTAACTTTACACCACACCACACCAGACTCTCCCCACAACACATTTCACCACACTACACTTCATTTCATTTCATAACACCGCATTAACTTCCACCACACCACAGAAGCCTCCACCACTCTACACTACACCACACTACCACTATAAAATACCACACTCCACTTCATCTCACCATACTACACCACACTAGACTTCATCTCACATCATACCACACTTCACCAGTACAACACCAGAAAATTTACCACTTAACTTCATCTCACTACTACACCTCTCCACACTACACCTGTACAACACCATACCACACCACAGCCACTCCACCTCACCACATCTCACCACGCCACACTACACCACACTTCACCATATTCGACTTCACTAATCCATTCCTCACCACACCAAATCCTTGACGACTCCTCTACCTCTTTTTATACATGTATAATGTTCATATCTAAATTCAAATAGCGTGTTAGGAGTGTGGGCCTGGGTATTTACTTTCCATCCTCAGGCCAGAGTTATGAGCCTCACCCTAATTGACTCGGGTTTTATATGCATCTACAGGGAAGTCGTTAATGAAGGAATTAATTAGCTTATAATGGAAAGGAGGGAGGTAAAGAGACCACTCCTTCACTATAAAGGATTTCGGAGTATAAGCTGGGAATTTTAGTTGGTTATAACCCCTCTCATTTATGCTTAATTTCTCATGAAAGCATACCTCTAATAGAGATCTTCCAGACAAATTATGAATAGGGTTAGTGAAATTTAGTCTTTCGAAACTCAATTAATTTCTCTAATTATTTGTGTCTGTATCAGAGCCATACCTCTTACATGCACATAGGCTCAATAGGTGGGCTATTTTAGAGTGAACTTCATCCTTCTGTCCTCCAAAAGGTCAAATGTTATACCATCAACTCTTGGGACTCTTCCCCTTTTCATTCTATTTAAGGGAAGCCTTCGTCTATTATTATTTCTGGGACACCATTGCTAGTGTCTGTCGTAGTGTATACTTGTCGAACTGAAATACTTGGAGGGTAAAACCATTTTTTCTTTGAAGTAGGATCTCTGTAGCGATCCTTTTGACCAAACCATGTGATCGACAAACAGAAGCGAGGTTTTGGTTCGTATCGAGACCATTCATAATCCTTACTGGGCTCATTGAAGATATCCAGTAACCTGTTTGGATGGCCTCGATGAACCTGTGAGCCTCATTTCTATTTGCCTACCACATGGAATGGGAAAAATATCTGGTACTGTAACTATGAAGGACTATTTTACTTTCCAAAATTAATTTTCCTCTGTTGTTTTTCATATATTCAGTTTTTTCCTAACCTTCGGTGAGCTAGTCTGTCACTTTTGCCATGTTTAATTGTTTCTTCTATTAATTCTACACTGTGTTTCTTTCACTCTCTTCCCTCACTCTCTTTAGTTTTGACCTTGTGGTGTTATTTTTTAATAGTATTCCCTTGTTTATGAATATTTGTTTAATTATCGTTTGTGCTTTTCAGGTTTACTGCTGTTGCTCCGATTAGCTAACGTCAGATTTTCATTTTCGTTGTCTTAATATCACGATAACCTTAAACCAATATATACAGTAAGTTATAGCTGAAATGCCAGGCGTATTTAGGCAATATCCCGCGAAATAATTTATGTTGAAATAACAATCTGTCATTTTCATACATATCACACATTTACAGTCACCATTTTGCAATCTTTCTCTATGTTAACTCATTTTCGACAGTGCAATTTCTTTCTTTTTGGGGTTTGCCTCTTAATGAAATCGATTTAGTTATTTGTTGCCTATATAAGCTTTTTTCTTTTAGAAAGAAAAAAAATGTATTGAAAATGCATTTTCTTTTTGGCTAATTCATAGCTTGATTTACTTTTGGAAATTATGTTTAAGTTGATTTAGCCATATACATATTAATTGCAATTGCCATATTTGTTTTCATAATTCATTGAATTATATATATATTATCATGTATTGCTGTATGAAAATGTGCAACTATCATCAATATATATTTGTCTACACACGCGCGCACACGTATAATGTGTTTTACAGAAGTAAATTAATAAATAAGTATGGTAATTAGAATCGTCTTATGTAAGAGTGTTTCGTTAAACTAGCATGTTGAAGTAGGTGTAATCCCGGTAATCACACAATATAAGTACATCATTATATTTGGTATAAATGTGTGTGTGTGTGTGTGTGTCTGTGTGTGTGTGTGTGTGTCTGTGTGTGCATATAAAAATGGAATCAAAAGTTCAAGGGGTACGTATGTAGCCAACTCGCTCAATCAATCTCCCTCTCTCACATATTCACTCACTCTCGATCTCGGCTCTCTCTCTCTCTCTCTCTCTCTCTCTCTCTCTCTCTCTCTCTCTCTCTCTCTCTCTCTCTCTCTCTCTCTCTCTCATCTATCCTTTCTATCTCTCTCCTTTCTCTCTCTCTCTCTCTCTCTCTCTCTCTCTCTCTCTCTCTCTTTTTTAATACAAATCTGAAGATGTTATTCTCACCTTACAGTATATACAGGATAATTCATTGGTTCGACTTCATCTAGAATACTGTGTTAAATTTTGGTATCCTTACTATCAAAATGATATAGAAAAACCTGAAAGAGTACAGCGAAGAATAACAAAAATGATTCCCAGATTAAGAAATAAGCCATATGAAGAACGTCTAGAATTAACCTTTTCAGCTTGACTAAGCGCAGACTACGAGGGATATTATTGAAGTATTTAACCCTTGTCTAGCGGGGGGTTTTGGGCTTATTTGGGCATATTCAGGCACTCCTGAATGATAAATCAAGTATCTACATGAAAAGAAATGTATTCAGCAAAAAACTAGGCGCTAAAAGCTTCAAAATGAGACCAGAACGAGCTACGTAGCACTCGTGGTTCTCATACAGTGGTACCAGTAACATGGGAGTTTAGCGTATAGCGGTATATTTTTCCCAGCTACGCTCACTACTGGCTACACTGCCGGCCTCTCGAGAACACAGGGAGGGTGAGTTAGTGGGCGGCGGTAAGCCCTGGGTGTCGGCCATGTGGCCTGCTGCGCTCCCGGCCATTTGCACTTGATTTTAACCCTTTAAAAGCCTTAATAATGCGCCTAACTTGCTGCTTTTTGGACACAGACTTAAGTCGGGCCCCGCTCTTTAAGTGTTAAGATAATTTAAGGTATCGATAATTTGGATGCAAACTAATACTTCACATTCGATTATTCAAATTACACACGAGGGATTGACTGTAAAATCATCCGTAATATAAGCCCTTTCACTCCCATGAAGCAAAGCACTTCTTTTTTCAACTGGGTAGTAAACTTATAGAATGGCTTGCCTAGCAATGTTTTAGAGTGCAGCACTGTTGAAACCTTCAAAAATCGCTTAGCCAAATATCTCTCCCTTGATCCTCGACTGACTGCATTTACAGATGAATAACAAGACACACCCACAGTACCTCTTGGTAGAATAGATAGTAAGATAGTTCCATTTTTCTATTTTTCCTGTTTAATACCATGTCAGTTTATCTATTCTGCATGGAAAAGATTAATCCTGTCCCTTCTACAAGCAGACTTGTAAGGATCAATAGATATGTTGTTGCTTGTTTTCCTTTGTACTCCTTTGTTCTCTCTCTCTCTCTTTCTCTCTCTCTCTCTCTCTCTCTCTCTCTCTCTCTCTCTCTCTCTCTCTCTCTCTCTCTCTCTCTCTCTCTCTCTCTCTCTCTCTCTCTCTCTCTCTCTCTCTCTCTCTCTCTCTCTCTCTCTCTCTCTCTCTCTCTCTCTCTCTCTCTCTTTGCTTGTTTGTGGGTGTGGGTAGATGAACACCCCTCAAATCTCTCTACTATTACTCTATAGGTTGTATCATTGGTAAATACGATATATACCTTTGACATATTCACCAATGGCAACGTCTCTCTCACCTTTAATATAGCCTACTACGGTTTGGGTTGCTCTTATTAATTTTTCAGTTATTTTAGCATATGGGTGCATGTAAATGTAGGGAGTGAAAAAGAAGTTGCATATATTATTTGTATTGTTATACAGGGTGGTGCAGAATTTGGTTACCCACCTGGTAGACATTGATATATTTGTATAGTCGGCCAGTAGTCTGCGTGAACCTGTAATGGATATTATATGATAAACAAATAATTTCTTCACAATCATTGCATACATTCCCTATCCTCATTAAATACATAATAACTAGTAGAAGCTACCGGTACTTGTATTATTAAAGTTGTATTACTAATAACTCTATATGAATAATGATGAGTATAAGACAAATTATGCACAGTAATAGAATATTCACTTATTAATTTATGTGGGTTTTCAATTATTTACCTAAATTTTGCAGTTGAAAACACTTGCACGGACTAGATAAATATGTCCAGAAGACTATGGTGTCTCTCAAATTGTTGTAAGTTTCATTTTTTTTCTTGATATATCGACCTTATAATTTAGCTTACTTTGGTAGTGCGTAATATCATTTCTAATTATCACGCTACTCACTATCAGAGTAAGCTATATTACAAGGTCGATATATGGGAAAATATGAAACTTTCGCTAATTTTAAAAACACCCTCGTCTTCTGGACATATCTATCTATTTTGTGCTAGTGTTTGAAACTGTTGACAAATTTGGAAAATAATAAAAAACCCGCCTATATTAAAAGTGAATATGCCCTTACTGTGCGTAATTTGTCTTATACTAAACATTATTCATATATGTTTAATTTTTATACAACTTTAAAAATGGAATTAGCTTCTACTATGTACAGTATTTTACATTTAACGAGGTAATATAAAAGGCAATGTATGCAATGGTTGTGAAGATATTGTTTGTTATAATAATCTATCTATTATACGCGGTTCACACAGACTACTGCTTAGCTATACACATATATCAAGAGGCAGCATTGCCAATGTCTGGCAGGTGGGTAACCGAATTCTGCGCCACTCTAATGACACAGCGTAGTGACACAGTCTTTGTATCCAACACAGTACCCTGCGTGCAAAACCGCTTGAACCCTGGACAATGTTGCTTGCATCTTTAATTTTTATTATTATTATTATTATTATTATTATTATTATTATTATTATTATTATTATTATTATTATTATTATATATTTTTTGTATATATATGTTTTATTATTATAGTTTCCATGGAATTTGTATAGTATTCATGAAAGTAAATATGATTAAGTGTGTCGGTATAAATAGTGGTATGGAACAGAGTAAACGAGAGTATGAGGACAATTTTTTATTGGAAGGCAGTATGAATAATTTATAAGTGAATAAATATTGTGGATTTTGTGAGTGGAATAAGATATTGCTAATTATTTTATATGACTCGAAATTATAAACTGAGATATGAATTAAAATGGTAAATACTGAGAGAAATCGTATTTGCCAGGTTGTACTGCAAACATGCATATTCAGGTATGAGTGTAACCAACGTTGAGAATATTTAGTGGATTAAAATTAGAGTTCGAATTTTTGAATCAAATTTGTTAATCGGGAATGCTTTCAAAGGTTCTAGTCGTGATTGGTTGCGAATGTGAAAGTGCGAGTAGTGAGTAATATAAGTATTGCGAGTGTGAAAACTGCGAGTAGTGAGTTACAGTTGCACGAGTAGTATATATACATAATAAGTATTGCGAGTGTGAAAACTGCGAGTAGTGAGTTATACGAAAGTTGCACGAGTAGTATATATACATAATAAGTATTGCGAGTGTGAAAACTGCGAGTAGTGAGTTATACGAAAGTTGCGCGAGTAACCTATAGTCCGTTCATTCTAGGTTGGGCAGAAATCGTAACCTCTAACTTCTGTAACTCAAAAAGAGCTTGAGCAAATTAGCTGTCAATTTTCACACATATTCCCTAACCAAGTCTTCATATTTGGTAGACATATTAGCTTGATTACTCTAGTCCTTTTTGAGTTATGAGAGGTTAGAGGTTAGGATTTAAGCCCAACCTAGAATGAACAGACTATAATATGTCTAATCAGTATTGTGAGTATGAAAACTGCGAGTAATAGAGTTACATGAAAGTTGGGCGAGTAGTATGCATAATCAATATTGCGAGTGTGAAGCCTGCGAGTAGTGAGTAAAATTAAAGTTGCGAGTAGTGAGTAGAATAATTGAGTGAGTTGAATATTGTGAGTTATGCGAGTATATAAGTTTGGCGAATTGTGAGCAGAATAGTTGGGCGAGTTAATTATTGAGAGTTGAATCCGAGTTGTAAGTGTGAAAGTTAGCGAGTTGTGAATATAATAGTTGGGCGAGTTAGTTATTGTGAGTAGAATCCGAGTTTTAAGTGTGAAAGTCTGCTAATTGTGAAAAAATAGTTGAACAAGTTAAGAGTTGTGAGTAGAATTCGAGTTGGGAGTGTGAAAGTCTGCGAGTTGTGAGTAAAATAGTTTGGCGTGTTAAAAAAAATTACGAGTAGAATCCGATTTGTGAGTGAAAGTTAACGAGTTGTGAATAAAATAGTTGAACGAGTTGAGAATTGTGAGTAGCATCCGAGTTGTGAGTGTCAAAAATTAACGAGTTTTGAGTAGAATCATTGGACTTGTTAACAAAAATGTGAGTAAAATGGTTGAGCGAGTTAGAATATTGTAAGTAGAATCCGAGTTGTGAGTGTGAAAGATAGCGAGTTGTGAGTAGGATTAGCTGCTTTTGAGACTCTGAGCCGCGCTGTCCCCAAAGAGAGCCAATTTATGAAGTTACCAAGTGCAATTAGGTCGCGGAAGAATGAGAAGAAGAAAGAAAGAAGTAAGAAAAGAAAGTGGGGAGCAGAAGGAGAGGAAAGAGTGGGGAGCAGGAGATAAAAGAAAGTGGGGAGCAGAAGGAGAGGAAAGAGTGGGGAGCAGGAGATAAAAGAAAGTGGGGAGCAGAAGGAGAGGAAAGAGTGGGGAGCAGGAGATAAAATAAAGTGGGGAGCAGAAGGGGATAAAAGAGTGGGGAGCAGAAGGAGATGAAAGAAAGTGTGGAGCAGGAGGGAAAATAAAGTGTTGAGCAGGAAGAAAGAATAGAAAGTGGGGAGCAGGAGGGAAAATAAAGTGTTGAGCAGGAAGAAAGAATAGAAAGTGGGGAGCAGAAGGAGAGAAAATAAAGTGTGGAGCAGAAGGGGATAAAAGAGTGGGGAGCAGAAGGAGATGAAAGAAAGTGTGGAGCAGGAGGGAAAATAAAGTGTTGAGCAGGAAGAAAGAATAGAAAGTGGGGAGCAGGAGGGAAAATAAAGTGTTGAGCAGGAAGAAAGAATAGAAAGTGGGGAGCAGAAGGAGAGAAAATAAAGTGTGGAGCAGAAAGAGAGAAAAGAGAAAATGTTGAACAATATATTTACTGACAGTAGTTAAAGTAGTTAAAGTAGGTAAAGTAGGGGAAAATATGGGTAGAAGGAATAAAAATAGAAAATAATAAGAAAACGTGTGAGCAGGGATACAAATGGAGATTATAAATGATTCATTTATTTATTTTTAATGTTTTACTATATTCCAACTACTCCCTCTCGGGCATAGGCTGAGAGCCTGCACATTCAACCGCTAATCATTGAACGGTGAAGCCTGTGAGGTCTCGTTCCAGTCTAGGGGGTGAGACATGTGAAGCACTTGTAGCTGCAACCAGCCCCTGCCATCTTACCTTCGCAGGATGCATGGGGCTTAGTTGCCTAATCACGGCTCGAAGCAGCTCCATCTCTGAAGCTGCCTCACTCCAGTGCTTCACTGTCTCACCTTGTAGACTCGGACCCTCACTCTCAGAACGCCACTTATTGAGCAATGAACTCACTAGGCATTGTCCCCCTGTAGCATATTATTGAATATGGGAATAGTCATACAGTGCTATTTAATCAGGGAACAGCCGTCCGGCTGGCTCAGTTGATAGCGTGCCTGATTCCCACCTTGAAGGTCTCGCGTTCAATCCCCGCTCAGATTGAAAAGTTTTTCTGGGATACAGCCGGCGGTTACCATCTCCCCATGAGCAAGGGGGATGGGTAATGGTCTCTGGTAGACTAAAGAAAGCCAAGCGCTTGCGAATCCTCGAAGGAGGAGAGACGGGCGCTATATAAGTAACCAGAAGATTATTATTATTATTATTATTTATTTGGCAATTTCGGTGGGCTTTGTGGTATTGCACTGATACTAGGTACAGCACAAATTCCATCCCAATAATATCTTCCCATTGGCATATCGGGATTCGAACCCGGGTCCATTGCATTACCAGTCCAGTGGCAAGACCACTCCACCTCACCGAACAGTTAAGTTTTTATTTTATTTTATTTTTAAAGTTTGCTTCCTAGACCTCTATCAAGATTGAAAAAACACCCCCAAGACCCCCTCTAGTTAAATTTGTAATTTCCTTTTGGCAGGGCCGGTTCCTCCTAAATTACAGGCTTGCTATCGTTCGCTAGGAAAAAATCAACACCTAAATGGCACGAAGATCTTAATATTTGGAAAGAAATGGGGCGAACGTCGTATAATCTCAAAACTAACGGAGCTAAACATGAAGGGTTAGGGGGGTCCACAACACAAAACAAAAACCTCCCTTTCAAAGAGTCAGAGAAACGACTGATACAAATAGATAAACATAGGAATAACATACTGTATATTATAATGAGACTATTTTGACTGGCAGAGGAAAGAATATACTGTATGTAGGAAGAGAGATTTAAAAGTTGGACAACACTACAAATATATATATAATGATAAAGTAAGCAAAGAGGGAAGAACATATAGAAGGTAATAGGCGGAAGTAGAACAAAAGTCCAATACATCCCTGAGAAAATAAGAACAATAAGACAGAGTAAAACAAAGACCTTAACAAATCAAATGTATTGAACCTAGTTAAGAGAAGCGGAGAAAAGAAGAGGATGGAAAAGTTTAGAAGCCGGAAATGGCAGGTGGATAATTGGGAAAATATAAAGGAAACGTGGGAATTGTATAGCTTTAGTGGAAATAGTTAAACAGAAAAGGTCGATGGTTATTTGGAGATAAATGGAAGAGGTATATAGAGGTAGAAAACAAATGATGAGACTAAATGAATTTATATTGATTTAATGAGACTAGTTAAATAGAAAAGATATAGGCCTATGATAGAATGGAGATAGATGGCATTGTAGTAATAAGTATTTAGAGGTAGTAATAAGTTAAGAGAAAATATATTAATGGTATTTTGTAGATATAATAAAGCTAATTAAACAAAAGGTTGATGATGGAATAGAGATGAAAGGAAATATAGGAAGTAGAATGTAATTATAAGACTATAAAGAAGGAGAATTGTATAGATTTAATTAAACTAGTTAGGTGAAAGCAATTAGAGCGCGGAAGAATGAGGAAATGACAAACGAATTCGATGGAAAGGGGAGAGAAAATGAAGCGTAGTAAATGTAATGACGCTAGTTACAGAGACAGAAAAGAAAACGTTGGTAGTTATATTTAGAAAAAGGCAAAAAGATAGAGGAAAATAAGAAGAAAACGAAGATAAAAATGATATGCAATAGCTTTAGTGAAGAGGCAAAAACCCGAAAATATAGCAAGGACTATTTAGAAGTAGAACATAGACAAATAAGCTTGAGAATAATACACGAAAATAGAGAAGAGTGTATGTGATGAGACAAGTTAATGAAAAGAGGCAGAGGAAATTAGATTGGAAGAGAGATTTAGAAGAAGAAAACAAATGTATATACATTTTATATATATATATATATATATATAGTGTGTGTGTGTGTGTGTTTGTAGGACAGGGGAAAATGTGCAGAGAACAGAAATGGGGGAAGAAAAAGAAGAGAGATATTGGAGCAGAATAGTTAAGAGAGGCAGAACAAGAAAATGTAGGCAGAGATACATAAAAACAAACATTAATTATAAACCGAAAAAGAACGTGAGGGCAAATATATGTAGTGACACTTATAGTTGGCTTTATTACAGCTGACGGTGTATTGAACCCCCTTAGCAACTCATTGGTCGATACTTAGGGGGAGGCAGACCGTTTTTCTGGACCCCCTTCTCCCTAATGTTTAGCCCCACTAGTTTTGAGATTATAAGACGTTCTGCCCATTAGTTTGACGATTGTAAGACATTTCGCCCCATTTCGTTGTCAATTTTAGGACCTTACGTGCCATTTAATGTCGATTATTTCCTGGCGAGCGATAACGAGCCTGCAATTTTAAAATTGATCGGCCTTCGGCCGGGACATTTTTCTACCGAAGAATGTACAAATTTATCTTGAAGGGGGGTCTAGGGGGTGTTTTTCTAAGCTTGATGGAGATCTAGGGAGGAAACTAAAATAATATATGAATAAATGAATTAATAGACCAAAAAAACGGTCAGTCTCCCCTTAATGGAAACAAATAGGACACTAATATGTCTCTGCGTCTTTTTAATGTCAAGGTTTCATAATTTACAACATAGTTCGCTACAAAATGATCGTAATAGCTGAGTAATGAAGGTGGAGACAGTTATTTGCCGTCAACCGGTAAAAACAGACTATAATTGGAGAGATAGATATTAGGAAAGGTGATTGCTAAGTAGAAGATAGGCCAATAGATATAAACATAAAGGGTATAAACATAACATTAAGAGACATAGATGGGATGACTAGTTTAAGAGAGGCAGAAAATGAAATGAAGGTAATGATATTTAGAAGCAGAAAACAGGCAGATGGAAAGTTGAGGAAATGTAAATGATAAGCGAGGACTTGACATATCATAAAGTAAAGTAGCTAGAAAGGAAAAGTTAGATAATTGGATAAAGTAGAACCGAAATTAGAGATAATTAAATCAATATAATTGAACTACGTAGACAGAAAGTGGAAGTTTAATTGATATATATATATTATATATATATATATATATATATATATATACAGTATATATACCGTATATATATTAATTAATTAAAAGGTTTGTTTAACCAGACCATATATATATACTGTATATATATATACCGTATATATGTATGTAGGGGAAAAGAGAGTTGGAGCTCAGTTGAACTGTTAT
This sequence comes from Paralithodes platypus, assembly GCA_032716605.1. NCBI lineage: Eukaryota > Metazoa > Arthropoda > Malacostraca > Decapoda > Lithodidae > Paralithodes > Paralithodes platypus. Next base: position 59,864,624 of record CM064509.1, on the reverse strand, counting down.
TGTGTACATATATAATAGAATGGACTGGTTAGTGAAGACTAGTTTTCCAATCCCATCCCCAAACAATGAAACAAATCATTGTAATTTTCTGGTTCAGTTAGTAGTTGTATTGGATTTGTTCCCTTTGAAATTATGGCTTTAAAGCGGCTCCACATCCACCCCATTATATGAGAATGTATATAATAGGAATTATAATGAGTATAATATATAAGTGTATGCAAGTGCTTTGCTTTTGATGATGAGGGTCTGTTAGTTGTGTAAGTACGTGCCCGTGTGCGTGTTTGTCTGTTCATGTATGTGTGCGTGCGAGTGTGTGCATATGCTGGAGAGAGAGAGAGGGAGAGGGAGAGAGAGAGAGAAATTCCGATTCCGATTCCGAATATATACGCCATGGGTAATGTTGGTATATCTGCATAAGTAAACCCCCACCAGAGAGAGAGAGAGAGAGAGATAGCCCTAGAGATATCCTTCCTATGATAAGCTCCGGAGAAAGAGTGAGGGTTTTGGGTCGTGTTATCAGTGAAGATGACTGATAACAGCCAGTGGACAAGATTCCCACACTGTTCCCGGGCCCTGCAGTGGAGAGGGACCCGACAACTTTTATCCTATTATACACAGTTAGCCACAGGAATTTGTATCCATTTAGTAACTTCATGATTGGGAGGAAATATAGTATAATTTATATTAGAGTTTAGTTTTTTATGTAGTCGTTAATTAATATTATCAACATTATGCTGCATAGCTAATTATGTCTTACACCTAAATTGAAACTATTAACATAAATTCACATGTCTAACATGTTTATAATGTATGTGAAGTGAATGACGTGTCTTTTTAAGAAAGCTCTATATGCTCTTTAAATGTTCAGCCAGGAAAATGTGTTCACATACTGTAAATGTATGTAGTATTTTTTGTTCTTTTTTGCTAAATAAACATTATTTAATATAATAATACAATCAAAACAATATTATCATATTATTCTTGGAAAATTAATCATACTATTTTAACTTACTTACACCGGAAGATTGAGAACGAAGCCTTGTCCTATCATGGATTGCACCAATCTAGGAAGATGGAATATTCGGGTGCTGTCCCCGATACCTACAGTGGAGAGGAACCCGACAACTTCTATCCTACACGGTTAACAAATATAGGGGAAACAAAGGGTAAATATGATCAAGTTGGGTATATTAATTATTTAGTATACCTTTCTCTTATTATATTAGATGGGTTTATCACTACCAGTATTCCTTGAAAGGGTAAATTATTATAGACACTTTAATTACTCTGACCATACCTTCTTTAATAAGGGGACCGGTCGCTTTTTAATAGGGAGTGACACTGAACTTCGTCCGATTGCAATGAGATTTCGTACACGTATAGAGGATGATGTAACACATTTTTTGTTTGTTTTATATTCTAGGTCAATTAGTTCCTGAATTAGGGTGGAAATTAGCTCGAAAATTAAACAAACATTCTGAAGTCGAATATTTCGAAACCCAAGCACTGTATAATATTTTCAGAGGGATCAGACGACTCAGGACAGGTGGTTTTACAACTCTACTGTTTTATTTTTTTATTTTTTATTTTTTGTATCTAATTGCGGAATTAAGTGACTCGGAAATTAGGTAATGATTTTGTACTCGGTGGTTAGCTACTTATGCCAAGGGGCTGTCTCAAATGCAAACAACAAAAAGTCAATAGCTTTATAGAGCATTTCACGCGCTTTCCAATGGTATATAAAACATTCCTAGAGGTCCAATAATATATTTATTATAAGATCCCAAAGTGCGACAAAACAGGTGTTGAGAAAAACATGTGAAAGTCTAAGGTAGTTTTTTTTTTTTTTTTTTTTTTTTTTTTTTGGTTTACAATATTTTACGCGGGAACACGGCAGAGCAGAAGATACAGCTTTTGGGAGGTTGTAGAGTATTTTACGCTCTTTCCATTTATATATTTACGATCCTCGTACGACCAGTAGTTACTGAGCATGTCAATTTCAAAGTTTGCTATATAACGTTTTTTAGAAATACAGGAAAAGTTTGGAAAACATAAAAACAAAAAAATTCCAATGGGTTTTCACTAATAACATTTCACTGGCTTATGAAGGGTTGTTGAGTAAACACATTTTAATACTTAATGGTATTTTCAGGATTTCGAGCTTTTTAAGCCTAAAAACCGGCCGGTCCCCTTAATTAAACCCACAATTCTTTGCAGTCTAGTGTGTGCCTTTGTTATTAAAACCGAACATTTTATTAAATTATCAGTATGTTATTAAAATTATAACATTGCAAAAGGACTAGGTCACCCAGGCTATTCAGAGTTCTCCTTATCATATATTATAGCTAACCTAGACCCTCACCTATTACTGAGACATATTATAAGACAAAAATATATAGGTCGAGTCACCATAATGAAGTTATGGTGGTAACTTGTCCATTCTCCGTATTTTAAAGCGATCTCTTATTCTCTTCCTCCTCCCTTCCCACCTAGGTCCTCCTCCTCTTCCTCCTCCTCCTCTCCTTATTGAGTTTGACAATCGCGGGAGGAGGCACTGTGGAATGCTTATGTAGTTTGGAAGTGAAGGGGTGGGTGGTTCTGTCTTGTCTTGGTGGTTCTGAAGGGACATGTTACTTGGCTTGAGAGGGACGCGATATGAGAGGGGAGGGAAGAGAATAGCAGTAGGTGGGAAATTGAATAGGTAAAGGGAGAGGCTGGGTTATTGAATAGAAGAGAGAGATAGGAAGGAAGACTATATTTGGAGACATGTTGGAGGCGATTTACCTACTGTATGCAATAGAATTCGGATGAAAGGCTAAATACAGAACAAGAGAGTGCTGAAAAGCTGGAACGGAGAGAAAGATGGCTGGGAGTCCAAATGGACATTGAGAGGTATAGGAGGCTACAGTAGGTTAGCGGGCTACCTCACCCAGGTGGATGTTATGTTCGAATCATGTGAATAGTGGCTTAAAATGAGGCACATATACTTGTTGACCTCATTCAAATGCTTACATTTGTTCAATGACGTCATCCAAGATCAACAGATAGAAGTAAGGAATTTAGTTGACATTGATGGGCCCAGGAAATATTTTTGGAGTGTTTGCTAAGACCCATATCTAGCCATCAATCAAACGATTGGACAACACAATTGTGATAAGTGCTCTGAGTGGGCCCATTTAGAAACTTAGGAAGCATTGGGAATGCTTATGTAGTTTGAAAGCGATGGGGTGAGTGGTTCAGTTTTGACAGTTTTGAGGGGACATGATGGTACTTGGTCTGAGAGGAAAGGGTCTCGACTGGGTGGAATACTTAATAGGGAATAACAGAGGGAAGGGAGAATGATTGAGTAGTAGGAGGAAGATGAATAATAAAATGGGGATTAGGGATGAGGTAGAAGACTGAATGGGGAACTGGAAAATGATGGTAGGATCAAACTTAGCGATAGATTGAATGAAAGGCTAAAAGGCCCGCTAAATAGACGAACATGACGTGTATAGAAAACTGAAATAGGTAACTGGAGAGAGATAGGAGGTACTGTGGGATTAGTATGTATTTCAGAAGCAAAGGGGTTTTGTGGGCCGTCTTTTGTCTTGGTGGTTTTAAAGGAACGTGTTACTTGGTCTGAAAAGGATGCGATATGAGAGGGCAGGGAGAAGTATTGGAGTGGGGTGGAAGGCTGACGAAAGGGATTATTTTAGTGTGTGAAGCTGGATAGGGAATAGGCATGGGATAGAAGATTGCCTTGGGAGTGGGATAGAGGCTAAATAAATGAGAAGAATAGGTAGTAAGCTGACACTAATGAAGTACCGGTATAGAAGACTAACTAGGAAAGGAACTATGAGGCTGAAATAGGTAACTGGATAAGAGATATTGAGAGAGAGAGAGAGAGAGAGAGAGAGAGAGAGAGAGAGAGAGAGAGAGAGAGAGAGAGAGAGAGAGAGAGAGAGAGAGAGAGAGAGAGCACTGTGGAATGTCCATGTACAGTAGTTTGGAAGCAAAAGGGTGAGTGGTTCTGTTTTGTCCTGGTGGTTCTGAATGGACCTGTTACTTGGGGGATGCACAGCAGTGGAATGCGGACCAAATGTACCTCAGCTCCAGTCTTCGCCAAGCATCAGGGTTTTTTCTGAGGTGGCCTTATCATTCCTGTAGTTCTACAAATATCCTGACTACACAGATACGCCAAGAAAATGCCCCCCATATTGCCACCAGCTCATATCGAAGAAGATGCCCCACTATATTCGAAGCTGTGAACGACGGTATAGCTGCTCTCATCAAATCATGTGACGTGTATACATAAGGTGTCGTTATCGAGTGCGGCAGAAAGGAAGCTCTACTGTCACCATCTAGTGTGACAGAAATGTAGCACCCAATACAATATCTCAAAGCTTTACTCGGGACCTCTCGCAAGATGTCTTTCACACATTCACAAGTCAAATCCTGAGTAGTGGCAAGTTTGAACTTGTGAAGGACTCAGCACCATACACGGATAAAATAATAGCGAGGTCGGCATGGTGTTGGTATGGATGTCTGTGGATCTCACCAAGGTAACAGATAATTTTCAACATGTTTGAAATTTGACCACAACATTTTAGGGGCATAGCGAATAGTAACACATACGTAGGCTGGTTGCCATTCACTTGCAGTTATTAGTAGCTACTCGTAGCGACTCTTAGCTACTCCTGCACCAAATCACCACCCATAACGAGGGGCGTCGCGCTCCTTGGTGCCGCTAGAGGAGCGGCGAACACATCCAAAGGTATCCTTGCTATTCACGATGACTCTGGGTGTCACGACCATGAAGAGTATCCACAACTTTGGATGAGTTTTTCAAGGGTGGCCAAGAGAAGGCACGCATGGTTGTGACACACTATTGGAAAACGTGCGCAATCTTGTATGCCACAACTAAACCACGTGTGTACACGAGTATCCACGAGTGGTAGCTATGAGTTGACAATAGTGTGCGAGTCCACCAAGTAGCCTCGTGTTTGCTATGAGCAGCCAAGAGTTGGCAGTTCAGTGTGTACTCTGCACACTGGCTATATAACCTTTCCACAAAACACTCGTTATACACTAAACCATACATCCTCGCTCAATGTTATCCCTCGAACAGCATAATCGTATAGTGAAGAGCATAAATCGCGACGCACCCATATAATTCAGTATCGAACGCAAATGTGACAATACAGTACTTTATTAAAATCCAGATGCTTCAAAATTTGGTTTTATAAGTTCAAATATTCGAAATGGTGTATCTTTTTATATGCTGCGAACTATGCCTCCAATATATATATATATATATATATATATATATATATATATATATATATATATATATATATTATAGATAGATAGATAGATAGATAGATAGATAGATAGATAGATATTAGCTATAGAATTAATGAGCAGATTAGATTTAGTTCAGAAACTTCATGCTACGATTTATGTCCTAGAGTGTACTATGCTGCACTTTCATATACAAAAAAAGGGGCAAAGAAAGAGTATGAGTGAGAGTATGAGTATGAGGGATGCAAGATGGCAAGGAAAAGCAATACGAAAAGAAACGAAAGTGATGACTTGACGCTTAGAGGATTTTGAGGAGATTAGTTGGTGGAGAGAGAGAGAGAGAGAGAGAGAGAGAGAGAGAGAGAGAGAGCTACATAGATCCACAGACCACACAGACCTCAAGGTCCTTACTAGGCAGTCTGGCCTTACAAACTATATATGTATATATGCATATATATATATATATATATATATATACACCGGTACATACACACACACATACATACACACACACATACATACATATATATACATACTGTACAGTGCACACACATACACATAGGGCCTACATAATTTTTTTTTTTTTTTTTTTTTTTTTATATCACCCCAGCCCTCTGCAGATAGAGGTCAAGCCTTCCCTTGAAGGCGTTTATTATGTCGCTCTCCACCACTCGCTGGTAGTTTATTCCACTCTGTCGCCACACTGTAGGTGAAGAAACTCATTGTGACATCTAGGTTTGCCTTTTTGGTTTTTAATTTCATTCCATTTGCGAGTTTGATTAGTATTGTTTAATGTGAAAAGTGCATTTACATCGACTTTGTCGAAACCTTTTAGTATCTTAAAGCACTCAATAAGCTGACCCCTCAACCTCCTCTTTTTTAATGAGAACAGGTTCAATCGTTTAAGTCTTTCTTCATATGGTTTATTTCTTAATGAGGGTATCATCTTCGTCGCTCTACGCTGTACTGACTCGAGTCTTACAATATCCTTGATCAGATAAGGTGACCAGAACTGCACACCATATTCAAGGTGGGGCCTCACCATACTTTTGAACAGTGGCACTATTACGTTTTCATGTTTATATGTAAATTTTCGTTTAATAAAGCCCAATGCTATGTTTGCCTTATTTGCAGCTGCTATACATTGGAAGTTTTTAGGTTTTCAGATATTAGTACCCCTAGGTCTTTTACTACCGTTGCGGTTTTTATTTGTTTGCCATTCATTTCGTATTTGTATTTCATATTTCTGCTACCAACCTGCAGCACCTGACATTTATCGACATTGAAGGGCATCTGCCATTTTTTCGACCACTCTGATATCTTGTTTAAATCAGATTGCAACGCATTTCTATCATCTTCGTTCAGGACTGTATTTCCTATTTTTGTATCGTCGGCGAATTTGGAAATGGTGTTGTTTACCCCTACATCAATATCGTTAATGTAAATGAGAAACAGGACCGGTCCAAGGACTGAACCCTGTGGAACTCCACTAGTGACAGGCTCCCACTCCGATTCCACTCCATTTATCACCACTCTCTGTCTTCTGTCTGTAAGCCAATTTTTTATCCAAGAATGAATTTCACCTTTGATACCTATCCTCTTCAGTTTAGCCAATAGTTTTCGGTGAGGCACCTTGTCGAAAGCTTTTTGAAAGTCCAAGAAGATTATATCTAGTGATTTCGTCATGTCGTTATATGTGAATAGTTTGTTATAAAATTCAATCAAATTTGTTAGGCATGACTTATTTGATCTAAAGCCGTGTTGACTATTTTTGATTAGGTTGTTTGATTCGAGGTAATCTACTATCTTATCTCTAAGGATTTTTTCCATGATTTTTCCTACAATTGAACTTAGACTAATTGGTCTGTAATTACTCGCTTTGGCCTTGCTACCCTTCTTGTATATCGGCGTAATGTTCGCATCTTTCCAATCACTCGGTACAATCCCCTGTAGTAATGATAAGTTAAATAGTTGTGTCAGGGGTTTTGCTATTTCGTCCTTAACATTCTTAATTATTTTCGGGTGGAGCATGTCGGGTCCCGGGGTCTTATTTACATTTAAATTACTCAATTTGCTTTGTACTTCGCTAACACTGATGGTGAAATCTCCTATCACATGAGTTGAGGTGTTATTTTCAAGGGTATGATCGATAATTTCTTCTGTGAAAACTGAGCCAAAATATTTGTTGAGCAGATTTGCCGTGTTTGTGTCACCTGTTATTGTCTGGCCATCTTCTATTAGCGGTCCGATTCCGCTTTTGATCTGTTTATTTTTATTTACGTAACTCCCCTCCCCCTATACGATTTTACCAAAAGCGAAACTTAACCTCGACAGGAAAGGGTACCGACAAAACAAATATCGTAAATATTTGTTAAATATCGTAAAGGGCGGGTGCCCAACCCCGAAAAGGGTTGAAATAGGGGAGCTATCCCCCCGCCAAAGGCGGCTTTCTAGGGCCTTTCCTAGCTGATGCTGAGAGGATTGGGTTCTAGTCATGTGGTGATGGGCTGGTCTATCAGAGTGAGAACTGAGCAATCTCTGCCATATCCATAGCTTACTCTGACTGTTCCTTTTACTTATATATTTTCTAGATCTCAAGTGACGGCGTCTCTAACGTGGATTGACCTCCCAATCTACCAAGATTGGAAGCCAAAGCGTCACATTTTTCCCTTGCCCCTCAACTTTCTCTTCATAATTGCTGAGGGACACAGGGCCCTGGGTGGGGCTTTGGTTTCCCGGGCATTTCCGCACCCTCCTCAGCTCCCCGCCATGGAGTGGCTTCGGTCACCCAGGCTTTATTGTGGTCGACGGGGAGGGTTCTGTGGGGGCGCTCGGTTATGGCCTTGGCCTTGCTCGGGGCCTTGGGGCTGTTCGGCCAGGCAGCTTGGGGAACAACAACAACAACAACAACAAATATCGTAAATAATAGCAAACAGAGAAAAACAATATTTAAACAAATTAATCAGTGCAGATTATTTCTCGACCATATCGCAGGTATAGGTAGCCTGGAAAGTTCGTTATTTTCCTAGAGTGCCGTATATTCCGTTAAACAGTCGACCAAAAACGGGAAAAGTGGTTAGGGCAGTGAGAATTCTGTTTCATAAGATAATTATTGACAGTGTTACTTAAAGTTACTTAAAGTTTAAACATAACGAGGGTAAATGAGTGGCACTACCCCCCCCCCCCCCCCCACACTCCCACAAACCGCGTAACAAACACCTCCTTGTCCTACAAGCCTCCTCCCCCCCCCCTCTCTCTCTCTCTCTCCCCCATGTAAGGGCGGGTGGAATTTTTTTTTTTTTTTTTTTACCAGAGACAACTGTACGAGTTGTAAGATGAATATACACATGCATGAAGGCACCGCATGTCGGATATGCAAGCAACCATATCACTGGATTTGCATAGGATTGACACCAATAAATGAGGCGTACAATACAAGAGGGAAGAACCTCCATTTCTGCGATAGTTGTTTCGATATCACATGGCAAGTCATACAGACTGTAGAAAATACAGAAGTACAAGATAGACGGAAATATAGCCAAGACATAGCTACCTTTCACAGAAAATGGGGAACTATTGGGGCCTCAGGGCCCATACAAATATCACAACCCACACACGCACACCTTCCCATGATAATGCCCACATTGCCTCCTGCACATCAACACACATCGCCTGCCGAACAACAACCTTTCGCACCCTACATATACACAAACCCTGCCGCACATCTCCCCACACCTCCCCAGACCCAGAAAACACCCACATTAATCCCATCTATGGCCATTGACCACCCTACTGCTGTTGATCAAATACAATTGCAGGATGAACGTAGGATGCAACAAGCCCCCATATCAGGCTCCCCTTCCACATCATCTCCCCCCTCACCACTGCCACCTGCCCACCTACAACCGACCCGTAACTCCACCCCCCTGCAGGCCTCACCCACCCATACACCAAGCCCACTATCACCCACAACCACACTTAGCTCATCACATAACCCCTTGCAGCCCCAGCCACACCTACTGGGGTTGTCTACACCAGTGTGCAGATATTATCTGGAAAGAAGGTGCTACTTTGGTCAAAAGGGCGAATATAATGGGAATTCATGTAGATTTGCTCATCCCAAAATTTGCAACAACATAACCAGTCATGGAAAATGTAGATTTGGTAAAACCTGCAAATACCACCACCCATCCCTTTGCAAGACCACTTGAGAACAAGACCTGCTACAATATGAAATGCCCAGCTTTTCATATTAAAGGGACTTGGAGATATGCTAGACCTAACACGAATGGTAGCCCAAAAAACTCTCTAGCTATGCGAGGACGAGACAGAGGAAAAAGGCAAGGAGGGAAAGGGCAGATGAAGATGAAGAGACTGAGGGAGATGGAAGAGCACATAGAACACCTCGAGCACCTCCTGGCCTCCCAAGAGTGGCCAATACATCCCGAAGACTATTAGGTACACATAGTACTCCAAACAATCCCTCCCCAATCTTGTTTGCAAATATCCAAGGCCTAAAAAATAGAACCACGAACAAAGTACCATTTATTAGGGGCCTGCTAGAAGAAGGAAACGCTATATTTGCGGCTCTCACAGAAACTCACATTAAAGATCAGGAAGATAGTGAGGTATGGATTCCTGGTTACAACCTACATAGGGCGGACAGAACGCATAGATCACATGGAGGTGTAGCCTTGTACATACATGACTCACTGATATGTACTGAATTCCTAAATAACAGTAATGAAGTGGTGGAAATACTTGGAGTTAAAATAGAATCCCTAAATTTAGCAGTTATTGTTACATACAGGCCTCCAGACTCATCCCGAGAAGAATTCAAAACCCAGCTCAACAAAATAAAATCAGAAGTGGAAACCCTGGGGAACCCAACACCAAATATTATATGGCTAGGAGACTTTAACCTACCAAACATTAAATGGAGACAACTAGAAAACCAGTTAGTGGCAAATAACACCGGAGAAGCAAATACTAATACGAGAGAGCTTTTTGAACTTTGTGATTTTTTTAGTCTTACCCAACATATTGCTGAACCCACACAGGAAAACAATATCTTAGACCTGGTCTTCACTAACAACGACTCTCTAGTACACAGCATTAACATATCGGACACAACATACTCAGATCATAAATTAATTGAGATCAAAACGACCTTAGAAAGTGTACAGACAACCTCAGAATCGAGAACAAAAACCGGCCCCTTCAGTAAATTTAACTTCAATAACAAAAACATTAGGTGGGAAGAGGTAAATCATGAAATGGAGGAAATAGACTGGGAAGATTTAAAGGATAACCTGACACCAGCAGAATGTCTAGTCTTAATAACAGAAACCATGACCCAAATCTGTAGCCACCATATACCTGCAAGACAAACAAAACGAAGAAGCAAAGAAGATCGGGAAAGGAGGAGGCTGTACAGAAGAAGAAAATTACTCACACAAAGACGCACACATCAAAATCTACAGGATAGGCAAAAGGTCGAAATAGATAGAGAAATTGTGGAAATTGAACAAAGGTTAAGAATATCATATGAACTACAACATATGGAAGAGGAGAGGAAAGCTATTGCAGGTATAAAGGAAAATTCCAAATACTTCTTTTCATACGCCAAACAAAAGGCTAAAACAACATCAAACATCGGCCCACTGAGCAAAGGGGACGGCTCTTTCACAGGGGACAAAAAGGAAATGAGCGAACTCTTAAGCAGGCAGTATGAAATGGCATTCAGTGAGCCTGATGAAACAAAAGTCATCAGAGACCAAAATATATTTTTCATGGAAACCTCCCCCACGGAAACCCCTCAGATGCTGGATATTGATTTCGGTCCAAAAGACATAGAAGAGGCCATTTCCAACATGCCATCCCGCTTGGCACCAGGCCCGGACTCATGGAATTCGATCCTAATGAAAAAATGTAAGGAAAACCTCTCAAAACCCCTGGCTATAATGTGGAGAAGGAGTCTAGATACTGGTGACATACCAGATAGCTTGAAAAACGCAATAATTGCCCCACTGCATAAAGGAGGGAGTAAAGCACTACCAAAAAACTACCGCCCGGTAGCTCTAACCTCTCACATCATTAAAGTTTTCGAGCGAGTCCTGCGAAGCAAAATTTCAACATTCATGGAGACAAATGAACTACACAACACCGGTCAACATGGGTTCAGAGTGGGAAGGTCATGTCTCTCACAACTTTTGGAACACTATGACAAAATTCTTAAAGCGCTAGAAGAAAAGAAAAACGTGGATGTCATTTACACCGATTTTGCTAAGGCATTTGATAAATGTGACCATGGTATAATAGCCCACAAACTGAAAGCAAAAGGTATAACTGGGAAAATCGGACGGTGGATATACAATTTCCTCGTAAACCGAAAACAATCGGTAGCAGTAAACCAAGTCACTTCTGAGCCTTCGGATGTCAAAAGCTCAGTGCCCCAAGGAACAGTGCTAGCGCCCCTTCTGTTCCTCATACTAATTTGCGACATAGATACCAACACCAGACACAGTACGGTGTCGTCTTTTGCTGATGACACAAAATTAAGCAAGATAGTAAACACACAAGAGGACACGGGCCGACTGCAGGAAGACATGAATGTAGTGTTCCATTGGACCAGGGAAAACAACATGCAATTCAATGAGGAAAAATTCCAATTAATACGGTACGGAGATAATAATGGTGTTTAAGAAATTACAAATTACTTAACAGAATCTATAACCACATAATAGAATGAAAAGACAGTGTGAAAGACCTTGGGGTATTAATGTCTGAAAATATGGGTTTCAAAGTACATAACCAGGTCAAAGTGGCGGCTGCGAAACGTCTAACGGGTTGGATTCTGCGTACTTTTAAAACACGCGGTGAATTGCCTATGATAACGCTCTTCAAATCTCTAGTGCTACCGCGGCTTGAATACTGTAGCGTATTAACATCCCCATACAAAGCAGGTGAAATAAATGACGTAGAGAGTGTACAAAGAAATTTCACTTCGCATATAAGTTCGATAAAACATCTACACTATTGGGAGCGTTTAAGAGCACTGAATCTGTACTCACTGGAACGTAGAAGAGAACGTTACCTAATAATATACACATGGAAAATCGCAGAGGGTTTAGTACCAAACCTACATACTCCGATAGTCATGAAATTCAGTGATAGGAGAGGCTGGGAATGCGAAATCCCCCGGATGAATAACAGGGGTGCTATGGGCTCTCTGCGAGAGGGCTGGTTATCACACAGAGGCCCACATCTCTTCAACAAACTCCCACTGCGAGTAAGAGACATGAGGGACATCTCGTTAGACAACTTCAAGAGAGCCCTTGATGTCGAACTGCAAAAAGTGCCAGACGAGCCCATCCTCGCAAGGGAGCGAGCTGTCGCTTCAAACAGTCTACTGCACCAAATCACCACCCATAACGAGGGGCGTCGCGCTCCTTGGTGCCGCTAGAGGAGCGGCGAACACATCCAAAGGTATCCAAAGGTAACTGTAGAATTTTTTGGGGTTTGTGGCACTTTCTCTGGCAATAGTCATTTCGTAATTTTGTTTGTTCGCCCTAATTATTTTTTTCACTTCCCTTCTACTATTTTTGTACAAGTTTTTAATTACTTCAGTGTTTGTGTTATTTTTTACAAGTTTGTGGAGTTGATTCCTTTTCCTTATTGCCTTGCCAATGTCTCTACTGTACCAAGGGGGCATACTTGATTTCGTATTACGTTTTGTTTTCATGGGTACAAATTGTTTATGCGCTTCTGTAATTGTAGACTTAAAATGTCCCCATAGTTCATTTACTTCGTTTATATTTATGAGGTTTGAGTGTATGTTTGATAGCGATTCCTTAAGTCCGTCATAATTTGCGTTTTTGAAGTCCGAAACCATTCCTGTTGTTTTTACTGAGGAATATTTGCTTATAACGTTGATTCTTAAGATTTTATGATCGGACGTTGCCAGATGTTCACCTACATCCAGGTTTGATAATAGATTTTCTTGGGTAGTGATTACGAGGTCTAATATATTCCTGTCTCGCGTCGGCTGTTTTACGTGTTGAGTCAAAAAATTGTCCTGGATGAAGCTTGTCATTAGGCGTGACTCAGCATTTTTTCCGGTCAGGGTATTCCAGTCAATTAGGGGGAGGTTGTAGTCACCTAGTAAAACTGTTTCGTCGGAATTAAGGGTTTTCTCTAGTATTTCATAAAAAATTGTATCATTGGCAACAGTTAGTCTCGGTGGTCGGTAAGCTGTAGTGATATTTAAGTTCATGTTTTTTGTATTTATTTTGACGCACACTATTTCTGCATTACTTTCGGGGAGAGTCACCTCAACTGGGTTTAAGTAGGTTGCAACGTACATTGCAAACCCCCCCCCCCCATTTGTTTTCCATTGTTACGGTCTTTATGAAAAAATGTATATGGCTCTATGTGATATTCATGAAGTAGATCTTTATTTTTAAGGTTCAGATGTGTTTCCGTTATACAAATAACGTCAACTTTCTCATTTAATAACAGACATTTGAGTTCGTCTATTTTGTTTCTTATTGAGCAGGCATTTATGGATATTATTTTTATATCATTTCTCTCAGCATGCGCTGGATTTGTTTTTCTTATTGGTGGGGATGGGTTTGGGGTTGTGACTTGAAGCTGCGGCGGGTTGTCAAATTCATTCAGTTGGTTGGGTTGGCTTGGGTGGGGTTGTTTAGTTTGTTTTGTGGTTCAGGTAGGTAAATTTTCGCAACTTGTGGGCCATTGGGGTTGACGGTTTCGTTTAAATGGTTGTGATGGACTTGGAAGGGTTGGGCGGGGTTATTTATTTCTCTTAACTGTGCGGGTGGAGTTTGATTGGGTGGGGGGTTGTGGGAGGGCGTTTCCGGGGGTAGCGATGTCAATACTCAGAGGAGTCTATTAGCATAGTTATCTCTCGGTCCTGACTGGCGTTGTTTTCATGGGCAATGTAGGTTGCTTGATTTAGGGTGTCACTCATGTGCTGAACGCCTTTTTCTGATAAATGAATGCCATCTCCGCTGTACAGGGACGAGTTCCCTACAAAGGTGGTCCAATTGTCCACATACAGTACCTTCTCTTGTTCGCACATGACCTTGACTGCGTTGTTAATTTCTATGGCTCTATTTTGTCCGTATGAGCTTGTTTTAATCCGGGGTATGACGCCGCTTACCACACATTTCGTGGTCTTCCTTTTCATGACTTTAATTAGGTTCTCGAAATCTTTTTCTATGGTCTTAACCCTCTCCGACATATGACGCGATTTTGAGCCTATTGGGGATACTTTAAAGCCTTTGTTACCATCAGGGGTATTTAGAAACCTTTAGTTTAGTTACTTCAATCTCTGCAGTTGTCTTTGAGTTAGGTGTGGGCAGAAAACTAATTTTGGAGAGGTATTTATAAGAGTGAGAGAACTCTATTTCTTATTGCTAATCTGGCAACCTCTGCGTCATATGAGCGTGAAAGGGTTAATTGGGGCCTTACCTCCGTCAAAGCAGTCATTTGAGCCAACATTGACGACTACACAGGTGCCCTCTGGTATGGCGGAGTTAGTTATGTCTTTCAAGATATGTTCGACTTTACCGCCTGGAATGACCTTTACTGACCTTTTTCCTCTGTTCTTGGTGGCAAAGGCAGCTCCTTGACCTCGCATGAGACTGTCACCATAGACTAGGGTGAGTTTCTCCTTCCCGCTGACTCCGTGATTTGATGGTTTCGTTGTTTTCCTATCAGGAATTTTCTTGCCTTTCGAGCTTGCTTGCACGTGGTCAGTTACCTCGTGTGCAAATCTGTTTTTGAGAGAGAGAGAGAGAGAGAGAGAGAGAGTGAGTTAATCTGAAATAAAGGTAATTGAGAAGAGACGAAGGAGACAAGACAGGAATAATAATAATGCAGAAGTATTGGCCATCATAAGATTGGAGGGGATAGAGGAAATATGCAGTTGGATGAAAAACAAGGAGATTTTATATTCCTATATCTTTCAGTCGTCGGACAATTGTATTCATTTTAGGATGAAGGTCAATTAAACTGGCTATTCCCCCCAAAAATCCGTTTGAATTCAATGTCTGGGTCCCTTTAAATATATAACTTGATCAAAAGTGTGCAATGGAAATATGTATAGTGTATACAGTATAGCTGTATCCAATTGACCATATACAGTATGTCCCATCATAGTTGTAATTTGGTTTCGTTTGTTGTGCACTATAGTACTGGATACCGGATGTTCTTTGAATTTTGTAAGTTTAGATACGTGCAGGATATTTGACTTGATCAAATGTGCAATAGAGAATATTATAAAACCAAGGACATTTTTAGATCCTAAAAGTAGTTATAACGATAACCTGAATTAGGTTGGTGAAATTAATAATTATATAGGATACGTAAATAATCATACAAATATTCTGAAAGATTTAATAATATCTACTTCATGCTTAATACCCTACTTTTGACATAAATATTGTTTAGTGTTCACAATATAGCTTTCCTTGTCGTTCAATTAGAAGTATAATGGCATACTATAAATTGTGTATATAATGAACTGTTTTACTGAGTAATTGAAATGAAAGACTTCTGAAATACTATAACATAAATGTACTGTACATTATTTTGTTTCGGAAGCATAAATTAAAAAGAAAATAATAACAATGTTTATCCTGCTCTATCAATGAGCGGTAAAGTGTGAATCCCGCACTGGGTCAGCCAATCAGCAAGTGTCAGTCGGTGGTGTGGCTTCGGTCTGGAGTATGACGGATGTTGAAGGCTGTCACTTTGTTAGAGATATTGCCCCTTCTATCATTCCACGATTTAATTGCTCCATAATGCTACTGCCAGATGATATTATTTAGTTTAAGACAGACCTCTAGGAATGTTGGAGAGACTCGTTAGAAACCAAGAAGTTAAAGTGTATCCCAAATCATTCCCAAGTTAAATAAATTCCCCTGGAGGTTACTATCATAATCAGCCATTACGAGTCCACTGCCGAACAAGGCCTCCCGTAACCTTTTCCATGACACCCGAGACTTTGCCAGCCGTAGCCATTTTTCCCTTGCAGTTATTTCTATCTCGTTTCTCCACCTCTTGTCTGGTCTTTTCCTTTCGCGCTTTCCTTCTCTAGTCAAGTCAATTAGTCGTTTACTCCACCTATTATCCTCTCTTCTTGCTACATGTCCTACCCATCTCCACTTCTGATTTTTTATAATTTTCAGAATATCCTTGACTGGTTTGCTCTCTTCCTATCTCTAAGAGTTACTCCTAGCATTACTATAGTCTGTTTAAGAGTTACTCCTAGCATTACTGTAGGGCCTAGTCAGTTTAAAAGTTACTCCTAGCATACTATAGTCGGTTTAAGAGTTACTCCTAGCATTACTATAGTCGGTTTAAGAGTTACTCCTAGCATTACTATATTCGGTTTAAGAGTTACTCCTAGCATTACTATAGTCGGTTTAAGAGTTACTCCTAGCATTACTATAGTCGGTGTAAGAGTTACTCCTAGCATTACTATAGTCGGTTTAAGAGTTACTCCTAGCATTACTATAGTCGGTTTAAGAGTTACTCCTAGCATTACTATAGTCGGTTTAAAAGTTACTCCTAGCATTACTATAGTCGGTTTAAGAGTTACTCCTAGCATTACTATAGTCAGTTTAAGAGTTACTCCTAGCAATACTATAGTCGGTTTAAGAGTTACTCCTAGCAACACTATAGTCGGTTTAAGAGTTACTCCTATCATTACTATAGTCGGTTTAAGAGTTACTCCTAGCAATACTATAGTCGGTTTAAGAGTTACTCCTAGCATTACTATAGTCGGTTTAAGAGTTACTCCTAGCATTACTATAGTCGGTTTAAGAGTTACTCCTAGCATTACTATAGTCGGTTTAAGAGTTACTCCTAGCATTACTATAGTCGGTTTAAGAGTTACTCCTAGCATTACTATAGCCGGTTTAAGAGTTACTCCTAGCATTACTATAGTCGGTTTAAGAGTTACTCCTAGCATTACTATAGTCGGTTTAAGAGTTACTCCTAGCATTACTATAGTCGGTTTAAGAGTTACTCCTAGCATTACTATAGTCGGTTTAAGAGTTACTCCTAGCATTACTATAGTCGGTGTAAGAGTTACTCCTAGCATTACTATAGTCGGTTTAAGAGTTACTCCTAGCATTACTATAGTCGGTTTAAGAGTTACTCCTAGCATTACTATAGTCGGTTTAAGAGTTACTCCTAGCATTACTATAGTCGGTTTAAGAGTTACTCCTAGCATTACTATAGTCGGTTTAAGAGTTACTCCTAGCATTACTATAGTCGGTTTAAGAGTTACTCCTAGCATTACTATAGTCGGTTTAAGAGTTACTCCTAGCATTACTATAGTCGGTTTAAGAGTTACTCCTAGCATTACTATAGTCGGTTTAAGAGTTACTCCTAGCATTACTATAGTCGGTTTAAGAGTTACTCCTAGCATTACTATAGTCGGTTTAAGAGTTACTCCTAGCATTACTATAGTCGGTTTAAGAGTTACTCCTAGCATTACTATAGTCGGTTTAAGAGTTCCTCCTAGCATTACTATAGCCGGTTTAAGAGTTACTCCTAGCATTACTATAGTTGGTTTAAGAGTTACTCCTAGCATTACTATAGTCAGTTTAAGAGTTACTCCTAGCATTACTATAGTCGGTTTAAGAGTTACTCCTAGCATTACTATAGTCGGTTTAAGAGTTACTCCTAGCATTACTATAGTCGGTGTAAGAGTTACTCCTAGCATTACTATAGTCGGTTTAAGAGTTACTCCTAGCATTACTATAGTCGGTTTAAGAGTTACTCCTAGCATTACTATAGTCGGTTTAAGAGTTACTCCTAGCATTACTATAGTCGGTTTAAGAGTTACTCCTAGCATTACTATAGTCGGTTTAAGAGTTACTCCTAGCATTACTATAGTCGGTTTAAGAGTTACTCTCCTAGCATTACTATAGTCGGTTTAAGAGTTACTCCTAGCATTACTATAGTCGGTTTAAGAGTTACTCCTAGCATTACTATAGTCGGTTTAAGAGTTATTCCTAGCATTACTATAGTCGGTTTAAGAGTTACTCCTAGCATTACTATAGTCGGTTTAAGAGTTACTCCTAGCATTACTATAGTCGGTTTAAGAGTTACTCCTAGCATTACTATAGTCGGTTTAAGAGTTACTCCTAGCATTACTATAGTCGGTTTAAGAGTTACTCCTAGCATTACTATAGTCGGTTTAAGAGTTACTCCTAGCATTACTATAGTCGATTTAAGAGTTACTCCTAGCATTACTATAGTCGGTTTAAGAGTTACTCCTAGCATTACTATAGTCGGTTTAAGAGTTACTCCTAGCATTACTATAGTCGGTTTAAGAGTTACTCCTAGCATTACTATAGTCGGTTTAAGAGTTACTCCTAGCATTACTATAGTCGGTTTAAGAGTTACTCCTAGCATTACTATAGTCGGTTTAAGAGTTACTCCTAGCATTCCTATAGTCGGGTTTATTTCAGCTAACTGTAATTTGAATCCCATAGCTAATGAAACTAATAGGTGTGTGCGTCGACTTAATGCCAAGTTATCATAATTTATTACATATTTCGCTACACATTCTTCGTAATAGGTGGGAAGTCAAGAAGGCAACATGGCAATTATATCGTCAGCTGTAGGAGAAAAAAACTATAGGATTAAGGGGACGTTTTTTTATTCATTTATTATTATTTGTTTTTATTGTTACTGGTACGGTATATACTGTATATATATGTTTTAGTTTGCTCCCTAGACCTCTATCAAGTTTTAAATACAAAATAGATAAATAAATAAATAAACACACACACACACACACACACACACACACCGCAAAGACCCCCCTTCGAGATTAATTTGTACAATTTTCGGTTGAAATATGTTCCGGCCAGAGGCCGGTTCCTCAAAAATTACAGGCTCGCTCTTGCTCGCCAGGTAAAAATCGACACCTAAATGGCAGGAAAGGTCTTAATATTGAACAAATAAATGGGCAAAAGTCTTAAGATTTGAAAACTAATGGGGCTAAACATTAAAGAGAAGGGGGTTCAGAAAAAAACAAATACTTCCCGTTAAAGACAAATTGTGGTCATCTCAGTGAACGGGTCAGCCCCTTCGGGATGATGGTGTCATTATAGTAATATTCTGGCTAATACTAGACCATTATACCGAGCTCTCAGGATGGATGGGGTCAAAACTATCATTTAACACAAAACTCACCCGATGTGTTTTAACTTGCGTTTACCTTGCGTTGTTTCGGCCATCTATCAATGTCCTCGGTGAGAGCTTGGGGAATTTTTTTTTTTTTTTTTTTTTTTTTGTATTATATTATTTTTAATCATTTTTATTCTTATTATTCATATTGTTATTATGATATTTATTGATATATTTTTGTAATTTTTGAATAATATATGTCTAGTGTGCCCATGTACTCAATACACACCTCACACTTCATTCAAACTTTAAAAAAAAAATAAAAAAAAATAAATGTGTACATAATTTCTGGGGATATGAATATATCTTGGTCTAACGCCGATTTGTCCAATTTGCAGACTCACTATCGCTCGCCCCCAAAACATCGACACTTGAATGGCGCGAACCGTCTTATAATCGCCAAACTAATGAGGCGAAACTTCTTAAAAGCCCAAAAGTCATGGGAGATAGGGGGTCCATAAAGACTACCCGAGTTTTGGTAGGATTATCCCTCCGACTTTCACCTGTTTCTCCAAAGTTGAGTATATTCGTTTCGTCATAGCTAAAACAAAATGAATATATGGCGTCATCGTCCTGAAGGGGTTAATATTATTGCTACCACTTGGCGGACATTCGTATCGGTATCGTGTGTCTGTTGGTTTGTTTGTTAAGGGGAGGTTTTATTTATTTTTATTTTGTTATCCCTTTCCCCTCATGTTTAGCCTCATTAGTTTTGAGATATTAAAACATTTGCTCCATTAGTTTGACTATTTTAAGACCTTTCGCCCCATTTCTTTGTCAATATTATAAGACCTTTTGTGCTATGTTAGTGTAATTATTTTCCTGGCGTACGATAGCTAGACTGCACGTTAGGAGGAACCGGCCTTTGGCTTAGACATGATCTACCGATAATTGTGCAAAATTATCTCGAAGGGGGTCTTGAGGGTATTTTATAAAGATTGATGGAGGTCTAAGAAGCAATCTAAAAACCTCCCCTTAAGAGGATATCTAAAACTAGAATAACATTTGTTTAATGATATTTGGCCGGTAGCTTTGTCTTGTACTTTATTTTTCTATTTTACTTTTACTTTCTATTTCCTGGACGAATGATTATAATTGCATAATGTTCATAAGTAGTCAAGATTGATGTAACTCTGGCTAACTTTGTATTTATGTATGAATAGTGTACAAAATATAGTTCTTAGCAATATAAAAACGGCATTGGTTAAAATGTAAGATATTTGTTAAATTGAGAAAGATCACAATAGCATCATATTAGGCCACTTGTGTGTGTGTGTGTGAGTGTGTGTTTTTTTCTCTCTTTTATTCTGAAGCAAGGAATCTAGTTGAAGAGAGTACCGCTTTACTAATTGAAACTCTGTGATTACGGAATAATGCAGAGCTGTAAAAGTACTTTGCTTAATTAGCCCTCGTTGACCAAAATCCCTGCTTAGGGAGAATGGAAACAGTTTGCTATCATTAACCCCTTCTGTACCGGCGACGTCTTTTTAATTTTATTCTAGCTATATTTAGACGATTTTGTACAGTTTAAGAAGGATCTGAGGTAGTAAAAGGGGTTAAGTGAGATAGTCCAAAGCCTGTTAATTGATGAAGGCCCTTTTTTTATCTGAAACAAAATTGTCTAACAGTAGCCAGGATAAAGTTAAAATGATGTCGCCGCTACAGAAGGGGTTAAGCAATGCAGTACCAGGGACGTCCTTTTCATTATATTTTGGCGACTATTAGACGATTTGATTCAGCCTAGGAAGGACCTCTGGCAATGATAAGGCTTCAAACTATCTCAACCAACCCTTTTACCTACCACAGATCCTTCCTAAGCTGCATGATATCGTCTAAATATAGCAGCTTGAATAAAATATAACCCACGTCGATGGTACTCAAGGGGTTAAGCCATTCAGATAATCAAATATGTCCCAGAAGTTCACAGTTTCCCTAATGTACTCTCTCAGTATGTGATGACGCTCCTCTGGTTACTACTAGTCGGTTTTAGTCAGTTAAGGGGGGTCACCTGCTTTTTTGTTTTCTCTTTCTTTCCTTTTCTCTCTTTCTCTGGCTTGTATCCATTCGGCCCCATTCAGTCAACTGTTTTAAGACGTTTATCCCCATCCAGGTGTTGATTTCTTCCTGGCGAGCGATAGCGAGCCAGTATTGTATGGAGAAATCCGGCTTCGCCGGAGACATTTTTCTATCGAAAAATGTACAAATTTAGCTTGCTGTCAAAACAAAAATACATATATGCTGGCTCGCTACCGCTCGCCAGGAAAATATTGACACCTGGTTGGGGGTAAACGTCTTAAAACAGTAGGCTGAATGGGACCAAATGGATACAAGCCAAAGAAAGAGGGAGAGAAAGAGAAAAAAAGCGAGGTGGGCTCCCTTAACAGAACTGAGCGTATAAGACAGTCAAAGGAAAGTGTATCTGAAGGGGTTGGAAGGGGTGGGTGACTCTGAGAAGGTGCGATGGTAATAACGTATATGAAGGCTATGGAGAGAGAGAGAGAGAGAGAGAGAGAGAGTGAGAGTGAGAGTGAGTACAAGGCAAAAAAATCATGGATTATCTCTCTTTATTTATCTTATTTATAATTATGTTCTGGGTGTGGTTTCCCGAGTTCGAATCCCGGGAGGACCATATGCTTTCATTAGTTTATTCAAGTACATTGGGGTTTGTAATTGATGATTTATGTTAAGAACGGGGTGTTACTTATATATATACTGTATATATATATATATATATATATATATATATATATATATATATATATATATATATATATATATATATACTGTATATATATATACTGTATATATATTTATGTATTTATTAATTTATATTTTTCATTCGAATCAGCAGTTTACAGATAAATATGAGGCTCGATTATACTGTAGATGTTATAATGTTTGTTCATCACACTGTCACACTTTCATCTGTCTGACCGTTATCATCATTCGTTTATGTCGTTATTATCACCATTATCTTCATTATCATTAGTATCATCATCCATTACCCAGCATCATTATCATCGCCTTTCGATATTTTCATCATAATTTTCTTTGTCATCATTATAATATTTATCATCATCCGGTATCTATCAACAATATCATCACTCATTAGCAATAATTTAATATATCATCGTTATTATCACAATTATAATCTTCATCACCATCCAGTATCTATAATTTGTCATAATCAACAATACAATCATCCATTATCAGTACCGGTATTCTTAATCACCATCCTTTTATCCATCATGATTATAGTCTTCATCATCATCGGGTATCTATCATCATTATTGTCAACAATATCAATATCCATCATCAATGGTCATAATCATCATCCGTATCATCATTATAATCACCATCAGCTGTTATTTTTCATCATCAAAATCATCATTATCATTATCACCACCACATCTAATTATAGGTACTATCCATTAGTTGTGTTTGATAATAATTTCCCTAGAAAGTGTAAATACAAATTAAGGGGCTCCTGTATCGGGTATTGTTGGTATTGTTAGAACCAGGGGGGTGGGAGAGTTGTTGGTAAGATATGTGTTGTTGTTGTCGCTGTGTGGGTAGTTGGGTGTGGGTGTTATTGTTGGTATTGTTAGAACCAGGGGGGTGGGAGAGTTGTTGGTAAGATATGTGTTGTTGTTGTCGCTGTGTGGGTAGTTGGGTGTGGTTGGGTGTGGGTGTTATTTTTAGTTTGGCTACCTTCATCTCGTTGATTGCAGGATTTTGTCATCAATTGCAACTGTTTCTCAATACAAAGGTTGCTGTTATTTGATGTTGCATATTTAACCCGCTTAGTACGATTTCATCATTATGATTTTATTCTGGCCCTCATCAGACGATTGTAATCGGCTTTGGAAGGACCTCTAGAAACCAAAGGGGTAAAAATATTTCAATTAACTCTGACTCATACATCGCCTTTTTTCATATAATTGTCTAATAATTCTAATGATAGCCTGTGTGTGTGTGTGTGTGAGAGAGAGAGAGAGAGAGAGAGAGTGTGAGAGTGAGTGAGTGAGTGAGTTTCAGGTGTCTTTCTGTTTCTCCCTCAGTGTGAAGGGCCGAGCTGTTTGATGTTGGAGTTTGGTGTATTAGTTATAGGACAGTCCGACAAAAATATGTGTTCGGGCTTGAGCAACGAGGATAGAGAGAGGGAGTGAGTGAGTGAGTGTATGTATGTGAGTGAGTGAGTGAGTGAGTGAGTGAGTGAGCGAGTGTGTGTGTGTGTTTGTGTGTGTGTGTGTGTGTGTGTGTTAGTGTGAGAGAGGAAAAGGGGAGTGTATACATGTGTGTTGTATGATCTGTGTGTGTATTTTCATGGTGTATGCTTCTCATTATATTGTATGTGTTATGTATGTTTATGTATGTGCTTGTGTACTATTTATAATGTTATTTTACTTGTATAATTGACGTTGCCATTATAGTATATTAACCCTTTCAGCACCGTGACGCCTTTTTACCTTTCATTCTGGCTAAAGTTAGACGATTTTATGCAGTTTTAGAATTCAGAGGGTTTATTGAGAACGGACTTACCCCTTTGAATCCTAGGGTAGATTATAAGCTAAAGAATAGCTCCTAGTGGTAGCGCGAATATGGTGAAAATTACGTCATGATGCTGAAAGGGTTAATTATAACTATATTTTGAATGTAAATCAACTAATATATTACATTTCTTTCTCACAGGTAAGATGTCTGCCGGGGCCTCGATCACTGAGACGATTAGGTACAGTAAGTGGTGTGTGTGTGTGTGTGTGTGTGTGTGTGTGTGTGTGTGTGACAGTATGTGCATTGTGTTTGTGTATGTGTGTGTGTGTGTGTGTGTGTGTGTGAGAGAGAGAGAGAAAAAAAAAATATATATATATATTCTCTATAGTATGCATGCACTGAAATATTTTGTCCTTTTTATTATTTCCACCTCGTGTATTTTGTTTAATATTTTACCATTTGCGAGTCTAACACACATACTGCACATACACACATATATACACACACACATACATCTGCCTCCCACACGGTACACCAAATCTCTTTATCCTCACTAAACCCCTTCCTCACCGTAATTTCCAACACTGCTCATTCCTCCCACTCTGTGCTCAGGCCGGCCGTGCTCATCTTACACCAACCCAACACAACACTTACTCTCCCCATTACTGCTTTATTTCATCTATATTCACCTTATTACATCTACTGTATATCCTGTTACCATGCTTTCATCATTTCTTTCTGTCATACTTTATCATACACCTACCCATCACAACGCTTACTCTTCCCATTAATGCTTTATTTTATCTATATTCAGCTTACCATCCATTCAACAATCTTCATCTTACACCTATCCAACCCAACACAAACTCTTCCTATTACTGTACTGCTTTATTACATCTACTGTATATCCACCTTACCATACCTTCATCATTCCTTTCTGTCAGACTTTATCTTGCACCTACCCAACACCCACACCCACACCCTTCTCCACCTCACCCACACCCTTCTCCACCACACCCACACCCTTCTCCACCACACCCACACCCTTCTCCACCTCACCCACACCCTTCTCCACCACACCCACACTCTTCTCCATCACACCCACATCCTTCTCCATCACACCCACACCCTTCTCCATCACACCCACACCCTTCTCCACCACACCCACACCCTTCTCCACCACACCCACACCCTTCTCCACCACACCCACACCCTTCTCCACCACACCCACACCCTTCTCCACCACACCAACACCCTTCTCCACCACACCCACACTCTTCTCCATCACACCCACACCCTTCTCCACCACACCCACACCCTTCTCCACCACACCCACACCCTTCTCCACCACACCCACACCCTTCTCCACCACACCAACACCCTTCTCCACATCCACACCCTTCACCACACCAACACTCTTCTCCACCACCAACACCCTTCTCCACCACACCAACACCCTTCTCCACATCCACACCCTTCACCACACCAACACTCTTCTCCACCACACCAACACCCTTCTCCACCACACCAACACCCTTCTCCACATCCACACCCTTCACCACACCAACACTCTTCTCCACCACACCAACACCCTTCACCACACCAACACCCTTCACCACACCAACACCCTTCTCCACCACACCAACACCCTTCTCCACCACACCAACACCCTTCTCCACCACACCAACACCCTTCTCCACCACACCAACACCCTTCTCCACCACACCAACACTTCTCCACCACACCAACACTTCTCCACCACACCAACACTTCTCCATCACTCCCACATCCTTCTCCAATAACACCAACACCCTTCTCCACCACACCCACACCCTTCTCCACCACATCCACATCTTTTTATTCGTGTCCACCTTTAATAAAGTTTAGAACTGGTAATTTTTAGTATGTATACATGTATTTGTGTTTCTCAGTATTTTGTTATGTTATAAACTTTGAATATTTGTTGCTCCCATTTTCTCCATTCTCCCTACATATACTGTATATACAGTATATACTCCTCACTCAGTGTTTTCTTTTAAAATGTCTCACTTTCGACATCACCTCTCTCTCTCTCTCACTCTTTCTCTCTCTCTCACTCTTTCTCTCTCACTCTTTCTCTCTCTCTCTCTCACTCTCACTCTCACTCTCACTCTTTCTCTCACTCTCACTCTCTCTCTCTCTCTCTCTCTCTCTCTCTATCTCTCTCTCTCTCTCTCTCTCTCTCTCTCTCTCTCTCTCTCTCTCTCTCTCTCTCTCTCCCCGTAATAATTATGATTCTCTTTTTGTCATCTTGCCCGGCTTGGTAATAATTCACCTTGGTTTTACTCCTCCCCTTCTCTTTATATCACATTGTTGTTGTTTTTATTCTTCCTCGTCCCTTCTCCTCACTTCCCCTATATAATCTATTTTGTCTCCTTCCTTTCTTTCTTTCTTCCTTCCTTCCTTCCTTCCTTCCTACCTTCCTTCCTTTCTTTCATACATCACATTGTTGTTGTTGTTTTTATTCTTCCTTCTCCCTTGTCCTCACTTCCCCTATATAATCTATTTTGTCTCCTTCTTTCCTTCCTTCGTTCCTTCCTTTCTTTCTTTCTTTCATACATCACATTGTTGTTGTTGTTTGTATTCTTCCTTCTCCCTTGTCTTCACTTCCCCTATATAATATATTTTGTCTCCTTCCTTCCTTCCTTCCTTCTTTCTTTCTGTTTTTCTTTCTTTTTTCTTCCTTCCTACTTTTCTTCTTCACTCACCCCTCTTCTCTTCCCACTACTAGCATGTCTCCCTCTTCATTATCCTGTCTTGCTCCTCTTCCTTCTGTTATTATTGTTATTATTTGTTATCATTATTATAATTTAGTTCTTTACTGACGTCTTCTTCTTCTCTGACTCTCTCATGTCCCTTCTCTACCTCCCATATTCCAATTACGAGTCAAGTGTTTTGCTAGTGTCAATTTGGGTATTCAATTATGTTGAGGGGTGTTCTTATCTTCCCACTCCTAGCATTTCTTCCTCCTCCTCCTCCTCCTCCTCCTCCTCCTCCTCCTCCTCCTCCTCCTCCTCCTCCTCCTCCTCCTCCTCCTCCTCCTCCTCCTCCTCCTCCTCCTCCTCCTCCTCCTCCTCCTCTTCCTCTTCTTCTTCTTCTTCTTCTTCTTCTTCTTCTTCTTCTTCTTCTTCTTCTTCTTCTTCTTCTTCTTCTTCTTCTTCTTCTTCTTCTTCTTGTTTAAGTATCGCTCCCTCCTCTACCTTCCGTATCCAAGCCTAGTAGACACTAGTAGAACGCATGATACAGCAAGCGTCCTACTAGTATAGTGTCAATTGGGATAGTCAATTATGCTAAGGGGTATTCTGCTTCTTCTTCAATTATATCGCTCACTCTTTCCTTTTCTCCTGATATCAAAAGTGAAGTAGGCAACCTGACACAATGCGAGTCTATTGTGGAAGTCACAGGATCGATTCAGTCCCCCTTCTTCCTCCCCTTTGTATACTACTGCAAAAATCAAACCTAGAGATATACAGAAAATGGAAGAAAAACGCCAAGAGCGTAGAGAACATTCATGACAATATCCCAGGCTCTATTGTGCTGTTTAAGGGGACACTGACTGCTTTTTTGGCTTATTAATTCATTCATTCATAAATTCTTAGTTTCCTCGCTAGACATCCCTCAAACTTAGAAAAACATCCCCCCCCCCCCCCCCCTCAAGATAAATGTGTACTTTTTTCGGTAGAAAAATGTCCTGGCCGAAGGCCGGTTCCTTTTACAATTAATTACAGGCTCGCTATCGCTCGCCAGGAAAAAGTTGTCGCCTAAATGGCACGATAGGTCTTAACATTTATAACGAAATGGGACGAAAGGTCTTAAAATCGCCAAACAAATGGGCCGAACGTCTAAAAATCTAAAAAAATAACGGGACTAAACTCGAGGGAGAAAGGGGACCAGTAACACGACCGTCTCCCCTTAAATGCAGAACAAATACACTACCACTGAAATACAGAAACTGCTTTACTGGAGGAAGCACAATATGTAAATGTTTGAACCTGAAGTGGACGCCCTCGATCACTTCGTACTGTTCTGCACAACATATGAAGAGGACGGGAACAAATCACGCGGATTACAACAACCATATATTGAATACAACAAAGAAACAACAGGAAGATTAATATGTTGTGAAGAAACTACTAGCATTGAAGAACTTGGACAACAACCTAACTAAAAATAACTTTCAAGAGAAAAAAGCCATTGTCATAATCAGATCATAAAACCAGGAAATACAACAAGGGGGTGCCGTTTGTAAGGATTTACTCCCGAACACTTCACACATCTCATCACTTCTCTACCGCTCGTGTAGTTAAATCCCCAATGTGTCCAGCGTTATACTAAGGTCAATTCGGATATTCAATTATGCTAAGAAGTCTTCTTCACAAACTCCTCTTCTCTTTCCACCACAATAATTTCCCCTCCATCTTCATATCCTCTGCCTCCTCT
This sequence comes from Paralithodes platypus, assembly GCA_032716605.1. Classification (NCBI taxonomy): domain Eukaryota; kingdom Metazoa; phylum Arthropoda; class Malacostraca; order Decapoda; family Lithodidae; genus Paralithodes; species Paralithodes platypus. The sequence goes on along the minus strand of CM064509.1, from coordinate 59,836,133 downwards.
TTAGGAGCCCTCTGCTTTACTATCGTCTTCTCTACCTAGTAGTGAGGAGCTTAGCAGTGTAAATATCCAAACTGCTCTTAAGACCAATAGGTCTGTTGCAGTTTGTAAGACCTGTTTATTCCTCCTCCTCCTCCTCCTCTTCCTCCTCCTCCTCTTCCTCCTCCTCTTCTTCTTCCTCCTCCTCCTCCTCCTCCTCCTCCTCCTCCTCCTCCTCCTCCTCCTCCTCTTCTTCTGTCTTCTAATATCGTTCCCTCCTCTACCTGTATATATCCAATCCCCCGTGTCAAGCGTTCTACTATTGTCAATCTGGATATTCAATTATGCTAAGGGGTCCTATGTATGCAGATCCCATTTCGGTGTCTGCTCATTTGTTAATTGAATCGGCCGAGGAAAACTTTAATTTGTCGGAAGCGTAGATGTGTATGTATATATGTCTGACTCATTATGGGGATGCTAAATGGCGCTCTTGAGTTTGGGAAGGACAGTTTGCATTTTAATGTTGGAGGAGGCGTTTCGTTTTATTGTTTGGCCAGCGTTTTAATGAGATTTTTCATTAGAGGTATTTAAGCTCCTTTACCTTACCTTTGGATACCTTTGGATGTGTTCGCCGCTCTTCTAGCGGCACCAAGGAGCGCGACGCCCCTCGTTATGGGTGGTGATTTGGTGCAGTAGACTGTTTGAAGCGACAGCTCGCTCCCTTGCGAGGATGGGCTCGTCTGGCACTTTTTGCAGTTCGACATCTAGGGCTCTCTTGAAGTTGTCTAACGAGATGTCCCTCATGTCTCTTACTCGCCGTGGGAGTTTGTTGAAGAGACGTGGGCCTCTGTGTGATAACCAGCCCTCTCGCAGAGAGCCCATAGCACCCCTGTTATTCATCCGGGGGATTTCGCATTCCCAGCCTCTCCTATCACTGAATTTCATGACTATCGGAGTATGTAGGTTTGGTACTAAACCCTCTGCGATTTTCCACGTGTATATTATTAGGTAACGTTCTCTTCTACGTTCCAGTGAGTACAGATTCAGTGCTCTTAAACGCTCCCAATAGTGTAGATGTTTTATCGAACTTATATGCGAAGTGAAATTTCTTTAAGATAAGAGATAGTTATTAGAAATTACAAGGAATAGTTAACATCTTTAAGGCATTTCGATCCATTCCGGGGAGATGAAAGATTGAACGATGCAGTGCATTCATTAAAGTAAGTTTAAAAGACTACTTTATATACTATTCTTGAATTTCTCTACAGAAAAACTGCTTTCAACTTTTGAGGGAAATTTGTTCCGTGTAGTACAGATCTCATAATATTATATGAAGCTGTTAAATATATATACTGTATTTGTGTTAAGCTTCTTCAACCCTAGCCATATTTGCGTATTATAGTCAGGTTAAGCAAAACATCTTGGAGAGAGAGAGAGAGAGAGAGATTGATTTATATATATATATATATATATATATATATATATATATAAATATATATATATATATATATATATACATTGACCACACAGACCTCACCATCCTTGTGATTTGGCAGGACTTAATTAATTCTCGTAGTGATAGCAAAACCCGCATAAGGAAAGTGATAAATAAAGATGGTAAGCAAAGGGAGAGACAGAGAGAGAGAGAGAGAGAGAGTGTGTGTGTGAGAGTGTGTGAGAGTGAGTGAGTGAGTGTTTCTATTGTCTAAAATTCTCCCCCCAAGAAACCTACAGGTGGTGAGTTTTCTATCGACTAACCCTACCACGATCTCTTCTTAATACCTCCCCTTTAACACTACCTCACCCGACGTTTAGGGTTGGTTATGGTGTTATTATGGTTTGTTTATCGCTATCGATGGTTTTGCTTGATTTTGATTTTTTTTTTTTTTTTTGAAATTTATATTTCATCTGTACCCTTTAAAGAAAACAATCCTCTCCAGACCCCATTGCGAATTTATTAACAAGGAAAACAAAATGCACTCCAGACCACCTTCAATCTATTTTAGTACAAAACTCGGTAGAAGAATGTCATGGCCGAAGGCCGAGTTCTCTAAATTGCATTCCTTCGCCAAGAAAATACAGACACCTGAATTTGGCGAAACGAGCTTTAATCGCCTAATATGGCAAAACATGTTATATTCGTCAAACTAATGTGGCGAAACATGACTGAGTTAGTTTTCTATAGACTAACCTCAGCACGAGCACATCTAAATACTTCTCCTTTAACTAGATGACGCCAGAATTATTCCACGGTGGCTACCATTTGACGATTTTAGTTTGTTAAGTCACTGTTTTTTTTTTTATCTTTCTCTCCTTTTCTCTCTTTCCCTGGCTTGTATCCATTCGGCCCCATTCAGCCAACTGTTTTAAGACGTTTATCCCCATCCAGGTGTCGATTTCTTCCTGGCGAGCGATAGCGAGCCAGTATTGTATGGAGAAATCGGGCTTCGCCGGAGACATTTTACTATCGAAAAATTTACAAATTTGGCTTGCTGTCAAAACAAAACAAATATATAAGCTTGCTCGCTACCGTTCGCCAGGAAAATATTGACACCTGGATGGGGGTAAGCGTCTTAAAACAGTAGGCTGAGTGGGGCCGAATGGTTACAAGCCAAAGAGAGAGGGAGAGAAAGAGAAAACAAAGCGAGGTGGGCTCCCTTAAGGGGAGATCTCCACTTGAGGGATTTTTTTCTTGACCCCTTTCTCCCTCATGTTTAGCCCCATTGCTTTTGATATTATAAAACGTTTGTCCCATTAGTGTAGCGATTTTAAGAACTTTCATCCCATATTAAGACCTTTCGTGCAATTCAGGTGTCGATTTTATCCTGGCGAGCGATAGCGAGCCTGTAATTTAAGAGGAACCGGCCTTCGGCCGGGACATTTTTCTACCGAAAAATGTACAAATTTATCTTGAAAGGGACTCAAGGGGATGTAATTTTAAGATTGATGGAGGTCTAGGGAACAAACTAAATACCTCCCCTTAAGGAAAGGGGTCTCATAATCGAGGAGTTTAAATGTATCTGGAGTAACTCAATCCCTTGATTTTGTTTAACGCCGACAATTAGAGGACGTTTTATTGATGTTGTTAAGGGGACCCACCTCGTTTTTTTCTCTCTCTCCCTCTCTCTCTGGGTTTTATCCATTTGGCCCCATTTAGCCTACTATTTTAAGACGTTTATCCCTATCCAGGTGTCGGTTTTGCCTGGCGAGCGGTAGCGAGCCAGCATATATTTAAAACAAAAATTGACAGCAGGCTAAATTTGTAAATTTTTCGATAGAAAAATTTCTCCGGCGAAGCCGGATTGCTCCATACAATGCTGGCTCGCTATTGCTCGCCAGGAAGAAATCGACACCTGGATGGGGATAAACGTCTTAAAACAGTTGGCTGAATGGGGCCGAATGGATGCAAGCCAGAGAAAGAGAGAACAGGAGAGAAAGATCAAAACAAGCCGGTGACCCCCTTAACGCCGACAATTAAAGGACGTTTCATCGATGTTATTAATGTTACTAGCCGATTATAGTAGCTTTTATTAATGTTACTAGCCGATTATAGTAGCTTTTATTAATGTTACTAGCCGATTATAGTAGCTTTTATTAATGTTACTAGCCGATTATAGTAGCTTTTATTAATGTTACTAGCCGATTATAGTAGCATTTATTTCACCTGATGGTTAATTGAATCTCTTCGCAACTGACTTATCGATACTTAATGAACAAATATGAAATTGATATGTCTCTGTATCATATCAATGCCAGGTTATCATAATTAACAACACTTTCGCTACAAAATCTTGGTGAAATTTATATGTCTGTGCGTCATATTAAGGCCAGGTTATCATATTTATCCCTTTCAAGATCCAATACGCATTTCTTGTCTGTATTCTGTTAATATTAGCCGATTTTATTCAGATTAGGAAGGGTATATGGAAGTCAGAGGGTTGATTGAGATAGTCTTTACCCTTTTAATACCCACAGATCCTACCTAAGCTGCATAAAATCGTCTAGTGATAGCTATATTATATTGCTAAAACGCGTCAGAGCTTCAAGGGGTTAATAACACATCTCGCTACAAAATCTTGGTAATAGCCGAGTAATCAGGAAGGCGAGATAGCAATTTACTATCAGCGGGAAAATTAAAATATACAGACTATAGTTTTCCCAGCATACGAAGAACCGATATAAATAGAAGGGTTAACAAGCATATTAATCAGACATATACCTCTGAAAGCGGCTTCCTAAATTGAATCATATCGTCAGGAATTAGTATACATTTTGTTTCGTCATTTGAATTTTTTTTTTTTTTTTTTTTTTGTTTTTTTTTTCTATATTCCAACTTACTTCCTCTAGGGCATAGGCTGAGAGCCTTAACATTCACCGCTTTACAATGAACAGTGAAGCCCGTGAGGTCTTGTTCCAGTCTAGGGAGTGAGACATGTGAAACACGTAGAGTACAACGAGCACCTGCCATCTTGCCTTCACATGAGGCACGGTGCTCACTCATGGCCCGAAACGACCCCATCTCTGAAGCCATCTCGTTCCCGTGCTTCACTGTCTCACCCCCTACACTCGGACTCTCACACTTACACACACACAACGCCACCTGTTGAGCAGATAACTCACCAGGCATTGCACCCCTATAGCATATTTTTGAATATGGGAATATTCATACACTGCTATTTAATCAGGGAACAATGAGGGTATTTTATTGACGTTTCGGTGGGCTCGTGGTAATGCACTGATACTAGGTACAGCACTAATTCCATCCCAATAATATCTTCCCATTGATACATCGGGATTTGAACCCGGGACCTTTGGATTACCAGGCCAGTGGCAAGACCACTCCACCACACCTCCCCTAATTTGAAAGGATTAGCTACCACTAGACGATTGTTATAGTTTGGGAAGGACCTCTGGCAGTCACAGGGTATATAACTACCTCGAGTGACTTCATTAACGTGATGCCTTACTCTTATGTTAGCTAGCATTACACGATTTTGTTTATTTTAAGGAAAAGAACATCTCATAACCTAGGACTCTTCAGGGTGGATGGGCGTATCTATTTGCTTAATTATATATGTTTTATTATTTTTGTTTAGTTTCCTTCCTAGACCTCCATCAGCTTAAAAAAAAAACATCCGCCCAAGACCTTCCTTCAAGATAAATGTGTATATTTTTCGATAGAAAAATTTCCCGGCCGAAGGCCGGTTCCTCTTAAATTACAGGCTCGCTATCGCTCTCCTGGAAAAAATTTAGACACGAAAAGTATTAATATTGACAAAGAAATGGGGCGAAAGATCTTAGAATCGCCAAACTAATGGGCCGAACATCTTATAATCTGAATACTAATGGGGCTAAACATAAGGAAGAAGGGGGATCAGAAAAACGACCCATCTCCTCTTAAAAGGGGGGTAAGCTGCCTTTTTTTCTCCTTTTCTCTTTCTCTGGCTTGTATCCATTCGGCCCCATTCAGCCTACTGTTTTAAGACGTTTATCCCCATGCAGGTCTTCTCTCTTCCACTTCCACATTCTTCTCTCTTCCACATTCTTCTCTCTTCCTCATTCTTCTCTCTTCCTCATTATTCTCTCTTCCACATTATTCTCTCTTCCACTTCCACATGCTTCTCTCTTCCACACTTTTCTCTCCTCCACTTCCATATTTTTCTCTCTTCCACTTCCACATTCTTCTCTCTTCCACATTCTTCTCTCTTCCTCATTCTTCTCTCTTCCACATTATTCTCTCTTCCACTTCCACTTCCACATGCCTCTCTCTTCCACACTTTTCTCTCCTCCACTTCCATATTTTTCTCTCTTCCACTTCCACATTCTTCTCTCTTCCACATTCTTCTCTCTCCTCATTCTTCTCTCTTCCTCATTCTTCTCTCTTCCTCATTCTTCTCTCTTCCACATTATTCTCTCTTCCACTTCCACATGCTTCTCTCTTCCACACTTCTCTCCTCCACTTCCATATTTTTCTCTCTTCCACTTCCACATTCTTCTCTCTTCCACATTCTTCTCTCTTCCTCATTCTTCTCTCTTCCTCATTCTTCTCTCTTCCACATTATTCTCTCTTCCACTTCCACATGCTTCTCTCTTCCACACTTTTCTCTCCTCCACTTCCATATTTTTCTCTCTTCCACTTCCACATTCTTCTCTCTTCCACAATCTCTCTGTTCCTCTTCCACATCCTTCTCTGTTGCTCTTCCACTATTCTGAGCAGCTCTTCCATTACACTGATACCTTGATTTATTGTAGCTTTGCCAGCACTGTACCCTGTTCATCAGAGGTAGACCGAACCCAACCTCCCATAACTCAGAAACTATCTATCTGTCTATCTATCTCTCTCTCTCTCTCTCTCTCTCTCTCTCTCTCTCTCTCTCTCTCTCTCTCTCTCTCTCTCTCTCTCTCTCTCTCTCTCTCTCTCTCTCTCTCTATCTATCTATCTATCTATGCATCAATGATGCATTTGATGCAATCGCATGTGTGGAAGATAGGAGTAACGAAGGCATAGTAGAGGGTCGTCCTTCAAAAGGTGTTGCCATATTATGGAAAAATTCAATTAGTAATAATATTGATTCTGTGTATTGTAATGACAGAATAATTGGGATTATAATGAAATGTAGAGATGTACAAATATTTATAGTGAATGTATACCTACCTTGTGACAAGCAAGACGAGGACTCCTTAGATGAATTTAGAAATACAATAGCCACTCTTGATAATTTTATAGCTGAACAACACTGCAACAATGTCTTAATTGCAGGAGATTTTAATGCTAGTCCAACTAAAGGTAGGTTTTGGAAAGATATTATTAATTTACTTATTAGCAAGTGCTTTATATTTAGTGATGTCGAGGCAATGCAGACTGATTCGTTTACATATTTATGTCCTGCAAAGAATACAACCAGTTGGCTTGATCATATAGCAGTAAGTGAGAGTCTAAACGAAATAATAGATGATTTTACTATAAGGTATGATATGGCCCTCTATGATCACTTTCCCCTGGCATGTAAGCTAAACATTGACATATGTAATGTTGGTATAGTAGATGTACACATTGAACCGTCAGAATTCATCGACTGGCAAAAACTGTCTATTGTGGATAATTTACAGATATATAAATCAAATATTAATCATTATATAAATGAATTGGATATATCAAGTTTTAATTGTTTGGACTGCAGTGTATATAGATGTAATAATGAACAGCATATCAAGGAATTAAATTTAATTTATAACAGTATAATTAGTTTGTTACTTAATTCATCTTCTTTGTTTAAGAAAGAACCATTAAAAAAGCATAAAGTTATACCAGGTTGGAATGATGAAATTAAGGATTTGCATAAGTTTGCGAGAAGTAAGTTTTTAACTTGGAAGAATAGGGGACGTCCACTTGCAGGAGTTGAGTTAGAAGAAATGAAGGAGTCTAGAAAGGACTTTAGGAATGTATTGAAACAAGTTAAACAAAATGAGTCTCAAATTAGAACAAATAAGTTAGCTCAATCTCTATCTAAAAACAATTGAAATTATTTTGGAAAGAGGTTAGACAAATAAAGAATAATAAAGTTTTTGTAAGTATGAAAATAGATGGAGAATGTGACCCAAAATGTATTGTAGAGAAATGTTCCAATAAGTTTAAACATGTATATGATGATAGTAAATGTCAGAATGATGATGACTTCATGATAGATAAATTGGTGAAAAATGTACGTGACGGTGAAATATTTGGTAAGGTAAATAGTCATGATGTATCTACAGCAATATCTGACCTCAATTGTGGTATTGGCCCAGATAATATACATTCTTTTCATTTAAAGTATTGTACAAACGAATTGATAGTAGTAATTGCAAAGTTGATTTCTTCTTGTGTTGTACATGGTTGTATGCCTGTAAGAATGAACTTTGGAATTATGGTACCCTTATTGAAAGATAAGTATAAAGATAATACATCACTTGATAATTATAGATCAATTACGTTATCGCCAATATTATTGAAGGTATTTGAATACTGCTTGAAGTACAAAATTTTAAGATATGTTAGTTTAAATGATAGGCAGCATGGATTTAGAGAGAGGTATTCTACTTCTACTGCATGTTTAGTTCTCAAGGAAACTATTTTAAGGTACACCACGGAGGGATCTAATGTTTTTTCATGTTTTATTGACCTGACAAAAGCTTTTGATAAGGTGAATCTTTTAAAACTAGGATTACCAAATTTCTTGGTTAATATTTTATTTTACTTTTACAGAAACCAATATGTTGTTGTCAAATTTAAAGATTCAATTTCAACTGAATGGACTATGAAAAATGGAGTGAGACAGGGTGGGGTTTTATCTCCCTTGTTGTTTTCAATTTATATTGATGACTTATTAAGTAAATTATCTGCAAGTAATGTAGGCTGTAGACTAGGTTTACAAGTCAGCAATGTGATCGCCTATGCAGACGATCTTGTAATATTGGCTCCTTCGGTTAGAGGTCTGCAAACATTGATAGATATTATGGATCATGAAATTAAACAACTAGACTTATCTATTAACTCTGCAAAATCAGTATGTATGATCTTTAAATATAAGTATGGACAGGAAATGAATCCTTTCATATATTTAGACAATAACAAATTAAATATTGTTTCTGAATACAAATATTTGGGTTTTATAATTGATTGTAATCTTAATAATGACTTGGATATGATAAGATGCAGAAATAAGTTTTACAATGAGTTTAATTGTCTTTTAAGAAAGTTTAGCAACACGAGTACTGAAGTATTTTTAAATTTATTTCAAAGCTACTGTTTGAATTTTTATGGCGCTGAACTTTGGTTTAATAATAGAAAATGTTATATACCGTTTAAGCAGTTTTCCATTGGATACCACAAGGCAATAAAGAAAATATTGAATATGAAGTACTGGGAGAGCAACCACAGTGCTTGTAGAGAATGTGGAGTGATGGTGTTTAGGCATTTGGTTAACTGGATTAAAATAAGATTTGTATATAGAAATCTCATAAAGCCATGTAGTTTTATAGAGAAGAACATGTATTACATGTTACATAGATCTTTTCTTGTAAAGGATGTTGAAAAAATAATCCTACATGAGTATGGATTTACTAACTTATTGCTAAATGATATCAATGCTATCAGATCAAGAATTGTTTATGTACAGAACACAGAACCAACTATGCGCTAAGGACTTTTAGCTTAATGTAGATTACGTAAATAACTGTAAAAAGTGTATGTATATGTCTTTTTATGAAATAAAATTATGACTGACTGACTATCTATCTATTTATCTATCTATCTATCTATCTACTCAGGCACGTTCCCCATTTTTGTTTTCTTTTTTTGTTTCTCTTTTTTATAAGCTGGGGGTTGCCGATTCGAGACAGAGCCAGAAATGACGTCAGTAATTGAGCTCTTATGTATTCCAGTAGGGAAGAGTCGGCCAGGCAATAGGTGTGGTCATTTACAGCCCATTTACTCTAGCCCTTTTTGAGTTTTAAAGAGGTTAGGGGTCACGATTTCTGGCCTACCTATTATAAACAGGGTATAGACTACCGGTATATTGTTAAGGGGAGATCTCCACCTGGAGGATTTTTTTCTGAACCTCTATCTCCCTCATGTTTAGCCCCATTGCTTGTGAGATTTAAAGACGCTTGCCCTATTAGTTTGGCGATTTTAAGAACCCTCGCCCCATTTCTGTCAATTTTAAGACCATTCGTGCCATTTAGGTGTCGATTTTTTCCTGGCGAGCGACAGCGAGCCTGTAATTTAAGGGGAACGGCCGGGACATTTTTGTACTGAAAAATGTACAAATTTATTTTGAAAGGGGGTCAAGGGGGAGTAATTTTAAGCTTGATGGAAGTCTAGGGAATCAACTAAAAACCTCCCCTTAAGCATAGAAAAGGCCTCTCTCGTAGTAAATACATTAATACATCTTGATTTACTGTGTGATATGATATACTCGGTAAATTCCTCTCGTAGTTTAAGAGTTAACACATCCAATTTATGATTTTATTCAACTTTGGAAGGATCTGTTAAAGTTAAAGGGTTACTCGATATAGTGTTTAACCCTTTGAGGTGTAGAGATCCTTCCTAAGTTGAGTAAATTCACTATAGTTTGTTTTTCCAACTGACGGTATACTTTCGTGCCCCCATCTTGTTTAATCAGTTATTCTGGCGATTATGTAGGGAAATATATTGTTAATTATGTAAGCTTGTCATTAATATATAGTACATATTGTAGTTGCATGTTTGTTATAGAAAATATCGAGAAATAAGTTGCTTAGGGATTGAATTTACCGTCAGCTTAAAATAAACCGACTATAGGCAGTATATGGTGGTGTGATTTGAAGGAGTTAATACTTCCCCTTTAATATAATGGAGTCTCTGCCATACCTTGCCCCACCTTCCCTCTTCACAACTAGCTACATAGGTTTTAGTCGCTTTCCTTAGGGGTTTGTATTAACTAAAGACTACTTAGTTTGATGAGTCATATACACAACCCTTACACACACACACGCACGCGCGCGCGCGAACACCCACCGTGCGGCTACCTCAGTGGTACCGTTTCCGCCTACAACCCAGCAGACTGGGGTTCATATCTCGCTCAGGTTGATAAAGGTTTTCTGAGACATAGCCAGCGGTTACCATCTCCCTTGAACAAGGAGATGGGTAATTGTCATTGATGATATTGTTTAGGAAGTGGGACAATATGAGCCCAAAACTCAATTCCTGTCAAACTACAATTATGAATACAATTATGAATATGAATACACACACACACACACACACACACACACACACACACACACACACACACACACACACGCGCCGCACACACACACACACACACACACACACACACACACACACACACACACACACACACACACAAGCGGAGTTCCACAGGGATCAGTGTTGGCCCCAATTATGTTTCTGGTCTATATAAATGACATGCCAGAGGAAATAAATGCATACATGAATATGTTTGCTGACGATGCAAAAATTATGAAACATATAGTGGACGAAAACAGTTGTAGAGAGCTACAGAATGATCTGGATAAGATAGACCGATGGAGCAAGATATGGAAATTAGATTTTAACAAAGATAAATGTCATGTGATGGAAGGGGGTGTGAGTAAAAGAAGACCTCATTGGGAATATAAACTAGGAGAATGCACAATTAACCCCTCAGAGAAAGAAAAGGACTTGGGCATTATAATACAGGGAGATCTTTCACCCGAGAGCCATATTAACAAAATTGTGGGAGAAGCTTATGGCCTGTTGAATAAAGTAAAAATAGCATTCAACTATTTGAATGAAGAGATGCTGGTAAATATAATAAAATCAATGGTGAGACCTAAATTTGAATATGCGGCAGTGGTGTGGTCACCCCATCTTAAAAAACACATAATTAAGTTGGAGAAAGTACAGAGAGCTGCAACGAAGATGATTCCAGAACTAAGAGAACTGACATATGAAGAGAGATTAAAGAGATTGAATTTGCCAACTCTAAGTGAGAGAAGAGAAAGATTGGATATGATTATGATGTATAAATGTGTTGGGGGATTGGAAAGGATAGACAAGGAGGACTTTATCGAGGGAGATAAAGGGAGGACTAGAGGACATAGTTGCAAGTTAAAGAAAGGCAGGTTTAAAGGAGATGTGAGGAAATTCAGCTTTCCATATAGAAGTATTAATATGTGGAATCAGTTGGATGATGAAGTGGTGGGTGCGGGGAATATCCACATTTTTAAAGCCAAATTATATAACAGAATATTTGGAGGCGGGACAATACGAGCCTAAAAACTCAAATCCTGTATACTACAATTAGGTGAGTACACACACACACACACACACACACACACACACACACACACACACACACACACACACACACACACAGCTGTAGGTCCTGTAGGTAGTAGTTGCAGGCAGTGTTGTCCGCCCGTGGTCACGCTGATGCGCCACCACTAGTAAATTCCATCTGCCTGTCTCTGCGCCAGCTGTTCCATGATACTGTTGCTAGCGGCACGGAGGTGGTAGTGGGGCAGTTTAGGTTGATCAGGTAGTGTCCAGAGAAATTTGTCCAGTTGATTTTTAAATTTCTCGAGACTTGGTTCAGTTGAGTCACGCAGATATCTGGGTAGGGCGTTAAAGAGAAGAGGTCCTCGTGTCGCAAAGGCGTTCTCCTTGAGCGTCTTAACTCTGGTGGCTGCTCTGGGGTGTACCCGCTGTATGTGGCAGAGACGGCCCAGTCGTTGATGGATTAAGGTTGTTGGTTGTGATGCCAATCAATATTTTGTAGACATATAAGATGGCATATCTGTCCCTGCATCTTTCTAATGAGAAAAGCTTGAGAGTTTCCAACCTCCCCCAGTAGTCTAGGTGTTGGACGGCAGAGATTTTATTGGTGAATGAGCGTTGAACTGCTTCGAGTAATTGCTTCTCTCCCACCTTCCATGGGCTCCACAGCTGACAGCAATATTCCAACAGTGGAATGACCAGTGACTTGTAGAGCGTCAGCATGGGGATCATGTCACGTGTTCGGAAGGTTCGTAGGATCCATCCAGCTTGGTTACGAGCATTCTTTGCCACATTGGTTATATGCATTCCAAATGTACCATCTCGACTGAGTGTAATACTAAGATCTTTTACATAATAATTTGTATCAATGCAAGAGTCATCATCTGCTGTGTATGTGTGGATATTCATATTTCGGTCTGCACTGTAGTTCATGTGTTCAAATTTGTTATTATTAAAGGACATGTTGTTTTGCTCTGCCCATGAGTAAATTGTAGTGAGATCTGCCTGAAGTAAATCAGCATCTGTTGTAGAAGACACTTCCTTTAATACACGAGTGTCGTCAGCAAAGGAGGCGACAGACGAATGCATGACATGTTTATTTATGTCTGATATGTGCAGCAAGAAAAGTATAGGTCCAAGAACTGACCCTTGTGGCACCCCACTAGTGACGATGGATGGCTTGGACACTGCACCACCAACCGCTACAGCTTGTTCCCTGTCAGTGAGGAAACAGTGCAGCCACACCCCAAGTTTTCCTGAGATTCCTGAGTCTCGTATCTTGTGGAGGAGTATGCCGTGGTCTACCTTGTCAAATGCTTTTACAAAATCAAGGTAGACCACGTCGATAGCATTTTTATTTTCTAGCCCTTCTATAATATTTTCATGGTGAGCTAACAGTTGCGAGAGGCACGAGTGGCGCTTCCGAAACCCATGCTGGTCCTTGTTTATTATGTTGTTTTCTTCAAGGTATATGAACATATTTTTAACTATTAGCTTTTCGAGGATTTTGATGACATGCGAAGTTAAAGCAATAGGTCTATAATTGTTTGCTTCACCCCTCGAACCCCCTTTGTGGACTGGTGTAATTTTAGCACATTTTAATTGTTGTGGTATAATTCCAGAGTCGAGAGAGTTTCTATAAAAAATCTGTAGAGGAGCACTAAGGTCTGCTGCGCAATTCTTGAGAAGTGCGGCCGGGAATTGATCCGGGCCTGCTGCTGCATTGATACCAATTTCCTTTATAGCATTTACTATATCATTTGTGGTAAATTTAATGTCCGTTAGATTTGGCATGGATACTTTGTGGAAGAAGTCGGTCGGTGAGTCAATTATTTTATCACCTCGAGGGTGGCTAAAGACGCCCTCGTACTGTAGCCGTAGTATATCGACAATCACCTCAGGTTCGTTCTTGGTTTGGCTGTTCGCATCTGTCAGTGGACCAACACCCACCCTTACATTTGATTTGTTTGCAGCATACTTATAAAAGTATTTTGGGTTAGTTTTAATGCAGGACACGGCTTGGAATTCTTTTCTGCGATTTTCTATTTCTACTGAAGTCTTGAGTTTTTCTTTAATGGAGGTAACGTTGGCTTCAATTTGTTGTTTATTTAGTATGCTCGTACTACGCTTCAGCTTCTTGCGTAGGTTCGTTTGCTTGCGCATCAGTATCCTACGATCACGTGGTATATTTTTCTGTGATGACAATTTTCTAAGGGGTACATATTTTTCAGAAATGTTGAGGCATATTTCCAGTAATTTGTTATATTGGGCCTCGGGACCAGATTCCTTAAACTGTATGGCCCAATCCACTTCACTAAGTTCTCTTTTAAGGTCTTCCCAGCATATAGATTCACTGAGAAAGTTGAGTTGATTGAAGTTCACAGCCATGGGCTCTGCAGGGCTGGGAGTTCTATGCTGTGTGTTGGTAACTATGTTTGTCGCCATTGTAATAATATTGTGGTCCGACAGGTTGGTTTTGTCTACTGTGAGGTTGTGGATCAGCTCATCATTGTTGGTCATTACAATATCCAGTATATTATTACCTCTTGTGGCTATATTGACGAGTTGATTGAGATAAAACTCTCTTGAAAGACGTATAAGTGCTTCTGCTTGAGCTCGCATGTCCGCTGCTCCTCCATAGACACTTTCTGAATCCCAGTTAATTAGCGGGAAATTCAAGTCTCCAGTGAGCACAATGGTTGGCATGGGTGGTGGTAGATTGTCTAAAATATCTTTAATTTTTGTTAGTTGATCCATAAACTTATTAGTTGGACATGCTGGGGGTCTATATATAGTGATGTAGATCATATTAATGTCTGTAATGTTTAGTACCTGGACCTCTGTATAGGAATTATATTCTGATAATAGAACGTTAGTGAGAGCTGCAAGGTGATTTTTAACGTAAGTGATAATACCCCCTTTTTTCCTATGACCATATCTATCAGTTTTGAAGGAGGTGTAATTTTCTATATCTATTTCAGCTTCTCTTATACTTTGACTAAGATGCGATTCTGTTAGGGAAAGTATGAGAGCATTATCTACTTGTGCTATTTCTGCAAGCAGCTTTATTTTGCCTTTGAATTTGTAAGGTAATAGGCCTGCTATATTGAGTGAAATTAGTGTGTGTAGGGTGCTGCTGTTTACCTCTTTCCTTGTTACTGTAGTTCCTGTGATGGAGGGATGCACCACTGAGTCGGATGGATTTTCAGTGCCTGCATTATTTGTTGTTGTACTTTTTGCATTTTCTGCATCTGATGCACTAAAAAATGTACCGTGGTATCATTTTTGGGAGATTGATTTACCCACGTATCTTGTGTTCGTTGAGGTCTATTTAACCACGCACTCTGTGTTTGGGGATTTGGTGCAGGAATGGCTGAACGAGAAGGTGGTGGTGGTGGGTAGGTGGTTGTTTGTTGCTGTTCTCTACACTGGTCAGATGGATATCGACGAGTGCCCTTCAAATGAAGTCTTTTGCACTCCAAGTTTAAACACTCTCTCCTCCTTTCTGAACCATTACATATAGGTGGGTGTAGGTATTTGCACTTATCACCATGTTTACATCCCTTTACGGGATCACGACCGTTTATCTTGTACCTGTTACATAGGCTTGGGTGAGAAAAAGGGCAGTCACGTCCTTTTCGGCCAAATTTACACTGATTATTTTTGTAGTAGTAGCATAATTTATTTTTCCTTTCATCATTTTGAAGATTTCTATTATTTGTTTTATTTGTTATGGTTGGTGTGCCACTTTGTTCTCCGGAAAAAGGTTCATCACACTTACCACCGTTTTCAGTGGTGTTTTCCTTGTAGTTGTTTGGCTGTTTAGCCTCACTTTCCTTTTCCTTGTCTAGTAGGGTATAGACGAGCGCAAACTGCCGGTCGCCTTGTTCACCCAGCTGTTGTCTAACACATCCCTCGCAGGTGTACTGACTCCTTGTGTTCAGAAAATTCACGATGGCATAGACAGGGAGGTGTGTGCAATTGGCATGTATATATTGTTTACACGTTCGGCATTTCAAACACTCTAACAAGCACTGGCTGTTACATGATAAACAGTTTGTGTCTGCAGGAGGCAAGTTACTTTCGGGTATAGTACTCATGTTGCACTGTATATTTTCCGGTTTCACTAATTTACCTGCTCATGCCTAGACTAATTAAGGAACAAATGCAAGTCACTGGTAGTTATAAACTAGCGATGAGGGTACCGGTAGTGGTAGTTAGGCTGGTAACCGGCAGGTGGTGCTGGCTGTCAGGGCAGACGGCAGGATATGGTATCAGGTTTTCACTAATATTTCAATAATCACTGGCCTAAATTCGTTCCAGACAGCTTCACAACCGCCACGGTGTTTCGATGTTTATCTAGGTAACGTCAGAGTACCGCAACTTCACTACTTTCAAAGATATTGATGAAAACAGAGGAGCGCGGGAGTCACTGTTCACACCGGGCACCGCCAAAACACACACACACACACACACACACACACTAATTGGCTTTACCTGACCTACAGTCCGTTGCCCCATTAACCCTTTTCCAATTCCCTCATTTAATCTCTCCCAAGGATTTAACTCCCATTATTAGCCTCACCTGACCCTACCAGAACAGTTTTTGTATGTATGTTTGTTTGCATACGTGAGCGTTTATGTATACGGGCATGTGCACACTTACTGCATGTTCTTATGTTCTATATATGTATTTATATATATGCGTATTTATGTGTGTACGTATGCGTATATATGTATGTTCTGTATATATATATATGAGTAAAATAAATGTGTACTGTATATGCACTGTAAATCACTTACTCTCATGGTTAATTTATGATAATTTGTATTTTGCACTAGCATAATTATTGTATTAATTTCTTGTTTTTAATGTAAAGTATATTATACTCACCCATTGTAAACTGAGTTTACCATTTTCATATCTGTACATCTCATGTTCATCCACTAATTGTAAAATGTGTATTTTCAGCTAATGAGGCTGCCATTCTTTAATAAACCGTTTATTATTATTATTACACACACACACACACACACACACACACACACACACTCTTACCATCATTGTGTTCTGATCCCATGCTGTCCCTCGCATTGTGTGCGTTAATAAGCACTTGCTCACTGTGCTTTTAGTCTCATCCTCATTTTCTTCTTCTTCCTTTTCTTCTTCTGCCTCCTCATCCTCATTTTCTTCTTCTTCCTTTTCTTCTTCTTCCTCCTCATCCTCATTTTCTTCTTCTTCCCCCTCCTTTTCTTCTTCCCCCTCCTCATCCTCCTATTTTTCTTCTTCTTCCTCCTCCTCCTAATTCTCTTCTTCCTCCTAATTCCTTCTTCCTCCTCCTCCTCCTAATTTTCTTCTTCTTCCTCCTCCTCCTCCTAATTTTCTTCTTCCTCCTCCTCCTAATTTTCTTTTTCTTCCTCCTCTTCCTCCTAATTTTCTTCCTCCTCATAATTTCTTCTTCCTCCTAATTTTCTTCTTCTTCCTCCTCCTAATTTTCTTCTTCTTTTTCCTCCTCCTCATCATCATAATCTTCACTATTATCCCTTTGGTTCTGTTTCTATCCTCCATCTCTTTCCCATAATCTGCCCACATCTTAAGGGGAGGAAGACCGTTTTTTCTGGACCCCCTTCTCCCTAATGTTTATCCCCACTAGTTTTGAGATTATAAGACGTTCGGCCAATTAGTTTGGCGATTTTAACACCTTTCGCCCCATTTCGTTGTCAATTTTAAGACCTTTCGTGCTATTTAGGTGTCGATTATTTCCTGGTGAGCGATAGCGAGCCTGCGGCCTTCGGCCGGGACATTTTTCTACCGAAAAATTTACAAATTTACGTCTAGGGGGTGTTTTTCTAAGCTTGATGGAGGTCTAGGGTGGAAACTAAAATAAAATATGAATAAATTAATTAATAGACCAAACAAACGGTCAGTCTCCCCTTAAGTTCCTAATATTCCTCCTTCTCCCTAGTTTCTCCTCTCGCTCCTCCTCCTCTTCCTCCTCTTCCTCTTCCTCCTCCTCCTGCGTCTGGGTCTTTACATATCCTCTAATTAATCTGGGTGCCTCAAACGCGCCTGGTATTTTTTTTCTTCTAAAGGTGGTTGTTTTCTTAAAGGGGGTCACCGGCTTTTTTTCTCTTTCTCCCCTTTTCTCTCTTTCCCTGGCTTGTATACACTCGGCCCCATTCAGCCAACTGTTTTAAGACGTTTATCCCCATTCAGGTGTCTATTTCTTCCTGGCGAGCGATAGCGAGCCAACATTGTATGGAGAAATCCGGCTTCGCCGGAGAAATTTTTCTATCGAAAAATGTACAAATTTAGCTTGCTGTCAAAACAAATATATATATGCTGGCTCGTTATCGCTCGCCAGGAAAATATTTACACTTGGATGGGGGTAAACGTCTTAAAACAGTAGGCTGAATGGGGCTGAATGGATACAAGTCAAAGAGAGAGGGAGAGAAAAAAAAAAAAAAAAGTGGGCTCCCCTTAAAGATGACAGTGGCCTTGAGCCCTTGATCTTCCCCATCCTCGGCACAAACTCTCCAGCTTTGGTCTCTGCCTAATCTATTTTTTATTAATTTCACCACAACACCAAACACCTCCAATGAAATTAATGAAAGCATATATGTGATCCACCAGGATTCGAACCCGGGTTATCACACACAGATTTGTAGACACCTTAACCATTACACCACCAAGACGGTTAAAGGTTTATGCACACGCGTACGACTTATTATCCATTATCGAATACTGGATATTAATTTAATCATGTTCATATTCCCACCGCACTATGGTAGCCTAATGTTTAATATCAAAACTGTTGAAGACGTTACTCATTATCTGTTGTGGGTTTAGCTTTTGTAACGTCGTCGAGTTTGCTATAACCCTGTGAAATATACACAATATACCTTTGTGTATTGAAATATTGTAGTAAGTAATGACTTTATTGCAAGTGTAGTGAATCATGTCAGTATTTTTGCTTTGCTGCTCCAGAATGAAGCAATATACTGAACATTTGCAGTAATGTGTTTTACATCTTCGTTCAATGATAATCTTACAACATTTTATTGAGATAGGACTAATGATAACTTAGGTCTACTCAATTAATATTGGCATAAAATGAACAACACATAGAACATGTTTGTAACTAGGCTAGCTTAAAAAGAAAAAGAAAATATTTTGTTTTAAATTCTGCATGTAAGCATACATAAATTAAATATATTTAGTTAAAATCCATCCATAAAGAAGGTCCCTCTCTGAACCTCTTCTTAAAAAGGTGTATTAATAAGCATTCACAGTTTCTAAAGTTATAGATATATTTCTAGTTATTTCGTCCTTTTATGAGAACATCTTTACCTTGGTAGGTTTTAGAGTATGGCCGATAAAGTCAATCATATTACTTTTCGAAGGTAGTACTGCAACTCATGAATCAAAGTCTGTATTGCAGCCCATGTATCATATAAGCAGTACTGAAACTCATGAATCAAAGTCTGTATTGCAGCCCATGTATCATATAAGCAGTACTGAAACTCATGAATCAAAGTCAGTACAGCAGCCCATGTATCATTAAAGCAATACTAAAACTCATGAATGAAAGTCAATATTGCAACCCATGTACGGTATAATAATAAGCAATACTAAAACTCATGAATGAAAGTCAATATTGCAACCCATGTACGGTATAATAATAAGCAATACTAACACTCATGAATGAAAGTCAATATTGTAACCCATGTACAGTATAATAATAAGCAATACTAAAACTCATGAATGAAAGTCAATATTGCAACCCATGTACGGTATAATAATAAGCAATACTGAAACACATGCATGCTGTGAGTGCAATTTTCTATTATGTCCAGTAGTTCCCGAACAACCCAACCAGTGTCAAATTAACCAAGGATAAAACAAGCAGTGCCAACGTAAAATAGTAATCTAACTCAACCCTTTCAAGCTCCAATACGCGTTTCTGTTCTGTTTTCAGGCTACTATTAGACGATTTTATTCAGAATAGTAACGGTATACGGAAGTCAAAGGGTTGATTGAGATAGTGTTTACCCTTTTAATACCCACAGATCCTTCCTAAGCTGCATAAAATCGTCTAATGATAGCCAAAATAAACTGCTAAAACGCGTCAGAGCACAGGCGCCTGAGTAGATGCTCGTGCGTCTATACAGGGGTCTACTGTATATGCATATATAATATATAATATATAATATATATTATATATACATATAGACCTCTGTATAGACGCACGAGCATCTACTCAGGTGCCTGTGGTCAGAGCTTCAAGGGGTTAACTTAACTTAAGAGTATTTGTTGGGTTTGTACTGGTTAAGAGCTACTTGTTGGTTGTATTAATTATACAGTCACCATGTCCAGTGTCCTTTTGCTCGTCTCTCCAGCCCGTCTCCTGTCAGTAGCTCCCTCCTATTCCAGTTATCAGGACGTCAATCATACAGTATATTCTGCAACGGGTTTAGCCTTTTGGTTAAGGGAGCCCACCTCGCTTTTTTTTTATCTTTCTCTCCCTCTCTCTTTTGGCTTGTATCCATTTGGCCCCATTCAGCCTCCTGTTTTAAGACGTTTATCCCCATCCAGGTGTCAATATTTTCCTGGCGAGCGGTAGCGAGCCAGCATATATATATATATTTGTTTTGACAGCAAGGTAAATTTGTACATTTTTCGATAGAAAAATTTCTCCGGCGAAGCCGGATTTCTCCATACAATGCTGGCTCGCTATCGCTCGCCAGTAAGAAATCGACACCTGGATGGGGATA
The DNA here is from genome assembly GCA_032716605.1 of Paralithodes platypus. Lineage (NCBI taxonomy): Eukaryota > Metazoa > Arthropoda > Malacostraca > Decapoda > Lithodidae > Paralithodes > Paralithodes platypus. The sequence continues at coordinate 59,815,582 of CM064509.1, read as the reverse complement.
AACGTCTTAAAACAGTTTGCTGAATGGGGCCGAATGGATACACGCCAGGGAAAGAGAGAAAAGGAGAGAAAGATAAAAAAAAAAAAGCAGGTGACCCCCCTTAATCTTGTCGTGCCCTCGTCCAGTAAGGTACACTCGGATGCCATAGTCTCTAGCCCACTCGTTAGTATTCGTGGATCCCCATGTTTTTCTTTATACAATTATAACTATTTTGGTTGATTTTTTTGGATAGAATTTTCTTTTCAATATATTTTTGTAGTGGATGTGTAGGAAATTAAATTCATAAATTCGTTTTCAGAGATGTACTTCCATAATTAGAAATAGGTTAACTCCACGAATTTTTACCCTGAGAGTGTGTGTGTGTGTGTGTGTGTGTGTGTGTGTGTGTGTGTGTGTGTGTGTGTGTGTGTATATATAATTATATATATATATATATATATATATATTCCAAATTTTAGGGCCCAAGGGCGGTACCTGCTGTTACATCCAATCAGATATTCCACTGGACAATATAATTCAACTTCGCCTCACCACATTTCGACTGCTCCATTTATAAATATAATTCTAGTAAAGTAAAATATATATGCTCTGCCTATCGCTCTCCTAATACTCCAACAGTCCCAAGCCTTTTCGACTCTTTATCCTCAACGCTCAATAACCTTAATATCAACCAAGCCTCGAAAATCATCATGTTGGGTGATTTTAATGTCCACAAAATTAAATGGGTAACTCATGCAGCCAGAACTGATGATCCTGGTCTTGAATGCGAGCTGTTTGCAGACTCCTTTAATCGCACTCCACGTGTCAAACAACCAACACGCATACCAGATATCCCTGATCATAACCCCTATATACTTTGACCTTTTTTTCCGAATAGCAGTACAAACATTTATAATCTCGACATACTATCATCACTTGGATCCTATGTTTGATAAAAAGGCTTTTTCTCAAACCATTGTGTTCCTCCCTAGTCTGAACCTTTCACTTTGCACATCTTCTTGCTCTGTACAGGGGCACAGTGCGTCCATGTATGGAGTATTGTTCACACGTGTGGGGAGGATCCTCTCACACAGCACTTCTAGACAAAGTAGAAAGGAAAACCTTCCATCTCATTAACTCTCGTCCACTCACCAATTCTATGCAGTCTCTCTCTTCGCCACAATGTTGCATCTCACTCATTATTATACCACTATTACAATAATCAGTGTTCATCAGAGCTATTTCGGTGTATAGCACCCCCTCTTCGTAGAGCACGTAGCACCCGTCTTGCAACACAATCCTACCCCTACTCTGTGAAACTCTCCAACCCAAGAGTGAAATGCTATTCTCAATCTTTCTTCTATTCAACAGCTGAGCTCTGGAACTCTCTCCCAGAATCAGTCTTTCCCTCTTCCTATGACTTACATTACTTCAAACTCCTTGTGTCCAGGCATTTTGGCTCGAACGTCCCTTGATTTTGGCCCTGTCACTCTTTCAACTCTGAGGAAGGCACTCGCTACAGGCAGTTCTGCCTTTTGTCTCCCTCACTCACATAGACAAACACAAAAAGGCACTACTGCTACTGGGATGGTTTGGAAAACTTCCTACTGGATGTTCCCTGATCATCGTACTTTTCAAATTACCCAAAACTCCACCCAAAATCACATCAATGGCTTAATTTTGATTGGAATGGAAACTTATGTCCTTCACCATCACGTTACTAAAAAATCAGGCTCCCAAAAACGGTTTGCCCAAAGTTATGCACGAGCAACTATACACAAATCAATAGCTTATAATTCATATGCAAGAACAAGAACCTAAGAGTCCTACAATTACTTCAAACATGTCAGAAATCATGCTAAAACAATGACCACTCCTGGTAAGTCCAACTTCTTCCGCAATCAATCTACTCATTTATTAAACAATCCAGGTGGCAATAGAGTATTTTGGTTAACTCCCTATATTTTAATATACAATTATATCGAATCATCATCCATACCACCACTAAAGTTTTGGGATGGCAATCTAGTAAGTGATCCTCGCGGGAAGGTTAGCGTTCTTGCCGCTACTTTACCAAGAACTCCACCTTAGAAGATAATGACGAAGAAGTTTCTGTTCTTGACTTTGTTTCCGCAGAAATCCCTCTCTTCAAAATTTACACTAGGCATTTTGAATCAGTCTTAAACAACTTATCAGTTGATAAAACTCCAGGTCCAGACGAAATCCCTCCCATAGTTCTGAACAAATATTCTTCGGAACTTGCTCCGATACTGGCTAAGCTTTTCTGTATATATATTTGTTGTGCCTATATTATTAGGGCGTATTGTGGGTCTTAACTGGGAGCGAGAAATACGAACAGTAATCACATACTATAATGTATTGTACAACAATAGTAAGTAACATTTCCTTCTATGCTCCAACGAATACAGCTTTAGTGATTGTAAACGCTTCCAATAGTGTATTTGTGTTACTGAGTTTATATGTGAGGTTCAACTCGCATATAAACTCGATAAAAAATTGTTGTATGTAATTAAAAACAATAATAACAAATATGAAATAAAGTAAATAAATACCAACCTTTCTCAATACATTTCCTTCTCAGTCTTGTTCCCAATACCTAACTTTACACAAGCAACCTTGTGAGGATCAGTAGGTCTGCTGTTGCTTGATTTCCTTTGTATTCCATTGTATAAGACATTAAACTGGTACAAATTCTGAGAAATGTTTGCTGTATTCGTCTACCATATTGGGTCAATGTATAGTATACATTTGAATTAATGGTCTTACCCACTTATAATATTTTTCAATGGGATATGCTCATACATTTACCTTGAAAATACATGTAAAGCTGTTAGAGCAATAATTTTCGTCCTCCGTTCAAAGCACGTATCCCAGGTTCATGTTTTGGCAACTGCACGCCTTGAGACCAAAGTTATAAACGAGAAACTGTGTCAATTCGAAATAGCACTATAGCTTGACATTAGTCAGTTGTCTCCAGTCAGCCTCTAACTTTGACGCTTTGTATTGGCTCGAAGATCCACAAGATTAATTGTTTATCTCTCGCTTTCTTGTCAAGGGTGTAGACGAACTTTAGTAAATGGGCGTACGTAAGTCATATATACTCAAGATCGTACAATGTCTAAATTAAAGTTTGAAGAAGGTATGATAAAGGTAATTGAAGTGCCCATATTAATTTATCCTTATTAAGGCATATGCATAGTAATAAGCCCATTTAATATATGAATATAAAGGTGAATCACTATCAATATAACCAATAATTTTATATACCGGTACCTTTTTTATACCGTTGATTGATTAGTGTATGGCCACAGCGTGGGGGTTGTCTTCCTGTTTGAAAAATGAGTGGGGAGGCAGTAGTGTTTCTATATATGCTCAACTCTTATCTTGGTGCGAGGCAGGTCTATTTGGATCCCCGGCCTATTTCACTCCGTTAGTTTGTAAAGTTTAAAACGCTTCACCTCATTTGTTTGGCGATTATATACACTTCGCCCTATGCAGATGTTGATTCCATCCTGGCGAGCGATAACGTGAGCCTGGAATTCTACCAAATGGTCTGCAGATCTACAGTAGCTTGAAGGGGGTCTGGGGGGCGAGTGTTATTAGTATAATATTTTGTGTTTTGCTTTTTAGTCTACTCTCCGCTACCTGTACCTCACCTGTTACTGTGCTCTCCCTCACCTGTCACACTCTCCCTCAACTGTCACACTCTCTCCCTCACCTGTCACACTCTCCCTCACCTGTCACACTCTCTCCCTCACCTGTCACACTCTCTCCCTCACCTGTCACACTCTCTCCCTTACTTGTCACACTATCCCCCTCACCTGTCACATTCTCCCTCACCTCTCACACTATCTCCTTCACCTGTCACACTCTCCCCCTCACCTGTCACACTCTCCCCCTCACCTGTCACACTATATCCCTCACCTGTCACACCCTCCCCCTCACCTGTCACACTCTCTACCTCACCTGTCACACTCTCTCCCTCACCTGTCACACTCTCTCCCTCACTTGTCACACTCTCTCCCTCACCTGTCACACTATCCATCCCCTGTCACACTCTCTCCCTCACCTGTCACACTCTCTCGAGGGGCGTCGCGCTCCTCGGTGCCGCTAAAAGAGTGGGAAACACATCAAAAGGTAAAGGTATCTCCCTCACCTGTCACACTCTCTCCCACACCTGCTACACTATCGAGTAACAATATCGAGTAACCTAAAACCGAGTCAACAATGTTCAGAAGTTGTTAAGAAGGCAAACAAAATAATTGGCTTTATAGGCAGGTCATTTGAGCATAAATCCAAAGAAGTTATCCTAACCCTTTACAATTCCTTAGTCCGCCCTCTTCTGGAATACTGCGTTCAATCCTGGTGCCCTTATTACCAAAAAGATATAAACAAGCTAGAACGAGTTCAACGTAGAGTTACCAAAATGATACCTAACCTAAAGAACAAACCATACGAAGAGCGTCTTAGAGAATTAAATCTATTTCCTTTAACCCAGCGCAGATTAAGAGGTGACTTAATTCAAGTGTTCAAAATCATCAAAGGCATCGACAATATGAACTGTAGTAAGTACTTCACTATCGACCAATCTAATTACACGCGGGGAAACGGTTGCAAAATTATTGGTAAATCTTTTAACTCACACGAATCTAAGAATTTATTCTTCAATCGAGTTGTCAACTTGTGGAATGGGCTTCCCCGAAACGTTATAGACTGCATCACCGTTGATTCATTTAAACTCCGCCTAGACAAATATCTCGCTTCAAACCCACGACTGACTGCGTTTGTAAATGAATAACTTTATTTTATCCCCCCCTCAGTTACTAACCCATCTGTCCCCTACTAACTTCCTAATCCTGCCACGGACATTAGTTCCAGGGCAGTAATTCCCTTTCCAATGTTCCCTTACCCACTCTAAACCACTGTTTGGACACTTGTTCCTCAGTATTTTGGAGGACAAGCAACCTAGAAGGGTCACTAGGTCTGTTGTTGCTTGATTTCCTTTGTACTCCTTTGTACACTCTCTCCCTCACCTGTCACACACCACTCTCCCTCACGTGTCACACACTCTCCCTCATCTGTCACACTATCTCCCTCACCTGTCACACTCTCTTCCTCACCTATTACACTCTCTGGTCCTGTCACACGCTCTCCCACCTGTCTCACCCCCCATTCATCTATTAACACCTTCCCCCTATATATCTACTCCCTCCCTTCTCTTCCCGTCATTATCCTACACTTACTGTACAACGTTCCCTGTTTGACCGTCCACACCTTGACACCTCCACCACCACCATCCGTAAGTCAGTTGTGGAGGGAGGCAGTGTGGGAAGAGGGGTCCGGTGGTGAGATTGCACACCACCACCACCATTAACCCCACTACTGATATCATTATAACCAATTTTTGGTCACCACCACCTGATATTGAGGAGAGTGTGGTGAGAGATGACCTGGAGGTGAGAGTGCGCATCTCTACAACCACCAGCATCATCATTATCACCACCACCACCACCAAAAGTAGCACACCACCACCAGCATCATCACCACCACCACCAAAAGTAGCATCCCCACCATCACGACCACTAGCAACATCACCACCACAACCATAACCTGATAGTGAGTGGTGTAGTGGAGCGGCGTGGAGAGTGTCGGTGGAGGTGAGAGTGCGCACCTTCACCGCCGCCACCACCATCACCACCACCTGCGCCCTCAGGTCAGGAGTGGGCAGCGCCGCAACCCCGCACTCCGCCGCGCTCCGCCACCCCACCACCACCGCCACCGCCGTCTCCACCACACCACACCACCCAGCCGCCAGCTCCACCACCGCCGCCTCGCCTCTCTCGCAAGCCATGGCCACAAACCAGGGCTACGTTGTTTGGGCTGGACGCTGGCCGGTGGTGTGAAGGTGTTACGGCGCTACACCATAACACTACACCATCATACACCACAATACACCACCACTTACATGTTGTACCCGTCAGAGTGCGGCTCGGTAGCTTCGCTGTTTTGATTCAAGCTCCGGTGTATATAGAGATTAACTTTGTTGAATTACGTGGTGTTTTATGTGTATACTGTTGTGGGTGCTAGTGATCGGTTGTTGTTATAGATAGTATGATGGCCGCCTAGTGCCTGAACCACCGTGTTATAACGTGACTTAGACGTGTGGTGCTGGAACTTGTTGCTCTCTCCCTGCTGCCTGGCTCACTCTCCCTACCTCCTGTCACGACCAGTGTGGTGCTTTCACTCATTCCGGGAAGCTGTCACTCGCTCTGGGGTGCTGTCACTCGTTCTGGGATAGTGTGTGACTTTCGTGGGTGGTGCTGTGATCGCGTGGGATACTGTGACTCCTAGTAAGGTGGTGTGACTCGCTCTGGGGTGCTGTGCAAGTCGCCCGGGGTGTTGTAACTCGTTGACGTGTGACGCATATTGGGTAATTGTGACTTGCTCTGGAGTACGGTGACTCGCCTGAGGTGCTGTGAATCGCCTGGAAGTAGTGTGACTCGACTGTTTGACTAGCCTGAGGTGCTATGACTCGTTTTGGGGGTAGTGTGTGACTCATCTGTTATACTGTGACCCTGGGGTACTTTGACTCGCTCTGGGGTGGTGTGTGACTCGGCTGGGGTAGTGTGGCTTACTCACTGTCCTACCTCACCTAGCCTCACCACTTGCTCTCCCTCACACACTGACACACACACACACGCACGCACGCAGCAGCTCAAGTGGCACTCCACACCCACCACTCGCCTCCCCCAGCACAAGAGGATCTGAGAGCCGCCACACGTTCATGCCTTCACGCTCCTTCACCTCCTACAGTTTTTTTTTAGTGGCTCTCAAGACTGGGGGGATGCCTGAGTTGACCCTGGGGCTGTGGCTTCCTTGAGTAGCTGGGGAATCTTCAACCGTTTTGGAAGTGTATAGGTATTCTTGAAGTTAAAGGAACACTGAATGAGGTATTCTTGAATGGCACGCAGCGGCGTGGAACTATTGAAATACTCGTAGGACATTGAACAATTCGAGTGTTCTTCGAATTATCAGCGCTCAAAGGTAGCTGCGATTTAGTGACGATTTAGTGGACCCGAGAAGTTATCCCGAAATTAAGGAGGTTCCCCTCGGAGAAACCCCAGCTGTTGAGAGGACAAGTGAAGCGCCCCCGGGGTTGTTGTTGTGTGTGTGTGTGTGTGTGTGTGTGTGTGTGTGTGTGTGTGTGTGTGAGCCTTCAAGTGAGAGTCTGGAACCCCCAACATGGTCCTCATCTCTACTGGTTCATCAGCATCATTAACATGTAAGGAATCATCATTGGAGCCCATGCGGCTGTATTCTTAAACGCTTCCACAGTAAATACAATGTCGCCTCAGTGAACGAAATGTGCAGAAATATATTAATAATAGAGAAGGTGGGTGACAACAAGTTCTTTATCGTAAATCATCACTCATATCCGTAGAATTAGTTCGATACGGGATTATCAACACCTTCCCCTCATATTTTGAAATGCGTTTGTTAATTCGATCGGACGTATTTTTAAACATAAGGGGATCACTTGCCGTACACCTTACCGAACAAAATATATGAAAAATAATTTTGTTTCATGAAAGGTAACTTAATTTACGATGTGAGTGTTGATTTGTGAGAGAGAACATTATATCACCAAATTTCTTGTAGATAATTGCATATTTCTATTTGTTTCGGTTAAACATTGGTAACGGTTTCCTTGTGGTAATCATTGGGAATATGGCCGTAGGTATGATTGGTACTGCATATTGAACTGAGCTCACTATTTATGTTCAATGAATTGTATAGGTGTTGAATATAAAGTTGTGGTAAATATTCAAGATGTATGCCAGTCAGACACACCTTCATGTAATTATCATAATGTGTATTATACATCTTTCTCTTGTTTGATATATATTATATTGCTTATATCTCCGTAATTGCAATATTTGTATATTTGTATTTGGCTTACTAATCAAATATGAGTGTGTTCGATGATATAGTTACATTATTTGTTATATACTATTTAATATAGAGGTTAAGTCACTGAAGAGCTGTGGAAAGTGGAAAAATAGACAATTCAATTTGTTTGTATTGTGCGAGATAGTTACTATATATAGATTCTTGAATTGTTCTCGATCTAAATATTATTTATTACATTTTGGCTCTCATTTGACGATTTTATTCAGTTTTTGCAGGACGAGTGGTGGGCCACAGTTAAACCAAGATCGGGTTTAATAGTCCTTTTATTCTTAGAGGCCCTACCTAAGCTGAATAAAATTATCATATATTAGTCCAACATGTAAATAAAATGAAACGTATTGAAAGTGTTATATGTTGTTCTCCATTTCTCCATATCATAGAGTAATACCAGCACTCGGGAAATGGGTAGCATATTAAAAGCTTATATTGTGCAAATATATCCATCAGTCTTGATTGATTTTGGGATGTATTTTGTTATAAATTATGTACCGGTATTAAATACGTTTCCCCATACCATGCACAGTCGTGAGCATTAAATATGGTTACACCCACTTTATTGTTTTAACTTGTAAAGCGAAATCTTTAAGCATATAATTAACAACGCCCTTTCTTGACGGTATGTAGCATGGTATCAGTGTAGCTATTAAGTTTGTTTATAATTATTATTCGAGGAATGAAGTCATTGTTGTCAGTAACAACTCAAGTAAACTCAAGTAAGTAAACATAGCTTTATCTTGATTTAATAGAAAAATCATCAGTACTATGATCATATCGGTAGGACACGATTTTTGAGCCTGTCTGCACTTGATTAGAAAACCCTAATTCACCGAGAACTGGCACGGTATTGGCCCACATATCTCTCTCTCTCTCTCTCTCTCTCTCTCTCTCTCTCTCTCTCTCTCTCTCTCTCTCTCTCTCTCTCTCTCTCTCTCTCTCTCTCTCTCTCTGTCTCTCTCTCTCTCTCTCTCAATTAGAATTGAAAAGGTTAACCACTAGTATTTGTGGACACGTTTTCACATATAAGACCTGTTCTACCTGGAACAAACTTTTCTCCGAAGTTGTAAACACTTCTTCAGTAGAGCAGTTCAAGAAGAGAGTAGATAGTATTTGGCACACTCTGTAATGAGTGTACTGCACTAAATAGTCTCTGTCCTTCCACTTCGAGTATCTCCACGAAATGGACCGCAAGGTCTCTGAGTTACTAACTATTCTTTGTAATTTTCTCTCTCTCTCTCTCTCTCTCTCTCTCTCTCTCTCTCTCTCTCTCTCTCTCTCTAACATGATTTTCGAACCTGTCTGTACATAATTACCAGACCGTAAATCACAAGCACACAACCCGCGCGATATTGGTCCACTCATCACTCGCTGCTTCACATACCCTTCCCATAATGACCTCGCTGAATGAATGACCCCGCGGCTTGGAAATGGCGGTCGTATGTCGGGTCGAAGGAGGTCATTGGAAAGCCGGGCGGTGAGATTATTTGATTCAGCCTAGTTCTGACCGTTCGCACAGTCGAGATCAATTGTTAGCCCAAAAACCTGGATGATATTTGTGGGGAAATGGCGGTCGTATGTCTTGTCTAATATTGTGTTGGGGGGGGGGGGGGGGGGATTATTTAGTGCAGTGTAGTTCTGATCATTTGTAAAGCCACTCGTAATAGTTCGTGGATCTTCCCTATTGTATCGTTATGCTAGTATTATGTGCGTAAGATGGCAGGTGATTAATTATTATTATTGTATGTACAGTCGCGCTAATAAGTCATGTCCCAGCTGTCCTTGCGTTTGGCTTGCTCTGTGCTGTATTAATGTCTGTCAGATGTTGAATAGGGTTGGAAAGTGTAGGAACATGTTTGTATATTTCACTCCATATGAAGAAATGAAGCTTAGATATTGCTGATACCAATTATTGATCGAAACATACTTGGTGCCGAGACATCACTTATTAGCGCGACTGTACATTCATGATGAAACCATATTTTGCATCTTATACATAGCAAATTACTTAGGTAAATCAGCCACGATTATTTTGTGTATATATAAGAACACAAGGCAACTATGTATGAGTGAGTGGCCATATGTATGAGTGAGTGGCCATATGTCAACACCTGTATTAGTAATTGTATGAGTGAGTGGCCATATGTCAACACCTGTATTAGTAATTGTATGAGTGAGTGGCCATATGTCAACACCTGTATTAGTCATTTATTTAGTACGATGACGTCCTTTTTATTATAATTCTGGCTCACAATAAGGGGGGGGGGGGGGATGGGCCGGTTATCTGGACCACTTTCTCCCTCATGTTTATCCCCATTAGTTTTCAGATGTCAAGATATTTGCCCCATTAGTTAGTCGATTGTAAGACTTTTGCCCCATTTCTTTGTCAATATTTAGACTTTTCGTGCTATTTAGGTGTCGATTTTTTCCCTGGCGAACGTTAGTGAGCCTTTAATGTTGGAAGAACCGGCCTTTGGCCTGGACATTTTTCTACCGAAAAATGTACAAATTAATCTAGAAGGGGGATATAATGGATGTTTTGTTTTTTTTAATTTGATGGAGGTCTAGGGAGGAAACTAGAAAAATAATGAATACATGCAAAAATCGGCCAAAAAGTGAACCCTATTTTATACCGTTTACGATGGTTCTTTATTCCTATGGCTTATTGAGAGGGTAAATACTCCTTTGAGTCCTAGAAGTCTATGGCAACAAAGAAGATCGTCTAGTGGAAACCAGAATATGACGACAATGGCGTCATCGTGGTGAAAGGTTTAAGGGGAGATGGGTCGTTTTTCTAGATCCCCTTCTCCCTCATGTTTAGCCCTATTAGTTTTCGGATTTTAAGGTGTTTGGCCCATTAGTTTGTCGATTTTAAGACCTTCCGCCCTATTTCCTTGTCAATATTAAGACCTTTCGTACTAATTAGGTGTCGATTTTTTTCCTGGCGAACGATAGTGAGCCTGTAATTTTTAGAAGAAGTGGCCTTCGGCCGGGACGGTTTTCTACCGAAAAAAGAGAAACTAGAAGAATAATGAATAAATGCAAAATATCGACCAAAAATGGAACCATCCCCCATAAAGAGTGTGGCGAGAAGTGGGTTGCAGGAAGTCGACTGGCGTACCGGGTCAGCCTATCGTGTAAAATGAATGTGGTAGTGTTTGTTGGCGGTGTCGGGGGGTAATTGGGGCACGCTCGGAGGATGGGCTCAACGTAACCCGGGCTCATCGCTCCCCTTTTGTTCGGCGGTATATGGAGGCTGATAGTCTTCAGGGGGGTCACCGGCTTTTGTTTTATCTTTCTCTCATTTTCTCTCTTTCCCTGACTTGTATCCATTCGGCCCCATTCAGCCAACTGTTTTAAGGCGTGTATCCCCATCCTGGTGTCGATTTCTTCCTGGCGAGCGATAGCGAGCCAGTATTGTATGGAGAAATCCGGCTTCGCCGGTGACATTTTTTTTATCGAAAAATTTACAAATTTAGCTTGCTCTCAAAACAAAAATATATACTGTATATGCTGGCTCGCTCCCGCTCGCCAGGAAAATATTGACACCTGGTTGGGGGTAAACGTCTTAAAAAAGTAGGCTGAATGGGACCGAATGGATACAAGCCAAAGAGAGAAGGAGAGAAAGAGAAAAAAAAGCGAGGTGGGCTCCCTTAACATTTGTATGGTTCCCGCACATTTCTGTATTGGTTCTCGTTAGGTAGTTTATATATTGAACAATAAAACTGAATACGCTATGATTATATATACACTGAAACTATTATTATACAAGAAACCGAAATGAATAACTAGGGGAAAGAATGCTCATAGATAGAAAGAATGTTCATAGATAGAAAGAATGCTCATAGATAGAAAGGGACAAATCAATCATTAGACCATTTCAACCAGTGATATATTGAATAGTGCTAACTCGTGTCAAATGGAAGTTCTAACCCAACTTAACCTTACCTAACAATACTAGTCGAGAGCTACTGGTTGAAATTATCTAATGGTTGAGTTGTCCGGTCACCAAGTTGTATTTATGGACATGTTTATTTCCTATATAATAACTTTTAATAAGTTTTGGGTTTTATGAATAACAATCGCTCCATTGTAGGATTCATTGCGTAGTCAGCGGCAAATATCCAATTATAAGCTGATTTGAAATTCGCTTTTGTTTACAGTTACATTAAAATTTAAGCGATGCAGAAAATGGTCCTACAGCTTATAACGTATATTATTGTAACCTATGAGTGAATGCCAAATATAGGGCTGTGAGAAAAAGAGTGAATTAAGGTATGAAATAATGAAGAAAAAAAATATTATTAAAAAAACAAAAAACAAAATATATATATATATATATATATATACCGGTATATATATATATTATATATATATATATATATATATAGGGTATCCCGAAATATGAAAACCAAACTTTTAGATTAGGTTATATAAAACATCTAAGCATAACACATTTTATAAGAAAAACGTCCAAATCTGAACGGTTATAGAGCTATTGCATGTTGAAAATTATATTTCTCCATAAGACATGCCCAGATGTCAAAGGGCCTATCCCACTCTCACTTAAATGTGTTCTTTTACCATGTTATAATCAAGATATTATAATTCTGTAGGTTACAGGATATTCTAGCTCACAGTGGACTTGTTGGAAACCATTTTACATTGAAAAGTCCATTACAGCGTTGTTACGGGCGAGGATACTATATCAAACCTTCAATATCTCTTTAACGGCTTAGAATCATCTATATAATCATATCCAGAAGTTCGGCATGCCTATTTTGTGAGACTGTTTAAGAAACGCCCTTCGAGACTCTCCAAGCTAAATTTGCACAATTTCTGGCAGTAAAATGTTCCTGCCCAAGGCTGTTATATCTTAATTTGTAGGTTGGCTATCGTTCACCAGGAAATGATTTAACACCTGCATAACGCCAAACGACTTAAGGATCGAAACATCCTTAAAATTCGCAAACTTTTCGGGCAAAATGCTGGATTCTATAAAGATGACCCTCAGCTTTGACTTAATACGAATCTTTCATAGTACATGGGCTATCATGTTGGAATTTGTGGTGCCTCCTTGTTGTTCACGATTAGGGTCATAAGTTCTCTGTTCATTATAACCATGCGAGGAAACGCTATATTTGCGGCTCTCACAGAAACACACATTAAAGATCAGGAAGATAGTGAGGTATGGATTCCTGGTTACAACCTACATAGGGCGGACAGAACGCATAGATCACATGGAGGTGTAGCCTTGTACATACATGACTCACTGATATGTACTGAATTCCTAAATAACAGTAATGAAGTGGTGGAAATACTTGGAGTTAAAATAGAATCCCTAAATTTAGCAGTTATTGTTACATACAGGCCTCCAGACTCATCCCGAGAAGAATTCAAAACCCAGCTCCACAAAATAAATCAGAAGTGGAAACCCTGGGGAACCCAACACCAAATATTATATGGCTAGGAGACTTTAACCTACCAAACATTAAATGGAGACAACTAGAAAACCAGTTAGTGTCAAATAACACCGGAGAAGCAAATACTAATACGAGAGAGCTTTTTTAACTTTGTGATTTTTTTAGTCTTACCCAACATATTGCTGAACCCACACGGGAAAACAATATCTTAGACCTGGTCTTCACTAACAACGACTCTCTAGTACACAGCATTAACATATCGTACACAACATACTCAGATCATAAATTAATTGAGATCAAAACAACCTTAGAAAGTGTACAGACAACCTCAGAATCGAGAACAAAAACCGGCCCCTTCAGTAAATTTAACTTCAATAACAAAAACATTAGGTGGGAAGAGGTAAATCAAGAAATGGAGGAAATAGACTGGGAAGATTTAATGGATAACCTGACACCAGCAGAATGTCTAGTCTTAATAACAGAAACCATGACCCAAATCTGTAGCCACCATATACCTGCAAGACAAACAAAACGAAGAAGCAAAGAAGATCGGGAAAGGAGGAGGCTGTACAGAAGAAGAAAATTACTCACACAAAGACGCACACATCAAAATCTACAGGATAGGCAAAAGGTCGAAATAGATAGAGAAATTGTGGAAATTGAACAAAGGCTAAGAATATCATATGAACTACAACATATGGAAGAGGAGAGGAAAGCTATTGCAGGTATAAAGGAAAATTCCAAATACTTCTTTTCATACGCCAAACAAAAGGCTAAAACAACATCAAACATCGGCCCACTGAGCAAAGGGGACGGCTCTTTCACAGGGGACAAAAAGGAAATGAGCGAACTCTTAAGCAGGCAGTATGAAATGGCATTCAGTGAGCCTGATGAAACAAAAGTCATCAGAGACCAAAATATATTTTTCATGGAAACCTCCCCCACGGAAACCCCTCAGATGCTGGATATTGATTTCGGTCCAAAAGACATAGAAGAGGCCATTTCCAACATGCCATCCCACTCGGCACCAGGCTCGGACTCAAGGAATTCGATCCTAATGAAAAAATGTAAGGAAAACCTCTCAAAACCCCTGGCTATAATGTGGAGAAGGAGTCTAGACACTGGTGACATACCAGATAGCTTGAAAAACGCAATAATTGCCCCACTGCATAAAGGAGGGAGTAAAGCACTACCAAAAACTACCGCCCGGTAGCTCTAACCTCTCACATCATTAAAGTTTTCGAGATAGTCCTGCGAAGCAAAATTTCAACATTCATGGAGACAAATGAACTACACAACACCGGTCAACATGGGTTCAGAGCGGGAAGATCATGTCTCTCACAACTTTTGGAACACTATGACAAAATTCTTAAAGCGCTAGAAGAAAAGAAAAACGTGGATGTCATTTACACCGATTTTGCTAAGGCATTTGATAAATGTGACCATGGTATAATAGCCCACAAACTGAAAGCAAAAGGTATAACTGGGAAAATCGGACGGTGGATATACAATTTCCTCGTAAACCAAAAACAATCGGTAGCAGTAAACCAAGTCACTTCTGAGCCTTCGGATGTCAAAAGCTCAGTGCCCCAAGGAACAGTGCTAGCGCCCCTTCTGTTCCTCATACTAATTTGCGACATAGATACCAACACCAGACACAGTACGGTGTCGTTTTTTGCTGATGACACAAAATTAAGCAAGATAGTAAACACACAAGAGGACACGGGCCGACTGCAGGAAGACATGCATGTAGTGTTCCAGTGGACCAGGGAAAACAACATGCAATTCAATGAGGAAAAATTCCAATTAATACGGTACGGAGATAATAATGGTGTTAACGAAATTACAAATTACTTAACAGAATCTAACCACATAATAGAACGGAAAGACAGTGTGAAAGACCTTGGGGTATTAATGTCTGAAAATATGGGTTTCAAAGTACATAACCAGGTCAAAGTGGCGGCTGCGAAACGTCTAACGGGTTGGATTCTGCGTACTTTTAAAACACGCGGTGAATTGCCTATGATAACGCTCTTCAAATCTCTAGTGCTACCGCGGCTTGAATACTGTAGCGTATTAACATCCCCATACAAAGCAGGTGAAATAAATGACGTAGAGAGTGTACAAAGAAATTTCACTTCGCATATAAGTTTGATAAAACATCTACACTATTGGGAGTGTTTAAGAGCACTGAATCTGTACTCCCTGGAATGTAGAAGAGAACGTTACCTAATAATATACACGTGGAAAATCGCAGAGGGTTTAGTACCAAACCTACATACTCCGATAGTCATGAAATTCAGTGATAGGAGAGGCTGGGAATGCGAAATCCCCCGGATGAATAACAGGGGTGCTATGGGCTCTCTACGAGAGGGCTGGTTATCACACAGAGGCCCACGTCTCTTCAACAAACTCCCACGGCGAGTAAGAGACATGAGGGACATCTCGTTAGACAACTTCAAGAGAGCCCTAGATGTCGAACTGCAAAAAGTGCCAGACGAGCCCATCCTCGCAAGGGAGCGAGCTGTCGCTTCAAACAGTCTACTGCACCAAATGACCACCCATAACGAGGGGCGTCGCGCTCCTTGGTGCCGCTAGAAGAGCGGCGAACACATCCAAAGGTATCCAAAGGTAAGGAGTAGTTTCATGCCCTAGCAGCCGATTTTCTGATTTGCACTGTCAAGAACATACATGGCGACGCACCCATTTGGGTCAGTATCGAAAGCAAACGAGATAATACATTGCTCTTTATTATAGCCCAGATGCTTCAGAACTTGGATTTAAATGTTCAAAGAATCCAATTGGTGTAATCTTATTATATGTTTATGATTGTACTTGCAGAATAAGAAATTAATTCAATCCTTCATCTTGCTGGCTTATTTTCATACCGGTAGTTAATATCCTCCGCCAACGAAGTTGGACTGAGGTTATGTTTTTGCCTGCGTTTGTCTGTCTGTTTGTAAGCAAGATATCTCACAAAGTTGTGAACCGATTTTCACGAAATTTGGCAGTTAGGATATGTGGCAAGAAAGAAGTATAAGTTTAGAAGGCGATCCGGAGCTTTTCATGAAATTTGGTGGGCAGATAGTATATGTGCCCAAGAAGAAGTGATTTAATTTAGGAGGCGATCCGGATCATATCCTTGAACCCAGATCAAGAAGAACGTTGAGGCGTATGATATCACTGGTTGAGAACCAGCCAGCGTAGGCGGAGATATGCTCTCTACCGAGTGACTCTCTTGTTATATACCATATTCCATTACAAAAATCAAGTCTCAACTTAGAAATTAAGGAATGATTCTCCTCGTGAAATGGTGAAATTAGTTATTATTATGGTGGCTGTCCATAGTAGATGAAGATAAATGAAAGAGCAATTTAGTTGTTATTGTGGTTGAGTTAGGCCCACAAACTGAATTATTGGCCGACGGGAAGGCGGACTCTCTCTCTCTCTCTCTCTCTCTCTCTCGTGCGGCAACATGTTGATTGAGTTACACTTGGCAGATCCCTTTTGCACCCATTCAGGAGTTGTTTTGTCTGGTCTGGTCTTTACTAACTAAAACCTAACCGTGTCGTTATAGGAGGTATTATGTCTTTTCTGGTGATGCATTTAAGGGGGGGGGGGGTCACCGTTTTGTTTTTATATTTATCTCCTTTTCTCTCTTTACCTGGCTTGTATCCATTCGGCCCCATTCAGCCAACTGTTTTAAGACGTTTATCCCCATCCAGATTTCGATTTCTTCCTGGCGAGCGATAGCGAGCCAGCATTGTATGGAGAAATCCGGCTTCGCCGGAGAAATTTTTCTATCGAAAAATGTACAAATTTAGCTTGCTGTCAAAACAAAAATATATATATGCTGGCTCGCTACCGCTCGCCAGGAAAATATTGACACCTAGATGGAGGTAAACGTCTTAAAACAGTAGGCTGAGTGGGGCCGAATGGATAAAAGCCAAAAAGAGGGAGAGAAAGAGAAAGAAAAAAAAAGCGAGGTGGGCTCCCTTAACCCTTTTGTTAAGTATGACGTTTTATAGCAGTTTACTCTGGCTATCATTAGACAATTTTCTCAGGTTTGTAAGGCCCTCTAGGAAACAGAGGTACAAGCCTATCTCAATGTATCCTCTACTGCCCACAATTCCTTCCTAAGCTGAATAAAATCGTCTAATAGCAAAAATGCAAGGAAGAAATGCGTCCCCGAATACCGAGCTACGATGGTGCTATTTCCATCCTCTTCTGGCTAATATTAACCCTTTCAGTACGAGGGACTTTATTTTGCATTATATTCTGGCTATCATTAGACGATTTTACTCTGAATAGGAAGGGTATTTAATCGTCATTTTTTTTTTTTTTACTAGACGTCCTTCCTTAGCTGCCAACAGTTCGTCTAGTGATAGGACAAATGGTGTCAGCCGTACAAAACAGTGGTTATATTATAATTATGTTTTAACTTTAAAAAGGACCTCACATTACGGCATGGGTACACATTGTCTCCATTAATCTTTTGACTCCACAGGTCCTTCCTAAGTTGAATAAAATACTTATATGGTATTTAGGATAATATTAGAAAGAACGTACTGAAGACCTTCAGTCTAGTTTCTGGTACCAATGCAAAATGTCACATAATTGTTGCCGGAACAAATGTTGACTAGATAATGAACATTGACTATAAAAGGTCTCGTGTGATACCCCCTTTATCAAGTCCTATAGCTTATGTGGATTTTAATCAGGGTTTATTTTGAATAAATTTAAATATTCGTCTTCGGTTTAATAATGGTAGCTTATGGAGGTAGGAAAAATTTTCTTTAACGAACATGGAAGAGGTGCTCAGATAGAAATGATAATACACTGTCAAAAATTATCAGTTTGAAAGGGGTTATTAAGGTGTTTATAATATTCTAGGAGCTTTGAATGTGCGTGGATGTAGTACGAATGAGAAGCGAGAGGATATTGGAAGGTTATTTGAAAGAAGGAAGTATGATGTGCTTGTACTGAATGAAACAAAGATGAAAGGAGAGGGAGAAGTGGATTTTGGAAACGTGATAGGTAGAAGGTCTGGAGTAAACGAGGGAGTACAAAGGAGTACAAAGGAAATCAAGCAACAACAGATCTAGTGACCCTTCTAGGTTGCTTGTCCTCCAAAACACTGAGGATCAAGTGTCCAAACAGTGGTTTAGAGTGGGTAAGGGAACATTGGAAAGGGAATTACTGCCCTGGAACTAATGTCCGTGGCAGGATTAGGAAGTTAGTAGGGGACAGATGGGTTAGTAACTGAGGGGGGGATAAAATAAAGTTATTCATTTACAAACGCAGTCAGTCGCGAGTTTGATGCGAGATATTTGTCTAGGCGGAGTTTAAATGAATCAACGGTGATGCAGTCTATAACGTTTCGGGGAAGCCCATTCCACAAGTTGACAACTCGATTGAAGAAGAAATTCTTAGATTCGTGTGAGTTAAAAGATTTACCAATAATTTTGCAACCGTTTCCCCGCGTGTAATTAGATTGGTCGATAGTGAAGTACTTACTACAGTTCATATTGTCGATGCCTTTGATGATTTTGAACACTTGAATTAAGTCACCTCTTAATCTGCGCTGGGTTAAAGGAAATAGATTTAATTCTCTAAGACGCTCTTCGTATGGTTTGTTCTTTAGGCTAGGTATCATTTTGGTAACTCTACGTTGAACTCGTTCTAGCTTGTTTATATCTTTTTGGTAATAAGGGCACCAGGATTGAACGCAGTATTCCAGAAGAGGGCGGACTAATGAATTGTAAAGGATTAGGATAACTTCTTTGGATTTATGCTCAAATGACCTGCCTATAAAGCCAATTATTTTGTTTGCCTTCTTAACAACTTCTGAACATTGTTGACTCGGTTTTAGGTTACTCGATATTGTTACTCCCAGATCAGTTTCTCTGTTTACATTCTTAAGCTGAGTGCCATTCATCGAATAGTTTGCTTCTCATTTAGGTATCCGATATGTAGTACTTTACATTTATCCGCATTGAAACTCATTTGCCAAATTTGGGCATGACAACATGACAATTTATCTAGATTGTGTTGCATATCGTCAACTTGTTCTTTTGAGAGTACGCTATTTGCAATTTTTGTATCGTCAGCAAATTTTGAGATTGTACAGGTGAGACCCTCATCTATGTCATTGATGTAAATTAGAAAGAGAATTGGTCCTAGTACCGATCCCTGGGGTACCCCGCTACTTACATTGGTCCATTTTGATGCCTTACCGTTTATGACTACTCTTTGCTTTCTGTCGCTGAGCCAATTTTCTGTCCATTTCAACACACCGTCTTGTATTCCATGCGCTTTTAGTTTTAGCAGTAAACGTTTGTGGGGAACTTTGTCAAAGGCCTTTTGAAAATCAAGGTATATAATATCTACAGCTTTACTCTCATCGTAGAGGTTGAGGATATCGTGGAAGAAGTCTAAGAGGTTTGTTAAACAGGAACGTTTTTTACGAAAGCCGTGTTGAGTATCTTTAAGTATGTTATTTTCCTCTAAGTGATTTACGAGTCTGTCTCGTATGACCGTTTCTAGCATTTTACATACAACTGAGGTTAAGCTAATTGGACGATAGTTACTGGGTAGGGATTTGCTGCCTTTTTTTAATATCGGTGTTACGTTGGCTAGCTTCCAAGTCAGGGGGAAAGAAGGAGTGGCTATTATTGTGAAGAAGGAGTTGAGAGAGTTTATAAAAGAGTGGAAAGAGGTGTCATCAAGGCTAATGTGGGTGCAAATGGGGTTTAAGGGTGAAAGGTGGGTTTTTGTAAGTGCGTATGGACCAGGAAGTGAAAGAGAGTTAGACGAGGTAGAGGGTTTCTGGGAGGATTTGAGAGATTGTCTACAAGGGTTTGATGAAAATTAAAATGTTATAGTTTTAGGGGACTTAAATGCTAGGGTAGGAAATGAGCCTGTTGAGGGAGTCATCGGTAGTTTTGGTGTGGATGGTGTAAACGAGAGTGGAGAAAGACTGAAAAATGTATGTGAAGAGTGCAGATTGAGTGTAGGTAATACGTTCTTCAAAAAAAGGCATATACACAAGTACACCTCGCATAGACTTGTGAGGGGAGAGATTGTAGAGAGGGCATTTATGGATTATGTGCTGGTGACAAGGGAAAGATTGTGTAGACTGCTGGATGTGAATGTGATGAGAGGTGAGGCGAGGCGGAGGGTATGTCAGATCATTACCTGGTGGAGGGAAAGCTAAGAGTTAAGAGTTACAGGAGAATAAGAGACAAATGTGAAGTAAGAGAGGTAATAAAAGTTAGTGAGTTAGAGAAGAGTGCAAAAGAGAGGGAGTACAAGGAAAGACTAAATGAAAAGTGGATGGAAGTGAGAGAGATGGAAGAGAGAGAAGTAGAGGTTGAATGGCAACAGTTTAAGGAAGGAGTGAAAGCAAGTGCAGAGGTAGTATGCGGCAAAAGGAAAGTAGGAGGCAGAGGTATCAGGAAGGGAAGCGAGTGGTGGAATGATGCAGTGAGAAAGGCAGTTGAGGAGAAGAGACAGTGTTTTGAGAGGGTTTTACAGGATGGTAGTGTTGAGGTATGGGAGAGGTACAAGGAGAAAAGGAGAGAGGCAAAACGGAAAATTAGAGAAGCGAAAAAAGGTGCAAACGAAAGGTGGGGTCAAAGGTTGAGTGAGAATTTTGAAGAAGAAAGAAGATGTTCTGGAAGGAGGTAAATAAAGTAAGGAAAGGAGGACAAAAGAGGGAAGAGTCAGTGAAAGATGCAAATGGAGAATTACTAGTGGAACCAGTTGAAGTGAGGAAAAGATATGCCGAGTATTTTGAATCTTTGTTAAATGCAAGAGATGTAAGAGAAGCAGTGATTGAAGCAGAGGTGGATGGAGATAGGTTACCCAGGCCACCCAGGTGGCAGGGAATGAATGAAAGGATTGAGGAAACTGAGGTGAAAGAAGCAGTGAAACAAATGCGAATGGGAAAAGCAGAAGGTTTGGATGGTATTGCTGTGGAGTGTATAAAGAACGGTCGAGATGTGATAATAGATTGGTTGGTGAGACTTTTCAATGTGTGCTTTGCTGTGTCAATGGTACCAATAGACTGGAAGAGTGCATGTATTGTGCCGTTGTACAAGGGGAAGGGAGATCGGCAGGAGTGTTCAAGTTATAGAGGTATTAGTTTATTGTTAGTGGTTGGAAAGCTGTATGGCAGGGTGTTGATAGAGAGGATAATAAAGTGTACGGAAGTTGCAATAGGAGAAGAACAGTGCGGTTTTAGGAGGGGAAGAGGGTGCGTGGATCAGATGTTTGCAGTAAGACAGTTATGCGAGAAGTATTTAGAGAAGCATAAGGAGATATTTTGGGCTTTTATGGATTTGGAAAAAGCGTATGATCGTGTGGACCGTGAAGCAATGTGGAAGGTGTTAAGGATTTATGAAATAGGAGGAAATTTGTTAGAAGCAGTTAAGAGTTTTTATGAAGGGAGCAGAGCATGTGTGAGAGTAGGAAATGGTGAGTTGAGTGAATGGTTTGAGGTAAAGGTAGGTTTGTGACAGGGTTGTGTAATGTCACCATGGCTGTTTAATATGTTTATGGATGGTGTGGTGAGGGAGGTGAAAAGGAGAACTATGGGAAGAGGATTGGGTTTAGTAGGAAAGAATGGTAGAGATTGGGAGTTGAATCAGTTGCTGTTCGCTGATGACACAGCATTGGTGGCGGATTCTGATAAGAAACTGCAGCGGGTAGTCAAAGAGTTAGGTGTGGTTTGTGGAAGGAGGAAACTGAAGGTGAACGTCAATAAAAGTAAAGTAATGGTGTGTAATAGGGGAGAGCATAGGGTGAATCTAGATGTGGAAATGTTGGAACAAGTAGAGTGTTTTAAATATCTAGGAGGAACGATAAGCAGGAGTGGAGGTATGGAAATGGAGGTAAAACAGAGAGTGTGTGAAGGAAGGAAGGTGTTCGGAGCAATGGGAAGTATGTGGAAGATGAGAAATCTCGGAGTGAAAGTAAAAAGTGCACTGTATCAAGGAATTGTTGTGCCAACAGTGATGTATGGGGCTGAGACATGGGCTCTGAAGAAAAAGGAGAAAAGAGGGCTGGATGTGATGGAGATGAACTGCTTGAGGAGTATGTGTGGAGTTACTCGTAGAGACGGATTGAGGAATGAAGAGATACGTAGGAGAGTGGGGCAGCAGGAACATTTGTCAGCCAGAGTGGACAGAAGGGTGCTGAGCTGGTATGGTCATGTTGAACGAATGGGAGATGACAGGCTTACAAAGAGAATATGTGAGTCAGGTACAAGGGGAGATAGAAGGGCAGAAAGACCCCCATTGAGATGGAGAGTGTGTAAGAAAAGCTTTGGATGATAGAGGAATGACTATAGATCAGGCAGGGGAAGTGGTGGTGGACAGGAGTGAATGGAGAATGCTTATGAATAGTTGAGTGAACACGTGGTCATTTGGAGTAAGGGGTCGGGCGCAAGTTGGACTAGATAATAGTCCATCAGGCGCCTGGCCCGGGGAGATGATTAATATGAAGGGTGCGCCTGGAAGTGTGGTGGGAGGGCTTGTGGCTTTAGCTCCGCTGCATGTCTGCCTGCCGAGATCGGAACCTCTCCGGGTGGTCGGGGGCCGGGGGAGTGATGGAGCGACCTTGGTGACCCTGGTCTCTGGGTCTTCTCCTGGGTGACCTAGATGTGTGTGAATTTGTGTTTTTTATCTGTGTTTATTCGTTGTTTTATGTTGTTTTTGTGTTTTTCCCTGTTCTTGCTCTGTCTTGAGTCGCTACCCCCATAATGGGGATTGGGCCTGAGCATATAGATAGATAGATAGATAGAATATTCTACCCATTTAAGGGGGGATGCTTCACTATTTGGGCGATTTTTGCATGTATTCATTATTTTTCTAGTTTCCTCCCTAGACCTCCATCAAATTTAAAAAAACATCCATTAGATCCCCCTTCTAGATTAATTTGTACATTTTTCTGTAGAAACATTTTCCGGCCGAAGGCTGGTTCTTCCAACATTACAGGCTCACTATCGTTCGCCAGGGAAAAAATCGACACCTAAATAGCACGAAAGGTCTAAATATTGACGATGAAATGGGGCGAAAGGTCTTACAATCGACTTACTAATGGGGCAAACATCTTAACATCTGAAAACTAATGGGGCTAAACATGAGGGAGAAAGTGGTCCAGAAAACCGGCCCATCCCCCCTTAAAGGTATATTGGTGGTAATAAAAAGGATAATGACATTTTCTCCCTATGAAAGTATATTGATATTAATAAGCCTATCTATTATAAAGACCGTAATAATCCCATGTAATATAAGGATGGGAAAGTAAATCACTATAAAGATACCCAATGATTCTATGTACACTCGGATACCATAGTCTCTAGCCCACTCATACAAATTCCTGGACTCCACGTATTTCTAGTCATGGAAGCATTTTTCTGGAAACTAATTTATTTATAGAATTTCCTATAAATCAACTACAAAATTATATATACTATTTATTGAAAAGCAAGTTATAACCAAAATTCAATCTGGATAGATATAATTGCATAGAGAAAAACATAGGGGGTCCACGAATTCTCCTGAGTGGACTAGAGAATATGGTATCCAAGTGTACCTTTTTTATACCCATGATATTTAACAGTGCAGGACATGTGGATATGTCGAAGTTGTTAACCCCTTCAGTATACCAGGACGTATTATATATTTTATTCTGGCTATCCATAGACGATTTTTTGAAAGTTTAGGAAAGGTTTATGGTAATCGAAGAGTAAATTGAGATGGACTTATCCCTTTTGGAACTTCCAAAGAGTGAAATCGTATTATGATAGGCAGCATTAAGTGAAATGAGCGTCATCGTCTACTGAAAGAGTTATTTTAGGTTAGATGTAGTAACTAGCATAGTGTTTAGTTTAATCCATATAATTTTATGACAATTGTGTTTAATTTAATACAATTCATGTGTTTGTAATATATTTTGGAAGCGCTTTTTAAGCAGATAGCTACATAGATGGTTTTGATTCCTAAAAATCCTTTCTAAGCTGTGGGATATCGACTAGAAGCAGTAACATCATTTACAAAATTGATATCGGATTAAAGTGATAGGAACAAAATATAGGGTTGAATGGGAAATGGATCTGCCACGTATAATTAACATCGCCCTATTGTAGATGTTCGTATTCTAATATATTTATAATTATATAGGATGATTCACGTGAAATTTATTTTATTATTTGTATATATAATATTAACATTAGTAACTGGTTTGTTTGGACCCTCAGGGTTTTTAGAGAGTACATGAGGAATGGAGGTCAAGTGAGTCTGAGGAGAGGAGAAGGTCAAAGAGGGCTTATGTGTGTGTAAGAGAGAGAGAGAGAGAGAGAGAGAGAGAGAGAGAGAGAGAGAGAGGTGAAAACCTTTAAATTATCCCATTGAAACTTTGAAAGGCTATGCTATTAAGATTTTCTAACTGTAGGCCTAACTTGGGACTGGAAAATTGAGGAAGTTGGAGGAGTTGAGGGGAGAGTAGAGAGGAGTGGGATAGAATGCAAAGGAGTTTAGAAGATGGGAGAGTTGAATGGAGTGGATAGAATACAAAACATGAATGGAATGGACAGAGGAGTGGATATATCAGAACACATGAAAGGAATTGAAATATAGATGTAGAGGAGATAGTAGTGGATAAAACAGAACACATGCATGGAGTGGAAAGAGAGGACTGGGTGTAGCAACAAAACATGAATATAGTGGAGAGAGGAGTGGATATAATAAGACATGTGAAAAGAGTGGAGAGATGAATGGAGAGGAGACAAGAGTGGATGTAATAGGGCACGTGAATGGAGTGGATCTGTGAGAGGAGGAGGATGGGGAAGAGAGGAATGGAGCAGGTCGCCGCTGGCAAACAAGAGATGGCTCAAAACTATTCCTTCTTTCCAGTCTTTTATTTTTAGTTGTTATTATTGAGTATGCAAAGATAAAGTTATGTTTTTCAATTATTTCTCTGTCTTTGGAAAGGATGCATTGTCTAAGCCAATACAATTTCATGTCAATGTTCCTGTATTCCTTCTCATATACAGTATATTCCAGTCTTAAAATCAAAGTACAGTATCCGGGTTTGACACTTTACAGTGGAGTGGATTCATATTTGTTTTCACCAACCCACCAATTATTTTACAAATAAACCTAACTAATGAAATCAATGAAAGTAATTAATACATGTGGTACTCCAAGGACTCGAACCTAGGATACTCACACCGAAATTCCACACACTAAGCATTAGAAGATAGAAGATATGGGGAGATGAATGGGGTGACCTGCTAATAGTTTGATCGGGGAAAGTAGAAATGAAGCGAATATAAGAAAGCCTTGGACAACCATATCAAGCCATGCTTCGCGGGGGTGAGAGCTGCCCCCTCGAATAGCCTGCTGCATCAAGCACTGGTGGCAAACATACTCGGGGGGAGCACCAATTACGTGTCAAATTGTTCCTGGCGAACGAGAGCGAACCTGCAATTTAGGAGGATACCGAAAAATGCGCAAATTGATCTCGAAGGGGGGTCTTGGGTGTATTTTTTAAAGTTTGATGGAGGTCTAAGGAGCAAACTAAAAATAAGTTAATCAATATATAAATAAATTAATAAGTAAAAACAAACCTCCACTTAACAGTAGAAGTCTGTAAACTACCAAGCTCGAACTATTCAATATATATTATGGTACAGTACTAGGGATAACAATAGCGTTGCCAGGGATGTCACCAGAAAAACAACCCAATATATTTAACAGAATAGAGCAATATCAATTCACACGCTTCACAACAACAATTTAATTGTACCCTTTTGTATTTTTACTATACTCCGAACTCTTCCATTTTCATGTAAAGGTAGCAAATGAACACCGGCCTAAGTAAAGAATATCGGAGGTGTACAGTTACAAGCCGTAATATGTATAGTCATTCCAGTATGTAACGAACCCATTCGATAAAATATAAAGCAGTACTATTTAATATTCATAATGCTTCAGGGTTGTTTTTATTGGTACCAAAATTCCATAGGGTTTGCAATTACTATGGATTGTGAATGTACATAGTGTGTGTAGAGATTCACAGGGATGATACACGGTTCTGCCATGTGAACAAACTATTCTGACCATTTTGTAGATAATATCGGACTATCGAAAATCTTATCAATATTGCTGGGCTTTAGCTGTATTCTACCTTTGGTTAACGTCATTAAGACCGTAAATCATCAGTAATATCAACGGGTATAAGTTTATGACCGTTGAAATTACGGTATTACATTGGCATTATATTGTGTTGCCTTTTCCTTTATACCGTAACACAATGATATACTGTATGTTCCAAAATTGCAAGTAGGATAACATAAAATATTTTCTAGCGGGAAAGGGTGACGAGAATATAGGAGAGAGAGAGAGCGAGAGAGAGAGTGGTGCAGGGGAGGGGAGAGGAGGTAAAGGGTGGAAGAATGGCTAACAGAGAAAGAAAATGGAATAAAACGTAGAGGGAGAAAGAAACAAGGAGTAATGAAAGTGTGCACAGAAAAGAGAGAGAGAGAGAGAGAGAGAGAGATAGCCAGAACAATAAAGGCTGAAGAATTGATTGCTGAATTCATTTTTTTTTTTATAGTTGTATATGTGCCGTAAGTTAATTTTATTTGCTCTCCATGTAAAACTTAGTTACTGTGTGTGTGTGTGTGTGTGAAAGGATTTGTGGTTATGATTTTGTGCCTGTGTGTGTGTCTTTATGTCTGTATGAATGGGAGGATGTGTGTTTGAGTGCGTTACAGTGTGTGTGTGTGTGTTAGAGAGAAGAGGGGGGGGGGGTAATTATTTGTGTGAAGAACCATTATGAGTGAGAAAGTGTATGTGTGTGTGTGTTTGTGTGCGCGTGTTTGTGTGCGCGCGGGCGTGTATGTGTGTGCCCAATCACGTTCGTGCAGGAGTGGGGGCACCACACACCCCCAAACCCCCAAGTAATGAGACGCAGCGGTGTTTGTGATCTCGTTAGTAGCATTACGGGGGGGGGGGTTGTGTTAGTGGGTACAGTGGGATGAAGGGGGGGGGGGGGGATGTTGTGGTATTGGGGGGTTGAGAGGGCACAGGGGGTGTTTGGTACAGTGGGATGAGGGGGTACAAGGGGCTGTTGTGGTATAGGGGGTTAGGGCGTACTGGGGAATAGTTGGCATGGTGGATGGTGGGTACAGTGGGATGAGGGGGTACGGGGGAGGTTTTGGTATGGGGGGGGGGGGGTCCTGGGGATTAGGGGGTACGGTGGGGTGAGGAGATACGGGGGGGTGCTGTGGTATGGGGTTGAGTGGGTTCTTGGGATTAGTGGGCACGGTTGGTGATGGGTACACTGGGATAAGAGGGTACGGTTGGATGTTGTGTTATGGGGTGAGGGGGCACAGTGCATGGTAGGTGCAGTGGGATGAGGAGGTACGGAGGGGGGAGGGGGTGTATTGGGGGGTGAGGAAGCACAAGGGGATTAGGGAGGATAATTCAAACTAAGGCACACATGAACTAAATTACAAACTAAAGCACACAAAGCTAGTATGACAGGAAAAATACAAAGAGTAATATACCGGTACACATTTGTATAGAAATACATAGAGTAAGTATGGCAAATAGAAGGGAGAAATCAGGTGCCAGAATTACATGTGGAAAAAAATTGAGAAAAGTAAATATAATAAGTATGATAAAAGGAGTAGAGCAAGTTTGACATGGAGATGGAAATGACGAGAAGTATTGGAACTGTGCGAGGAATGGAATAGAACAAGTATCCCAGGGAATTGGTGAAGGAAAGAAGCGTACACAATATGAGGAATTAAATATTAATGGATGTTTAGTAAAAACAATTGGGTACTTTGGACGGAATCAATGTAATAACTAAAGAAATATAGATTGTATTCGATGGTGATTGAAACATTGTATCTTTTCGAATCAAGGACGACTACTTTTTGGTGATGCATAATGCATGTCTGGGATTCGAACTATTGATATTTAAACAGCAGATCCAGTGACAAAACAATTTGATTTGAGATTTTAAGATCGGTATTTCGAATTCCCAAAGAAGTTTATAAGAGTTACTACACATACTATCGTACCATTCTGTGTTTTATCAATATATATACTGTATATATTCTGTATATATACAGGTACATATTTTTATATATAAATGTAATATGTCTATGTCCTAACCTTACGTAACATAACCTAGAATGACCTAACTTAACGTAAATATTTAGTTTAAAAGTCAAAGTTACGTCAGCTTAGTTAGATATTGGTTAAGGTTACATGATATTAGATTAGGTTAGATTAAGCCAAGGATTTTCGCTTTCTGATCACACACAAATCATCACAACATATTATGGCCGTTTTTGGTCTTGGCGCCCCTAACAAATATACGGTATAGTATATAATGTACTGTATTGCAAGGTACAAATATACGGTATAGTATATAATGTACTGTATTGCAAGGTACAAATATACGGTATAGTATATAATGTACTGTATTGCAAGGTACAAATATACGGTATAGTATATAATGTACTGTATTGCAAGGTACAACATTATATGTGAGAAGTAATTGGTAAGAGAGAGACTATTTAGAGATATTTTTACATTCTCAAATCTAACTTTTTAACAACCTACAAATGTCTCCAATTTATATTTAGATTTTTTTATTTTACCGGGTGGATGGGACTCGTCACCGGGTGGATGGGACTTGTCAGCTTTGGTCGGCAACCTGTCTAGGGGAATACAAATTACCGAAGGGCGGCACGCTCATTGGTGCCACTTGCTCGTGGCGAACTCTACAATAGATGCAATAGATAGATAGATCTATCTATTGTAATTTTACATTTAATATAGAACGAGTTCTATATAAAAGTTATTTTATGGACGATTCACAATTTTAATTTAACAACTGAAAACCTTGTAAGAACTGAACTAGCAGAATAATGAAGAAGCAAAAAACAAAAACAAACTCAAATAAACGTTAAGAACGGAGTGTGGAGAAGGAATGCACAAAAGAGAGTAAGGAAAATGTGATGAAGCCGCCCGAGAAACAAAAGGAGGAAGAATAAAGCAGGGAGGGAGGGAGGGAGGGAGGGGGGGAGGGAAATGACCTGAGGCACTGTGGAGGAGAGGAAAAATGAGAATGGGGGAGGAAAGAAAAGAGGGGAGAAGAACGAGGGGGAGAGATGGAGGTAATGACTGGGGTGGGGGGGGGGGGGGGTTACTCAAGGAGGAATTGTAGGGAAAATATATTAAAATTATATGTTTATTATATTTTATTTTACTATGTATTTGAAGCATTATTTTTATCACCATTGTTATCTAGTTACATGGTAATTTAGTCATATGCGAATTTTGCTGCCTTCATTATAGTTGTAGGTACCAATGCATTGGCACCCCGATCCTATCTAACCTAATCTGACCCAGTCTACAGTAATTCAACCTATTCCAAATAACCCAATTCAAACAATTTTAATCCAATCTAGTACCCTCAACCCAGCCTGACAACACAAATTCAACCACAACAAATAACCAAACGCAACCCAACTTACCTAACCAATTCTAACTCACCCTTGACTAAACCAATCCACCCTTACCCAAACCAACCTAAGCCAACCAAATCCAGCCAAACCCAACTCGAGCAACACAACCTAACCCAATCCAGCCCAGCCTACCCCAACCCCTCCCAACCTAGCTTAGCATATCTAACCCAACCCAACCTAACCTAATCTACTCGTAAGCCAACCCAACCTAATTCACCTAACCTAACGTGCTAAAGGAGAGTTGTGGTGTCTTAGGCAAACGGAAAGAGTGTAACTTTTGCAAAAGGGGAATTTATGGAGGACGAGAAGACAAAAAGTAGGATGGAGGAACGTGATCACTGAGGTGGATAGGCAGGTAGGTAGGTCGACAGTAAGGTAGATAGATAAGCAGGTAGGTTACCTGCTAGTTAGATATACATTTAAATATATACAATATATATATATATATATATACAGTATATATATATATATATATATATATATAGCTTATATATGAGAGAGAGAGAGAGAGAGAGAGAGAGAGAGAGAGAGAGAGAGAGAGAGAGAGAGAGAGAGAGAGAGGAGAGAGAGAGAGAGACGAGAGGGTGAGAGAGAGAGAGAGAGAGAGAGAGAGAGAGAGAGAGAGAGAGAGAGAGAGAGAGAGAGAGTACCGAAGTTATTAAGATGGATATAATGAAACGTACTCAAAGTAAAATACAAGACCTCGAGAAAACAGTGAGAGTAGGGTGAACAATGTAATAGGTGTTTGTGAAGGAAGTGGAAGAGGACTGGTGGTTCGGAGGTGGCAGGAGAGGTCATGAATAAGGAATGAAGGGGAGGCAGGAAATAAGCAAGAATTGGTGGAGGAGAATATTGGCTGAAAACAAAAAGTGAGAGAGGGGAGCGCAAAGATGAGAGAATAAGCGAGGTTATGAAAAATTTATGAAGAGTCGAGGGATGAGTTAAAGGGGAGAGATACAAGAGGGAAATATATCTAGTATCTACCTTTGGGTAACGTTAGACGATTATGTTAAGCATTGGAAGGGTATTTAGTTATTCGAGGGGTGGAAAGTTATCTTATTAATTAAAGCCTTCTAACTGTTTGAGTAGAATTTGATACTGGCACTTGGTATATAATAAACACGTCATCGTACTGAGAGGGTTAATAATTATAGATAAGTTGCAATAACGTTATCTATATATAGCCATTATTAGGCTTTCCTAGACATCCTGTCGTAAGAGCTACCTTTTTCTTTAGAGACCATTTTGGTGCCATCTTTATTAAATAGCGGGGTGATCATTTATTTTTGATTAAATAGAATTTAGTTCCAAAAACAAACTTTATAATTATCCTGTACCAGTATAACCGAATATTTATAATGGGTATGGGGTAGGAATGTGGATGTACAGTAGGTGTTAGGAAAGGCTTATGGCACCAATATTACTATACGGTCTCTAGGTTACCCTTTTCTGAATACGGTCGTCATTTCCTTGGTGTCTGGCTAACAATAACCGATAGTAATCAGCTTAATAGAACATTAATAACTAAAGTCACATGACATATTCTCAACCCTCTCAAAATGATGGAAGGGCAAGGTGGAATACAAAGTACAAAGGAAAGGAGTACAAAGGAAATCAAGCAACAACATATCTAGTGACCCCTCTAGGCTGCTTGTCCTCCAAAACACTGAGGATCAAGTTTCCAAACAGTGGTGTAGAGTGGGTAGGGGAAAATTGAAAAGAGAACTACTGCCCTGGAGCTAATGTCCGTGGCAGGATTAGGATATTCGTAGGGGACAGATGGGTTAGTAACATAACGCAGTTATACGTGATCTTTCGTGTATCTGGGAAAAAGAAAGTAACTTCGTAGTAATATATATATATATATATATATATATATATATATATATATATATATATATATATGGAGGAGGAGATTGACAGAAGAAGTTGACGAGGAGATGAAAGGAACAGGTTGATGAGAAGGAAGAGAAAGAGTAACCGGTAGATAATGGGTAGAACGAAGAAGGGGGAGGAGAAAGGAAGAGAGGAATAGGTAGTAGAAGGTGAGGAGGGAGATCAGGAAGGAAGTTAGAGGAATAGAAGAACGGAGAAAGCCAGAGGAGTAGGAGAAGGAAGAGGAGGACAAGGAAGAAGAAGAAGAGGAGGAGGAGAAAGATGTGGAGGGGAAAGATAGGAAGGGTGGAGGGGGAAGATAGGAAGGGGTGCTGCAGCGATGTAATGGGAGGGGTGGCGTCTTAACTTTGCCTTAGCCCAGTAATGAGAGAACGGTGATTAACGACCTCTACCACCACCACCCACCACCCACCTGCCCTTACCCTCTTTGTTCTGTATCACCACTATCACCATCATCACTGCTACTATCACCATCATCACCACTACTATCACCATCATCACCACTAGTATCACCATCATCAACAACAACAATACTTCCATCATCAGTCCACTACCTACCATCACCACTAACAAACAACAACATAAATAATAGTATCATCACTAACATCACCACCACCAACAACAACAACAACAACAACAACAACACTACTTCCATCAGTAACAACAACACCCACCACCAACACCAATAATACCATCCTCGCCAATACTTACAACAACAACAACAACACAATGTAGTGGAAGGGAGGGTATCTTAACTTTGGCTTAGCCTGGTAATGAGAAAACGGTGATGAACGATTACCAACCTCCTGCCCCCCCCCCCCCCCCCTCCCACTCTTTGTTCTGTATTACCACCACTATTACTATCACCAGTACCATTATCACTACCACCACCACCACCACCACCACCACCACCACCACCACCACCACTAGCAATATCTACTTCCTACATCACCAATACCACCACCATTAACATCAACAACAAACTAGACTATTAAGGGAAGATATATATTTATTTATTTTTTGTTTTTGTTTCTAACTTTCCTCACTAGACATCCATCAAGCTTTTAAAAAATACCCCAAGTTCCCCCTTCAAATTACATGTGTGCAATTTTCGGTAGAAATTTGCCCCGGCCGAAGGTCGTTTTTTCGTAAATTGTAGGCTCGCTATCGCTCGCCAGGAAAAAAATGACACCTAAATGGCACGAATTGTTTAAAAAAAAAAACTAATGGGGCGAATGTCATAAAATTTCATAACTAATGGGGCTAATCTTGAGGGAGACGGGGATCCTGAAACCCCCCCCCCCCCCCCGCCTCCTTAACTTTGCTATATTTCTATAATGAGAGAACGGTAATGAACGACCAACCACCACCAGCCTTCTGCCCCTTTCCCTCTTTGTCCTGTATGATATCCACTATCCCCCTTCACTATCACTAATACCACCACCAGAAATACTTCCTTCATTCTCATCGTCACCATTCGCTAACAACTATACTAGTTTATCACCACCACCATCATCATCATCACCATCACCACTATCATCATCATTACCACCACCACCACCATCATCCTCATCATCGTTATCATCATCATCACCATCATCATCATCATCATCATCATCATCATCACCACCACCACCGCCACCACCACCACCACCACCACCATCATCCTCATCATCGTTATCATCATCATCACCATCATCATCATCATCATCATCATCATCATCATCATCATCATCATCACCACCACCACCACCACCACCACCACCACCACCACCACCACCTTCAACAACAACAATAACAACATTTCCATTACTACTACCATCACCACCAAACAACAACATTTCCACCACCACCACCAACAATAACAACACTTTCGATTTCCCTGAATAAATATTATAATATGCCATGATAACACTGCAATGTATATTATCTGGTAATGAGGTTGATGGTTGGGGTTGGACATGGGTAACATTATATATTGTCGTGTATGTATGTATATGTGTTTTGGGTTTTTTTTTTTTCGCGTCGTTAATATTACTCCATTCGTCAAACCTGGAAATAATTTCAGTTCTATACTGTGAAGTTTTAGTCCAGGGTGAAATATCCTCTCCTAAAACAATGTAGACGGATTTTAAAACTTGCCGTATACCATAACGCTTACTTTCATTTTAACTGTATTCTGGCTATTATTAGACGATTTGACTAAGTATAGGAAAGGTCTGTGGAAGCCAAAGGGATAATTGAAATAGATTTTACCCCTCTTGTTGCTAGAGGTCGTTTCTAAGCTGTATAAAATCGTCTAGTGTTACGAAAAGTACCATAAAGTCCCCCATCCATGTTACTGAAAGGATTAATCCCAACCAATTCTGTGGCAGCCTCAGACGAGATATTTTCCGGGAAAGTTTGGGCGCGTAACTTTTGTAATGCGACCAGCGGTTTAACTTAATTGTATTCAACTCATAAATGACAACAAGTTTGCCCACTTTAGCGACTGCCAACGTCATAAGCAACTACCGGCCGTGTTATTTCGGGGTGGATAAGTTTTGGTTAATTGTGTTTGGTGTTGTGGGCTTGTGCGGGGGCGTTGTGGGGTTGGGATTGTGTGTATGTGTATTGTATGTGTGTGAAAGTGAGAACGAGGATATATTGGATTTCAGGGTGTGTTTATGTGTACTTGAGTGTGTGTGTGTGTACTTGAGTGAGAGGTGGGTGGTTTCTCTTTTCTCTCTCTCTCTCTCTCTCTCTCTCTCTCTCTCTCTCTCTCTCTCTCTCTCTCTCTCTCTCTCTCTCTCTCTCTCTCTCTCTCTCTCCTCTCGCTCTCTCCTCGCTCTCGCTCTCGCTCTCTCTCCTCGCTCTCTCTCTCCTCGCGCTCTCTCTCTCTCTCTCTCTCTCTCTCTCTCTGTATTAAAAGGTTTGTTGTATACTGTTTAGTTAAGGTCGAGTGGTGTCCTTAACTGTCATTGGTTATCCCGTGTTGCCAGTCTTAATGCCCCTTCATCAAGACGAGCAGGTTCATTATAGAGACTTGGATTCCCCCCCCCCCCCCCTTCCCTTCGATCCCCCATTCCCACCTCAACTTCATCACCATCACCCCTCACATTTCCTTACTCTCATCTCCCCTTACCATCATCATCCTCCCCTCCTCTCTTCTACCTCTCTCTTCTCTCCTCTTCCTCTCCTGTCAAAAGTCACGTGGAGGGTAATTATCTCGCTCTCAATCCCTGATTAACTGCGTTCACAAATGAATAATCCGTCTTTTCTCGACAAATCTCACAGTCAATGTAAACAAAATCGTATATATACAGTATACTGTATATTTATATATATATATATATATATATATATATATATATATATATATATATATATATATATATATATATAATTTGTTTACAAATGTTATGCCGTTTCTTAATACATAGGGAATATTTTACACATGTTCTATGCTATGCTATTATTTCTCTCTTTTGCATAGGTTAAGTTGATTAGCTACAAACAGCCTCATAAGGATCAGTAGATCTGTTGTTGCTAGTTTTCCTTTGTACCCTTTGTACTTTTCTTCCAGGAGTGGAATATAACCAAGTTGAACTCTCTCTCTCTCTCTCTCTCTCTCTCTCTCTCTCTCTCTCTCTCTCTCTCTCTCTCTCTCTCTCTCTCTCTCTCTCTCTCTCTCTCTCTCTCTCTCTCTCATATATTGATCAGCCAATTAATGTCCCGAAACAAGTTAAATCCATTATCATCATCATCAACATGGTAATTAGCGGTAATAGCTTGTAGTGGGGGGGGGGGAAGAAGGGATCATTGTTAATTATGGTTTCATTAGTCAATTACACCCACGAGTCTTGTGTCTGGTAATGATATCAGGGAACAGTCGTTAGGCAATCCTATATCCCACAACTTTAAGGGGGGTCACCGGCATTTTTTTATCTTTCTCTCCTTTTCTCTCTTTCCCTGGCTTGTATCCATTCAGCCAACTGATTTAAGACGTTTATCCCCATCCAGGTGTCGATTTCTTCCTGGAAATTTTTCTATTGAAAAATGTACATATGTATTAGATTCTTAAATGTTGTTGTTGTGCTTTTCATTGCTATGCGGTAGTCATATAAACACATATAATTATATATATAGCTCTGTAACAGGAGTGTTGGCGTTTGTACGTCATAAACCAACAAACAACAAACTCACTTAAGGGAGCCCACCTCGCTTTTTTGCTCTTCCTCTCCTCTCTCTTTGGCTTATATCCATTCGGCCCCTTTCAGCCTACTGTTTTAAGACGTTTACCCCCATCCAGATGTCAATATTTTCCTGGAGAGCGTTAGCGAGCCAGCATATATATATTTTTGTTTTGACAGCAAGCTAAATTTGTATATTTTTTCAATAGAAAAATGTCCCCGGCGAAGCCGGATTTCTCCATATAATGTTGGCTCGCTATCGCTCGCAGAAATCGACACCTGGATGGGGATAAACGTCTTAAAACAGTTGGCTGAATGGGGCCGAATGGATACATGCCAGGGAAAGAGATAAATGGAGAGAACGATAAACAAAAGCAGGTAACCCCCCCTTAATAATGGTAAACTATTCGATGAAAGACTCAAGTGTTGGTGTGTATCGAAAATAAATATTTCTTTAACATTTGATAGCCTCTATTGGAACAGACAAATGAATGGCTCTTGGCTTTATTTAATTATGTACGATCCGTTTAGTGGCTTGTTTGTCCATTTTCAAAGTAAATTATGTAATTTGAGGATCTCTAATAGGCTATTGAACGTCAATCATAAGCTAATGTCTATACTAAAGCCGGTATCACACGAGAGCTTTTTTAGTCAACATTTGATAACCAACAGTTTTCTGCCAACATTTCTGGAATATTTGGCACTGGTATCGGAAACTAGACTGATGGTGGATGAATTTAGGTGACCGAAATGTTTAAAATGGTGACCTCATAAGCTGCCAGACCAGTGTTGAGGATAAATGTTGAGAGAAAAAGCGCTCGTGTGATACTGGCTTAAGTGGAGTCATATCTAGAATTATTTTAGTTTTGTGAGCTAGTTATGATTTAATTATTTATTATTATTTACCATCCTCGTAATATATATATACCGGTATATATATATATATATATATATATATATATATATATATATATATATATATATATATTAATATATATTTTATATTTTTTTTTTTTTTTTTTTTTTTTTTTTTAACCATTTGACAACGGAAGGGTTTATCTGAACACAATATAATTCGTCAAGTGATACAACCATAGTACATCACATCAAATACAGGAATACTACTACTATAGGAGATAGGAGTTACTGAAGGATGTTTTATTCCTGTTGTCTGTGAGAAGTCTTCCCTAATCTGAACCATATTGTCTAAGGTTATCCATTATAAAAGCAGAGACATGATCCGTATTCAAATTTTGAAGTAGTTTGGCGATAATGAGACGCTTCATCCCTTTTAGGTGTTGATTTTTTTTTCTGGGCGAGCGATAGCGAGCCTGTAACTTAAGAAGAAATTGGCCTTTGGCCGGGACATTCTTTTTTTGTTTTGCTTGAAGGGGGTCTGGGTGGGCTTTTATTTAGCATGATAGAAGTCTGGGAACGGCGTTTTAGTTAACCTAGGGGACAAACTAAATTTCATTGTTCGAAAATGGTGAAAACAAGCATAATCCTCAACAATAATTAAACATAATAATTATCATGTTAACCCACAAGACGTCGGACCAGATAGTGTTAACCCTCTCAGTACTGTGACGTGTTTATTCCTTTTTTTTTTTGTACTGGCTATCATTAGGATATTTCATTCAGTTTAGGAAGCATCGCTAGTAGTCAATGGTTAAAGACTATCTCGACTAACCCTTCGACTCTCTCATGGTTCTTCAAAATTAAATATATTCCTTGTAATATTTACAATATATTACTTATATATACATAATGTAATATAATAGCCAAAATCAAATTAAGAAAGACGTCAACGTATACTGAAAGGAACAATAAATAATGTCATATATTTATTCTGAGTTATGAAAGAAATAAGTTTGTTTATATCCCCCTTGGGTTGTATTCCCGATATATATATATATATATATATATATATATATATATATATATATATATATATATATATATATATATTTATTAATTTGAGTGTTGCGTGTGAGTTATGTATATATTGTGCCAGGAGAAATAGAGCTGGGGTGTCGAAATTATTGTTGAAACTTCAGTCATGGAAGTGGAAGTTCAAACAGAATTAGTATGTAAATATAATTACCTCACTGTTTGGTTTGCACGTCATGATGCTTTTATTATTGTTTATATATATATATATATATTGAGTATATATCACAAATACACGTGAGCCACTAAATGTTTCTAATCTCTCAGTGGGGTTCGAACCGCCGACCGTCAGGACGATAGCCGACGCTTTAATAAACTACACCACGGCAGTCTATATATATATATATATATATATATATATATATATATATATATATATATATATATATATATATTCACCAGTGTATATTGTTCATTTTAAATTATGAAATAAATCCGTTCTAGTTTATTTTGTCCTCGGCGTGTAAATTTGTGAGCGCTGTTTTAGTTTATATGCATAGGGCAACAGTTTTATTTGTAGGTTGATGGCACAGTTATTTTGTTTTTAGGCTAACGATTTGATGACGATAATTTATATGACAAGGCATTTTATATTTCGTTTGTTTTGATGTTTTTTTGTTCTCTCTCTCTCTCTCTCTCTCTCTCTCTCTCTCTCTCTCTCTCTCTCTCAGATATATATCACTATCTGACAATGTTTCATTTAGTGTTATCCGCCAGTGCAAGGGCGGTACATTCTTACTTTATATTCTCTATTCGTCTAACGGAATTATAGGAATTGAAGGAATATCGCACATAAACGTTTGTTGTAAATTTCAACGACTAAACATTTTTCCGGCATTTGAATAAGAAACTTGGCTGAAGATAGATGAATTTAAGTGATGGAAATCATATACTGTAAACATTCAACTCATATACTGACAGTGTGTGTGTGTGTTATTCTAACTATATACAGACATGGTTATTCAAAGAAAAAAGGATGTTTTGGAACCAACTGATACATTTATAAAGTCTTTAGCTCCATATTTTGAGTAAAATAGCATGACGGGAGCAAGAGTAAAACATATAGTTATTTCTTTTGAAAGAGCTAAGAACTTCTCTTTTAATGGATGAGAATAGATGTAATGTGTGTTTATTTCCTTTGGTTCTTTCAGTGTATATATGGTTACATGTCTGATTGTTTGTTGTCGAAATTCATGGTAACCTGGATAATAATTGTGTGTAGATCATCACTTAGGATAATTGTTTAGTCTTGTGCACTTGACTATTTTACGTTGGTAAACAAGCGAAATAGTTATGGAATCATTTATAGTAAGTGCGCTTATCAGATATTTCATTCATTTAAATGCAGTTGATAAAAACAAAATGAAGTAATATTACTTAATTAATTTGGTGGTTATGTAATTAAAAGATAGAATGGCTGCCTGACTGTCATGTTCTTTATTGTGGCAGAGTGTGGGGGTGGCGGGAGAGAGAGAGAGAAGTGGATATATGGAAGGGGAGAGACAGACTGGGAAAGGGGTATAAAAGAAGGGAGGGAAGTGATGGGGAGATGAAATGACATAAATGTAAGAAAATCATGCAAGAAGAATGGGTGTGGGGGGAATAGAGAGGGAAAAAGGAAAAGGGAGGAAAAGGAAGGAGTGGGGGGTGGGATAGAAGGTAAAGGGTTAGCAAGGGAGGGGGCAAGTCAGACAGAGAAGGGGAGGGGGGGGGGTAGAAGGTAAAGGGTTAGCAAGGGAGGTGGCAAGTCAGACAAAGAAGGGGAGGGGGGGGGGGTAGGGTAGAAGCTAAAGGGTTAGCAAGGGAGGGGCAACAAGTCAGACAAAGAAGGGGGGGGGGTAGAAGCTAAAGGGTTAGCAAGAGGGGGGGCAAGTCAGAGAAAGAAGGGGATGGGGGGGTAGAAGCTAAAGGGTTAGCAAGGGAGGGGGGGGCAAGTCAGACAAAGAAGGGGAGGGGGGGGGTAGAAGCTAAAGGGTTAGCAAGGGAGGGGGCAAGTCAGACAGATAAGGGGAGGGGGGGGGGGGTAGAAGCTAAAGGGGTTAGCAAGGGAGGGGGCAAGTCAGAACAGAGAAGGGAGGGGGGGGGGGGTAGAAGCTAAAGGGTTAGCAAGGCAGGGCGCACGTCAGACAAAGAAGGGGATGGCGGGGTAGAAGCTAAAGGGCTAGCAAGGGAGGGGGCAAGTCAGACAGAGAAGGGGGGGTAGAAGCTAAAGGGTTAGCAAGGGAGAGGGCAAGTCAGACAGAGAAGGGGGGGTAGAAGCTAAAGGGTTAGCAAGGGAGGGGGCAAGTCAGACAAAGAAGGGGAGGGGGGGGTGTAGAAGCTAAAGGGTTAGCAAGGGAGGGGGCAAGTCAGACAGAGAAGGGGAGGGGGGGGGAGGAGTAAGGGGAAGGGGTGCAATATTGCCGCCTGGTATGATTGATTTGTCTCTTACTTCCCCCTCCACCTCCCTTCTCTCCTCCCCTCCGATTTACTCTCCAATCATTCTTAACTCTCTCTCTCTCCCTCTCTTCCTGCCTTCACTTTCTTCCTCCTCCCTCTTTCTCGTCCATCACAATCTTTCTACATACCACCTCAACCCCTTCCCCAATCTCTTCCTCCCTCCCTTCCCTCTCCTTCCTTGCCTTCCCCACTTCCTCCGTTCTCCCTCCCTTCTTCCTCAAATCTCGTCCCCCCATATCCCTCCCCTCCTTTCCCTACTATTCACTCACTACTTCCTTCTTTCTTCTCTCTCTCTCTCTCTCTCTCTCTCTCTCTCTCTCTCTCTCTCTCTCTCTCTCTCTCTCTCTCTCAATGCCAGTACTTTTATCTCACTTCTCTCATGTAACTTCTCTTTTTTTTTTCAACTCTTACTTCCATCATAATTTTTCCCCTTTTTCGTGTTCGTTTCTTGACACGGTTTATTGTGTACGTGTTTTCCCTTTCTCTGCTTCA
>CM064509.1:59669873-59774590 GCA_032716605.1 Paralithodes platypus | reverse complement strand
AAGAGAAAATTATTAATAGGAAAGCCAATTATTAAAAAATAGTATATATACAGTATATATATACTGTATATATATATATATATATATATATATATATATATATATATATATATATATATATATATACAGAGAGAGAGAGAGAGAGAGAGAGAGAGAGAGAGAGAGAGAGAGAGAGAGAGAGAGAGAGAGAGAGAGAGAGAGAGAGACCCAGTATAATTAACAAGAGCAAGAATGGGCTGGCATCAGAAATTAATGGAGCTCCACCAGAGGAAGGCAGGGGGAAGCAGACGGTCCAGGGGAAATGGTTGTGGATAGATGGATGGTCAGATGATGGTATGGTTGTG
The DNA here is from genome assembly GCA_032716605.1 of Paralithodes platypus. Lineage (NCBI taxonomy): Eukaryota > Metazoa > Arthropoda > Malacostraca > Decapoda > Lithodidae > Paralithodes > Paralithodes platypus. The sequence continues at coordinate 59,774,246 of CM064509.1, read as the reverse complement.
GATAGATGGATGGTCAGATGATGGTATGGTAGTGGATAGATGGATGGTCAGATGATGGTATGGTTGTGGATAGATGGATGGTCAGATGATGGTATGGTTGTGGATAGATGGATGGTCAGATGATGGTATGGTTGTGGATAGATGGATGGTCAGATGATGGTATGGTTGTGGATAGATGGATGGTCAGATGATGGTATGGTTGTGGATAGATGGATGGTTAGATTATGGTATGGTTGTGGATAGATGGATGGTCAGATGATGGTATGGTTGTGGATAGATGGATGGTCAGATGATGGTATGGTAGTGGATAGATGGATGGTCAGATGATGGTATGGTTGTGGATAGATGGATGGTCAGATGATGGTATGGTAGTGGATAGATGGCTGGTCAGATAATGGTATGGTTGTGGATAGATGGATGGTCAGATGATGGTATGGTTGTGGATAGATGGATGGTCAGATGATGGTATGGTTGTGGATAGATGGATGGTCAGATGATGGTATGGTTGTGGGTAGATGGATGGTTAGATGATGGTATGATAGTGGTCAGATGAGGGTATGGTAGTGGATAGATGGATGGTCAGATGAGGGTATGGTAGTGGTCAGATGAGGGTATGGTAGTGGATAAATGGATGGTCAGATGATGGTATGGTAGTGGTCAGATAATGGTATGGTAGTGGATAGATGGATGGTCAGATGAGGGTATGGTAGTGGTCAGACGAGGGTATGGTAGTGGATAAATGGATGGTCAGATGATGGTTGGTAGTGGTCAGATAATGGTATGGTAGTGGATAGATGGATGGTCAGATGAGGGTATGGTAGTGGTCAGACGAGGGTATGGTAGTGGATAAATGGATGGTCAGATGATGGTATGGTAGTGGTCAGATGATGGTATGGTAGTGGATAGATGGATGGTCAGATGATGGTATGGTAGTGGATAGATGGATGGTCAGATGATGGTCTGGTAGTGGTCAGATGATGGTATGGTAGTTGATAAATGGATGGTCAGATGATGGTATGATAGTGGTCAGATGATGGTATGGTAGTGAATAGATGGATGGTCAGATGATGGTATGGTAGTGGATAGATGGATGGTCAGATGAGGGTATGGTAATGGATAGATGGATAGTCAGATGATGGTATGGTAATGGATAGATGGATAGTCAGATGATGGTATGGTAATTGATAGATGGATGGTCAGATGATGGTATGGTAATGGATAGATGGATGGTCAGATGAGGGTATGGTAGAGTCGTGGGTGAACTTATTATATTGTAGGGCAGTGGATGGTATTGTAGGATTGTTGTGGATGAACCTAATGAATATATGAATGTGGATGAATAGATGAATGGAATAGATAGATGATAGTGTTGTAGAGCTATGGATGAACCTATTGCAGGATTGTTGTGGGAGAACTTACTGTTATGGATGGATAATGATAGCTATGGGTGAAGTGTGAATTAACGTATTGGAAAACTATTGGGGAATACATGGATGGGTAGTGTAAATTATGGACTAACTATTGTAGGATAGTTGTGGGTGAATGTATTGTAGGGTAGTTGGGGATGAACTTACTGCTGAATTATGGATAACTAGATAGATGGATAGTGGTTAGATAGATGGATAGTGGTTAGATAGATGTATAGTGGTTAGATATATAGATAGATAGATGGATAGTGGTCAAGAGGATAGTGAATGGATTGACAAAATAGTTGACTGACTAGTGGATTGATGGACAGTTTCCCCCGTATATTTCAATACTTTACACTGTCGATTCGATGTCAGATGGTCATCGAAGTTTGAAGGGTAACTGACAGTTGGCACCGTCAGGTAGATCTTCACTAACATAGTTTTCTACAGATGGCGCACAATGTCTTAACTACGTCACACTGTCTACATTCCTACAACCATGTTTTAACGAACCATAGTTTCGAAACCATTGTTGGGCAGGCATTGTCTTGTATAATATTCTATTCAGCGTAGAATAGGACGAAGTTATTGAATACTTAAAATTGCAGTACAAATAATATTAAATTAATAACAATGAATATAAGGAATTTCTTCGACGATCCTTGTGAATATCCCTACAGTTAAAACATGTGTATCAATTAAATACAGGGTGTACCGAAATATACGTGCCAAACTTCAGGATTAGGTTAGGAAAAATATTCTAAGCATAAAATATTCTACAAGCAAAATTCCAAATTGTACTCGTTAGAAATATCACCTGTTGAAAATGGCATTTTATTCAGTATTTCTTCCACACCCCCATCTAAATACATTAATTTGGCCATGTTATTATCAAGATATTATAATTATGTAAGTTGCAAAATAATAATAGACATATTAGCTCACTTTGAACCAGCTGGAAACTACTTGACATGGAAGAGTCCATTACAGTGATGCGGGGGAGGACACTATATAAAACCTTCAATACCTCTTAAACGGTTGAGATTTATAATTTTTGTTTTATAGAATACTTTATGTTTAAAATCATCTGTATAATGATATCCTTTAGTTTGGCACGTCATTTCGGGACACCCTGTATATACATCCAGCAAAAGATAACATCTTCAAAATTATCTGAAAGTTTCATATTTTCTGATATAGTGAGTTAAGAATATTGCCTTTTCTGTAATAATGTGGGGTGATACTATTAATATAATCTGCATTTTTTGCCGGGAAACAAATATGCAGACATTGTTACAAATTTTGGATATGGTATATACTGTATACGCACCCATTCAGCATACTATCTTTCGGACCAATCACGTCATTCAGTACTCACTAGTTCGAAGCAAAGAGTTTACCTGTTCCTCCCTGGACATAACACACACCTGAAACAAACAAACAATAGGGATAAATTATAGTTCAACAACCAAAGCAGAAACTTAACTGAAACATTAAAAAATAACTCAATAAGATATGGTAAATACAAATAAATAAGCCTAATTCTACTCAAAACTGACCTTACATACAACTAGTCTATTCATTATATACAAGACAATACACTACTACAATGCGTAATTCAAATTAGCATTATATGATAAGACATATTTCACAAACGTAAATAGACACGTACACACACACACGACACATCGACACAATACCGGTATCTACAACTTCACAGACTCCACACACACACACACACACACACACACACACACACACACACACACACACACACACACACACACACACACCAACAACAACAACAACGGTGGCATAAAGGATGGTTGGACATAATTATACATCTAACCCTTTCAAAGTGATGACACCGACTAATTCTCTGGTTGATTTTATTCAGCTTAAAATATATCTATAAATAACGGAGGTAAAATGATCTCGATGAACCTCTAGAATATCACAGGTGCTTCCTAAGTTGAATAATATCGTCTAATGATAAGAGATAATACTATGAGAAGGGAGTCATCCTATTGCAGGGATGAAGAATACATTAAGGGGGGTCACCTGCTTTTGTTTTCTTTCTCTCCTTTTCTCTCTTTCTCTGGCTTGTATCCATTCGGCCCCATTCAGCTAACTGTTTTAAGACGTTTATCCCCATCCAGGTGTAGATTTCTTCCTGGCGAGCGATAGCGAGCCAGCATTGTATGGAGAAATCCGGCTTCGCCGGAGAAATTTTTCTATCGAAAAATGTACAAATTTAGCTTGCTGTCAAAACAAACATGTATATATATATGCTGGCTCGCTACCGCTCGCCAGGAAAATATTGACACCTGGATGGGGGTAAACGTCTTAAAACAGTAGGCTGAATGGGGCCGAATGGATACAAGCCAAAGAGAGAGGGAGAGAAAGAGAAAAAAAAGCGAGATGGGCTCCCTTAAGGTAGATGAGTAAGAGGAAGGAAGGAAGGAAGCATGGGAAGGCAAACAGGTGCTAAATAGATATATGGGTGGCAGGAGAAAGGAAAGAGGGAAGGATGGAGGAATGAAGGAAGGAAAAAGGAATGAAGGAAGGAGAGAGGAATGGAGGAAGGAGGGAGGAATGGAGGAAGGAGAGAGGAAAGATGGAAGGAGAAAGGAAGGAAGGAATGAGGGAGGAATGGAGGAAGAATGGAGGAAGGAAGGAAGGAAGGAGAGAGGAATGAAGGAAGGAGAGAGGAATGAAGGAACGAGAGAGGAATGAAGGAACGAGAGAGGAATGAAGGAACGAGAGAGGAATGAAGGAACGAGAGAGGAATGAAGGAAAGAGAGAGACATGAAGGAAGGAGAGCGACATGAAGGAAGGAGAGAGGAAGGAAGGAGGGAGGAAGGAAGGAAGGAGAGAGGAAGGAAGGAAGGAGAGAGGAAGGAAGGAAGGAGAGAGGAAGGAAGGAAGGAGAGAGGAAGGAAGGAAGGAGAGAGGAATGAAGGAAGGAGAGAGGAATGAAGGAACGAGAGAGGAATGAAGGAACGAGAGAGGAATGAAGGAACGAGAGAGGAATGAAGGAACGAGAGAGGAATGAAGGAAAGAGAGAGACATGAAGGAAGGAGAGCGACATGAAGGAAGGAGAGAGGGAGGAAGGGAGGAAGGAAGGAAGGAGAGAGGAAGGAAGGAAGGAAAGAGGAATGAAGGAACGAGAGAGGAATGAAGGAAGGAAAGAGGAATGAAGGAAGGAGAGCGACATGAAGGAGGGAGAGAGGAATGAAGGAAGGAGAGAGGAATGAAGGAAGGAGGGCGACATGAAGGAAGGAGAGAGGAAGGAAGGAAGGAGGGAGAGAGGAAGGAAGGAAGGAGGGAGGAAGAGGTGAGAAGTGTATAACCCCTTAACTGGCCCCAGGGAGAAAGCTCGTGTAACCAGGAAGTAAGGATAGAAGGAAGGATATATAGACGGAAGGAAGGAAGCGAGAATGGAATGAAGAGATGGGCCGTTTTTCCGGCCCGCCTTCTTCCTCGTGTTTAGCCCCATTAGTTTGGCGATCTTAAGACTTTTCGCCCCATTTCTTTGACAATATCAAGACTTTTCGTGTCATTTAGATGTTGATTTTTTCCTGGCGAGCGATAGCGAGCCTGTATTTTAAGATAAATCGGCCTTCGGCCGCAACATTTTTCTATCGAAAAATGTACAAATTTATCTTGAAGGAGGGTCTTAATCGGGTGTTGTTTAAGCTTGATGGAGGTCTAGAGAGGAAACTTATAAAATAATAAAAGTATACATAAATAAGCAAATAAATACGCCCATCTCCCCTTAAGTCAGTCTTGAAATGAAGGAAGGAAGGACGGAAGAAAAGAATGAAGGGAAGAAGGAAACACAGATGCAGTATAAGAAAAGAAGGAAGTAAGGCAATAATGAAGGAAGCCATGAAGGAGGTTGAGAGGTGCAGACCATTGAACCACTCTGCCCGAGGGACTAGTATCAAGGTGTGTAATATACCACACCCACAATTATACTAAAAGCTTTCACCTCCACCTCTCTCATGGCACTAAACCACCCTTCTTTAAGGGGAGGTCTCCACTTGAGGGATTGTTTGCTTGACCCCTTTCTCCCTCATGTTTAGCCCCATTGCTTTTGATATTATAAAACGTTTGCCCCATTAGTTTAGCGATTTTAAGAACTTTCACCCCATATTAAGACCTTTCGTGCAATTCAGGTGTCTATTTTATCCTGGCGAGCGATAGCGAGCCTGTAATTTAAGAGGAATCGGCCTTCGGCCGGGATATTTTCTACCGAAAAATGTACAAATTTATCTTGAAAGGGACTCGAGGGGGTGTAATTTTAAGGTTGATGGAGGTCTAGGGAACAAACTAAATACCTCCCCTTCAGGGGGGAGGGTTCACTTTTTGCTCGATTTGTTCATCTATTCATTATTTTTCTAGTTTCCTCCCTAGACCTCCATCACACTTTAAAATAAAAAAAACACCCCAGGATCCCCCTGCAAGATATATTTGTACATTTTTCGGTAGAAAAATCTCCCGGCCTAAGGCCGGTTCCTTTTAAATTTGCCTACAGGCTCGCTATCGACACCTAAATGACACGTAAAGTCTTAATATTGACAAAGAAAGGGGACGAAAGGTCTTAAAATCGCCAAACTAATGGGCAGAACGTCTTAAAATTTGAAAACTAGAGGGGCTAAGCATGAGGGAGAAAGGTGTCCAGAAAAACGCCCTATCTCCCCTTAACTCTATCGTTATATTATTTCTACTTCACCTTATGACCATCACTTTGCCTCGTCCTGACTGTATTGCAAATCCATACGACTAATTAATCCCTTCTTTACCGGCGACATCTTCTTAATTGAATTCTGGCTATATTTAGACCATTTTGTGCAGTTTTAGGAGGATCTGTGCTAGTTAAAATGGTTGATTGAAATAGTTCGAAGCCTTATAATTACTAGATGTCCTTCCTAAACTGAATAAAATCGTCTAACTGTAGCAAAAAAAAAATGCTAAAAAGACGTCGCCGGTACAGAAGAGGTTAACTAACTAAATCAATCAAGACAATAACGCAAGGAGGGAAGGAGGGAAGATGGTTACGAGGAAGGGCAATTGGTTAGAAGGAAAGAAGTAACGAGAGAAGGAGGAAGGTTAAGGGACCCCACCTCTCTTTTTTTATCTTGCTCTCCCTCTCTCTTTGGCTTGTATCCATTCGGCCCCATTCAGCCTACTGTTTTAAGACGTTTATCCCCATCCAGGTGTTGATTTTTTCCTGGCGAGCGGTAGCGAGCCAGCATATATATATTTTTGTTTTGACAGCAATCTAAATTTGTACATTTTTCGATAGAAAAATTTCTCCGGCGAAGCCGGATTTCTCCATACAATGCTGGCTCACTATCGCTCACCAGGAAGAAATCGACACCTGGATGGGGATAAACGTCTTAAAACAGGTGGCTGAATGGGGCCGAATGGATACAAGCCAGGGAAAGAGAGAAAAGGAGAGAAAGATAAAAACAAAACGGTGACCCCCCTCAAGTGCCTATTCCAAGTAAGTAGGCCAAAACTCCTGAGCATTAACCTCTATAACTCACAAACGACTTGAGTAATCGAGCTAATATTTCTACCGCTTGGGAAGGGTTAGCCAGGGAATAGGAGTGGGAAATTTCAGCCTATTTGCTCTAGCCCTTTTTGAGTTCCAGAGGTTAGGGTTCACAATTCCTGGACTACCTATTTGGAACAGAGTATATTACGAATACAAGTTAGAATGTCACAAAAAGGAATGGGAGAAAGGAAGGAGGGAGGAATAGGAGTAAGGATGTAAGCAAATAAGGAAACAAGGAAGTGACCGAGAATGTAATAAAGTAAATACGAATAAGTAGGAATAAAAGTTAGAATGTCACAACAAGGAATGGAAGAAAGGAAGGAGGTAGGAATAGGAGTAAAGGAATAAGGAAGTAAGGAAACAAGGAAGTGAGCGAGGAAGTAATAAAGTAAGGAAACAAGGAAGTGAGTGAGGAAGTAATAAAGTAAGGAAACAATGAAGAGAGCGAGAAAGTAATAAAGTAAGGCATGCAGGAAGTTGAGAAGTGCAGACCATTATACGCTGCCCCTGGGACCCTTTGCCTGGATGTATACCACACCCACAATTATACTAAAAGCTCTCAACTCAACCTTTCTCATGGCACTCTACCTCATCAACCTCAACTCAACCTCTCTCATGCACTCTACCTCATCAACCTCTCTACCTTATCAACCTCTATCATGCACTCTACCTTAACCTCAACTCAACCTTTCTCATGTCACTCTACCTCATCAACCTGAGAGTGAACAATGTTCAGAAGTTGTTAAGAAGGCAAACAAAATAATTGGCTTTATAGGCAGGTCATTTGAGCATAAATCCAAAGAAGTTATCCTAACCCTTTACAATTCCTTAGTCCGCCCTCTTCTGGAATACTGCGTTCAATCCTGGTGCCCTTATTACCAAAAAGATATAAACAAGCTAGAACGAGTTCAACGTAGAGTTACCAAAATGATACCTAGCCTAAAGAACAAACCATACGAAGAGCGTCTTAGAGAATTAAATCTATTTCCTTTAACCCAGCGCAGATTAAGAGGCGACTTAATTCAAGTGTTCAAAATCATCAAAGGCATCGACAATATGAACTGTAGTAAGTACTTCACTATCGACCAATCTAATTACACGCGGGGAAAACGGTTGCAAAATTATTGGTAAATCTTTTAACTCGCACGAATCTAAGAATTTCTTCTTCAATCGAGTTGTCAACTTGTGGAATGGGCTTCCCCGAGACGTTATAGACTGCAGCACCGTTGATTCATTTAAATTCCGCCTAGACAAATATCTCGCATCAAACCCGCGACTGACTGCGTTTGTAAATGAATAACTTTATCCTCCCCTCAGTTACTAACCCATATGTCCCCTACTAACTTCCTAGTCCTGCCACGTTAGTGGCAGGGCAGTAGTTCCCTTTCCAATGTTCCCTTACCCACTCTAAACCACTGTTTGGACACTTGATCCTCAGTGTTTTGGAGGACAAGCAGCCTAGAAGGGTTACTAGATCTGTTGTTGCTTGATTTCCTTTGTACCTCATCAACCTCTCTCATGGCACTCTACCTCATCAACCTCTCTCATGGCACTCTACCTCATCAACCTCTCTCATGCACTCTACCTCATCAACCTCTTTCATGCACTCTACCTCATCAACCTCTCTCATGCACTACCTCATCAACCTCTATCATGCACTCTACCTCATCAACCTCTCTCATGCACTCTACCTCATCAACCTCTCTCATGCACTCTACCTCATCAACCTCTCTCATGGCACTCTACCTCATCAACCTCTCTCATGCACTCTACCTCATCAACCTCTTTCATGCACTCTACCTCATCAACCTCTCTCATGCACTCTACCTCATCAACCTCTTTCATGCACTCTACCTCATCAACCTCTCTCATGCACTCTACCTCATCAACCTCTCTCATGCCACTCTACCTCATCAACCTCAACTCAACCCCTCTCATGTTATAATTATTTGTTTGTTTATAATCGTAGTAATTTTGGTATCAACCCCTCCTGTGCGACGTCGTATATTTGAGTTCAGCTACATTAAGAGGATGTTATGAAGCTTAGGAAGGATATATGGTAACTAAAACGATTAACTGCGATAATCTGTAGCCTCTTAATTGGTTGGCGTCCTTCCTAAGCTGAATAAAATCGCCTAATTCCTGCCCGAATGTAATCAAAAGGATGGCACCGGTATTGTATGGGTTAAGGGGAGATTTCCACTTGAGGGATTATTTGGTTGACCCCTTTCTCCCTCATGTTTAGCCCAATTGCTTTTGATATTATAAAACGTTCGCCCCGTTAGTTTGGCGATTTTAAAAACTTTCACTCCATTTTAAGACCTTTCGTGCCATTCAGGTGTCTATTTTATCCTGGCGAGCGATAGTGAGCCTGTAATTTAAGAGGAAACGGCCTTCGGCCGGGACATTTTTCTACCGAAAAATGTACAAATTTATCTTGAAAGGGACTCAAGGGGTGTAATTTTAAGTTTGATGGAGGTCTAGGGAACAAACTAAATACCTCCCCTTAACGTAGTTCTATGTTGGCTTCCATACATCATTGCTCATAAACACCATATGAGGAGGAGCACTTTATTGACAACGTTTCGCAGATAGCTTCTAGTGACCTGAAGAAACTATCTGCGAAACGTTGTCAATAAAGTGCTCCTCTTCACATGGTGCTTATATTCATTCCGTCAACTTTTCAACATTATTTCCATAAATCATTGCTCCTTATTAGAAAGTGTCTCTCCATGATCCATGCGTCTGACGTGTGTCGAGCTTCATATATTTATTACCTACCCAAACAAACAAGTCCAAACAACTCCCCCTCTCTTCCCATAAGGGGGTAGTGCTGGTTTTGGGGTCTATATATTTATATATTATTTTATTTTGAGTTTCCTCGCTAGACTTACATCAAGCTTAAAGAAACACCCCCTGGACCCTTTTTCAAGATAAATTTGTAAATTTTTCGGTAGAAAAATGTCCTGGCCGAAAGCCGTTTCCTTCTACAATTACAGGCTCGCTATCGCTCGCCAGGAAAAAATCGACACCTAAATCGCACGAAAAGTCTTAAATTGACAAAGAAATGAGGCGAAAGGTCTCAAAATCGCCAAACTAACGGAACAAACGTATTAAAACCTCAAAACTAATATGTTAAACATGAGGGAAATGGGGGTCCATTATTCGATCCTAGTGTTCCACATTCTCCCTCCCCCTCGCAACCCCCTCTCATTTACTATTATTTCGTCTCAACACCCCTTTAAAGGTGGCGATGGGTCGTTTTTTGGTCGATTTTTTAAATGTGTTAATTATTTTCTAGTTTTCTCCCTAGAATCCATCAAGCTAAAAAAAAAAAAAAAAAAAAACTATCCCAAGATCCTCCTTCAAGATAAATGTGTACATTTTTCGATAGAAAAATGTCATGGCCGAAGGCCGGTTCCTCTTAAATTATAGGCTCGCTATCGCTCGCCAGGAAGAAATCGACACCTAAATGACGCGAACAGTCTAAAACTGACAAAGGAATGGGGTGAAAGGTCTTAAAATCGCCAAACTAATGAGCCGAAGGTAATACAAATCTGAAAAATTAATGGGGCTAAACATGGGGAAGAAAAGGGCCCATAAAAACGGGCCATCCCCCCCTTAAAGGTAGAGACGCACAAATAACACCTTTCCGGCAATAATGGATCGGATACTACTCTATTTCTGGCACTATTGGGGGGGGGAGGGGGGGGGCTTGTTGCATTGGTAAGAGGCAATTACAATGAAGCGCAATCGTTCTAGATGGCTTAAGGGGAGGTTTTTAGGGTGTTTCCTAGACTTCCATCAAGCTTGAAATTACACCCCTTTGACCCCTTTTCAAGATAAATTTGTACATTTTTCGGTAGAAAAATGTCCCGGCCAAAGGCCGGTTTCTCTTAAATTACAGGCTCGCTATCGCTCGCCAGGAAAAAATGGACACCTAAATGGCACGAAAGATCTTAAAAGTGACATAAATGAGGCGAAAGTTCTTAAAATCGTCAAACTAATGGGGCGAACGTCTTAAAATCTCAAAATCAATGGGGCTAAACATGAGGGAGAAAGGGATCCAGAAAAGAATCCCTCGCGTGGAAACCTCCCCTTAAGGGGAGATGGGCGTATTTAGATGCTAATTGTTTTATATTGTTAACCCTTTCAAGCTCCAATACGCGTTTCTGTTCTGTTTTCTGGCTACTATTAGATGATTTTATTCAGACTAGTAACAGTATATGGAAGTCAAAGGGTTGATTGAGATAGTATTTACCCTTTTAATACCCACAAATCCTTCCTAAGCTGCATAAAATCTTCTAATGATAACCAAAACAAACTGCTAAAACGCGTCCGAGCTTCAAGGGGTTAATATTTTGTTTAGTTTCCTCCCTAGACCTCCATCAAGCTGTATAAGAACTGCCCTTTGACTCCCATTCAAGATAAATTTGTAAATTTTTCGGTAAAACAAAAAATGTTCCGGCCCAAGGCTGGATACTCTGAAAATTACAGGCTCGCTATCGCTCGCCAGGAAATAATAGACATCTGAAAATCGCTCACCAGGAAAGAATCGACATCTAAATGGCACGAAAGGTCCTAATATTGACAAAGAAATGCGGCGTAAAGTCTTAAAATCGCCAAACTAATGAGCCAATTATTATAACTATTCCTTTTTAAATATTTTCCTTCGCTTCATTCTCCCTCTCTCATTTTATATCTGTCTCTCTATGTTTATATCTATCTATCTATATATATATTGTTCTATCTATCTATCTATTTATCTATCTATCTATCTACTTATCTATCTATCTATCTATCTATCTATCTATCTATTTATCTATCTATCTATCTATCTGTCTGTCTATCTATTTATATATCTATCTATTGACTATGGAATACGATATCATTCTTTTACAAGAAATAATGTTATTGAAAGAAGACTTAAATGTTTTAAGAACAATCAATGATGCATTTGATGCAATCGCATGTGTGGAAGATAGGAGTAACGAAGGCATAGTAGAGGGTCGTCCTTCAAAAGGTGTTGCCATATTATGGAAAAATTCACTTAGTAATAATATTGATTCTGTGTATTGTAATGAAAGAATAATTGGGATTATAATGAAATGTAGAGATGTACAAATATTTATAGTGAATGTATACCTACCTTGTGACAAGCAAGACGAGGACTCTTTAGATGAATTTAGAAATACAATAGCCACTCTTGATAATTTTATAGCTGAACAACACTGCAACAATGTCTTAATTGCAGGAGATTTTAATGCTAGTCCAACTAAAGGTAGGTTTTGGAAAGATATTATTAATTTATTTATTAGCAAGTGCTTTATATTTAGTGATGTTGAGGCAATGCAGAATGATTCGTTTACATATTTATGTCCTGCAAAGAATACAACCAGTTGGCTTGATCATATAGCAGTAAGTGAGAGTCTAAACGAAATAATAGATGATATTACTATAAGGTATGATATGGCCCTTTATGATCACTTTCCCCCTGGCATGTAAGCTAAACATTGACATATGTAATGTTGGTATAGTAGATGTACACATTGAACCGTCAGAATCATCGACTGGCAAAAACTGTCTATTGTGGATAATTTACAGATATATAGATCAAATATTAATCATTATCTAGGTGAATTGGATATATCAAGTTTTAATTGCTTGGACTGCAGTGTATATAGATGTAATATGAACAGCATATCAAGGAATTAAATTTAATTTATAACAGTATAATTAGTTTGTTACTTAATTCATCTTCTTTGTTTACCAGGTTGGAATGATGAAATTAAGGATATGCATAAGTTTGCGAGAAGTAAGTTTTTAACTTGGAAGAATAGGGGACGTCCACTTGCAGGAGTTGAGTTAGAAGAAATGAAGGAGTCTAGAAAGGACTTTAGGAATGTATTGAAACAAGTTAAACAAAATGAGTCTCAAATTAGAACAAATAAGTTAGCTCAATCTCTATCTAATAACAATTTGAAATCATTTTGGAAAGAGGTTAGACAAATAAAGAATAATAAAGTTTTTGTAAGTATGAAAATAGATGGAGAATGTGACCCAAAATGTATTGTAGAGAAATTTTCCAATAAGTTTAAACATGTATATGATGATTGTAAATGTCAGAATGATGATGACTTCATGATAGATAAATTGGTGAAAAATGTACGTGACGGTGAAATATTTGGTAAGGTAAATAGTCATGATGTATCTACAGCAATATCTGACCTCAATTGTGGTATTGGCCCAGATAATATACATTCTTTTCATTTAAAGTATTGTACAAACGAATTGATAGTAGTAATTGCAAAGTTGATTTCTTCTTGTGTTGTACATGGTTGTATGCCTGTAAGAATGAACTTTGGAATTATGGTACCCTTATTGAAAGATAAGTATAAAGATAATACATCACTTGATAATTATAGATCAATTACGTTATCGCCAATATTATTGAAGGTATTTGAATACTGCTTGAAGTACAAAATTTTAAGATATGTTAGTTTAAATGATAGGCAGCATGGATTCAGAGAGAGGTATTCTACTTCTACTGCATGTTTAATTCTCAAGGAAACTATTTTAAGGTACACCACGGAGGGATCTAATGTTTTTTCATGTTTTATTGACCTGACAAAAGCTTTTGATAAGGTGAATCATTTCAAACTTGCAAATAAGCTTTTAAAACTAGGATTACCAAATTTCTTGGTTAATATTTTATTTTACTTTTACAGAAACCAACATGTTGTTGTCAAATTTAAAGATTCAATTTCAACTGAATGGACTATGAAAAATGGAGTGAGACAGGGTGGGGTTTTATCTCCCTTGTTGTTTTCAATTTATATTGATGACTTATTAAGTAAATTATCTGCAAGTAATGTAGGCTGTAGACTAGGTTTACAAGTCAGCAATGTGATCGCCTATGCAGACGATCTTGTAATATTGGCTCCTTCGGTTTGGGGTCTGCAAACATTGATAGATATTATGGATCATGAAATTAAACAACTAGACTTATCTATTAACTCTGCAAAATCAGTATGTATGATCTTTAAATATAAGTATGGACAGGAAATTAATCCTTTCATATATTTAGACAATAACAAATTAAATATTGTTTCTGAATACAAATATTTGGGTTTTATAATCGATTGTAATCTTAATAATGACTTGGATATGATAAGATGCAGAAATAAGTTTTACAATGAGTTTAATTGTCTTTTAAGAAAGTTTAGCAACACGAGTACTGAAGTATTTTTAAATTTATTTCAAAGCTACTGTTTGAATTTTTATGGCGCTGAACTTTGGTTTAATAATAGAAAATGTTATATACCGTTTAAGCAGTTTTCCATTGGATACCACAAGGCAATAAAGAAAATATTGAATATGAAGTACTGGGAGAGCAACCACAGTGCTTGTAGAGAATGTGGAGTGATGGTGTTTAGGCATTTGGTTAACTGGAATGAAAATAAGATTTGTATATAGAAATCTCATAAAGCCATGTAGTTTTATAGAGAAGAACATGTATTACATGTTACATAGATCTTTTCTTGTAAAGGATGTTGAAAAAATAATCCTACATGAGTATGGATTTACTAACTTATTGCTAAATGATATCAATGCTATCAGATCAAGAATTGTTTATGTACAGAACACAGAACCAACTATGCGCTAAGGACTTTTAGCTTAATGTAGATTACGTAAATAACTCTGTAAAAAGTGTATGTATATGTCTTTTTATGAAATAAAATTATGACTGACTGACTGACTATCTATCTACTTATCTATCTAACTATCTATCTATCTATCTCTCCATTTATCTATTATCATTCACTCTAGTCTATCACACAAGCACTGACACTCACACACACACACACACTCCCTCTCCCTCTTACGTTTGTCGACCTCTCTCATTATCCTTCCATTATTCTCTTCTCCCCTCTTCTTAATTACATCATTCACTACTCCATCTCCTCTCATAATTCATTCCTCATTCATATACTTCCCCACTATTTCTACCTCACCCTCTTGTATGATATATTTGATCGCTTCGGTTGTATTCACTTCACCATTATAGCCTTCTTCGTAATTCGATTATTAACCCCGTACAGCACCGGTGACGTCTTTTTCGTTTTATTCTAGATATGTTTAGACGATTTTGTGCAGTTTATGAAGGATCTGTGGTCGATAAAATGGTGAAGTGAGATAGTTCGAAGCTTGATAATTGCTGGTGGCCCTTTTTAAACTGAATTAAATCGTCTAATGGTAGTCAGAAAAAGTTAAAGAGACGTGTCCGGCACAGAAGGGGTTAATTTATATATTTCGCCAATGTATTTTTCACTATCATTATTTTCGACTCTTCCTTAGTTTTATTCCTTCAAACTACCATCTACTAATTATTTGTAAACTTCATTGAAAACGCTCTTCAAAACCCCTGGTTCTACCGCGGCCCGAGTACTGTAACGCATTAAGGGGAGATTGGTTGTTTTTCTGGACACCTTTCTCCCTCATGCTTAACCCCTTTAGTTTTCAGATTTTAAGACGTTAGGCCCATTAGTTTGGTAATTTTAAGACCTTTCGCTCCTTTTCTTTGTCAATATTTAGAGCTTTCGTGGTATTTAGGTGTCGATTTTTTCCTGGCGAGCGATACCGAGCCTGTAATTTAGGAGGAGGGAATTTTTTCTACCGAAAAATATACAAATATATCTTGAAGGGGGATCCTGGTGTTGTGTTTCTAAAGTTTGATGGACGTCTATGGAGGAAACTAGAATAATAATAAATAAATGAAAACAAAATCGACCAAAAAATAAACCATCCCTCCTTAACATCCCCATACAAAGTAGGTACAAAATAAATGACTACTATGGGTTTCAAAGGCCGTGTGGTATCGTTTTTCGGGAATAACTTATTAACAAACAGTTGGATCAGTATGATATTTTGACACAGCTTTTTTCACACCGTCCCCTAATTTTTGTCAATATAGTGCATTACCAAACGTGTAGAAATAAGCCACTTGTCCCTGTGTCATGAGGTTAAAATCGCACATTAATTACTAAGAAACGGACAAGGCTACCGTGGCTTACCTGTGAGAACCACCAAACCATTATTGCTCCTCCATCAAACACGGTAGTTATCAGCCACCACCCAACCCTATTATCACCTTTAAATTCATGTTATCTGTCAATATCATGTATAAATATACGAACAGTATGTATTTTTGTATATTTATACTTAATATTGACAGATAACTTGAATCTAATAGCGATAATAGGGTTGGGTGGTGGCTGATAACTACCGTGTTTGATGGAGGAGCAATAATAGTTTGGTGGTTCTCACAGGTAAGCCACGGTAGCCTTGTCCGTTTCTTAGTCATTAATGTGCGACTTTAACCTCATGACACAGGGATAAGTGGCTTAGTTCTATACTTTTGGTAATGCACTATATTGACAAAAATTAGGGGACAGTGTGAAAAAAGCTGTGTCAAAATATCATACTTCTCTCTCTCTCTCTCTCTCTCTCTCTCTCTCTCTCTCTCCCTCACTCCCTCCCTCCCCCCCTCTCTCTCTTTCTCTCTCTCTCTCTCCCAAGTCTTCAAATTACCCAGCCAACCTCCGTAGAGAAAGTGAATAAAAATGGGACATTTTCAAGCCAAACTTTATTGAGAAAATTCCTGGCGGAGAGAAAGAGAAGGGGGCGGCTGAAGAAAAAGAGAGGGAGAGAAAAAAAGTAAGATTGCCAAGAGGGTGAAGTGTTTATGGTGACAAGAAAGAAAGTGGTAGCTAAAAAGGCAATGTTGGTGTATGAGAGGAGGGGAGATGGAGGGATAGATAGATAGATAGATAGATACATAGCTAGATAGCTGTTAGTGTATGAGATGAGGGAAGATGGAGGGAAAGATAGATAGATAGATAGATAGATAGCTGTTGGTGTATGAGAGGAGGGGAGATGGAGGGAAAGATAGATAGATAGATACATAGATAGATAGCTGTTGGTGTATGAGAGGAGGGGAGATGGAGGGAAAGATAGATAGATAGTAGATAGATAGCTGTTGGTGTATGAGAGGAGGGGAGATGGAGGGATAGATAGATAGATAGCTGTTGGTGTATGAGAGGAGGGGAGATGGAGGGATAGATAGATACCTAGAGATAGATACCAATGTTAAATAGTACATATCATTATATTATTACCTATATGGTTCACATGGTTCATGTTTTTACATTTACTTGTGATTACTGTAGATATTCTTCACAACTATTAATATTAATACTGGTCATCAAATTATAATTCTAAAGTATACATTTCAATACATAACTACTGTATAAAGATGAAAACCTGATGTAGTTTAATCTACAGTACCAGGGACGTCATTTTCAGCATAATCTGGCAACTATTACACTATTTTAATCAGCTTAGGAAGGACCTCTAGCAATAATAAGGCTTAAAACTATCTCAACTAACCTTTTAATTACCATAGATCCTTCCCAAGCTGCATAATATCGTCTAAATATTGCTAGACTAAAATATAACACCCGTCGCTGGTACTCCAAGGGGTAATGAACAACTAGCACACTCTTCCCTGAATCCTTAGTCTTTGTAACGTGACCGCTGGAAGATGTTCACGTGACACAGGTTGGGTTGGGCACGTTGCTGGGAGCATATTAAGATGGCCTGTCAATAATATCAATAATATCTCATATCAAACCAATGCAGAGGGATTGGATTGATGTTTTGTATGCAATACTCTGAATGGATTTACGTCATCTGTGGGAGATCTTCCAAGGTAATAATAGGTCAGGATTTAGAAGAGAGAAGGTCATCCGGGGGCATAACTTCATTATTTCCACTAAGCACCTCCACGTCTCTCTCTCTCCTACATGGTAGCCTTTTAGTGTTAGACAGACAGACACACAGATAAGAGAGAATTTAAACATCAAAACAAACGAAGGTAACAAACAAAACAAACCAATAACAAATATCAATACGAGTCACATTATCAAGAATAAAACACAAAACATCGGAATGAACAAGAGGGAAATGACAACGCTGCATAATGTATAAAACCAAACAAAACACAACAAAACAAATATTGAAGAAAAAAAAATGCGTGATATTGGTTGAGGAAGAGAGGGAGGTGGACGGAAAATTAAGTTTGTTAAGGAAAAGTGGAGAGAATTAGGGAAAAATTGTGGATATTGTACGGAGAAAGGTAAAGATGGGGGGAAGGGAGGAGGGAAGGAAGGAGGGAAGGAAGGACAGAAGAAAGAGAGAAGTAGAGGAAGGGAGGAGAGAGTAGAGATGAACGAGAGGAAGGCCAATGGAGATTGAGGGAGGGAGAGATAGAAGGAAGGAAGGGAGGAAGGAAAAGAGAGAGAGAAAGTAGAAGTGGAAGGTAGGAAACGAGGAAGGAAAAGAGAGAGGGAGGGAGGAGAGGTGGAAGATAGGAAACGAGGAAGGAAAAGAGAGAGAGGGAGTAGAAGTGGAAGGGAGGAAAAGAGAAGGAGTGAGGAGAGGTTGGAGGTAGGAAGAGAGGGAGGAAAAGAGAGAGGGAGTGAGTAGAAGTGAGAGGCTTTGAAGAGAGGAAGGAAAAGGGAGAGGGAGTGTATAGAGGTGAAAGGGAGGTAAATAGGAAGGGAAGAAGGAGGGGAGAAGGAAGAAGGAAGAGATAAAGGTGGAAGGAATGGAAGAACGGTAGATACGGGGGGAAAACAAAGTAGGGATACGTGTGAGTGGAAGGAAGCGAGGGAGAACAAGGAGAGTTAAAGAGGACACGGAATAACAGGAGCAAGAAGAGGGAGGACAGAAGAAATGTGAAAGAGAAAGGAATGAGATAAGAGATAAGAAGGGGGAGGGGGGGCAGAGAAAGGAATGAGAGGAGAGGGAAGGAGAGGAGAGGGAAGGAGAGGAGAGGGAAGGAGAGAAGAAGGGATGGAGAGAAGAGGGAGACAAGGAGGAGAGTGAGAGAGGGAAAGAACGAGAAGAGAAGCAAGGAGAGAGTGGATGGAAGGGGAAAAACTTGAGAAGGAAAATGAGGAATAATTGAAGGTAAACTCATGAGGGAAACATTTTAAGGGGGGTCACCTGCTTTTTTGCTCTCCTTTTCTCTCTTTCTATGGTTTGTATCCTTTTGGTCCCATTCAGCCTACTGTTTTAAGACGTTTATCCCCATCTAGGTGTCAATTTTTTGCTGGTGAGCGGTAGCGAGCCAGCATATTTTTTTAAATGTTTTTAACAGCAGGCTAAATTTGTACATTTTTCGATAGAAAAATTTCTCCGGCGAAGCCGGATTTCTTCATATAATGCTGGCTTCGCTATCGCTCGCCAGGAAGAAATCGACACCTAGATGGGGATAAACGTCCTAAAATAGTTGGTTGAATGGGCCGAATGGATACAAGCCAGAGAAAGAGAGAATAGGAGAGAAATAACACAAAAGTAGGTCACCCCCCTTAAGGTAGGTGGGGCGGAGGAAATCAAATTAGCCCTCTCCGCACAGTTTTAGTATATTTTCTTGTCTTGTAATTTTGTTTACTATGCTAGACAATTTTAGACTTCAAGACAGCAAAGGGTAAACAGACAAAATACGATATACTTCCATAAATCTGACTGTGGTAAAGAGAGGGAAGGTGGAAGGAAGGAGGGAAGAAGAGAGGAAGGGAGAGTGGGAGGGAGGACGAAGAGAAAGAAGGAAGAGAGAGAGAGCGGGAAGACCAAAGTAAGTGAAGGGAAATATATGGGGTGAGAATGAGGATAGGTGGAAGAAAGGACACGAGAGAAGGAAAGGAAAGAGGAATGAGAGGAGGAGAGGAAAGAGAAAGGGGGAGAGAAGAGAAATAAGAAAGAAAAGAAAGAAGAGGAAGAAGGAGGGAGAGGAAGAAGGAGGGGAGGAGAAAAGGGAGAGACAAGCACTGAGATATGGAGAAAGAAGGCAAGGAAACGGGGGAGAAAAGAGTGAAGAAGAGAGGAAGGTGACGTGGGGAGGGCGGGGGGGGGGGGGGGGGGGGGGGGGGGGGGGGGCAAATAATGTGAAGAAAATGAGGGGAAATTGGAAGGCGATGGACCACTAAGGAAAATATTTGAAGGTTGCCGAGAGGGACGGAAAATACTACGGCCATTTTTGTAAACACTACCATATAAAACACAGACACACACACACACACACACACACACACACACACACACACTCATTGATGAACATAATAAGTAGTATTATATTACGATGATGATCAAACTAAGTACTAATAGTTGTCTTGTATTAACCAACTATCATATCCATATACTGTACGTTGATCGGTATGATATAGAGCAACCCCTTTACACACGATTATTATGACCCTTTAATCATGTACACAATCTTATTGTTTTCCTGCTATTGTATACGATTTGCTTTGCTTTACATACCGCCTTAATAAAGTAATAAATTGTAAAAAAAAAAAAAAAAAAAAAAAAAATATATATATTATATATATATATATATATATATAATAATAATAATAATAATAATAATAATAATAATAAATAATCAGCATATTCTGAGCCCATTAAATATTCGATAACGTTATTCTTCTCTTTACCCTGGCTTTACGTAGACGATTTTATTCAGTTAAAAACAGCTTGTGGGAGAAAGAATGAATTACGATGATCTTTAACCCTTTGATTCCTAGAGATCCTTCCTTAACTGCATAAAACCGCCTTATGTTAACCGGATTGAACTGTGCTATAGCGTCGCAGGTATCAGGTAACGAAGGCCAGTATTCCTAGATAAAACTCAATTGACCACTTGCGAGTTTCAGGTTATAAGGAAGATGGAGCCGTGAACATCGATATTAAACAGAAATGCAATAATAACATGTAGGCTTCTAATGGATAAAAAGTATGTTGAATTGGGTTTTATGTATTTATAAATATATTACAACCGTATTTTAGCTGGTATTTCTGTTAAATGTCGATGTTTACAGCTCCAACTTCCTTATAGCCCGAATCTCGCAAGTGGTCAATTATTGTCAGTGGTAATTACTGTAGTTTACCCAGATTCATAACCAGGTAATATGTTGTAATAGTTGTATTTGGGATGAGAAGCACAATCGGCCTGATGAGTGATGTCTCGGCACCAAGTATATTTTGATTCAAAATTGGTATCAGCAATATCTAAACTTGATTTATTAATTTCGAGTGAGATATACAAACATGTTCCTACACTTACCAAATCTATTCAACATCTGACAGATATTAATACAGCATAGAGCAAGTCAAGCGTAATGACAGCTGAAACATGACTTATTAGCGCGACCGTGCGATAACGCTAATAAGTCAAGCTGTCATTACGCTTGGCTCGCTCTGTGCTGCATTAATGTCAGTCAGATGTTGAATAGGGTACGTAGTGTAGGAACATGTTTGTATATCTCACACGAAACAAATTAATAAAGTTTTAGATAATGCTGATACCAATTAAGGGGGATCACCTGCTTTTTTATCTTTCTCTCCTTTTCTCTCTTTCTCTGACTTATATCCATTCGGCCCGATTCAGCCAACTGTTTTATGACGTTTATCCCCATCCAGGTGTCAATTTCTTCCTGGCGAGCGATAGCGAGCCAGCATTGTATGGAGAAATCCGGCTTCGCCGGAGAAATTTTTCTATAGAAAAATGTACAAATTTAGCTTGCTGTCAAAACAAAAATATATATATGCTGGCTCGCTACCGCTCGCCAGGAAAATATTAACACCTGGATGGGGGTAAAACAGTCTACGGCTGAATGGGGCCAAATGGATACAAGCCAAAGAGAGGGAGAGAAAGATAAAACAAGCGAGGTGGGCTCCCTTAATGATCAAAATATACTTGGTGCCGAGCCATGACTTATTTGGCCGACTGTACAGGAACACTAATTATAGCACTCTCATTGCAATTACAACACATATACTCGGTCTTCAGCTGATGGTAAATTGAATCCCTCAGCAACATATTTCTAGATACCCCAATTGAAAAATACGAAACTGCAATATCTCGACGTCCTAATATTGCCAACTGTTATTATTAACAACATATTTCGCGACCAAATATGTGTAATTGTGGACAAATCAAGATGGGGACAATCAATTACTGAACACAAATATTTAGTTGAGGTCCTTTTGAAACCTTGGACCATGATATATTTCCTTAGATGAAGAAAATCCTCTAATGTTAGCCAGAAATAAGTGAAAATAGCGTCATCGTACTGAAGGAGTTAAGCGTTATCACAGTGTAACTCAAAACAATGCATATTTACTTTACTATACATGCAAATTAAATTTCATACTGAACCCTTAAGTATTTCAGGACGCCTTTTGTTATTTTTGTTCTAGCTACCATTAGAAGATATATTTTAAATTTCAGGAAAGATATATGAGAGTCGAAGTGTCGAGATGGTTTGTAGCCTCTTGATCCATACAAATCAAATCCGAAGTTGAATACAATCATCTAGTGTTAGCCAGCATAGGCTGTTAAAACACGTCATAATCCTCAAAAGGTTAAGGGGGGATGGCCAATTTATCTGATAATATATTTATGTTTTTAATATATATTTTTAGTTTCCTTCCCAGACCTCCATCAAGCTTAAACAAAATACCCCCTAGACCCCCTTTCAAGATAAATGTGTACATTTTTCGGTAGAAAAATGTCCCTGCCAAAGGCAGATTCCTTCTAAAATTACAGGCTCACTATCGCTTGCCAGGAAAAAGTCGATACTTAAATGGCACGAAAACTCTAAATATAGACAAAAAAATGGGGCGAAAGGTATTAAAATCGCCAAAGTAATGGCCCGAACGTCATAACATGAGGAAAAATGGGGCCCAGAAAAACGACTCATCTCCCCTTAACGGAACTGGGTGCTATGAAGATCCCTATATCAACAATCAGTTTTACCTTCTCCTAACTCAAATGCAGTGGGGAAGAATACAATCGATAACGTACAATAATAATGAAATCATAAAAGCGAGCACGGCAATTAAAGATAGGAAGAGAAAAAAAAAAAACCGAGCATTGAGAAAGAAAAACATCCCCAAAACATCCCCAAAGCTAAAATATATCGCCGAGTAAACACAGAGGAAGGGGAAAAGACAAAACAAATAAAATCAACAAAAATACCCGCAAGTAAAATATAGAGATGAGTAATTAGGAGGGGGAGGACACAATCAACAGTGCAATAACGCAAAGTAACAAACAAATAGTGTCACATGATTGAAGGGCATTCTTTTTTTTCTGGACCCCCTTCTCCCTCATGTTTAGCCCCATTAGTTTTGAGATTTTAAGACGCTCGCTTCATAAGTTAGGTGACTTTCTGCCCCATTTCTTTGCCAATATAAAGACCTTCCGTGCCATTTAGGGGTCGATATCTTCCTGGCGAACCTGAAATTTAGGAGGAACCGGCCGAATATTTTTCTACCAACATTTATATAAAATAACCTCGAAGGGGGTCTGGGGGGGTTGTCAAGCTTGATAAGAGGTCTATGAAGAAAACAATAAAACTTAAGGCGAGGTGGAAAAACAATTGAGAAACTTAAATAAACGAATATTTATTAGGAAGTACGGTAAGAAACAATGTAATGCAAAAGTATAGTGAAAAGTATAATAATGATAACCATGACAATATATTGGTGAGTAACTAAAGAGAGTAAGCATAATATACAGATAGAAAAGTCAACTAGTGATGAGTAATTAAGGAGGGATAGAAAATATATACAGTAAAATAGAATATACAAGAAATTTGATAATAATTATAAAGGTTACAGTTTAGAAAGATCAATATAAACAAACATTATATCAGTGAATAATTAAAGAAGCCAGAGAGAGAGAGAGAGAGAGAGAGAGAGAGAGAGAGAGAAAGAGAGAGAGGAAGAGAGAAAGAGAGAGAGAGAGAGAGAGAGAGAAAGAGACAGAGAGAGAGAGAGAGGAAGAGCGAGAGGAAGAGAGAGAGAGAGAGAGAGAGAGAGAGAGAGAGAGAGAGAGAGAAAGAGACAGAGACAGAGACAGAGAGAGAGAGAAAGAGAGAGAGACAGAGAGAGAGAGAGAGAGAGAGAGAGAGAGAGAGAGAGAGAGAGAGAGAGAGAGAGAGAGAGAGAGAGAGATAAATACAAATTAAAATAAAATGCTGTGGCGATTAAGGCGGGGTTTTCTAGACCGACTCCCTTCTTCCTCATGTTTAGCTATATTAGTTTTGAGATTTTCAGATATTCATCCCATTAGTATGGCAGTTTTAAGACCCGTTGTGTCATTGAGGTATCGATTTCATTTCCTGGCGAGTGATAGCGAGCCTGCAATTTAGGAGGAAGTGGCATTCGGCCGGGGCATGCAAAAATACATCTCTAAGAAGAGTCTTGGGGGTATTATCTCAAGCTTGGTGGAGTTCTAGGAAGGAGAAAAAAAAATACATATATACCGGTATATATATATATATATATATATATATATATATATATATATATAATATATATATATATATATATATAGATATTATATACAGGTATATATATATATATACAGTATATACGGTATATAAATATATATATCCCCATAATTAAGGCCGATTCTAAAAGCCGGAAGCACAGCACCAACAGCAGACAAGCAACCTCATATTGTATCCATGCTTGCAAAACTCTCAAGGACGTGCAATAAGCTCTCTCTCTCTCTCTCTCTCCCTCTCTCTCTCTCTCTCTCTCTCTCTCTCTCTCTCTCTCTCTCTCTCTGATGAATGGCACTCAGCTTAAGAATGTAAACAGAGAAACCGATCTGGGAGTAACAATATCGAGTAACCTAAAACCGAGTCAACAATGTGCAGAAGTTGTTAAGAAGGCAAACAAAATAATTGGCTTTATAGGCAGGTCATTTGAGCATAAATCCAAAGAAGTTATTCTAACCCTTTACAATTCCTTAGTCCGCCCTCTTCTCTTCCTGGAATACTGCGTTCAATCCTGGTGCCCTTATTACCAAAAGATATAAACAAGCTAGAACGAATTCAACGTAGAGTTACCCAAAATGATACCTAGCCTAAAGAAGCAAACCACGAAGAGCGTCTTAGATAATTAAATCTATTTCCTTTAACCCAGCGCAGATTAAGAGGTGACTTAATTCAAGTGTTCAAAATCATCAAAGGCATCGACAATATGAACTGTAGTAAGTTACGTCTTCCACTATCGACCAATCTAATTACCAGCGCGGGAAACGGTTGCAAAATTATTGTTGTAAATCTTTTAACGCACACGAATCTAAGAATTTTCTTCAATCGAGTTGTCAACTTTGTGGATGGGCTTCCCCGTTTAGAGAGTTTAGACTGCAGACCAGCACCGTTGATTCATTTAAACTCGCCTAGCAACAAATATCTCGCATCAAAAACGCGACTGACTGGGTTTTGTAAATGAATAACTTTATTATTTATCTCCCCCTCAGTTACTAAACCCATCTGTCCCTACTAACTTCTTCCTAATCCTGCCACGGACATTAGTTCCAGGGCAGTAGTTCCCTTTCCAATGTTCCCTTACCCACTCTAAACCACTGTTTGGACACTTGTTCCTCAGTGTTATGGAGGACAAGCAGCCTAGAAGGGTCACTAGATCTGTTGTTGCTTGATTTCCTTTGTACTCCTTTGTACTCTCTCTCTCACACACAATACGATCAATAGAAAGGGTGGGAGAGGGGGTGTAGGGGGGAATGAGAGGATAAGAATAGATATGAAAGGGAGGAGGAGGAGGAGGAGGAGGAGAGAGAGGGGGGGGGGAGGTAATTGTGAAGCAGGGGGAAGGAGAGAGGCGGAAAAAGAGGGGGAGTTAAATGATGACGATGGCAATGAGGAAGCAGATTACAAGACAAAATATGACCTTGACGACAACGCCAACAATACTACAACAACAGTAATAACAACAACAACAACAACAACAACAACAACAACAACTACAACTACTACTACTACAACTACTACGAAGAAGAAGAAGAGGAATGCATAAAGAAGTAGATGATGAAGATGGAAAGAAGAAGAATTTGAATAAGAAAAAAGAAGACAGAAGAAGAGAAGAAAGAGGAGAGAACGAAAAGAAGAAGACAGAATAAGACAAGAAAAGAAGAAGACAGAAGAAGACAAAAACGGAAGAAAGGGGAGAGAAGGAAAAGAAGATCAAGAAGAAAAATGAAGAAGGAAGGGGAGAAAAGGAAAAAGAAGAAGGTAGAAGAAGAAAAAAATGGGAGAGAAGGAAAAGAAGATAGAAGAAGAAACAAGAAGAGGGGAAAGGAGGAAAAGAAGAAGTAGGAGAAGGAAAGACGATGGAGGATTTTATTAGTATTCGCGATGAAAGGCGTGGGGGGGGGGGGTTAGGTAATTGATTGTCGCCCTATTATTAAGGGGAGATTATTATTTTTTTTTTGGTCTATCAATTAATTTATCCCTTTATTTCTTAGTTTCCTAGCTAGACCTCTATCAAGCTTATAAAAACACCCCTAGACCCCCCTTCAAGAGAATTTTGTACATTTTTCGGTAGAAAAATTTCCCGGTTCCTCTTATATTTTCAGGCTCGCTATAGCTCGCCAGGAAAAAATTGACATCTAAATGGCACGAAAGGTCTTCAAATTGACAACGAAATGGGGCGAAAGGTGTTAAAATCGCCAAACTAATGGACCGAACGTCTTATAATCTCAAAACAAATGGAGCTTAAAACGAGAGAGAAAGGGGACCCGAAAAACGAGCCCTCCCCTTAAGACCCAGGGAGCGGCTGAGAATAATAATTATGATGAAGCAAGCTAAGAGGATGATGGCAAGCTAATATTATGGTCTCCAGTGTGGTGACTTGTAAGGGAATGAGACAGAATATAGTGTAGGTATGGTGAATTAGATTATGGTGGTTTGTAGAGGAATGACAGTGATTATAGTGCAGGTATGGTGAATTAGGTTATGGTGGCTTGTAGAGGCATGGCAGGTACGGTGAACTAGGTTATGGTGGCTTGTAGGGAAATGGCAGTGAATATAGTGTACGTATGGTGAAATATAATATAGTGCCGGTATGGTGAATTAGGTTATGGTGGCTTGTAGGGGAATGGCCGTGAATATAGTCCAGGTATGGTGACTTACTGTAGAGTATGGTGGGTAGCTGGTAAATGAGTGAATATAGTGCCAATATGGTGAATTAGGTGGTGGTGGTTTGTAGGGGAATGGCAGTGAATATAGAGTGATGCGGGTATGGTGAATTATAATATGGTGTGATGCGGGTATGGTGAATTAGGTTATGGTGGTTTGTATAGGAATGGCAGTTAATATAGTGCCGGTATGGTGAATTATATGGTGATTTTCAAGGGAATGAGAGTGGATATAGTGCAGGTATGGTGAATTAGGGTATGGTGGTTTGTAGGGGAATGGCAGTGACTAGTGCAAGTATGGTGAATTATATTCAGGTGTGATGCGGTTATGGTAAATTATAATAGGGTGTGATGCGGGTATGGTGAATTATAATATGGTGTGATGCGGATATGGTGATATATAATGTGGTGTGATGCAAGTATGATGATATATAATGTGGTGACGTGTAGGGGAATGCCAGTGAATATGATGTGATGCGGGTATGGTGAAGTTAGACTACGGTTGGGATATGGAGAGGGGAGAGTGTGATGTGAGTATGGTGAATTGAGACTATGGTGGCTTGCAAGGGAATGAAAATGATGCGGGAATGTGATAAATCATGGTAGGAATGGTCGCAGTATGGTGAATCATGGTGTAGATAGGAATGGTGGCAGTATGGTGAATCGTGGAGTAGATGGGAAAGGTGGCAGTATGGTGAATCATGGAGTAGATAGGAATGGTGTCAGTATGGTGAATCATGGTAGGAATGGTGGCAGTATGGTGAATCATGGTGTAGATAGGAATGACAGTGGTGGCAGTATGGGGCATCATGGTAAGAGAGGGATAACTACGGATGAGGCTAAGAGGACGGGAAGCTACAGGGATACTAAGGCCCCTTGAGGTGGCTTGGAGAGGAAGGAGATTAATTGTATAGTGTGATGTTGGTATGGTGTATTTAGACTGGTAGGAAAATGGTGAGAGAAGTGTAATGTAATGTGGTATGGTGAATTTGAGCTATGTAAGAGTTAATAGAGTATGGTGCATTTGAACTATGTAGGAGTTAAATGAGTATGGTGAATTGATAGGAGATGATGGAGTATGGTGAATTGGATCTATGGTAGAAGTTAAAGGAGTATGGTGAATTGGAACTATGGTAGGAGTTAAAGGAGTATGGTGAATTGAGACTGGTAGGATGTGATGGAGTATGGTGAATTGGAATTATGGTACGAGTTAAAGGAGTATGGTGAATTGAGACTATGGTAGGAGTTAAAGAAGTATGGTGAATTGAGACTATGGTAGGAGTTAAAGGAGTATGGTGAATTGAGACTATGGTAGGATGTGATGGAGTATGGTGAATTGGAATTATGGTAGGAGTTAAAGGAGTATGGTGAATTGAGACTATGGTAGGAGTTAAAGGAGTATGGTGAATTGAGACTATGGTAGGATGTGATGGAGTATGGTAAATTGGGATGTGCAAAGAAAGCACGAAACGTTTAGTGAATAAATAATAGGACAAACAAAATGAAAGTTGACGTATTATTCAACACCTAATTGAAAATAATAATGAACTTTGGAAACTTAATATATCATTGAATGATGAAATCAGACATAGTGAGAAATATTGAAAAAACAAGTAAACAGTTAGTAAAAAACAAATATGCCTTGGTCTTTAATAAATGTTGCCTCAATATATATATATATACAGTATATATACCGGTACTAAGGACAATTTATGTACGGTAATGCGTTTCTTCACTTTATGCAAGTTATCATTACACGATGTTAAGCAGTCATTTAATTGGGGAGATTGCAGGCACCAATCGAGCAGGCCAGTACCCAGGGGAGGCCACATGGGCATATGATAAGGAGTTGCTGAAGGTTGTTTCATTTGCCTGGCTTCCCCCACTATCTATGTGTGCCTCACCTACACAGTGAGTAATCCAGCTAACTCTGACAAACACCTCCTCCTCCTATATTGTTCACTACATTTAACAAGCACACCAGACATCTTTTCAAAACATCTAAATTACCTTGTACCTTGATTTTGGTTCTTTGTCACTCTTTTAACTTTTAGGGTTAGGTTACTTGTTACGGGTGCTTTGTCTTTTGTCTCCTTCATACACATAGAACAAAAACAAAACCAATCATCAGCAAGAGCCAGAGGGTTGGTGGTGAGCGAGTAGACTTTTGAGGCCCAGTGGTCCCTCACGACCTGAAACCTATTTTATAATATCTATTGTATTATGGCTAAAATTAGACGATTATATTCAGTTTTACAAGACCTTTAACAATACAAGGGGTGAAACTCGATCTTAATTTAACCTTTGACTCCCACAATCAGTCCTAAACTTTATATAATCGTCCAATAATAACCAGAATACAATAAAAAACAAAAAACAAAAACGCGTCTTCCTACAAGAGTGAATTAATGGCACTTGATAAAATAATAATACTATTATATACAAACAAAATAACTCGTCTAGACCTTTTGAATCCTATAAACCTCTCCCAAGTTGTATATCATCTTCTAGTTTTAGCCAAGATCAAATGGTGCTGAATTAAGGTATTGGCCATAACTAATAACGGGAACATACCAACTGCCCAATTGCTTGCAAACGACTCGCTCGGAGCCTTTGGGTCCTATACACCACTCAAAAATGTATGCAATGAAGTCTAGTTTATTTATTATGAGAAGTCTAAATATCCCAATCCCCAAACCTTATATAACTTATAAAGTATTTGAACAATCGGACTAATATTTCTACTATTTACCTAAAGTCTGTTTAATTTCATCTGACGGTAAATTGCTATCTCTTTACCTTGATTATTCCGTTATTGTGCAGGTTTTGTAGCGAAATCGGTTGTTAATTATGATAACTTGTCACTAATATGAAGCAGAGACATAGTAGTTTCACATTTTTCCGTTAGTTATCGATAAATCAGTTGCTAAGGGATTCAATTTACTGTCAGATGAAATGAAAGAGGGTGTAGTCAACCAAATAACAGGTGTCGAAGTTTACAGCTCATTTGCTACTGCCCTTCACGATGTACAGTCGCGCTAATAAGTGATGTCTCGGTACCAAGTATGTTTTGATCAATAATTGGTATCAGCAATATCTAAGCTTCATTTCTTCATATCGAGTGAAATATACAAACATGTTCCTACAATTACCCGCCCTATTCAACATCTGACAGACATTAATACTGCACAGAGCGAGCAAAACGTCATGACAGCTGGGAAATTACTTATTAGCGCGACCATACAAGACGTTATGGGTTACAATTTATAAACTCGAACAAATGAATAGACCCTCATGTTAGCCATAATGAATAGACTCTCATGTTAGCCATAATGAATAGACCCTCATGTTAGCCATAATGAATAGACCCTCATGTTAGCCATAATGAATAGACCCTCATGTTAGCCATAATGAATAGACCCTCATGTTAGCCATAATGAATAGACCCTCATGTTAGCCATAATGAATAGACCCTCATGTTAGCCATAATGAATAGACCCTCATGTTAGCCATAATTAATAGACCCTCATGTTAGCCATAATGAATAGACCCTCATGTTAGCCATAATGAATAGACCCTCATGTTAGCCATAATGAATAGACCCTCATGTTAGCCATAATCTAATGGTACGGAAGAGATTAATCTAACTGAATCACGGGAATGTATAGTCAACGCGTATAATCCGCAGTCTCAGAATATTGTTTAGGTTTATGAAAAGCTTAACAGTTAATGTATAAAATAATTATGTGCAATGTATAAAATGGATAAAGAGATGAATTAAGAAATGTATAAGCAATACAGTTTCCTACAGCAATCTGAAAACAATATAATTTCATAACTAAAATGTCCGAGACTCGGCGAATTAAACGAGTTGACTGCACCAGATGCCTCACTGCTCGCAAACGACGGTAACGAGCCCCCCCCCCCCCCCACCACCACCACCACCCGACCCCCTGCTAGCCTACACACCTACTTGAAACTTATGTGCTTCAAACTAAGCTTCATTGAAACCTGCTCCGCTCAAACTAACCTCTTCCAAACTTGCCCCGTTACCGTCACCATTCCCATTAACCCCTTCAGTACGATGACGCATTTCTTAAGGGGGGATGGTTCACTTTTTGGTCGTTTTTTTTCAGTTATTAATTATTTTTCTAGTTTCCTCCCTAGACCTCCATATAACTTTAAAAAAAAAACATCCATTAAATCCCCCTTCTAGTTTAATTTGTACATTTTTCGGTAGAAAAATTAGCCCGGCCGAAGGCCGGTTCTTCCAAATTTACAGGCTCACTACCGTTCGCCAGGAAAAAAATCGACACCTAAATAGCATGAAAGGTCTCAATATTGACAAGAAAATTGGGCAGAAGGTCTTAACATCGACAAACTAGTGGGGCAAATATCTTAAAATCTGAAAACTAATGGGGCTAAACACGAGAGAGAAGGGGATATAGAAAAACGACCCATCTTCCCTTAATATGTGTTTTTTTTCCTACTTGGCGAACTCACATATGTTTTATGTTCTATTCATGTGATAAATGACTGGAAATGAGGCAGAGATGCTTGTTGAGATCATTCAAAGGTTTGCATATGCTCAACAACACCATTCAAAATCAACAGGCAGAAACAGTAAGGAGTGGATATTAAATTACTGGGCGGGCTCGGGCAAGATTTTTGGCTTTTCCGCTATGGTCCAAATCTAGTCATGAATCAAAACAAATCAGATAAATAATGTGAAACATTCGGCTAGTGTGAACGCGCCTATTATAGTCTATGCACTATAATTAGACAAACATTTGTTGTCACTAAACTCTTATAAAATGGATGAGAGCAATCGAGCTATTCTTACTAATGGGGAAGAATTAACCAGCAAATGGGTGTAGTTATGCTTCCAGACGGTTTCGCAAAACCTATGAATGATCTCATGGGATTAAAAGATAACTATGTTTCTATGTAAACCCCTGATTCCTAGAAATCAGTCTTTAGCTGTATACAATCGTTAACCCCTTCCGTACCGGTGACGTACTTTATATTTGATTTCAGCTTCATTTAGATGATTTTATGAAGCTTAGGATGGATATATGGTAGCTAAAGAGATTAAATGAGATAGTCTGTAGCCTTTTAATGGGTAGACGTCCTTCCTAACTTGACTAAAATCGTCTATTAATCGCCAGAATATAATGACAAAGACGTCACCGGTAATGAAGGGGTTGGTGATAGCTAATATATCATAATAAGTCATTTGATCAAAGAGGATAACGGTACCCCTCAAGAATGCTCACGTCTGTCTGTATTTAATTCATTCTGACTATCATTAGACGACTTTATTCAGTTAAGGGGAGGTTTTTAGTTTGTTTCCTACTCCTCCAGGAATCTTAAAATTTCACCCCCTTGACCCCCTTTCAAGATAAATTTGTACATTTTTCGGTAGAAAAATGTCACGGCCGAAGGCCGGTTACTCTTAAATTACAGGCTCGCTATCGCTCGCCAGGATAAAATCGACACCTAAATGGCACGAAAGGTCTTAAAATTGACAGAATGGGGCGGACATTCTTAAAATCACCAAACTAATGGGGCAAGCGTCTTAAAATCACCAAACTAATGGGGCAAGCGTCTTAAAATCTCAAACGCAATGGGGCTAGACATGAGGGAGAAAGGGGTCAAGAAAAAAGTCCCTCAAGTGGAAATCTCCCCTTAACTCCTTTGTATTAACCTAAGCAAGGACCTGTGGGAGACAAGGGTTTAAGGGGAGGGTGTTCTTGACCCCTTTCTCCCTCATGTTTAGCCCCATTAGTTTTGACATTTTAAGACATTCGCTACATTAGTTTGTCAATTATGAGACTTTTCGGGCTATTTAGGTGTTTGATTTTGTCTTGGCTTGTGATAGCGAGCCTGCAATTTAGGAGGAACCGGTCTTCGGCCGGAACATTATTATACAGAATTTGTTTACCCGAACTAGTCGTTATACATGCAAAATTTAGCCCAAACTAGTCTTTAAGCATGCTAATTTGACCGAAACTAGTCTTTACAGATGCTAATTTTACCCCATATCAGCTTTAAACAAGCTAATTGTACCCCAAAGTAGTCATTAAACGAGCTAATTTTACCCCAAACATATTTTAAAACATGCTAATTGTACCCCAAACAAGTCATTAAATAAGCTAATTTGATCCCAAACTAGTTTTTAACCATGCTAATTTTACCCCAAACCCGTCTTTAACCATGCTAATTTTACCCCAAACCCGTCTTTAACCATGCTAATTTTACCCCAAACCCGTCTTTAACCATGCTAATTTTACCCCAAACCCGTCTTTAACCATGCTAATTTTACCCCAAACCCGTCTTTAACCATGCTAATTTTAACCCAACCCCGTCTTTAACCATGCTAATTTTAACCCAAACCCGTCTTTAACCATGCTAATGTTACCCCAAACTAGTCCTCTCGCCTTCTATTTCCTCTGTCGACGGAACAGACGGGAACCACACACGCCCTCAGAAGTTTGGAACATGTTGACTTCAAGTTTCGCTCTTCCGCCCAACCCATCACCAACTTGTTTGAACTCTTCGCGCGTGCTCGCGCGTGCTCGCGCGTGCTCGCGCGTGCTCTCTCTCTCTCTCTCTCTCTCTCTCTCTCTCTCTCTCTCTCTCTCTCTCTCTCTCTCTCTCTCTCTCTCTCTCTCTCTCTCTCTCTCTCTCTCTCTCTCTCTCTCTCTCTCTCTCTCTCTCTCTCTCTCTCTCTCTCTCGATCTCTCTCTCTCTCTCTCTCTCTCTCTCTCTCTCTCTCTCTCTCTCTCTCTCTCTCTCTCTCTCTCTCTCTCTCAGGGATCTGTCCTTGGCCCACTGCTGTTAATCATATATGTCAATGTCTGTTGATTGTGATCTCCAAGTTTGCGGATTACATTAAGCTTGGAGTGAAAGTAAAGGACCCTAAAGGAGTTAAACAACTTAGGATGGATCTTAACAGACTGGGTGAATGGCGTGAAACATGACAGATACCTCTAAACTTTGATAAGTGCAATGTGATGCATAGGGGCCAAGCAAACCCAAAGTCAAGCTATTCGCTATTGGGAAACACTCTGGAAGTGACTGACTTGGAAAAGGATTTGGGTGTTCTGATTATCAGTGACCTATTTTTTTTTTTTTTTTCCCCAAGCAGTGAATTGAAGTAGAGAAGAAAGCTCAGAAATTATTGGGATAATTTAAGAGGCAATTTAAATATAGCAATCAAGGAAATAGTCTTCACACTTTACAACGCTCTGATACGGCCTCTCTTAGAATATGCTGTTCAATTCTGGACTCCAGCACTTATGAAAGATATAGAGCGACTGAGGCAGTACAAACTAGGGCTATAGATAATATTCCTTCAATTAGAAGACTAAGCTATGAGTACCGGTTGAGAGATTTGATCTCTTTCCGTTGGAAACACACATATTGCGAAGTCAACTCATTGAAGTTTTTAAAATACTTAATGGGTTTGACAATGTGGATTATAGCAAAATGTTTAGCCTCAATATGAAAACAACACGCAACCATGGTTGGAAGTGTAAATATTAAAAGTTCAGCACTAGTATTTGTGGAAACATTTGTTCACACATAAGATCTGGTCTACCTGGAAAAAACTTTCCTCAGACATTGTAAATAAGTTTTAAGTAGAGCAGTTCAAGAAGAGAGGGTACAACAGGGGAAGAGGGTTGTAGGAACGCTAAAAGCAGTAACAAGAAATAGGGTGGTCAGTATGGAAGTGAAGAAGTACTTGCATGACAGTGTGGTAATCCCGACACTGACTTACGGAAGCGAAGCATGGACGTTGGTTGAGAGACTCAGACCAAAAGTGAGAGCAGTGGAAATGAATTACTTAAGGAGTGCGTGCGGAGTTACATGGAGGGATAGACAGACTAATGAGGAAGTAAGAAGGAGGTGTGGTGTGGAGGTAGATGTGCTGGAAAGTGTGAAAAGGAACAACTTGAGATGGTTCGGCCATATGGAACGTATGGAAAGCGAGAGAATGACTAAGAGGGTGTACGAGAGCGAGGTGGAGGGACAGAGGGGGAGAGGTAGACCGAATATGAGGTGGAAGGATGGAGTGAGGAACTACATGAACGAAGGCGGTGCTGGTTGGAGGGAGGGGCGTCGACTGACTGGGGACAGAGGTGCATGGGGGCGGTTCGTTCGTGGCCACCACTTCGGGGATCACGGCGTCAGGCAATAGATAGATAGATAGATAGTTCAAGAAGAGAGTATATCGTATTTTGCACATTCTGCAATGAGTGTAATGCACTATACAACCTCCCTCTTTCCACTTCGAGTAACTCCCCGGAATGGACCACAAGGTCTTTGAGATACTAACTATTCTTGTGGCTCCTTGTATCTCGTTCAATTTACGCTATCCTTTTCTTATATTTGGGGGTTCTGCTATCTCTACTAGAACAAGCCCTGACCACCTCGCTTGGATCGTGAGGTCTGCGTGGTCAGTATATCTATGCAACAACTTTATCTTTCTCCTTTCATATGTTCTTATTCTAGCCTTTCCTCGTCTCACCTTCCCCCCCTACCACCTCCACAAATTAATCTTCTCTCTCCTCATTTCTTATATTTCCCCTCCTTCATTCTCCAACCCATTTGTATACTTTCTCTGATCTTCCCTCTACTTTAAGGGGGGTCACATTTTTTGTTTTATCTTTCTCTCCTTTTCTCTCTTTCCCTGGCTTGTATCCATTCGGCCCCACTCAGCCAACTGTTTTAAGACGTTTATCTCTATCCAGGTGTCAATTTCTTCCTGGCGAGCGATAGCGAGCCAGCATTGTATGGAGAAATCCGGCTTCGCCGGAGAAATTTTTCTATCGAAAAATTTACAAATTTACCTCGCTGTCAAAAGAAAAATATATATACTGTATATAATATGGCTCGCTACCGCTCGCCAGGAAAATATTGACACCTGGATGGGGATAAACGTCTTAAAACAGTTGGCTGCATGGAGCCGAATGGATACAAGCCAAAGAAAGAGGGAGAGAAAAAAAAAATAGCGAGGTGGGCTCCCTTAATCTATTGTGTACCTTTTTCCCATTATGTTTTTTTTTGTATTTTTTTTTTCTATTCAGGGTGTCAAACGAATGTCGAATCCATTATGTTTAGTCGTTTATATTCTACTGTATAGATAATATGATGTATAGTTCAAGTTGTGTCTTTAGAAGTGATAACATGGCCAAGACAATGCTAGTTCATGTTAATTTGCTTGTATTTCTTCTCATATGCCTTCGTGGTGTAATGCATAAGGTGTTGATATTCGGTGTGAGCGTCCTGGGTTCGAATCCACGGACTGCCACATGTGTTTGTAATATTTCATTAATCGATTTTAGGAGTAGAGTTGCTTGTTGGATAGAACATAATAATTCATTCAAGTCTTCTCTCAAAATTGGTGCGGTCTGACACCCTGGTTCTATATTCTATTCTCCTCTTCTCTCATTACTGTCCATCCTCCTCTTTTCTCTCCTCTAGTTCCTCCTCTCTTTAGTCTATCCTCTATTCCTCCATTCTCCTTTTCTTCTACTCTTTCCTCGTCCTTTGTCTCTCGCTCTCCCTCTCAACTTTTTTAAGGGGATAGTGGCTGTTTTTTTGTTTTTGTGTTTTTTTTGTTTTTTTTGGGGGGGGGTCTATTTATTCAGTTATTCATATACTTTTTAGTTTCCTCCCTAGATCTCCATCAAGCTTTAAAAAAAAAAAAAAAAAAAAAAAAAAAAAAAAAAAAAAAAAATGTGTACATTTACTATAGAAAAATGTCCCAGCCGGTTCCTTTTAAAATTACAGGCTCGCTTTCGCTCGCCAAGAAGAAAATCGACACCTAAATGGCACGAAAGGTCTTAAAATTGACAACGAAATGGAGCGAAAGGTGTTAAAAACGTTAAACTAGTGGGCCGAACGTCTTAAAACTTCAAACAAAATAATGGGGCTAAACAGAGAGAAAGTGGTCCAGAAAACCGGGCCATCTCCCCTTAAACTTGTCTCTTCTCTGTTCTTCCCTCCTCTCCCTTCTCCTCTTACCTCTTTACTCTTCCATGGCACGCCGATCCCTCATTACGATTTAAGGGGACGGTGGGTTTTTGTTTTTGTTTTTTGGTCTATTAATTTATTTATACATTCATGGTTTAATTTCCTCAGTAGAAATCCCTCAAACTTA
This sequence comes from Paralithodes platypus, assembly GCA_032716605.1. Lineage (NCBI taxonomy): Eukaryota > Metazoa > Arthropoda > Malacostraca > Decapoda > Lithodidae > Paralithodes > Paralithodes platypus. Next base: position 59,737,026 of record CM064509.1, on the reverse strand, counting down.
AAAACGCATCCCCTAGACCCCCCCCCCCCCCCCCCTCCAGATAAATTTGTACATTTTTCGGTAGACAAATATCCCGGCCGCTTTCTCTTATAATTACAGGCTCGCTATCGCTCGCCAGGATAATATCGAAAGCTAATTGGCACGATAGGTCTTAAAATTGACGAGATGGGACGAAAGGTCTTCAAATCGCCAAACTAATCGAACGTCTTAAATTCTGAAAACTAATGGGGCTAAACACGAGGAAAAAGGGGAACCAGAAAAACGGCCCATCTCCCCTTAAGCCCATTTTTCGTTTCAACAGTAATCCCTTCCGTTCACTTTCCCACTAATGGTATTGGCCTTCGTTGCATGCTTCGCCATTCTTTGTTTCACTCATGTTCGTCCTTATCATTACAGCTTTACGTTCACCTTATATCTATCCTAGTATTATCACCTATACTATTATGGCAATCATTTCCCTATCCTATTTCTGTTCGTCTGTCCTTGAAGTTTAAGATATGCAATTCAATAGAGTATCGTTTTTTCACAGACATATATTTTTTTACCTTTAAAAATATATCTACAGCCTCTCTCTCTCTCTCTCTTTCTCTCACTCACCCACTCACTCACTCTCACTCTCTCTCTATCCCTCTCCTCTTCAATATTCTCTCTCTCTCTCTCTCCTCTTCAATATTCTCTCTCACTCTCCCCCTCATAACAGTCTCATAATCCATCATGCTTTTAAGCCCTAAGCTCCCACTTCTCTCTCTCTCTCTCTCTCTCTCTCTCTCTCCACGAGTCCGGCTCGTGGGAGACTCGATGATACGTGGTCAGCTCACAGAGTTTTGCGCCAGGGCACCTAAGACCAGGAAGCGTTTTTGTATCCCTGGTGGTGGTGTGGATGACGTAGTTGCAGCAGTTGACGAAGTATCAAAGTTGGCCCCTGCTAATACAATGTACGTCATCCACGTTGGATCCAACGATGTACAGCGAACCCGGTCGGAAGATTTGCTTTTAAAGTACCAGCAGCTGATCAAGTCGTTAAGGAGAAGTCATCAAGGATCATCGTCTCAGGAATCGTCCCCCGGCTCGGTGTAGAGAGCCGATTTTACAACATACCCACCAGCACAAATCGTTGTCTAGCAAACCTCTGCAGGAAGGAGAACGTGGGATTCGTCGACACCTGGGACAATTTCTACTACGATGACTATTTGTTTTCGGATGATGGAGTTCATCTGAACCAGGTGGGAGCAGCGCGTTTTGGGCGTCTTCTCAACGATGCGGTGAAGGATTTTCGGAGAAGAAATCGACTCAGCACAGGACAACCAGGAAGGAGGACCGAAGACAGCGAGGACGGCAATCTACAAAGGAATTAAATACTAATCCGTCAAGAACCGCGAATTTGGATAAAGCTCCACCAACACGACCAAAACCGTCAGGGATAACGACTGAGGACCGAGGACAGCCATGAATGTAAATGTAGATCCGACCAGAACCAAAAATTCGATGAAAGAACGATCTGCGAGTTCTAAAACCGCAACTTTAAAGGTTTTCTATGCAAACGCTCGTAGCATACACAATATAAATTTTCAGATTTAGAGGAACTAGTGTTTACAGAAAATTATGTGTGATTGGCATAACAGAATCTTGGCTCAATACACAAGATAGAGACTTTTTAGCAGAGTATTCACTTCCCGGTTATGTAATGTTTGAGAACAGCCGATAAATAAAAATGGAGGTGGCGTTTTATTTTATATCAAAGAAAGTCTTAACCCGAACCTCGTGTCAAAACCTCAAATTGTGAACGTCGACACATCTTTTGTGCTAATAAAGAATAATAAAGGTACAAAAATAATACTTGCGTTAATATACAGACCTCCAGCTCAATCAGTGCAAACTGACCGAGAAATTTACGAACAAATTGCAGATGTAAGTAACTCACAAGATACCGGTAATTTTGGCGACTTTAATTTACCTGGGACCAAGTGGGGCGATACTCTTACTTCACACTCCGGACATGACTTGTATACGAACTTGCAAGAGAGTTCGCTTTATCAATTTGTTCGAATGCCGACCCGTGGTAATAACGTTCTTGACATTGTACTTGCAACAAAAGAAGAATTGATAGAGAATTTGAATGTTGGTGATGAATTCAGTAACAGCGACCATCGTACGATAACTTTCACTTTAAAGTTTACTAGTAACGAACCAAATAGTAGCATCGAAAAAGTCCCTAATTTCAAGAAAGCAAACTTCCATAAACTTAGAGCTATGTTTAAAGAAACTGACTGGAGCTTTTTAATTAACAATAACGACATAAATACATCTTGGAAGTTATTCGAAACCACTTACCTAAAAGCAGTGCAAGACTGCATACCATCGAAAATACGGCGTCCAGGCCATAATAATAAGCCCCAATGGTGGAATAAAGATATTTCAAACTGCCTGCTTGCTAAAAAATTTGCTAATGATAGATTAAAATCCTCACAAAAATGACGAAGAACGGGTGAAATTTGTAGAGCTACGACGCAAAGCCAAAAAGTTAATTAAGCAAAGTAAAAAGACCTTAGAGTTACATATTGCGAATCAAAGTAAAACAAACCCGAAAGAATTCTATAGTTATATCAGAAAGAAAAAAGTAGTTACTTCAACTGTTGGACCGTTAGTCGATGAAAAAGGAGAATACACCAAAGACGAAGTACAAATGAGTAATGCCCTCAATACCTTCTTTGCATCAGTTTTTACAACAGAAGACCTCAGTGATATCCTACACCATCGCCGATTCAGATTGATAATTCAGATGTTCTAAGCAATATCACCGTTACAGAGAGAGAAGTATTGAATTGTTTAGATAAACTCAAGGTAAATAAAACGCCAGGACCTGATACAATCTCGCCTAGAGTTCTAAAGGAAGCTAAGAATGAGCTCTCCAAACCACTGACATTACTATTCAATAAATCCTTGCAGTCTGGAACTATGCCTGATCAGTGGAAGCTAGCCAACGTAACACCGATATTCAAAAAAGGCAGCAAATCCCTACCCAGTAACTATCGTCCAATTAGCTTAACCTCAGTTGATTGTAAAATGCTAGAAACGGTCATACGAGACAGACTCGTAAATCACTTGGAGGAAAATAACATACTTAAAGATACTCAACACGGCTTTCGTAAAAAACGTTCCTGTTTAACAAACCTCTTAGACTTCTTCCACGATATCCTCAACCTCTACGATGAGAGTAAAGCTGTAGATATTATATACCTTGATTTTCAAAAGGCCTTTGACAAAGTTCCCCACAAACGTTTACTGCTAAAACTAAAAGCGCTGGAATACAAGACGGTGTGTTGAAATGGATAGAAAATTGGCTCAGCAAACAGAAAGCAAAGGGTAGTCATAAACGGTAAGGCATCTAAATGGACCAATGTAAGTAGCGGGGTACCCCAGGGATCGGTACTAGGACCAATTCTCTTTCTAATTTACATCAACGACATAGATGAGGGTCTCACCTGCACAATCTTCAAAATTTGCTGACGATACAAAAATTGCAAATAGCGTACTCTCAAAAGAACAAGTTGACGATATGCAACACAATCTAGATAAATTGTCATGTTGGGCCCAAATTTGGCAAATGAGTTTCAATGCGGATAAATGTAAAGTACTACATGTCGGATACCTAAATGAGAAAGCAAACTATTCGATGAATGGCACTCAGCTTAAGAATGTAAACAGAGAAACTGATCTGGGAGTAACAATATCGAGTAACCTAAAACCGAGTCAACAATGTTCAGAAGTTGTTAAGAAGGCAAACAAAATAATTGGCTTTATAGGCAGGTCATTTGAGCATAAATCCAAAGAAGTTATCCTAACCCTTTACAATTCCTTAGTCCGCCCTCTTCTGGAATACTGCGTTCAATCCTGGTGCCCTTATTACCAAAAAGATATAAACAAGCTAGAACGAGTTCAACGTAGAGTTACCAAAATGATACCTAGCCTAAAGAACAAACCATACGAAGAGCGTCTTAGAGAATTAAATCTATTTCCTTTAACCCAGTGCAGATTAAGAGGCGACTTAATTCAAGTGTTCAAAATCATCAAAGGCATCGACAATATGAACTGTAGTAAGTACTTCACTATCGACCAATCTAATTACACGCGGGGAAACGGTTGCAAAATTATTGGTAAATCTTTTAACTCGCACGAATCTAAGAATTTCTTCTTCAATCGAGGTTGTCAACTTGTGGAATGGGCTTCCCCGAGACGTTATAGACTGCAGCACCGTTGATTCATTTAAATTCCGCCTAGACAAATATCTCGCATCAAACCCGCGACTGACTGCGTTTGTAAATGAATAACTTATCCTCCCCTCAGTTACTAACCCATATGTCCCCTACTAACTTCCTAGTCCTGCCACGTTAGTGGCAGGGCAGTAGTTCCCTTTCCAATGTTCCCTTACCCACTCTAAACCACTGTTTGGACACTTGATCCTCAGTGTTTTGGAGGACAAGCAACCTAGAAGGGTCACTAGATCTGTTGTGGCTTGATTTCCTTTGTACTCCTTTGTACTCCTTTGTACTCCTTTGTACTCTCTCTTTCTTTCCCTCTCTCACTTTCACTCTCCCTCTCTCACTTTCACTCTCTCTCTTACTTTCACTCTCTCTCTCAGGCTGAATGGAGCCGAATGGATAGATACACGCCAGAGAAAGAGAGAAATTTAAAAGGAGAGAAGAAAATAAGCAGGTCACCCCCCTTAATATAGCTGGGAGTACAGTTTCTTCGTGCTTGTTCTAGCTGATTGAGGGGGAGGCTAGTCGCTTTGTCTGGACCCCCTTCTCCCTCGTGTTAAGTCCCATTTGTTTTGAGATTATAAGACGTTCGGTCCATTAGTTTGGCGGTTTTCACACCTTCCGCCCCATTTCGTTGACAATTTTAAGATCTTTCGTGCCATTTAGGTGTCGATTTTTTTCCTGGCGAGCGATAGAGAGGCTGCAATTTTAAGAGGAAACGGCTAGAACTTACAAATTTATCTTGAAGGGAGGTCTAAAGGGTGTTTTGCTAAACTTGATGGAGGTCTAGCGAGGAAGCTCAAAAATACGTTAATAAATAAGTATATTATAGACCCCCCCCAAAAAACGGGCCATCCCCCCTTAAAGTGCGCAATTGTTGGCACAGCTGATTAACTCGCTCTCTTACGGGGCTATTGGGGATTTTTATTACTTTCCTTGATGAATATATTTGTGGATCTTTGTACCGTTGCCCTCGTAAAGCCGGTATCACACGAGAGCTTTTATAGTCAACATTCGATGATCAAAAAATTTCTGGCAACATTTCAGGATAACTTTGCACTGGTATCCGAAACTAGACTGATGGTAGATGAATTTGGGTGACCGAAATATTTTTTATCTTAACCTCATAAGCTGCCAGACCAGTGTTGAGGATAAATGTTGAGGGGAAAAGCGCTCGTGTGATACCGGCTTTTGTTCTGTTCCTCTCCGTGATCTTCGACGTGGAAATATCATTAGCATGTTTTTTCCACCAACCAACTTCACCTCTAAACTCAATTAATGAAATCAACACATACATGTGGCACTCCAAGGACTCGAACCTAGGATACTCACATCGAAATTCCGCGCACTTATGCCAAACGATGGAATGACGAGTATAGATTCTTACGCAGTGGTTTTTAACCCTTTGAGTACCAGCGAACTGTGTTATATTTAATTCGAACTATATTTAGACGATGTTATGCAGCTTAGAAAGGATCTGTGGTAGTTAAAAGGGTTGGTTGAGATAGTTTGAAGCCTTATTATTTGTTAGAGGTCTTTCCTAAGCTGAATAAAATCGTCTTACAGTTGCCAGAATGTGATAAAAAGGACGTCCCTGGTATTGCACGGGTTAACTCTTATGATTAGTCAACTGATAATAATGCTCCTCCTCACATGGTGTTTCAATTCCAAATATACAGTATGTTGACCTGGTGTGTGTGTTTTAGTGTGTGTGCGTGTGAGAGAGAGAGAGAGAGAGAGAGTATGCAATGTGTGTGGGCGCGTGTATTGCCATGAACAATGTGTATGCGAGATAGGTTGTATAGCAGGACCCCCCCCCCCACACATACACACACAACACACATACACACACACACATATTTACCTCTCATTACTGGTGTGCGCTAGACCAGAGGGCACACATGAGACTCAAACTAGATACACTCGTTACCCCTGTTTGGCTTTAGTCTCTCTCTCTCTCCCTCTCTTTCTCTCTATGTCTCTCTCTCGTTCCCTCTCTCTCTTGTTCCCCCCCCCCCCTCTCTCTCTCTTTCGTTGTCAAAATGCTCCTATCAACATTGACTTACCACTTTTCACATCTTTTCTTCTAAACTCCTTGTGGAGGAGGTGTTGTTGTGAGAATATTTTCGTGGGCGTGTCTCCATCAAATATTATATCAACTCCGTCTTTTATTTTGGAAATTCTATACATACACATACTAATATATGTAGTGATACGCGCACACACACACACACACACCTCCCACTAACAGTCTTTCTCCCTCTCCACAAACACATATACTCACACCTCCCACTAACTGTCTTTCTCCCTCTCCACACACACACACACACACCTCCCACTAATAGTCTTTCTCCCTCTCCACACACACACACACACACCTCTAACAGTCTTTCTCCATCTCCACACACACACACCTACCACTAACAGTCTTTCTCCCTCTCCACACACACATACTCACACACACACTCACACCTACCACTAACAGTCTGTCTCCCTCTCCACACACACCCACCCACACCCACACCTACACACCCACACGCACACACACACACACACACACACACACACACACACACACACCTCCCACTAACACAGTCTCTCTCCCTCTCCACCTCTCCTCCCCTGAGTGAGTTGTGACAAAGTTACTCGTTTATTTTGGTTCTTCGTAAAAATATTTTGTTGGAGGTGGACTGGCCGGGCCCCCCAGAGTTTGTCCTTTATAGTCTTTACAGTATCAAACTATAAGATATCTAACAGGGTGGATCCTTGCCAATTGAGGGAGGGTTTTCTGGACCTCCTTCTCCCTCATGTTTAACCCCATTAGTATTGCGATTTTAAGACATTCGACCCAATAGTTTGGTGATTTTAAGACCAATTTATTTCGAAGTGAGGAGGGGTATTTTTTAAAAGCTTGATTAAAAAGTACCTGTATAGGGAGGAAACTAAACAAAAAAAATTTAAGACATGAATAAACACAAATAACATTCTCCTGCTAATCATATATGGGTACAGGAATTGCACATAATACATTATATATACGAAGGTTTCACTTATTAATATTAACATCGTTTTATTTAAAAAAGAAAAATACTCTGGTTGAAATCATCTCTGTCTTTTATATTGTCAGGTCCCTCAGATTGACTTCCCGCAGTCCTTCCTAGAATTATTTGCACCCTCCAATTAAGTTCCCTCCATGACTGCTGTTCATAACAACCCACATCAATAGGCTTTCTGCGTATTCCCTTCCCCCCCCCCCCCTCCCACTCTCTCTATATATCTATCTATCTATCTATCTATCTTTCTGAGTCTCACTCTCACTCTCTTTATCCACATCAACAAGCTTTCTGCGTATTCCCTTACCCCCCCTCTCTCTATATATCTATCTATCTATCTCTCTCTCTCTCTCTTTATCCACATCAACAAGCTTTCTGCGTATCCCCTCCCCCTCCCCTCTCTCTGTCTCTCTTTCTCACTCTCTCTCTTTCTCTCTGACTGACTCTCTTTTTCTCTCTGACTCTGACTCTCTTTACCCATATCAACAGGCTTTCTGCGTATCCCCTCCCCCCCCCTCTCTCTCTATCTATCAATTTATCTATCTATCTCTCTCTCTCTCCGTTTACCCGCATCAACAAGAATTCTTCGTATTCTTCCCTGTCTCACCCCATTCTCACCAGCTCTCTCTCTCTCTCTTACACACTCTCTCTCTCTCATTCTCTCTCTCTCTCTCTCTTACACACTCTCTCTCTTACACTCTCCCACACTTCACCATTATTCCTTCTTCATTAGTTTCCTTCTGGCTCTCAGCACAGCAGGTTAAGGGGAGGTTTCCAGGTCAGAGATTTTTTTCTTGACCCCTTTCTCCCTCATGTTTAGCCCCATTGCTTTTGATATTATAAAACGTTTGCCCCATTAGTTTAGCGATATTAAGAACTTTCACCCCATATTAAGACCTTTCGTGCCATTCAGGTGTCGATTTCATCGTGGCGAGCGATAGCGAGCCTGTAATTTAAGAGAAACCGGCCTTCGGCCGGGAAATTTTTCTACCGAAAAATGTACAAATTTATCTTGAAAGGGACTCAAGGGGGTGTAATTTTAAGCTTGATGGAGGTCTAGGGAACAAACTAAATACCTCCCCTTAAAGTTTCCCGTTTTCTTTAACCCCTTCACCACCATGACGTCATTTCCATCATATTCTGGTTACCATTAGACGATTTTCTTTAGCAAAAAATCTACCTCTACGAATCAGATGGGTAAATACGATCTCTATAAACCCTCCTGATGACATAGGTCCTTCTTAAACTGCATAAAATCGTCTTAATCTAGCCAGAATCAAGGGTAAAAGACGTCATGGTTGCTGAAGGGGTTAAGGGGAGATATCCACTTGAGGGATTTTTTTCTTGACCCCTTTCTCCCTCATGTTTAGCCCCATTGCTTTTGATATTATAAAATGTTTGCCCCATTAGTTTAGCGATTTTAAGAACTTTCACCCCATATTAAGACCTTTCGTGCCATTTAGGTGTCGATTTTATCCTGGCGAGCGATAGCGAGCCTGTAATTTAAGAGGAACCGGCCTTTGGCCGGGACATTTTTCTACCGAAAAATGTACAAATTTATCTTGAAAGGGACTCAAGGGGGTGTAATTTTAAGGTTGATGGAGGTCTAGGGAACAAACTAAATACCTCCCCTTAAGGAGGCAGTGCTTGGTTTTTTGGTTTATATATTTATTTAACCCGTATAGTACCGGTGATGACGGCCTTTCCATCATATCAAAGGAGTACAAAGGAGTACAAAGGAAATCAAGCAACAACAGATCTAGTGACCCTTCTAGGTTGCTTGTCCTCCAAAACACTGAGGATCAAGTGTCCAAACAGTGGTTTAGAGTGGGTAAGGGAACATTGGAAAGGGAATTACTGCCCTGGAACTAATGTCCGTGGCAGGATTAGGAAGTTAGTAGGGGACAGATGGGTTAGTAACTGAGGGGGGGATAAAATAAAGTTATTCATTTACAAACGCAGTCAGTCGCGGGTTTGATGCGAGATATTTGTCTAGGCGGAGTTTAAATGATCAACGGTGATGCAGTCTATAACGTCTCGGGGAAGCCCATTCCACAAGTTGACAACTCGATTGAAGAAGAAATTCTTAGATTCGTGTGAGTTAAAAGATTTACCAATAATTTTGCAACCGTTTCCCCGCGTGTAATTAGATTGGTCGATAGTGAAGTACTTACTACAGTTCATATTGTCGATGCCTTTGATGATTTTGAACACTTGAATTAAGTCACCTCTTAATCTGCGCTGGGTTAAAGGAAATAGATTTAATTCTCTAAGACGCTCTTCGTATGGTTTGTTCTTTAGGCTAGGTATAATTTTGGTAACTCTACGTTGAACTCGTTCTAGCTTGTTTATATCTTTTTGGTAATAAGGGCACCAGGATTGAACCAGGATATCCTAGCGACTATTAGACGATTTTATTCAGCTAAGGAAGGACCTGCAGCACTAATAAGACTTCAAGCTATCTCAACCAACCCTTTTAACTACCACAGATCCTTCCTAAGCTGCATAATATCGTCTTGATATGGCTAGAATAAAACATAACACACGTCGCTGATACTCAACAGGTTAATAATTTATTTTTGATTGTCTTTGCTATACCTCCCTCAAGCTTAGAAAAACATCGCCTAGACCCCTTTGCAAGATATATTTGTACCTATTTCGGTAGACAAATGTCGCTTCCTTCTAAAATTAGAGGTTCGCTATCGCTCGCCAGGAACAAATCGACACCTAAAAGGCACAAATGGTCTTAACAAATTTTTTTTTTTAAAAGACCTCCGTCTACGTATTGTGAAAAACCTGTTATCCTCCGGCAAATTGTGGGGTTGAGTGAGTGAAGGGGGGGACAGTGAATGAAGGAGGATGCATGTTTTTCATAATACGTGTTGCTAGCCCCAAACGCGCGAGCAACTGTGGCTTTCAACCATCCGACACATCCCCTTTTATTTATGTGCAACACACATGTTACATACAAATAAAGTTTATGTTTTGTTTTACCCTACTGTGGAAAGACTACGGATACACCACTCCTGCCCGGGCCTCACACAGTGGCATGACCCAGTCCAGTCGGACTGAGCTCATGACGCTGGTGGCATTGCCCCGGAGGATAGCCATCCCTAGTCTTTGCTTGAGCCAGAGGGTTTCCCGGGGTTCTCCTGAAACTTCTCTGATTTTACGGCCTATTTCATTCACCATCTTAAGGGTGGTAGGGCCGAAGACCTGAAGTTTCGAATGCCAGGGGCTCGAACTGATGATTTCTGGCGATGGCTTGATATTTTTCTCGCTTTTTATTTTCTGCTATCCGGGCGGCTTCACCTGCTTCGTCGGCGTTTCTGGCGATGTTGGTTGTGGAGAAAGTGTCAACTCGCCTAGAGTTCTAAAGGAAGCTAAGGATGAGCTCTCTAAACCACTGACATTACTATTCAATAAATCCTTGCAGTCTGGAACTATGCCCGATCAGTGGAAGCTAGCCAACGTAACACCGATATTCAAAAAAGGCAGCAAATCCCTATCCAGTAACTATCGTCCAATTAGCTTAACCTCAGTTGTATGTAAAATGCTAGAAACGGTCATACGAGACAGACTCGTAAATCACTTAGAGGAAAATAACTTACTTAAAGATACTCAACACGGCTTTCGTAAAAAACGTTCCTGTTTAACAAACCTCTTAGACTTCTTCCACGATATCCTCAACCTCTACGATGAGAGTAAAGCTGTAGATATTATATACCTTGATTTTCAAAAGGCCTTTGACAAAGTTCCCCACAAACGTTTACTGCTAAAACTAAAAGCGCATGGAATACAAGACGGTGTGTTGAAATGGATAGAAAATTGGCTCAGCGACAGAAAGCAAAGAGTAGTCATAAACGGTAAGGCATCAAAATGGACCAATGTAAGTAGCGGGGTACCCCAGGGATCGGTACTAGGACCAATTCTCTTTCTAATTTACATCAACGACATAGATGAGGGTCTCACCTGTACAATCTCAAAATTTGCTGACGATACAAAAATTGCAAATAGCGTACTCTCAAAAGAACAAGTTGACGATATGCAACACAATCTAGATAAATTGTCATGTTGGGCCCAAATTTGGCAAATGAGTTTCAATGCGGATAAATGTAAAGTACTACATATCGGATACCTAAATGAGAAAGCAAACTATTCGATGAATGGCACTCAGCTTAAGAATGTAAACAGAGAAACCGATCTGGGAGTAACAATATCGAGTAACCTAAAACCGAGTCAACAATGTTCAGAAGTTGTTAAGAAGGCAAACAAAATAATTGGCTTTATAGGCAGGTCATTTGAGCATAAATCCAAAGAAGTTATCCTAACCCTTTACAATTCCTTAGTCCGCCCTCTTCTGGAATACTGCGTTCAATCCTGGTGCCCTTATTACCAAAAAGATATAAACAAGCTAGAACGAGTTCAACGTAGAGTTACCAAAATGATACCTAGCCTAAAGAACAAACCATACGAAGAGCGTCTTAGAGAATTAAATCTATTTCCTTTAACCCAGCGCAGATTAAGAGGCGACTTAATTCAAGTGTTCAAAATCATCAAAGGCATCGACAATATGAACTGTAGTAAGTACTTCACTATCGACCAATCTAATTACACGCGGGGAAACGGTTGCAAAATTATTGGTAAATCTTTTAACTCGCACGAATCTAAGAATTTCTTCTTCAATCGAGTTGTCAACTTGTGGAATGGGCTTCCCCGAAACGTTATAGACTGCATCACCGTTGATTCATTTAAACTCCGCCTAGACAAATATCTCGCATCAAACCCGCGACTGACTGCGTTTGTAAATGAATAACTTTATTTTATCCCCCCCTCAGTTACTAACCCATCTGTCCCCTACTAACTTCCTAATCCTGCCACGGACATTAGTTCCAGGGCATTAATTCCCTTTCCAATGTTCCCTTACCCACTCTAAACCACTGTTTGGACACTTGATCCTCAGTGTTTTGGAGGACAAGCAACCTAGAAGGGTCACTGGATCTGTTGTTGCTTGATTTCCTTTGTACTCCTTTGTACTCCTTTGTACTCCTTTGTACATGTGGCATCCCACACGAGGCACCGGCCATTCTTGTAAGGGAAAGTGGTCATCCCATCTGGCCGTTTGCCGTCTTCTCTGTGAAGTCCATGTGGTTCGAGGATTGATGCATGGTTAGCACTCTGCAGGGCCCGTTTTATGACATCATTTAGTGCAGAGTGTCTTGGCAGGCGGCCTGCGTTGTAATTACATGACAAGGCATGGTGACCTTGAGCATCCATCCCCCCACCACACTTGCAAGTGTGTGGGTGACAAACTGCCGCACCCACTCTGAGTGCGATGGCAACCCGGAGCGCTTCAGCATCCAAGTGAGTTCCAAGAGGTGGGATGGGGATGGCGTGTAACCACAAGCCACTCTCCGAACGGGCGGCTGCCTGGAGGCGTGCTTTTTGCAACCTGGTCTGCATTGGTTAGGAGATTTTCTTGAGTTTTCTTCGCCGAGATGGTATCCCACGCTTTCTGCTTGCTCCTGGAGGTACCCTGAGGCTCCTCCTCTACTCCTGTACTTCCCTTCCAGGTGTTAATCGCTGCTGTTACGTCCCCATTAAGTGTCATTCCGGGTTTAGAATAAAGGATGGACAATACGAGGTCGTTGGTCGCGATGAGGGAAGAGATAAAGGCTGGGGAGGCAATATCCGAGGCTCTCCGTATGCCCAAGCCCCCGAGGCGGACAGGAAGGGTGGCTTGTGTCCAGGTCCGTTCTTTAAATTCCACGTTGGTGATGCTGGTCACTGCTTCTCGGATTATGCCGTCTAATTCTTGGAGGCCACCATTGTTCGTGTAAGTCATCGATGTGTATCAGGCGGTGTAGGGTCTTAAAGTTGATAACAGTATTTAGCGAAAGGTCTGAAAATCGCCAAACTAACGTAACGAACGTCTGAAAACCTCAAAAACTAATATGCTAAAAATGAAGGAGAAGGGGGTCCAGAAACAGCAACTACCTTTCCCTTAATTTCTATCGTTAGGAGGAATTCTACCCTGTCAAGTTTTCTTATATATATTTTAAGTCTTCTTTGGCTTTAGATACGAAAGCCAATGTTAAATAATAAAAACAACATATTAAATTCACACACACACACACACACAGACACACACACGTACACGCCCACCCACCCACACACAGACACGTACACACAGACACACACAGACACACACAAACGCACACACACACGCAAACACACACACACACACACACACACACACACACACACACACACACACAGTATAGATATGTGGTACTGTATATGCAGGAATGTAACTATTGCAACGGGCGGCATATAGGATATTGGAAAATGTATCTGGAATGTACAAAAACAATTTTAAATCGAAATTGAAATCGAGAAAGGGAATCCTAACATGAAAACTATAGCACAGTCGGCCTAATAAGTGATGTCGCGGCACCAAGTATATTTCGATCAATAACTGGTATCGGCACTATCTAAGCATTAATTCATCGTTTCGAGTGAGATATACAAACATGTTCCAACACTTACCCACCCTATTCAACATCTGACATACATTACCACAGCACAGAGCGAGCCAGACGTAATGACAGCTGAGACATGACTTATTAGCGCTACTGTACGGTCGCGCTAATAAGTCATATCTCAGTTGTCATTACGTTTAACTTGCTCTGCGCTGTATTAATGTCTGTCAGATGTTGAATAGGGTGGGTAAGTGTAGGAACATGCTAGTATATCTCACTTGATATGAACAAATGAAGCTTGGATATAGCTTATACCAATTATTGATCAAAATATACTTGGTGCCGAGACATGACTTATTAGCGCGACTGTACAATACAAATAACTATACCCTGTTCCAAATAAGGTAGGGCAGCAATTGTGAACCCTAATCCCTGTAACTCAAAAAGGGTTAGAGCAAATGGGCTGGGAATTTCCACACATTTTGTCTGGCTGACCCTTCCCAAATGGCGGAAATATTAGCTCGATTACTCTAGCCGTTTGTGAGTTATAGAGGTTAATGTTCAAGAGTGTTGGCCTACTGACTTTGAACAGGGCATTCTGATTATGTAAAAAAAAAAAAAAAAAAAGCGTACCCAGGTAATTAGAACACCGACACCAACACCAATATATTATACACCACACGATACATACATACATACATACATAGTCTTTCCCTCTTCCTATGACTTAAATTGCTTCAAACTCCGTGTGTCCAGGCATTTTGGCTCGAACGTTCCTTGATTTTGGCCCTGTCACTCTTATGTGTGTGTGTGTGGAGGGGGGGGGGGGGGGGGGGCGCACTCGCTGCGGGCAGTTCTGCCTTTTGCCTCCCTCACTGACATAGACAGAAAAATACATATATACATTCATACATACATACATTAAGGTCTCTCTCTCTCTCTCTCTCTGTCTCTCAGTATTAACCACTTTGACCTGGGTCTCATTATGTGTTATTGGATTAAATGTGACCAAGACTGACGGTTTGACAGACTGGCATGGCGGTGGTGGCGGTGGCGGTGTTGGGGAGGGGGGGGGGGGCTCTATTAACCACTTCTGTACCGGCGACGTTTTTCACATTTTAGTGTTGGTATATTGAGACGGTTTTGTGCAGTTTAAGAAGGACCTGTGGTAGTAAAAGGGTTAAGGGAGATAGTTGGAAGCCTGTTAATTGCTGGAGACCCTTTTTAAACTGAATTAAATCATAGTAGCCAGAATAAAGTTAGAAAGACGTCACTGGTACAAAAGGGGTTAAGGGGGGATAGGCGTATTTATTTGCTCTGAATCAGTCTTTCCCTCTTCCTATGACATAAATTACTTCAAATTCCGTGCGTCCAGGCATTTTGGCTCGAACGTCATTTGATTTTGGCCCTATCACTTTCAATTCTGGGGGAGACACTCGCTACAGGCAGTTCTGCCTTTTGTCTAGCCTCACTCACATAGAAAAACAATATGTATATATATACAGTATATATATACAGTATATACTGTATATACAGTATATACAATTTGCCGTCACTAACGTTAGCAAAGTGACTGACAGATGCAGCACAAACCAAGGAAAACATGCATCTAAAGCGAACAAATAAAACCTCCCACTGCCCTCCCTACCCACGTCTTCCTGACCCCAATACTATAATCCTCTCCCGGGGGTTTAGCTCGTGTTCCATATTTTCACCCATCACTATTTTTTCTTGTTTCGGTCCTATTTTTTGTCTTTATTTAGGTATATTTACTTTATATATATATATATATATATATATATATATATATATATATATATATATATATATATATTTAGTTAATATACCTAAATAAAGAAAAAAATAGGACCGAAACAAGAAAAAATAGTGATATAATATATATATATATATATATATATATATATATATATATACGGTATATATATATATATTTATTTATTCATTCATTTATTTATTTATGTAATGCCCTCGCAAAAATCCCGCCACCCAAATACTCTGCTACCCGAGTTGACGTTTGGGTTAGTGTAAAATAGTCATGATGGTGAAGTCTAAGAAACCCATCACGTGATGATATCCACGAGACTATCAACCTGGTTCTTTTAAGGAGAACTAAGGTTACTAACCTATTAACGTCCGAGGTGGCAGAGTGGATTAGGGCGCGGGTCTGGTTGACCTACTGGGGTGCTATGGTCACTAACCAGGGTTCGAATCCCTGCGCCGGCTGGAGATTTTAGGGAGGGTTTCCCTTCGTTCACCCGACATTTCATTTATATATATATATATATATATATATATAACTTAAAAAACAAATAATATAAAACTGGTCTTAATGTTCACCAAATAATTTCCCTTTATATCCTCTCCCTGTTCTTATCTTACCCTCCGTTAAACTTTACCTACCACAGATTCCGCACTTCACTGATATTATATGAGAAAGGTCCAGAGAGTTGCCGGGAATCGGCAGTATCTCAAAGACCTTGGGGCCCATGGGAAGTTGTTGTTGTTGTTGCTGTTCCCCAGGCTGCCTGGCTTAACAGCCGCAAGGCCAAGGCCATAACCGAGCACCCCCACAGAACCCTCCCTGCCTACCACAATAAAGCCTGGGTGACCGAAGCCGCTCACAGGCGAGGAACCGAGGAGGGCGCGGAAACGCCCGGGAAACTGAAGCCCCACCCAAGTCCCTGTGCTCCTCAGCAATTATGAAGGGAAAACTGAGGGGCAAAGGAAAAATGTGACGCTTTGGCTCCCAGTCTGCCAACATTGAGACTTAATTGGCAGTAGCGAGGCCAATCCACAGAAGATCTAGGAAATATATAAGTAAAAGGAACAGTTCGAGTAAGCTATGGGTATGGCAGAGAACGCTCAACTCTCACTCTGATAGACCAGCCCATCACCACATTACTAGAACCCAATCCTCTCAGGATCAGCTAGGAAAGGTCCTAGAAAGCCGCCTTTGGCGGGGGGATAGCTCCCCTATTTCAACCCTTTTCGGGGTTGGGCTCCAGCCCATGGGAAGTTATTCTGATTGACTGCGGCTCGAATCTTGGGTGATCCTTAACCCTTTGGCTGCGGCCTATTTTGGGATATTTAGGGCATATTCAGGCACTCCTGAATGATAAATCAAGCATCTGCATTAAATGAAGTGTATTCTGCCGAAAACTAGGCGAGAATAGCTTCAAAATGACACCAGAACGGGCCCCGTACGTGGTCTGGTTCACCCGCAGTGGTGCCAGTGAAACGCGGGAAACCCGCTATTATGTAACATTCGCTCGCATGGCTACACTGTTGAGAAAGGGCCTCTCTAGAGGCCCGCACGAGACACACTCAACATCAGTGAGCCGCTCGGTGCTCTGAGGGTCAGAGGTGGGGCCCTTACGCTCCCACCCACTGACACTCGATTTTTACGTTTTTTACAGGCTTTTAAAGCCTGAAAATTGCTGTAACTTGCCAAAACATTCCAGAACGTCACCCGCAGCGAAAGGGTTAAACACCCACACAAACACAGACAAACACACACACACATACACTCGGCTCGATAGCGTAGTGGTAGCGCTCGACTCACAATCGAGAGGACTGGGGTTCGAATCCTCGGCCGGGTGGAGACAATTTTGGGCTTATATCTGTTCACGTGGTAGCCTCTGTTCACCTAGCAGTAAATAGGTACCGGACGTAATTCGAGGATTTGTGACCTCGCTGCCCGGGTGTGTGGTGTGTGAAGGTCTCAGCCTTACCCAATGATCAGACAATACGAGCGCTAACCTCTCTTCCGGGAGGATGATTGCTGGCGAGAGATCCTCAAGCATCCTCAAGATCGTAGGTGAATTACGCACACACACACACACACACACACAGACAGACTTACATAGATACACTGGCCACACAGACCTTACGATCCAAACAAGGTGGTCAGGACTTAATTCTAGTAGAGATGGCATATCCGATAGAAAAGGAAAGTTGAAGGAAAGGATAGAAAAGAAGAAGAAGAAGAAGAGAGAGAGATAGATAGATACATAGATAGAGAGAGAGAGAGAGAGAGAGAGAGAGAGAGAGCGAGCGAGCGAGCGAGAGAGAGAGAGAGAGCGAGAGAGAGAGAGAGAAGAACAGAAGGTTTGGCTGAAGCGAGAGATGATTGAGAAAGGCCGGGTCAAGTGGATAACGAGAGTGGTGGAGGGTCGAGAGTGAGATAAAACAGGTCGAGAGAGAGAGAGAGAGAGAGAGATAGATAGATAGATAGATAGAGATAGAGAGTGAGTGAGATAAAACAGGTCGAGAGAGGGAGAGAGAGAGAGAGATAGAGATAGATAGATACAGATAGAGAGAGAGAGTGAGATAAAACAGGTCGAGAGAGAGAGATACAGAGTTTAGGGTTCCCGATTTCTGGCCTATCTATAAGGAACAGACTACAGTATCCTATAGAACACACCATTTTAACCCCTTCTGTACCGGCGATGTCTTTTTCGTTTTATTCTAGCTATATTTAGACGATTTTGTGCAGTTTAAGAAGGGTCTGTGGTCGCAAAAAGGGTTAAGTGAGATAGTTCGAAGCCTGTTCATTGCTGGAGGCCCATATTAAGCTGAATAAAATCGTCTATTAGTAGCCAGCATACCATGAAAAGGACGGCACTGGTACTGAAAGGGTTAAGGGGAGATGGGCCGCTTTTCTGGTCCCCTTTCTTCCTCATGCTTAGCCCCATTAGTTTTGCGATTTTAAGACGCTTGCCCCATTAGTTTGTAGATTTTAATACCTTTTGCCCCATTTCTTTGTCAATATTAAGACCTTTCGTGCCCTTTAGATGTAAAAAAAAATCCTGGCGAGCAATAGCGAGCCTGTAGTTTAATAGGAGCCGGCCTTCAGCCGGGACATTTTTCTATCGAAAATTGTACAAATTTATCTTGAAAGAGGGTCTTGGGTGGGGCGAAAAATTTAAAAGTCGCCAAACTAATGGGGCGGCACGTCACAACATCTCCAAACAAATGGGGTCAAACATGAGGGAGAAGGGGGACCAGAAGAACGACCTATCTCCCCTTTAGAGTGGCTGTCAGAGGGTGGACGAGAGAGTATTGGACAGATGGAGACTTTACAACCACTGTGGAATGGGAAGGGGAAAGTTGTTATTGACCATCATTCGGAAGGGGGTGGAGTGGGGGGTGGAGTGGGGGGTGGAAAACAATACATGGTGTAGACGGTGTTATTGTATTTTAACAAACACACATGCACAAGCACACACATACACAACTATATGCATACGGATAAACACACAGACACACTCAGACACACACACACGTTTAATTTGCTGCCTGCTCTGTTTGCCTCTCTCTCTCTGTCTCTCAATTTTCTCTCTCCTCTCCCGGGTGAGTTGGGATGAAGTTTATTGTTGACGTTAGTTCCCTGTAAAAATTGTCTGGCCCGAAGTCTGTCTGAACCTTCAACTGGGGCCAACACACATGCACGTAATATACTGTATATATATATATATATATATATATATATATATATATATACTGTATATGTATAAACAATTTCATACTCTATATACTCTATATCCTGGACGTGTTTTTGGTACAGCAAGCTTTCAGAAACTTCTCAAGTGTTCAAGTTGTTTGGTTTCCATCAAGCGGGGTCTTTCTTCCCCGGTACACGATCACGCTCAACCTTTCAACTCTTGAGGGGATATGGTTAACCTTTTGGCCGATTTTGGCATGTATTCATTATTTTTCTAGTTTCCTCCCTAGACCTCCATCATTTGTGCATGTATAGGTTATTTTTCTAGTTTCCTCCCTAGACCTCCATCATTTGTGCATGTATAGGTTATTTTTCTAGTTTCCTTCCTAGACCTCCATCATTTGTGCATGTATAGGTTATTTTTCTAGTTTCCTTCCTAGACCTCCATCATTTGTGCATGTATAGGTTATTTTTCTAGTTTCCTCCCTAGACCTCCATCATTTGTGCATGTATAGGTTATTTTTCTAGTTTCCTTCCTAGACCTCCATCATTTGTGCATGTATAGGTTATTTTTCTAGTTTCCTTCCTAGACCTCCATCATTTGTGCATGTATAGGTTATTTTTCTAGTTTCCTTCCTAGACCTCCATCATTTGTGCATGTATAGGTTATTTTTCTAGTTTCCTCCCTAGACCTCCATCATTTGTGCATGTATAGGTTATTTTTCTAGTTTCCTCCCTAGACATCCATCATTTGTGCATGTATAGGTTATTTTTCTAGTTTCCTTCCTAGACCTCCATCATTTGTGCATGTATAGGTTATTTTTCTAGTTTCCTCCCTAGACATCCATCATTTGTGCATGTATAGGTTATTTTTCTAGTTTCCTTCCTAGACCTCCATCATTTGTGCATGTATAGGTTATTTTTCTAGTTTCCTCCCTAGACATCCATCATTTGTGCATGTATAGGTTATTTTTCTAGTTTCCTCCCTAGACATCCATCATTTTTGCATGTATAGGTTATTTTTCTAGTTTCCTCCCTAGACCTCCATCATTTTTGCATGTATTAGTTATTTTTCTAGTTTCCTTCCTAGACCTCCATCAAATTAAAAAAAAAAAAAAATCCATTAGATTCCCTTCTAGATTAATTTGTAAATTTTTCGGTAGAAAAATTTCCCCGCCGAAGGCCGGTTCTTCCAACATTACAGGCTCACTATCGTTCGCCAGGGAAAAAATCGACACCTAAATAGCACGAAAAGTCTAAATATTGACGACGAAATGAGGCGAAAGGTCTTAAAATCGACTAACTAATGGGGCAAACATCTTAACATCTGAAAACTAATGGGGCTAAACATGAGGGAGAAAGTGGTCCAGAAAACCGGCCTATCCCCCTTAAGGCTTGGTGCATGTTTGATATTGATCTGAGGCAGTGGCTCACAACCTCTGCTACATGTACAGTCGCGCTAATAAGTGATGTCTCGGCACCAAGTATATTTTGATCAATAGTTGGTATCAGCAATATCTAAGCTTCATTTCTTCATATCGAGTGAAATATACAAACATGTTCCTACACTTACCCACCCTATTCAACAACTGACAGGCATTAATACAGCTCAGAGCAAGCCAAACGTAAGGACAGCTGGAACATGACTTATTAGCGCGACCGTACAGTCACCCATAAAATATCGTGGACCCCACCTGTTACTTGTTATGATAGTATATATCTCTGGAAACTAATTTATGAATATAATTTTCTTTACATCAATTACAAAACTATCATTACTATATATTGCAAAGGGAGTTCCATCCAAAAATAATTTCAGAGATATATTATTGCACTTCCTCCCTTCTTCGCCTCATCTCTCTCCGCCCCTCTCTCCCTTCCCTCTCTTCTCCCCTCTCATCACACCCAATAATCTCTCTTCTTCATCATAGTATTTATCTCCTCTCCTCCCCCCCCCCCCGTCTCTCTCCTCTCCTGCATTTCTCTCTTCCTCCCCTCTCTCCTCCATCCCTAGCATCACATCCACTAATTTCTCATCTTCTTCATAGTATTTTCCACTTTCTTCCTACCCTCCTCATTTATTCCTTCCCTCTCTTCTCCCCTCTCATCACACTCATTAATCTCTCTCTTCATCACACTATTTTTCTTCCCTTCCCTCCACCACCCTTCACCTTGGTATATAATCGTCTAATAATTTTATCACCAGTTACTGAAGCACTGTATGTCTCCTGTCACCCTTATTATATCACCAGTTACTGAAGCACTGTGTGTCTCCTGTCACCCTTATTATATCACCAGTTACTGAAGCACTGTGTGTCTCCTGTCACCCTTATTATATCACCAGTTACTGAAGCACTGTGTGTCTCCTGTCACCCTTATTATATCACCAGTTACTGAAGCACTGTGTGTCTCCTGTCACCCTTAATATATCACCAGTTACTGAAGCACTGTATGTCTCCTGTCACCCTTATTATATCACCAGTTACTGAAGCACTGTATGTCTCCTGTCACCCTTATTATATCACCAGTTACTGAAGCACTGTATGTCTCCTGTCACCCTTATTATATCACCAGTTACTGAAGCACTGTATGTCTCCTGTCACCCTTATTATATCACCAGTTACTGAAGCACTGTATGACTCCTGTCACCCTTATTATATAACCAGTTACTGAAGCACTGTATGTCTCCTGTCACCCTTAGTCACAGCAAAATAATTATTAGCAATTCTTTAAGGGGAGATGGATAGTATTTCTGGACAGCCGTCTCCCTCATGCTTCGTATTTCAACTATATATTTTGTGTTTGTTATTATAGTTACTGTTTGTAATTCCCTTCCCCTTCTCTCTCTCTCTCTCTCTCTCTCTCTCTCTCTCTCTCTCTATGTCGCTCTCGCGCTCTCTCTTTCTCTACGTCGGTCTCTCTCTCTCTCTCTCTCTCTGTCGCTCTCTCTCTTTATCTCTGTCATTCTCTCTGTCGCTCTCTCTCTATGTCGCTCTCTCTCTCTCTCTCTCTCTCTCTCTCTCTCTCTCTCTCTCTCTCTCTGTCGCTCTCTCTCTCTCTCTCTCTCTCTCTCTCTCTCTCCTTTCTACGTTATTCTGTTTTCTTCCCTTCCAACGGTTGTTTATGTTCTGAATATATTGTCTTTGTTTCGCCCCCGTTGTATTTTTGGCCTATTTGTTTATCCATTTGTTTACCTTCCATCGTCAGAGAGAGAGAGAGAGAGAGGAGGGAGAGATAGACTTGATTTTAAAACATTTATATTTAATACTTATTTATTCACATAAATTTATTTATTGAGAGAGAGAGAGAGAGAGAGAGAGAATTGGAGTGAGCTGACCCTGGCAAATCCTGCACCATTTCAATTATGCATTCTCTCTCTCTCTCTCTCTCTCTCTCTCTCTCTCTCTCTCTCTCATTTTTCATATCATACATTTCAAGATGGCTACTGATGCTGTAAGCTATAATTAATTGTGTGCTGACTATAAATTAATGCAATGGTATATTGATTATAAAGAAGATATATATAGATAGTAAATATTTACCTAGGCAGTATGTGTATTTAATTCACGATATAGCAGTACCATACACATTAACCCTTTCACGCATATGACGCGATTTTGAGCATATCATACTTTCAAGCATGTTACCATCAGGATTTAGAAACCTTTAGTTTAAGCTACTCAACCTCTGCAGTTGTCTTTGAGTTAGCTGTGTTGAGCCTATTGGGGATACTTTAAAGCCTTTGTTACCATCAGGGGTATTTAGAAACCTTTAGTTTAGTTACTTCAACCTCTACAGTTGTCTTTGAGTTAGCTGTGTTGAGCCTATTGGGGATACTTTAAAGCCTTTGTTACCATCAGGGGTATTTAGAAACCATAGTTACTTCAACTCTACAGTTGTCTTTGAGTTAGCGATTTTGAGCCTATTGGGGATACTTTAAAGCCTTTGTTACCATCAGGGGTATTTAGAAACCTTTAGTTTAGTTACTTCAACCTCTGCAGTTGTCTTTGAGTTAGCTGTGGGGAGAAAACTAATTTTGGAGAGGTAATTATAAGAGTGAGAGAACTCTATTTCTTATTGCTAATCTGCCAACCTCTGCGTCATAAAAGCGGGAAAGGGTTAAGGGGATGTATTTAATTTGTTCCCTAGACCTCCATCAAGCTTAAAATTACACCCCCTTGAGTCCCTTTCAAGATAAATTTGTACATTTTTCGGTAGAAAAATGTCCCGGCCGAAGGCCGCTTCCTCTTAAATTACAGGCTCGCTATCGCTCGCCAGGATAACATTGACACCTGAATGGCACGAAAGGTCTTAATATGGGGTGAAAGTTCTTAAAATCGCTAAACTAATGGGGAAAACGTTTTATAATATCAAAAGCAATGGGGCTAAACATGAGGGAGAAAGGGGTCAAGAAAAAAATCCCTCAAGTGGAAATCTCCCCTTAATCCCTCTAATACCAGGGACGTCGCTTTTATCATATTCTTGCAACTAATAGACGACTTTATTCAGCTTAGGAAAGACCTCGAGCAATAATAAGGCTTCAAACTATCTCTACCCAACCCTTAGAACTATCCACAGATCCTTCCCAAGCTGCATAATATCGTTTCAATCTAGCTAGAATACAATATATGACACGTCGTCGCTGGTACTGAAAGGGTTAAAGCCTTACTGAAGTATGAGCACTGTTATAATAGAGTTAACCCTCCTCTTTCCACACAACCGCATACCCCCCCCCCCCCCCACACAACACAATCCCGTCATTACACACACACACACACACACACACACACCGTCACCCCCAACACAATCCCGTCATTACACACACACACACACACACATACCGTCACCCCCAACACAATCCCATCATTACACCCACACACACACACACACACCGTCACCCCCAACACAATCCCGTCATTACACACACACACACCGTCACCCCCAACACAATCCCATCATTACACCCACACACACACAAAACACAAACACACACACACACACCGTCACCCCCAACACAACCCCGTCATAACACACACACACACACACCGTCACCCCCAACACAATCCCGTCATTACACACACACACACACACCGTCACCCCCAACACAATCCCGTCATTTCACACACACACACACAAAACACAAACACACACAGACACCCCGTGGCTTAACTGATAGCGCGTCTGGCTCACAACCAGAAGGTCCCGGGTTCGAGACCCGGGCGGGGATGAGACATTTGGGCAAGTCTCCTAACGGTGTAGCCTCTGTTCACCTAGCAGTATAAATAGGAACCTGGTATAAGTGGACGAAGTTGTGACGTCCCATCTGGGGTTGGTGATCGGTTACAAGGTGAGATGGGTATCGTACTGGTCAACCTAAGCTACTGTGCTCAACCTAAGCCTTCGGGTGAGACTGGTACGTGGTGCGAATGGTATCGTACAGATTAACCCTAAGCCTTCGTTTTCCAGATGTCACCAATTGGCTAAAATACAGACTACACACACATCCACAACCATTCCAACGATACATAATCACTTAACATTCATTTCACGCAATACATTCCCAGTTAAGGAGGCGCGATAATAATGAGCTTAGCTCGCATTGCGTGGATTCCCCTTGACGAACAAGCAAGTGAATTACACCGTCACCCCCAACACAATCCCGTCAACACACACACACACACATACACACACACACACACACACACACCCGTCATTACACAGCAGCTATATAAAGAAGTGTGTGTTCAATAAATCCTGCTTATAATGATCCCCCGGGGAGTGATTACGTACGGTGCCGGTGTGAGATAGGAGCCACCCATTGTACTGATAACCCTTTGAGTACCAGTGACGTGTACTATGTTATATACTCTGCCTGTATGTTGACGATATTATACAGCTTAAGAAGGATCTGTGGTCGTTAAAAGGGTTGCCTGAGGTATATTGAATCCTTATTGTTGCTAGAGGTCCTTCCTAAGCTGATTAAAATCGTCTAATAGACACCTGGATGGGGATAAACGTCTTAAAACAGTTTGCTGAATGGATACAAGCAAGGAAAAGAGAGAAAAGGAGAGAAAGATAAAAAAAAAAACGGTGATCCCCTTAATTCCACACCTATAAGTCTTCAGTGGTCAGATTGAAGCCACTGAAATATCTAACATTTGCAATTGGGGACTTGGGCATTTCCACCGGGGTCCCACACAGAATTTCGTGTGCCCTCCTTTTGCCTGAGCCCCCGGAACACCATCAGCGGACCTCACCTTCAACAGAGTACCTCTTCCTTCACCTCAGTGGCAGTCCATCGCCAGTCGAGCAGAACACTGCCTCCAGAAAACACCAAAACATCAACCAGCCAAGCAAAACATCGCTAACTGTCACCACCACACACCATAACCTGGGACACGGCAGAACAACAACAACAATTACCTGGGACACAGCAGAACACCTGGGGGATCCTCACACACACCATGGACCCCCCTGAACACCGCCAGAATCCCCGAATACCACCATCATCATCTATCAACATCAACAAGTTCCTGACCAAACATCGCCAGGAACACATGAACTAAAATGATTTGACAAAAAACAAACAAATGAATAAAGAAAAAAAAAAATAATAATAAAATTGGCCCTACCCTCAACAAAGCAAGGTGATATGCCCACTAACTTTTAATCTATTACTTTATTTCAAAATTTCCTACTTTATCTTCCTGACCAAAACCTCTACTCCCCCCCCCCCCCTTCCCCCGCTAAGGGAATAAAAACCAAAATTGCGATTACCTGGTTTGAGATGCAAGGAGTGAATGCCTTTCATCTTTTGCTCTTTCAACCAAAGGCAGTAATCTTTGTGAACTCTGCTTTAGACAAGTGAAATAACTGGTAAAGAATTATTATGTTTTTTCCACCAACCAACTTCACCTCTAAACTCAATTAATGAAATCAACAAATACATGTGGCACTCCAAGGACTCGAACCTAGGATACTCACATCGAAATTCCACGCACTTATTTTTCACCAACCAACTTTTCACTTCTAAACTCAATTAATGAAATCAACAAATATGTCAGTATGAATGTAGAATAATTACAACTGACTCTATAATTAGAACGCTGTGAAAAGGAAACTTAATTATATGCATTGCACAGATCCTGATTAAAATGTTATTACTTTTGATAAGAAGATCATAGAGCAATGGAATATTGTAATTAATTCTTCCTCAGAACACCTTAATTGAACCTGTTTGATATAAACTATAATTATTGCGAAATGTGTGTGAATGTGTATTTTGTTTTTGTGTGTTTATTGTTTTCTGTTGTGTTTTGTGTTGTCCCTATTCTGGCTCTGTCTTGAGTCGGCCCCCCCCCCCCGAAAAAAATAAAAAAATAAAATAAAATAAAATAATAATAATAATAATAATACACAAACAAAATAATACAATAAGTGGGAAAAGTGGAGATTGGGCCCGAGTATATAGATAGATAGAATAATTGCGAAATATAACTTGTCACTTGCTGCACCCATTTACACACAATTCTTAATTACTAATAACGTAGTTGACAATGGAGATTAGCATATCACAATAATTTACGTAATTTTATTTATTTAACCCTTTCAAGATACGATGACGCATTTCCTTTATAGTTTCTGGGTATTCTTAGACGATTTTATTCAGCTGAGGAAGGGTTAGGGTCAGGTCGGGGCAAGTAAGGTCATAATAGGGTGTGAAGGGGGATCTGCCGGGTGTGGGCCAATCGGCGCTCTGTAGATCCCCGTAATCTTGTGTTGATCTCTGTCCGTTTTGGTAAGGTCGGTCCTCATGGTATTAGTGAGCTGGGCCTTATAATTAGGGTTGAGTGTGAGAGGGATCTGCCTTGTGTGGGCCAATCGGCTTTCTGCAGACTCCCATTTTCTTTTGTTCTTATGTTCTTATGTTATCTAAAGTTACAAGAGGTTAGTATTATGATTAATAACGGGATGTTACCTATCATCTCCAATTAATGACTATAGCATACGTGAATTGGTCAACTCACACGATTGCTAATTTTGGCTTGGTTTATAAATAAGTCGGTGGTGGCATTCGTCGGGGTTGGGGGGGGGGGAGGGGGGAGGGGACAATTATCATACTTGAGGGACAGCTAACCGGGGGCAATTGTCATGCAAGCTGAAATGGAGCAGATTAATTCAACAGTCTCACTTTACTCATATCTAGTGGACGCCTACATATAAATTAATGTACGGTCGCGCTAATAAGTCATGGCCCAGCTGGCATTACGTTTGGCTTGCTCTGTGCTGTATTAATGTCTGTCACATGTTGAATAGGTCGGGTAAGTGTAGGAACATGTTTGTATATTTCACTCAATATGAAGAAATGAAGCTTAGATATTGCTGATACCAATTATTGATCAAAACATACTAGGTGCCGAGATATCACTTATTAGCGCGACTGTACATCGCTAACATCTGTATGCAAATCAGAATATATAATGGGATTCGAAAACATCCGGAGAATGTTATAGGAGCCATTCCGGTTCGGTTAACCCTTTCACTACCGGATATATGTGTGTATTGTTTTATTTCAGCTATATTTAGACGACTTTATGCAGCTTAGGAAGGATCTGTGGTCGTTAAAAGAGTCAATTGAGATAGTCTGTAGCCTCCTAATCGCTACACGTCCGTCCTAAGCTGAATAAAATCGTCTAATAATTGCCAGAATGTCATGAAAAGAGGAATCGGTACTGAAGGGGTTAAGGGGGGTAGTGCTTGTTTTTTTCCTATATGTTAATTTATTAACTTTATTTTCTAGTTTCCTCGCTAGACCTACATCAAACTAAAAATAAAAACACCCACTAGACCCCCTTTCAAGATGTATTTGTACATTTTTCGGTAGAAATGTAGTATATACATTACATTTTAAGCTTCTAATAAGCCTAAATAATATTCTGAGACTGCGGGTTAACCCCTTCTATACCGACGACGTCTTTATTTTATCCTAGCTAATTTAAGACGATATTATACAGCTTAAGAGGGATCCGTGGTTTTTAAAAGGGTTGGTTGAGATAATTGGAAGCCTTCTTATTGCATACATTCCTTCCTAAGCTGAATAAAATCGTCTAATAGTTGTCACAATATAATGGAAAGGACGTCACCGGTACTGTAGGGGTTAAACGAGTTGACTGTACAATCGGGGGTATTAAGTGTTGTCATAGATTCCAGTGGTTTTCGCTCAACAAGTGTTATTGGTATCTTTATAGTTACTGGGGAAAGTGCTTATCCCTCAGAGTATTAGTCAGTGTCCGAAACTTTGTGAAATATCTGACAACACTAATTAACCTCGACTGTACATTGCATCATGGTAGGGGCTGGAAATGGGAAACGAAATTTTTACAAGTACTCCGCGGTCCTGGAAAATTGAAATCTGCATTTTTAGCTATGGAGGGGAGGGGGGGTGGGGGGGGGGGGGGGAGCAGCAGCAAATGTCAACCCCACACGAAAAATAATCTGGGACAACTGATTTATTTGTCCCGCCTTCTATATTACGCATACAGCTTAGTTGTTGACATTGACAATTAGCAGAAGTATACCAGCTAAAATACGGTTGTAGCTTTGTATATTTACATTAAATCAGTGATAGTGAGTCTAGGGAGATAGGGATCTAATGGATGTTTTTTTTTAAAGTTTGATGGAGGTCTAGGTAGGAAACTAAAAAAACGAAAATAAATATATACCATAGTCGATCAAAAAATAAACCCTTTCCCCCCTTCACCCACAGAGAAGGAGGTGGTTGCCATCGTACGTGTGAAAAACAAATCTTGGATGCAAATTACTTTCCCAATATCTTTTTGGGGGGATAATGGAAAATGTGTTTGTTGTCAGCCGAGGATATTACTAGAGAGAGAGAGAGAGAGGGAGGGGGGGGAGTGAGTGAGAGAGAGAGAGAGAGAGACGGGGGGTGGGAGGATGAGAGTGGGAGTGGGAGAAAGAGCGAGAGAGAGAGAGAGAGATGGGGGAGGGGTGAGAGTGACTGAGAGTGTGTTTGTGTGTGAGAGAGAGAGAGAGAGAGTGAGAGAGAGAGAGAGAAGGTGGGAGGGAGTGAGAGTGGGAGAGGGAGAGAGCAAGAGTGTGTGTTTGTGAGAGAGAGAGAGAGAGAGAGAGAGAGAGAGAGCGAGCGAGAGCGAGCGAAGAATACTATATGTGAAAATAAACACCTTGTGAGGAGGAGCACTTTATTGGCAACGTTTCGCATATAGCTTCATCAGGCCAATGCCATACACCAAAAAAAAAAAAAAAATCCGGTTGAGTTGTCCGGTCACCATTATGTTACTTGAATCTGAAACACTTAAATAAATTAAAGAAAGTAATATACTGTCTGCATGCTTCAGCAAAAAACAAATTATATATATATATATATATAATAAACTAACTTAGCCTCTGCTGCTTATAATTACTCAAAATAGTATTTTTACTATCAGTGATACATTTATATAATATTTGTAACTGCTCACGCATTTCTGCTTTAAGGGGGGATGGACCGGTTTTCTGGGGCATTTTCTCCCTCATGTTTAGCCCCATTAGTTTTCAGATGTTAAGATGTTTGCCCCATTATTTAGTCGATTTTAAGACCTTTCGCCCCATTTTTCGTCAATATTTAAACCTTTCGGGCTATTTAGATGTCGATTTTATCCCTGGCGAACGATAGTGACCCTGTAATGTCGGAGAAACCGGCCTGGGGCAAGTTAATCTAGAAGGGGGATCTAATGGATGTTTTTTTTTTTTTAAATATGATGGAGGTCTAGGGAGGAAACTAGAAAAATAATGAATACATGCAAAAATCGCCCAAAAAGTGAACCATCCCCCCTTTAAATCGAGAACGATCGTTTATAAAGTTTTGAAGCCCATTATTTCTCCATAAAGGATATTTCCGTCAACATAAGCCATGCAAATTCAGCTTTCCTTTAACCCTTTCACGCATTTATGACGCAGAGGTTGCCAGATTAGCAATAAGAAATAGAGTTCTCTCACTCTTATAATTACCTCTCCAAAATTAGTTTTCTGCCCACAGCTAACTCAAAGACAACTGCAGAGGTTGAAGTAACTCAACTAAAGGTTTCTAAATACCCCTGATGGTAACAAAGGCTTTAAAGTATCTCCAATAGGCTCAACACAGCTAACTCAAAGACAACTGCAGAGGTTGAAGTAACTAAACTAAAGGTTTCTAAATACCCCTGATGGTAACAAAGGCTTTAAAGTATCCCCAATAGGCTCAACACAGCTAACTCAAAGACAACTGCAGAGGTTGAAGTAACTAAACTAAAGGTTTCTAAATAACCCCTGATGGTAACAAAGGCTTTAAAGTATCCCCAATAGGCTCAAAATCGCGCCATATGTTGGAGAGGGTTAAGGGGGGTTACCGGCCTTTTTGTTTTATCTTTCTCTCTCTCTTTCTTTGGCTTGTATCCATTCGGCCCTATTCAGCCTACCGATTTAAGACGTTTACCCCCATCCAGGTGTCAATATTTTCCTGGCGAGCGGTAGCGAGCCAGCATATATATATTTTTGTTTTGACAGCAAGCTATATTTGTACATTTTTCGATAGAAAAATTTCTCCGGCAAAGCCGGATTTCTCCATACAATACTGGCTCGCTATCGCTCGCCAGGAAGAAATCGACACCTGGATGGGGATAAACGTCTTAAACCAGTTGGCTGAATGGGGCCGAATGGATACAAGCCAGGGAAAGAGAGAAAAGGAGAGAAAGATAAAACAAGCAGGTGACAGGTAATCGGATTTCAATTTCGGGACCACCCCACTAAATGACTCACAATAATGGTGCCTGCAATATTTAATAATAAAGTTTGCCCTCTGAATTGTATTTCTCTCTCTCTCTCTCTCTCTCTCTCTCTCTCTCTCTCTCTCTCTCTCTCTCTCGGCCTTGTGTGAGCCAATCGGATCTCTGCAGACTCCCGATTTCTTACGTTCTAAACAATGTGCTTAGCCTAATCAGAAAAATAGTTTTCTCAGTGTTTCGTATTCTCATAATTTGATATTCTCAAAGTGTAGTAATCAATTATTGCTGTGATTATTGCCCTAACATTTTATAAGCTGAGAATGTGATCAACTCAATAGGTAGGTGGCTGGGAATGTGATTACCAGAAGACTGCATCTTAAGGGGAGGAAGGCCGTTTGTTTGGTCTATTAATTCATTTATTCATATATATTTTTTTTTAGTTTCCTCCCTAGACCTCCATCAAGCTTAGAACCCCCCCCCCCCCCCCTAGACCCCCCTTCAAGATAAATTTGTAAATTTTTCGGTAGAACAATGCCCCGGCCGAAAGCCGGTTCCTCTTAAAATTGCAGGAACGCTATCGCTCGCCAGAAAAAAATCGACACCTAAATGGCACTAAAGATCTTAAAATTGACACCGAAATGGGGCGAAAGGTGTTAAAATCGCCAAACTAATGGGCCGAACGTCTTATAATCTCAAAACTAGTGGGGCTAAACATTAGGGAGAAGGGGGTCTAGAAAAACGGTCTGCCTCCCTTAAGCCTTTTGCTGTTACTCTCCAGGTACGATAGTAATGGAGTGAGTGGTTTAAGGGGAGATTTCCACCTGGAGGATTTTTTTCTGAACCTCTTTCTCCCTCATGTTTAGCCCCATTGCTTGTGAGATTTAAAGACGTTTGCCCCATTACTTTGGCGATTTTAAGAACCCTCGCCCCATTTCTGTCAATTTTAAGACCATTCGTGCCATTTAGGTGTCGATTTTTTCCTGGCGAGCGATAGCGAGCCTGTAATTTAAGGGGAACCGGCCTTCGGCCGGGACATTTTCTATCGAAAAATGTACAAATTTATCTTGAAAGGGGGTCAAGGGAGAGTAATTTTAAGCTTGATGGAAGTCTAGGGAATCAACTAAAAACCTCCCCTTAACCTGTTCCTGAGAGCTACCAGAGCCAACCTATTAAGGGGAGATGGGTCGGTTTAAGGGGAGAGGGGTCGGTTTAAGGGGAGAGGGGTCGGTTTAAGGGGAGAGGGGTCGGTTTAAGGGGAGAGGGGTCGGTTTAAGGGGAGAGGGGTCGGTTTTTCTGGTCCCCCTTCTTCCTCATGTTTAGCCCCATTAGTTTACAGATTATGAGGCATTCGGCCCATAAGTTTGGCGATTTTAAGACCTTTCGCCCATTTTCTTTGTCAATATTAAGTTAATTAACATAGAATGTAAGCACAAAAATATGTTAGAGTTAATGTTGCTAAATTTATATCAGATTTTATACTAATTACATTTGTATACAAAATCGCTTCATTTGTTTTAATAAACAACACATCTATAAAGCAGTTATAAAGTTGGACCAAAATACAATTGATTCTGTAGTTCACCATATCGCCCAGTTATCCAATTAATACAAAGCCTTTCAAAGTCAGTCAGATTAATCAGCGCTGGACGCCAATATCACCGTATTCAGAATTTGTGATCAGAAACTATTCAATAAAAGTATCAGGCTGAACCAATTTTTGTGGAATTTGTAAAACATTCCCTTCGCTGAAAATTCCGTTTCATTTAATTTGTGGGTGGATGGTTTATTTTCTGACACACCCACTTCGACATACATTTGTACATTTTTCGGTAGAAAAATGTAATGGCCGTAGGCCAGTTCCTCGTAAACCAAAACCAAAGGGAAGGGAGGAGGGGAGGAGGGTAGGAAGGGAGGAGTACAAAGGAAATCAAGCAACAACAGTTCTAGTGACCCTTCTAGGTTGCTTGTCCTCCAAAACACTGAGGATCAATTGTCCAAACAGTGGTTTAGAGTGGGTAAGGGAACATTGGAAAAGGAACTACTGCCCTGGAACTAATGTCCGTGGCAGGATTAGGAAGTTAGTAGGGGACATATGGGTTAGGAGGGGAGGAGGTAAAGGAGGAATGGAAGGGTAATAAAAAACACGTCACCGGTACAGAGAGGGTAATAAAAAACACGCCACCGGTACAGAGAGGGTAATAAAAACACGGCACCGGTACAGAGAGGGTAATAAAAAACACGCCACCGGTACAGAGAGGGTAATAAAAAACACGTCACCGGTACAGAGAGGGTAATAAAAAACACCTAATAAAAAACACGTCACCGGTACAGAGAGGGTAATAAAAAACACGTCACCGGTACAGAGAGGGTAATAAAAAACACGTCACCGGTACAGAGAGGGTAATACAAAACACGCCATCGGTACAGAGAGGGTAATAAAAAACACGCCACCGGTACAGAGAGGGTAATAAAAAACACGCCATCGGTACAGAAGGGGTTAACATCCCCCCACACACCAAACCCCATCCCTCGGTGCTGGTTATCCCTTGATTGCCTAGTGTCACTACCCTCCCTTCCCTTGTAATCTGGGAAGGGCTTGGCAAGTTATGGCAAACGCTTTAATCCCTTTCAGTACCGGTGACTTCTGTTTATATATGCTTATGTTCTGGGTGTGGTGTCCCGAGTTCGAATCCCGGGAGGACTATATGCTTTCATTAGTTTATTTAAGAGCATTGGGGTTTGTAATTGATGATTAATGTTAAGAACGGGGTGTTGCTTATATTCAATTTCAACTGTAATTAGACGATTTGATGAAGCTTAGGAAGGATATGTGGTAGCTAAAAGGATTAATTGAGATAGTCCGAAATTTTAGCCATATTTAGATGATTTTTGATGAAGCTTAGGAAGGATATAATATGGTAACTAAAAGGCTTGAGATAGTCGGTAGTCTTTAAACGGGTAGATGTCCTTCCTAACTTGAATAAAATCGTCTGCTAGTTGCCAGAATATAATGATTAAAGAACGTGACCAATCCCCTTCCCTGGTACAGTCGCACTAATAAGTCATGTCTCAGCTGTCATTATGATTGGCTTGCTCTGAGCTGTATTAATGTCTTGCTTCAATTGTGCCGCCTCTCCACATCTTTCCCCGTAGAACTAGGGCAGCTGAGAGTGCCCACGAATTTACACTTTCTCCTCCACGATGCAGAACTTCTGCTTATCAAAATTCATTTATCCCTAGAACTACTACTCTTTCGAATTCACTTCCCTCGAATTGCTTTCCACAAACTTACAATCTACAAATGTTTAAATCCAGTTGTTACAAACATTTTATGAATGGAGGATGCCTTTAGGCACATGGACCTTTTTGTTTTATCTGTGTTTTTCCTTCCTCCGTTCATTGTCTCTTAAAAAAAATAAAAATAAATACAAAAAATAAAAAGTCTGTCAGATGTTGAATAGGGTGGGTAAGTGTAGGAACATGTTTATATATTTCACTCGATATAAAGAAATGAAGCTTAGATACTGCTGATACCAATTATTGATCGAAACAGACTTGGTGCCGGAAATCACTTATTAGCGCAACTGTACTCCCATGATGGGTTGGTGTCACGAGGTCCCTTCCCTTGTAATCCGGGGAGGGCTTGGCAAGTTAGGGCAACGCTTAAAATGTTTGCTGTAGGGGGTCACCGGCCTTTTTTTTAGCTTTCTCTCCATTTCTCTCTTTCCCTGGCTTGTATCCATTTGGCCCCATTAAGCCAACTGTTTTAAGACGTTTATCCCCATCAAGGTGTCGATTTCTTCCTGGCGAGCGATAGCCAGCCAGCATTGTATGGAGAAATTCGGCTTCGCCGGAGACATTTTTCTATCGAAAAATGTAAAAATTTAGCTTGCTGTCAAAACATAAATATATAGCTGTTGGCTCGCTACCGCGCGCCAGTAAAATATTGACACCTGAATGGGGGTAAACGTCTTAAAACAGTAGGCTGAATGGGGCCGAATGGATACAAGCCAGAGAGAGAGGGAGAGAAAGAAAAAAAGCGAGGTGGGCTCCCTTAAGAAGAGTTTATTTGAGATAGTATTTACCACTTTGATGCTCTCAGAAATAACTCTCTCTCTCTCTCACATTCTCTCTCTCTCTCTCTCATTACCATCAGGTCAACATTGCATTAATAACCCCCCTCCCCCCAGCCTTATTACCCTGTTATTACCACCGGAAGTAATGAATGGGCGTGTTGTTGTTGTTGTTGTTTGACCTGCCTCACCTTTAATTACCTTGTTGTCCAGGTGTATAAAGGCTGAGCTATGCCTTCGCTGGTTGTAGAGTCGGCCAATTAACCCCTTGCGAGTTTCGTTCTATAAGGAAGTTGGAGTTGTAGACATCGATATTTAGCAGAAATTCCAGCTAAAATACGGTTGTAGTTCATTTATAAATACATGAAATCCAATTCAAACCTACTCTTTATCCATCAGACACCTACATTATTATTGCATTTCTGTTTACTATCGATGTCTACAGCTCCAACTTCCTTATAGCCTGAAACTCGCAGCAATTAACCCCTTCGGTACCGTGGATGTACTTTTCATTGTATTCTGGCAACTATTAGACGATTGTGTACAGCTTAGGAAGGACGTCTACTCCTTAAAAGGCTGTAGACTATCTCAATTAATCCTTTTAGCTACCATATACGTACCTTCCTAAGCTTCGTCAAATCGTCTAAATCTAACTGAAATCTAATACAAAAGACGTCGACGGTACAGAAGGGGTTAAGGGGAGATTTCCACTTGAGGGATTTTTTTCTTGACTCCTTTCTCCCTCATGTTTAGCCCCATTGCTTTTCTAATTTTAAGACGTTCGCCCCATTATGTTGATGATTTTAAGAACTTTCAACCCATTTTTGTCAATTTTAAGACCTTTCGTGCAATTTAGGTGTCGATTTTATCCTGGCGAGCGATAGCGAGCCTGTAATTTAAGAGGAACCGGCTTTCAGCCGGGAAATTTTTCTACCGAAAAATGTACAAATTTATCTTGAAAGGGGCTCAAGGGGGTGTAATCTTAAGCTTGATGGCTATCTAGAGACCAAACTAAAAACCTCCCCTTAAGTGATGTCTCGGCACCAAGTATATTTTGATCGATAATTGATATTAACAATATATATACACGAATTCTTTATTTCGAGGGAGATATACAAACATGTTCCTGCACAGACCCACCCTATTCAACATCTGACAGACATTAACCCTTTCACGCATTTATGACGCAGAGTTGCCAGATTAGCAATATGAAATAGAGTTATATCACTCTTATAATTACCTCTCCAAAATTTGTTTCTGCCCACAGCTAACTCAAAGACAACTGCAGAGGTTGAAGTAACTAAACTAAAGGTTTCTAAATACCCCTGATGGTAACAAAGGCTTTAAAGTATCCCCAATAGGCTCAACACAGCTAACTCAAAGACAACTGCAGAGGTTGAAGTAACTAAACTAAAGGTTTCTAAATACCCGATGGTAACAAAGGCTTTAAAGTATCCCCAATAGGCTCAACACAGCTAACTCAAAGACAACTGCAGAGGTTGAAATAACTAAACTAAAGGTTTTTAAATACCCCTGATGGTAACAAAGGCTTTAAAGTATCCCCAATAGGCTCAACACAGCTAACTCAAAGACAACTGCAGAGGTTGAAGTAACTAAACTAAAGGTTTCTAAATAGCCCTGATGGTAACAAAGGCTTTAAAGTATCCCCAATAGGCTCAACACAGCTAACTCAAAGACAACTGCAGAGGTTGAAGTAACTAAACTAAAGGTTTCTAAATACCCCTGATGGTAACAAAGGCTTTAAAGTATCCCCAATAGGCTCAACACAGCTAACTCAAAGACAACTGCAGAGGTTGAAGTAACTAAACTAAAGGTTTCTAAATACCCGATGGTAACAAAGGCTTTAAAGTATCCCCAATAGGCTCAACACAGCTAACTCAAAGACAACTGCAGAGGTTGAAATAACTAAACTAAAGGTTTTTAAATACCCCTGATGGTAACAAAGGCTTTAAAGTATCCCCAATAGGCTCAACACAGCTAACTCAAAGACAACTGCAGAGGTTGAAGTAACTAAACTAAAGGTTTCTAAATAGCCCTGATGGTAACAAAGGCTTAAAGTATCCCCAATAGGCTCAACACAGCTAACTCAAAGACAACTGCAGAGGTTGAAGTAACTAAACTAAAGGTTTCTAAATACCCCTGATGGTAACAAAGGCTTTAAAGTATCCCCAATAGGCTCAACACAGCTAACTCAAAGACAACTGCAGAGGTTGAAGTAACTAAACTAAAGGTTTCTAAATACCCGATGGTAACAAAGGCTTTAAAGTATCCCCAATAGGCTCAACACAGCTAACTCAAAGACAACTGCAGAGGTTGAAATAACTAAACTAAAGGTTTTTTAAATACCCCTGATGGTAACAAAGGCTTTAAAGTATCCCCAATAGGCTCAACACAGCTAACTCAAAGACAACTGCAGAGGTTGAAGTAACTAAACTAAAGGTTTCTAAATAGCCCTGATGGTAACAAAGGCTTTAAAGTATCCCCAATAGGCTCAACACAGCTAACTCAAAGACAACTGCAGAGGTTGAAGTAACTAAACTAAAGGTTTCTAAATACCCCTGATGGTAACAAAGGCTTTAAAGTATTCCTAATAGGCTCAAAATTGCGTCATAAGCGTGAAAGGGTTAATACAGTACAGAGCGAGTCAAACGTAATGCCAGCTGAGACATGACTTATTAGCGCCACCGTACAGTCGGCCACATAAGTTTTGTTCCTCTCCGTGATCTTATTCGTGGTAATACAATACGCATGATTGTATTACGGGTGTACGGTCGCGCTAATAAGTAATGTCCCAGCTGTCATTACGTTTGGTTCGCTCTGTCCAGTATTAATGTCTGTCAGATGTTGAATTGGGTGGGTAAGTGTAGGAACACGTTTGTGTATATTTCACTCGATATGAAGAAATGAAGCTTAGATATTGCTGATACCAATTATTGATCAAAACCTACTTGGTGCCCAGACATGACTTATTAGCGCGCCTGTACCTACGCACCCACGCCACTCACATGTAGCAAAGGGTAGTATTGTATTTTCTTAACTTTATATTTATGGAATATTTGGTTAATCATGAGCTCCCTTTGGTTCGCTCACAAGAATTTTATAGGCAATTCGGTTAAGGGGAGGTTTTTAGTTAGTTCCCTAGACCTCCATAAAGCTTAAAATTACACCCTCTAGGCCCCCTTTCAAGATAAATGTGTACATTTTTCGGTAGAAAAATGTCCCGGCCAAAGGCCGCTTCCTCTTAAATTACAGGCTCGCTATCGCTCGCCAGAAAAAAATCGACACCTAAATTGTATGAAAGGTCTTAAAATTGACAGAAATGGGGCGAAAGTTCTTAATTATGGGGCGAACGTCTTAAAATATCAAAAGCAATGGGGCTAAACATGAGGGAGAAAGGGGTCCAGAAAAAAATCCCTCAAGTGGAAATCTCCCCTGAAGGGAGGTCACCGGCTTTTTTTTAAACTTTCTCTCCTTTTCTCTCTTTCCCTGGCTTGTATCCATTCGGCCCCATTCAGCCAACTGTTTTAAGACGTTTATCGCCATCCAGGTGTCGATTTCTTCCTGGCGAGCGATAGCGAGCCAGCATTGTATGGAGAAAACCGGCTTCGCCGGAGAAATGTTTCTATCGAAAAATGTAAAAATTTAGTTTGCTGTCAAAACAACCAAATATATATACGCTGGCTCGCTACCGCTCGCTAGAAAAATATTGACACCTGGATGGGGGTAAACGTCTTGAATTAGTAGGCTGAATGGGGCCGAGTGGATACAAGCCAAAGAGAGAGTGAGAGAAAGAGAAAAACGTGAGGTGGGCTCCCTTCAGAGTCGGAAGTCTGAAAGCCAATAATTTTCTCTATTGATAAACTTTCTGTTGGGAAATTATTTCACTGATAACCTCTATTGATGGGGTATTAGTTTATGTGGAAGCGGACAGTCACACACACACACACGCACACGCACACACACACACTCACACACACACACACACAGTCACACACAGACTCACACTCACACGCAGTATATACGCCTTTCGATGAAGATTGTAAACTTTGCCAGAACGTCCCGGACTTCCCAAATTGACTAATTCCTTGAACGTGACGATAGTGCGTTGTTATGTGTGCAATTAGTTTGCTTGGGAAACAGATTAACTTGCTCATGTAGTAATGTACACCCTATGTGGTGGATTGTGTTCTTTTATTTCATAATTTTTATTTTAGTAAGCGTTGTTTCCACACAGCGATTTTGATATGTTGTTTTGACTTTATATTGTCTTTGTCCCAGTTTTGGTTTGCTTTGTTTGCAAGTTTTACATTATAATACATATAATATACAAGAGAGAGAGAGAGAGAGAGAGAGAGAGAGAGAGAGAGAGAGAGAGAGAATAGCCAGATGACACGAGGGGCAAAATAGGCGGAAATATAATCAAACTCGGACAAATTTAGAATCCATTTGACAGAATCACACAGTCCCTTTATTCTAGCTCTATCTATTAGATATTATGGAGCTTAAGAAGGATCTGTGGTATGTAAACGGGTTGGTTGAGATAGTTTGAAGCCTTATTATTACTGCTAGAGGTCCAACAGGTCAGGTGAGTGGCATAAACAAATAGTTTGCATTTTCTATGTCTATCTGGGTGGTAAATGTTCAAAGAAAACCAGTAAATAATGGATAACTAAAATATATTTTCACAAACAATATTAGTGGCAGGTTATGGCATTTTTGTATGCTTTCCACTAATTAAATTTCTTAGGACTTTTGATATGTTGTAGAATGGTCTTTCCTGAATCCAGATCAATTGAAAACGTTTTTATTGCAACTTGTGGGAGGTTATTTCGTATAATGCCTGTACTACATGTCTCTGGGTCTTCTCCTGGGTGACCTAGGTGTGTAGGAATTTGTGTTTTGTCTGTGTGTGTTCGTTGTTTTATGTTGTGTTTTGTGTTTTCCCTGTTCTTGCTCTGTCTTGAGTCGGCCCCCCCCCCAAAAAAAAAAAGAGGAAAAAAGAAAAGAAAACGAAAAATAGGAAGAGTGGGGATTGGGCCTGAGTAAATAGATAGATAGATAGATAGACATGCCTGGCACTGTGGGGGAGACGGCACACAGGGAACACCAGGCAGTTCAGGCTGACGTCACAGGCTCAAGCGTGGCTAAAATCTAGCCTTGGTTAGCGGTTAGCGTTTTCATCATTATTGGAACGGCCTCATCTCACGGCCTGAAGGAACGCACAAATTACGACACAAACAAACATACAGGCTTGTTTGATTGTTCTATTACGAATTGAGAAATGTATACAGAAACGTAGCCCTTTCCACTAATCATAATAATGTAACCCCTTCTGTACCGGTGACGTATATTTTATTTGATGTCAGCTACATTTAGACGATTTTATGACGCTTAGGAAGGCTATAGGGTAGCTAAAAGCAGTCTCAAGCACTGTGGCGAAAATGGCAGGAGAGACCACCTTTTCACCTCAAGAGATGAGGCAAGACTGGATCTCTCACCTTTATTTTATTTTTATTTTTTTACATGGCTTTAAAAAAAACTAAAAAAAAAATAAGCCTTGTACAGGCAGTTACAAGACAATTACATTACTGACGAATATACTCGGGCCTGGGACTGTGGAGTTACTTATCTACTGACGAATATACTCGGGCCTGGGACGGTGGAGTTACTTATCTACTGACGAATATACTCGGGCCTGGGACTGTGGAGTGACTTATCTACTGACGAATATACTCGGGCCTGGGACTGTGGAGTTACTTATCTACTGACGAATATACTCGGGCCTGGGACTGTGGAGTTACTTATCTACTGACGAATATACTCGGGCCTGGGACGGTGGAGTTACTTATCTACTGACGAATATACTCGGGCCTGGGACTGTGGAGTTACTTATCTACTGACGAATATACTCGGGCCTGGGACGGTGGAGTTACTTATCTACTGACGAATATACTCGGGCCTGGGACGGTGGAGTTACTTATCTACTGACGAATATACTCGGGCCTGGGACGGTGGAGTTACTTATCTACTGACGAATATACTCGGGCCTGGGACTGTGGAGTTACTTATCTACTGACGAATATACTCGGGCCTGGGACTGTGGAGTTACTTATCTACTGACGAATATACTCGGGCCTGGGACTGTAAGGGTTAATGGAAAGAAAAATATCAAGAATGGGGAAAAAATTAGAAAATGTATACTGAAGATAGAAAGTACAAGATAAAATGTGATAAGTAAAGAATAATAAGAAAGGAATAAAGATAAATCGGGAGGAAGATAGATGCTAGGAAGAGAAAAAAAGAGGCTATAGTCTATTCGCTGTAAGTAGGCGAGAAATCATGACCTCTAAGGAAAAAAATCGACACCTAAATGCCATGAAAGGTCTTGTTAATGGCAAAGAAATGGGGAAAAAGGTCTGAAAATCGCCAAACTAATGGGGCGAATATCTTGAAATCTCAAAACTAGTAGAGCTAAACATGAGGAAGGAGGAGGAGAAACCAACTGCCTCCCCTTAAACATACATTACTTTGCACAGAAAATAATTTGCCTCCATCTTCCCAAGCCGTAGCTAATAGAAAGTTTTCTATGAATAATTGGTAAAGAAAATGGAAAATGTACACTTTTAAGACTAACTCAATAGTCAGATAAAAATGTATTTCACAGTCAATGAATACGGTTGCAAACACACACCTTAATCAACAAAGCTCCCCATAAGTGTTGGTCCTGTACAAAAGGGTCAGTTCGAATTATATGTACATACAGAATTTATTATATATGCCGAAAAAATACTCGGTGGATTAATTAAATGAAGTCGGTAGCCAAGTGGCATTTTTCTAAATTAATGATTGACTATAATACAACACTAAGATACAAACTTTATACAATATTTGGTCAAATTATAACATTTTACCCATTATCCAAATTATATAATGGTGAAAACATGAGATTTTTTTTTTTTTTCCCCGTTGGTCTCACGTCACTTGTTTTATGGAGGATTGATATCAATGCCAGTGTTATGATTTAAATAAAACAAATTATCCTGCATCACAAGCCCTATATGCAGCTCACAACAACTGCCAAATACCTAACATAATATAGACTATGTGGCGAGAACATCCTAAGCCTGAAGGTAATGTGGATGTTAGTTAATTAACTATATCAAATTTCGAACAGGACTCCTGGATTGTGGGAAGAGGGCGCACTTCGATGTGACGTCATTATTTAGTGCCGACATTCGATTGGTAGGAGAAGGACGTACCTCCGATTGCTCTTCGCATTTTACCGTATTTAAGGTGTGTATGGGGATTTTTTGTGTATATATGGGTGTGTTTTTAAATTCTGTAAATGCTAAGGTGGTCATATATGTAATTTATTAGATTAATATAGGGAAATTGTGGAACCAATGACTGATTGAGCCGGTTCCTGCCTGCCGTCTCGTCTGCACATATGCAAACAACTATTTAATACGGGAATATTATTGACCAGGACATTTAGCAATATTAACAGGAAACGATTTGGTGTGTGTACATTGCTTTCTTGAGGTGTGTGAATATAGAGGGGGCATTAACTCATCATTAAAGGTACAAACTAGCAAACGAGGTGACTTCGCTGTTGGCCACCCCCTCCCCTCCCTCCCCCTCCCATCCTTGCTCGCCACCCCCCTCCCCCTCCCTCCCTCAATTCTCTCCGTTCCTGCTACCTCCTCTCCTCTCTTTCTTCCTCCACTCCTTTATCTTCCCTCCTCTGTTCTCCTCACCCTCTCCCTTCTGGCCCCCCCCCCTTTCCTCTCCTCTTCCTGCCCCCCTCAAAATCTCAGGGGTACGAAATGTCCAGGGCTTCTAAATGTCCCGTCCCCCTGCTCTCCTCCTTCAAACCTTCCACCACCTTGCTTCCACCCACTCTACCCCCCACAATTTTCCCACTCGTTCTCAATTAAGAATTCTTGGTAATATATAGAGAGCCTATATGAATTGCAAAGCTAATCATTAATGTTTGGCTTCGATCGACGATGATTTAGAAGCTGCTTTAACACGTGACCCTGCTTGCTCATCCCCCCCCCCCCTTCTCTCTTTCACACACTCTCTCTCCCCCCCCCCCGTCTCTCGCTCTTCGTCGCTCTCTCTCGCTCGCTCTCGCTCGCTATATCTCGCTCTCTCTCTCTCTCTCGCTCTCTCTCTCTCTCGCTGTCTCTCTCTCTCGCTCTCTCTCTCTCTCGCTCTCTCTCTCTTCCTCTCTCGCTCTCGCTCTCTCTCTCTCTCTCTCTCTTCCTCGCTCTCTCTCTCTTCCTCGCTCTCTCTCTCTCTCTCGCTCGCTCTCTCTCTCGCTCTCTCTCTCTCGCTCTCGCTCTCTCGCTCTCGCTCTCGCTCTCTCGCTCTCGCTCTCGCTCTCTCGCTCTCTCGCTCTCTCTCTCTCTCTCTCTCTCGCTCTCCCGCTCTCCCTCTCCTCGCTCGCCTCTCTCTCGCTCGCTCTCCTCTCTCTCTCTCTCTTCGCTCGCTCAACTCTCCTCTCTCTCGCTCTCTCTCTTCTCTCTACTCTCTCTCTCCTCATCGCTCTCTTTCCGCTCGCTTTTCTCGCTCTCTTCTCTCTCTCGCTCTCCCTCGCCCACCTCCGCTCTTCTCCTCTCCTCTCGCTCTCTCTCTCTCTACCGCTCTCTCTCCCATCTCTCTCCTCTCCGCTTCCATCCTCCTTCCCCTCGCTCCTCCCCCTCTCTCTCTCTCTCTCTCTCTCTCTCTCTCTCTCACGTTGTTTTTATAGGAAGTTTTGTTCTGTATACCATGTAGATATTTTAAGCTTAGACAACCCGCACCTGTCCACCACCACCACTAACGGGCGACACCTTTACAATAACCCACAAACATAATAAAATATTACCGAACTATAAGGCAACATAATAATAGAAGGGTGAATCACTATCAATATACCCAATTATTTTATATTAAGTATTTACCAATTATTCAACAATGTTAATATATGCCACCCAAAAAACAGAATTTGTCATTAACCTAACCTAATCTTAACATTAATCCTCCATTACAAACCCCAATGCACTAGAATATATGCCACCCATAAAACAGAATTTGTCATTAACCTAACCTAATCTTAACATTAATCCTCCATTACAAACCCCCAATGCACTAGAATATACTAATGAAAGCGTATGATCCTCCCGGGATTCGAACTCTGGACACCACACCTAGAACATAAGCATCTAAACCATTACACCACCCTTTTAAGTCACTCCGGCCCCTAGTTTTACCGGGCCTAGTCACTCCGGCCTCCCAACCTAGTCACACCGGCCTCCCTGTATAAAAAACACGGATGTAATACATGCCAGATAATATAGTCGTTTATATTTAGTTTAGCAAAGGAATTCTGGGAGCCACGAGAGTTAATTGAAATTGTGACTTACATCCGTATTCTTAAACCTTCCCACCGTGAAACCCTACGCCTTAGTGAATGGAAAAGGACGAGATAAATAGTTAGCGTTTACAAGTGGGGAGATTTCAAGTTGCTTGTCATAAATTATCACTCAGTTATTGGCCAATGTGTTCGTTCATTATGAGCTGGATGGTACGGTAGGATACGTCTAAGAATGTGGCTGATATTCTGAGGGCCTTCTAAAACGAATAAAATCGTTTACTGTTAGCCACAAGAAAGTGAAAACTTTCGGTTAAGGTTATCATCTGTCTCCAATTCTGGTACCTCGATAATTATGTCATATATATAAGCTTAATGACCCATACGTCATTCCTATACCATCGAAAATTAGTATTTACCCATTATTC
This sequence comes from Paralithodes platypus, assembly GCA_032716605.1. Classification (NCBI taxonomy): domain Eukaryota; kingdom Metazoa; phylum Arthropoda; class Malacostraca; order Decapoda; family Lithodidae; genus Paralithodes; species Paralithodes platypus. The sequence goes on along the minus strand of CM064509.1, from coordinate 59,692,108 downwards.
AAATGTTAGGATATGCCACCCAAAAAACAGAATTTGTCATTAACCTAACCTAACAACCTAATCTAACCTGGGGGCTGGCACCCCGAGACCCCCGCATGTCTTAGCATTGATGTAGAAGTTAATAAAATACTAAAAATACGGTAGAATAAAAAGAAAAAAGAACTCCACTGATTCAAGATGGCCGCCTCTCTTGGTTCCACCCTTATATAACCCACTAAGTCTAATTAAATCATTTTAATTTCCGATGGTATAGGAATGATATATGGGTCATAAAGATTGTATATATGGCGTAATTGTCGAGGTACCTGAATTGGAGACAGATGATAACCTTGTCCGTCGGTACCCTGATCCTCCCAAGGCAAGGGGACAGCACGACATGGGGGGCATCTCGGACTAGGGCAGTGACAAGCGAACAACACCTCAACTCCTCCCCCCACACCACACACAGCGCGCAGGTCTAGCACGCAGTCCTAGCAACCAACCTAACATGTCCCTAGCAACCCACACGTCCCTCCCTCCCCACTCGATTCACCCCTTCCTCCCCAATGCATTCACCCGTTCCTTTCCCCTCCATTCGCCCCCCTTCCTCCCACATGACATGTACCCCCTTCCTCCTCCTCCCCACTGTTCATTGTAAAGCGGTTCCTCTCTCCCCACTGCATACCCCCCTTCCTCCCCATATAGAGAAAAAAAAAAAAAAAAAAAACTCGCAACCCACACGTCCCTCCCTCCCCACTGCATTCACCCCACTCCCTCCCTCCTTCCCCACTCGATTCACCCCTTCCTCCCTCCCTCCCCACTGCATTCGCCCCCTTCCTCCCTCCCCAATGCATTCACCCCCTTCCTCCCTCCCTCCCCACTGCATTCGCCCCCTTCCTCCCTCCCTTCCCACTGCATTCACCCCCTTCCTCCCCCCCTCCCCACTGCATTCGCCCCCTTCCTCCCTCCCTCCCCACTGCATTCGCCCCCTTCCTCCCCACTGCATTCGCCCCTTCCTCCCTCCCTCCCCACTGCATTCGCCCCCTTCCTCCCTCCCCACTGCATTCACCCCCTTCCTCCCTCCCTCCCCATTGCATTCGTCCCCCTTCCTCCCTCCCTCCCCACTCCATTCACCCCCTTCCTCCCTCCCTCCCCACTGCATTCACCCCCTTCCTCCCTACCCCCCTCCATCTCCATCTTCACCCTCCCTCTGCATTACATAACATTAATATTGTTATAATGGCAAGGATAGTACTGTACTAATGTGTTATACCCTATTCCAAACATGTAAGCCCAAACTCTTGAACATTAACCTCTATTACTCACAAACGACTAGAGTAATCGAGCTATGCTATATTCGCTTCTATATCAGGCCCAATCCCCACTCTTCCTTGTTTTCTTTCTTTTTTCACTCCTTTTCCATTTTTTTTTTGGGGGGGTGGCCGACTCAAGACAGAGCTAATCGAGCTACTATAAAATATTTCCACCGTTTAGGAAGGTTCAGCCAGGGAATAGGTGTGGGAATTTCCAGCCCATTTTTCTCTATCCCTCTTTTTAGTTACAGAGGCCCAGGGTTCAGGATTGCTGGCCTACCTATTTGGAACAGGGTATAGTGCTTATTGCTCTGACAACTAATAGGGTACCATATTGGGAATACAACAAAACTATAATTGACCACTTGCCAGTTTCGTTCTATAAGGAAGTTGGAGCTGTAGACATCGATATTGAACAGAATTTACAGCTAAAATACGGTCGTAGTACATTTATATATGCACACAACCAAATTCAACATGCCATTTATCCATCAGAAACGTACATTATTATTGCATTTCTGTTTAATATCGATGTTCACGGCTCCAACTTCCTTATAGCTTGAAACTCGCAAGTGGACAATTGAGAGTCTTTTACCCTTATAATCCCCACAGATACTTCTTAAACTGTATAAAGTTTTCCATTGATAGCCTGTATAAATTGTCCATTGATAGCCTGTATAAATTGTCCATTGATAGCCTGTATAAATTGTCCATTGATAGCCTGTATAAATTGTCCATTGATAGCCTGTATAAATTGTCCATTGATAGCCTGTATAAATTGTCCATTGATAGCCTGTATTAATTGTCCATTGATAGCCTGTATAAATTGTCCATTGATAGCCTGTATAAATTGTCCATTGATAGCCTGTATAAATTGTCCATTGATAGCCTGTATAAATTGTCCATTGATAGCCTGTATAAATTGGCCATTGATAGCCTGTATAAATTGTCCATTGATAGCCGGTATAAATTGCACCAACAATTATATGGTATGTGTAGGGACCGTAGACTTTTATCACTTTAATTTAAGGGGAGGAAGTTGGTTTTTCGAGTCCTCCTCCTCCCTCATGTTTAGCCCTATTAGTTAGGAGATTTCAAGACATTCGCCCCATTAGTTTGGCGATTTTCAGATCTTTTGACCCATTTATTTGCCAATATTAAGACCTTTCGTGAGATTTTGGTGTTTATTTTTTTCCTGGCGAGCGATAGCAAGCCTGTATTTGAAGAGGAATCGGCCTACGGCCGTCCTAATTTTTCTACCGAAAAATTTACAAATTTGTATCAAAGGGGGATCTTGTAGGTGTTTTTTAAAAGTTTGATATAGACCCCCCATCGATATAAATGTTTACATTTTTCGGTAGAAATATGTCACGGCCGAAGGCCGATTCCTCTTCAAATACAGGCTCGCTATCGCTCGCCAGGAAAAAAATCGACACAAATGGCACGAAAGGTCTTAATATTGGCAAAACAAATGGGGCAAAAGTCTTAAAATCGATAAACTAATGGGGCAAACGTCTTAAAATCTCAAAAGTAGTGGGGCTAAACATGAGGGGTAAGGGGGACCAGAAAAACGACCCATCTCCCCTTTAATGTTTATATTATTACAAATCTGACTGTATTACTAACTGTTATTTATCTGACTGTATTACTAACTGTTATTTATCCTTCCTTCCAGAATGTGTGGGTTATGGTACGCCACCGCCACTACCCCTACTATTACCATCACTGCTACCACAACTACTACCACGACTACTACCACCACAGCTAGCACTACTACTACCAGGACTACCACTACTACGGCTACCACAACTACTACTACCAGGACTACCACTACTACTACCAGGACTACTACTACTACGGCTACCACAACTACTACTACCAGGACTACCACTACTACTACCACGGCTACCACAACTATCATTACTACTGCCAACACCGCTACCACCACAACTATCACTTACCACCAAGGTCGGGTGGAGTGGGTGGAGAAGGGTCCCAGCTGGAGGGTTTCTGCAAGAGTGAAAAGGAAGGTATACAAGACGGTAGTGAGACTAGCTATGTTGGGTATGGAGACTGGCATTGATAAAATGACGGGAGGCAGAGTTGTAGGTAGCAGAGTTAGGAGGCAGAGTTGGAGGTAGCAGAGTTAGGAGGCAGAGATGGAGGTAGCAGAGTTAGGAGGCAGAGTTGGAGGTAGCAGAGTTAGGAGGCAGAGTTGGAGGTAGCAGAGTTAGGAGGCAGAGTTGGAGGTAGCAGAGTTAGGAGGCAGAGTTGAAGATGCAGAGTTAGAGGTAGCAGAGTTGAAGATGCAGAGTTAGAGGTAGCAAAGTTGAAGATGCAGAGTTAGAGGTAGCAAAGTTGAAGATGCAGAGTTAGAGGTAGCAAAGTTGAAGATGCAGAGTTAGAGGTAGCAAAGTTGAAGATGTAGAGTTAGAGGTAGCAAAGTTGAAGATGCAGAGTTAGAGGTAGCAAAGTTGAAGATGCAGAGTTAGAGGTAGGAAAGTTGAAGATGCAGAGTTGGCTACCACCACCACGGCTACAACTATTACCACCATCACAGCTACCACTATTACCACCACCACAACTACCACCACTACCTCTACTACCACTATTAATATTATGGATATTACCACTACAGTTAAGAGGAAACAAAATCAAATGAAATAAACATCTCTACCAAAACTAGTACCAGTGCCATCTTTACCACAACTACAGAATCATCTCTCCCGCAACCACCACCACCACCACAACTACCAGCAGAACATCTCAACCCCAACTACCACTACCACAACTACCAGCAGAACATCTCGACCACAACAACCACCACCACAACCACCACCACCACAACTACCAGCAGAACATCTCAACCCCAACTAGCACTACCATAACTACCAGCAGAACATCTCGACCACAACCACCACCACCACAACCACCACCACAACTACCAGCAGAACATCTCGACCACAACCACGACCACCACAATCACAACCACCACCACCACCACAAGTACCACTACCACAACTACCAGCAGAACATCTCAACCCCAACTACCACCACTACTACGATCTCCACCACCACAACAACCACCACCACCACAACTACCAGCAGAACATCTCAACCCCAACTAGCACTACCACAACTACCAGCAGAATATCTCGACCACAACAACCACCACCACAACTACCACCACAACTACCACTACCCACCACAACTACCAGCAGAACATCTCAACACCAACTACCACCACTACTACCACTAGTACGAACTCCACCACCACAACAACCACCACTACCACAACTACCAGCAGAACATCTCGACCACAACTACCACCACTACTACCACGACTAACCCAAGGTAAGTATTGATCCCTTGGTAAAAGGCTAAATCAAATTTAACCCTTTGAATATTATGACGCATTTTAGCAGTTTTTAGACGATTTTATACCGCCTCGTAACTTAAAAACTACAAAGGTTCCTGGTCTTTCATATTTGTGACTGAAAAATTCTATTCTTGGCTCAGGGGAGGCGAATATGGAAAATCTGACACATTGGAGAGCTAAATTGATGCGGTAAATCGATTGGTGTAGGTTAGAAAGGTGTAGCGTTCATTTTGGGCGTGGTGAATTCGGGCGTTTGAGGCGGGTTTGGCTTGATAGGGGCCGGGCGGGCTGACTGGCCCAGGGCGCGTGGATCACCAAGTCCATTATTTTTATATTATTCGGTTATTATTGAATATTATTTATTGTTTAAGTGTGTTTATGGAACGGAATATATTATTGAGTGTATATTTGTGTGAATAAACCACTAGTTTCAAACACATTTACTTATAATTCACGTTTTATGAATAAAGCGGCACTAATTTATTCATAACTTTCGAAAAACACAACATTTTAAAAATCTGAAAAAAATCAATTATGGAAATAAATCGAACTACCTATTGTCAAAGTCTCAGCCTTGTAACTCGAAAATTGCAAAAGTTATTGGACTTTCAAATTTGTGACTAATAATTTCGATTTCTGGCTCAGGGAAGGCGTATATGGAGAATCTGACACAAGTCCAGCAAAGAAAAAAGTATACAAAGAAAGTCTAAAATGATGCGGTAAATCCATTGGTGTAGGTTAGAAAGGTGTAGCGTTATTTTGGGCGTGGTGATTTAGGGCGTTTTGGGCGGTTTTCGGGTGACTCAGACAGCCAGCCAGCCCCAGGACCAACGCGCGCGCTGGAGTTTTATTTACAACGCAGGTCAGCAGAGACATTTATATGCAACTCGGTTCTTTGTACTGTCAACATATCCTGCAGTTTGTAAATACTTCAGTTTATTAATCTTTATTTAATTAATTTTAAAGATCCGTACTTTTGTTAATGTTTCTCAGTCGCGTATTTTAGTGATTAATAGTCCTTATTACTGATATTTAGAACCGGTACTATTAACTATTTCGTAGTCGAATATTCTAATCTATTATTAATTATTTGTATTCTTCTCTTTTTCAGGATTTGAGTTGCTGCCAACACTGCGAGATAATGGACTCTGCCAACACATCCCAACCTAATTCTGCCAACACATCCCAACCTACCAACTGCCTGGGGTGAGTTATTACAATATATATACTCTGTTCATGACAAGTAGGCCAATAATGAGTTTCTTTTCACAAATTGAATGTTCAACAAGTACAGAAATATGAAATATTATTATGTTTTTACACCAACCAACTTCACATCTAAGCTCAATTAATGAAGTCAACAAATACATGTGGCACTCCGAGGACTCGATCCCAGGATACTCACATCGAAATTCCGCCGACTATGCATTACGCTATCAAGACAGATATACAAATATAGGTAGCGCCAGCGAACTTGACAATAATGTTGACCCCTTAACTGCTTATAACTCGAAATTAATTAAAGCAATCGGGCTGACGTTTCTATCATTTGGGAAGAGTCCACCAAGAAATAGGTGTGTGGATATTTACAGCCAGTTTGCTCTAGGCCCTTCTTAGTTACAGAGAGGTCAGAGATCAAGATTATTGTATAAGAATTCTGACTTGTTGAAAAAAGTGCGCTTTGAGGACTTACGAATGGAGATAGAGAAAACCTGTGACAAGTTATATAAAAAGAACGTTTAATTTAAGGGTTAAATTATGCGGTAAATCGAATGGCATAAGTTAGAAAAGTGTAGGTTAATTTGGGCGTGGTGAATTAGGTCGATTTTAGCTGGACTTTGCACCAGGCAACCAGAGTGCGTGGATCACCCCAAGTAGCCAGAGTGCGTGGATCACCCCAAGTACTTCAATATCTACATTATTCAGTTGTTATTACAGTTTCTTACTTTTGTGAATTATCATATAGAACGGAATATATAATTAAGTGCATAATTGTGTGAAGGAACAACTGCTTTCAACCACATTTACTTATAGTTAACGTTTTATTAATAAAGCTGCACTAATTTATTCATAACTGTCGAACAAAAAACAAATTGAAAAATCTGAGAAAGCTCATTTATCTGAACAACTAGAACTACCCATTGTCAAAGTCTCAGCCTTGTAACTTAATAATTGTAAAAGTTACTGGACTTTCAAATTTGTGACTGAAAATTTCGATTCTTGGCTCAGGTGAAGCGAATATAGAGAAACTGACACAAGTCCAACAAAGAAAAAAGTTTAATGAAAGTTTAAAATGATGCGGTAAATCCATTGGTGTAGGTTAGAATGCTGTAGCGTTATTTTGGGCGTGGTAATTTCGGGCGTTTTAGGCGTTATTGGGCGACTCAGGCAGCCAGCCAGCCCCAGGACCAACGCGCGCACTACCGTTTTCTATACAACCCAGTTCAGTAGAGACGTTTAAATGCAACTCGGTTCTTTTGTACTGTCAACATAGCCCGCAATATTATTGATAATTAGACAATATTAATCAGAAAGTTTATAACTATTCCTTTCATTATTGATGCTTGATAATTACCATCGTATTTCGTTGCTTACCTCGCATTACTGAAAAACATTCCATTTGTGAAAAATAGTAATTTTATTTATTATTTATGTGAGCTCTCATCTAGGTAATCTATTGCTCAAATTAATTTATTGTTTCTCGTTTTCAGGATCTGCTTGTGGACTCTACCAACACACTAGAAGCTACCAACACCATCATCGATCTATGGACCCTACCAACTGTCTGGGGTGAGTTACTGCCCAACTCATTATACTCTGTACACGACAAGTACGCCAATAATCAGTTTATATTTCCACAATTTGAATGTTAAAAAGTTTACTAGAAATATGCATCATAATCGTCGCTTAATAATTAGTATCTTATATCCATATGTTAAGTAACTGTTGAACATTCAAAGACAAAACTAATTACTGACCTACTTGTCGTGAACAAAGTATTGTTTAATTTATTATATATGATCTCAGCGCTTGTCAATCTATTGCCCAAATTTATGTTTTATTTCTTGGGTTTCAGGATTGGGGTAGCTGCCTGTGGACTCTGCTGCCTGTGGACTCTGCTGCCTGTGGACTCTGCTGCCTGTGGACTCTGCTGCCTGTGGACTCTGCTGCTTGTGGACTCTGCTGCTTGTGGACTCTGCTGCCTGTGGACTCTGCCACCTGTGGACTCTGCCGGTTGCTGCCTTAGGACTCTACCGCCGCTGCTAGAGACTGCCCACGCCACTACGATACAAGGGGAGTGATATTTGTGTTTTGTTTGTAGTAGTAGTAGTTTGTAGTCGTAGTATGTAGTCGTAGTATGTAGTCGTAGTATGTAGTCGTAGTGGTGGTGGTGTAGGGGAGGGTAGGTTAGGTTGTAGTCGTAGTCTGTAGTCGTAGTCTGTAGTCGTAGTCTGTAGTCGTAGTCTGTAGTCGTAGTATGTAGTCGTAGTCTGTAGTCGTAGTCTGTAGTCGTAGTATGTAGTCGTAGTAAGTAGTCGTAGTAAGTAGTTGTAGTATGTAGTCGTAGTCTGTAGTCGTAGTCTGTAGTCGTAGTCTGTAGTCATAGTAAGTAGTCGTAGTAAGTAGTCGTAGTTGCATGGTATGAATGGTGTGCGTTAGGTTAGGCTAATCTATTTTTCCCTTTCAGATGAGATAGGTTTTATTACCTTTACTCTAATCTTTGCTATTTTTCTTATTACTTCACAGTTTTGTTGCTTTGATGATGTCCCCTCTCCCCCCCTTCTTCCCCGAGTTGGTTCCCTCCTTCAGCTTCAATATTTTGCTTTGCTTTAATTTCAATAATGATTGTATTTGCCTTAAATGTAACTTATGATATATTCTATCACTTGAATTCATAACTCTGTATTTGCTATTAACTTCACTTGTTATATATCGTCTTTGTCACGCGAACTTTGCTTAATAAAAAAAAAAAAAAAAAATCTATTTTTTATTGATCACTATATTATAAGCTATGACTTTTATAACTGATAAAAACTTAGAAAAATAGTTCTCAGTTATAAATAAAGTTCCAATATATGGACTTAGAAAAAATAAATAAAAGAGAACTTAGAAAATAAAACAATTAACTTAGAAAAACTAGTTCTCAATTATAAATAAAATTCCAATATATGGACTTAGAAACAACAATAAATAAAATATGAAACTATACACATAAGAGAACTGAGAAAATATACTGAATATGAAAAGAGAACTTAGAAAAAAATAGTTCTTAATTATAAATTAAGTTCTAATATATGGACTTAGAAAATATACTGAATATGAAAAGAACTTAGAAAAAACTATACTTGAATAACTTAGTAATAATTATATATAACTTAAAAATATAATTAACTTGTAATAACAGAACAAATTTATAATGGATATTAAAAAGAATATATCGACTTAGTATTTTATTGATCAGTCAGACATACATTTGTATAATATCTTACAAAACACTGTACATACAGTATATAAACTTTAAATAACAGGAGAAACAAAAATATAATGGATATTAAAAAGAATATATAGACTTAGTATTTTATTGATCAGAGTCGGACATACATTTTTATATTATCTTACAAAAATCATATACTTTTAATACTTCGTTATTTTTGTATTACCCTTACTGGTTTTATATATCTTATAACAAATGAACAAAGTTTTGCTTTTATATTACGTACCTAAAGTACTTTATACCGAACTTGGCTTTGTGACCATAGTATAACTTTTGGTTCACTACAGGATATGCCCATTGTGTACTCTAATTTTCTTTCGAAAGTAAATCTTTATAGTCTATTCATTTTGCAATAACCATTGGGCTTTCGGCAATTTTTCATAGCCTTATTTTGGATTTTAAGCCTATTTTTCATTGGCAATGTAATTTGGCATTTTTGATCATTCTTAATCAATGATTTCCGTTTAACTTTTCAATAGCCAAGCTTTTAAGGAATACTTTTATAATTTTTCCAATGTTCTTAAGTGTACGGTCCTTTTAATAATTACTTCTCAGGTTTAATCTAGTTCATCAGTTAAGTTAGCAAGTAGTCTATTTCCCTCTCCCTCTAGGCAGTACTGAGGTAAGCCTGTGTTAACTATCTATTTTATAGCTCAACTCTAACCTATTTTGTTTATGAAGTAGTGTTTAATACTTTCGAAACTAGTGTGCAGCTTTTGGAGAGAGGTTCGTTTTCAGAATTAGTTTCCCTGTTGTGCATGAGAATGTGTAGTACTAAGTAGGGATGTTGGTAAAATGATAAGTCTGTGTATTGGAAGTGTGATGGAATTTGTGGATGTTGGCAGAGTACGTGATCAAAGTAGGGGAAGGATATATTCATTACCGGACTGATAAAGTGTGTATGATTAGGTGTTAACAGTGTACGGTCAAATTAGGGGAAAGTAGTGATATGCCGATTAAATGTGTGTACGACTGTTGGCAAAGTAGTGTGGATTGTTGGCAAGGATAAGAGTACAATCATTGAACCTAATTGTTGGCAGTGTGATTTAGTGTGTTGGCAGTATTCAGTGGTCTTGGTAATTACGTGGTTTTAATTTAATCATTGAAGGTATAATGCAACTGGAGCCATGTACAATAAATAAGCGTATGTGTTGGCAGTGACATTTGTTGAATTGGTAGTGTTATACGAGGTGTTGGTAGTGATATTTGATGTGTTGGCAGTGATATTGGGTGTGTTTTGGCAGTGTTTTGGTGTGTTGGTAGTGTTCGGTGTTCTCGATAATTATGACATGTGAGAGTCTATCAATGTATTGCTTATGCCAAAGTTAATTTAAATCTTAAAGTCATGTAACTGGAGCTATGTGCAAATTAGGATTCAATCTCTTGTATCCCCATGCATTTGTTTTTACTGGCCGTATCCCATATAACTTTTAATGTTTTTTTAAGTTATGTACAGTATATATTTAAGCTTTATTAGGATGATGTGTCATGTAATTTGAAACTATTGTATATATGTAATTACTGGGGTCACTAAGCTATATATTCCTGAACTATATCTACTGATCTATTCTTCCCATGTAACAGGTGTATATCTACCAATGTAACTATCATGATCTATCCCATGTAACTATTGCAATTTGCCTGCTTATCCCAAACCCATATAGCTCTTCCTACCTACCTCTCCAAGAATCTAGATATATTAGGTATTGAAAGTCATCCCTCCTCACCCTCACCCAGTCATCCCTCCTCACCCTCACCCAGTCATCCCTCCTCACCCTCACCCAGACATCCCTCCTCACCCTCACCCAGTCATCCCTCCTCACCCTCACCCAGTCATCCCTCCTCACCCTCACCCAGTCATCCCTCCTCACCCTCACCCAGACATCCCTCCTCACCCTCACCCAGTCATCCCTCCTCACCCTCACCCAGTCATCCCTCCTCACCCTCACCCAGACATCCCTCCTCACCCTCACCCAGTCATCCCTCCTCACCCTCACCCAGTCATCCCTCCTCACCCTCACCCAGTCATCCCTCCTCACCCTCACCCAGTCATCCCTCCTCACCCTCACCCAGTCATCCCTCCTCACCCTCACCCAGTCATCCCTCCTCACCCTCACCCAGTCATCCCTCCTCACCCTCACCCAGTCATCCCTCCTCACCCTCACCCAGTCATCCCTCCTCACCCTCACCCAGTCATCCCTCCTCACCCTCACCCAGTCATCCCTCCTCACCCTCACCCAGTCATCCCTCCTCACCCTCACCCAGACATCCCTCCTCACCCTCACCCAGTCATCCCTCCTCACCCTCACCCAGTCATCCCTCCTCACCCTCACCCAGTCATCCCTCCTCACCCTCACCCAGACATCCCTCCTCACCCTCACCCAGTCATCCCTCCTCACCCTCACCCAGTCATCCCTCCTCACCCTCACCCAGACATCCCTCCTCACCCTCACCCAGTCATCCCTCCTCACCCTCACCCAGACATCCCTCCTCACCCTCACCCAGTCATCCCTCCTCACCCTCACCCAGTCATCCCTCCTCACCCTCACCCAGACATCCCTCCTCACCCTCACCCAGTCATCCCTCCTCACCCTCACCCAGTCATCCCTCCTCACCCTCACCCAGTCATCCCTCCTCACCCTCACCCAGTCATCCCTCCTCACCCTCACCCAGACATCCCTCCTCACCCTCACCCAGTCATCCCTCCTCACCCTCACCCAGACATCCCTCCTCACCCTCACCCAGTCATCCCTCCTCACCCTCACCCAGACATCCCTCCTCACCCTCACCCAGTCATCCCTCCTCACCCTCACCCAGTCATCCCTCCTCACCCTCACCCAGTCATCCCTCCTCACCCTCACCCAGACATCCCTCCTCACCCTCACCCAGTCATCCCTCCTCACCCTCACCCAGTCATCCCTCCTCACCCTCACCCAGACATCCCTCCTCCTCACCCTCACCCAGTCATCCCTCCTCACCCTCACCCAGTCATCCCTCCTCACCCTCACCCAGTCATCCCTCCTCACCCTCACCCAGTCATCCCTCCTCACCCTCACCCAGTCATCCCTCCTCACCCTCACCCAGTCATCCCTCCTCACCCTCACCCAGTCATCCCTCCTCACCCTCACCCAGTCATCCCTCCTCACCCTCACCCAGTCATCCCTCCTCACCCTCACCCAGACATCCCTCCTCACCCTCACCCAGTCATCCCTCCTCACCCTCACCCAGTCATCCCTCCTCACCCTCACCCAGTCATCCCTCCTCACCCTCACCCAGTCATCCCTCCTCACCCTCACCCAGTCATCCCTCCTCACCCTCACCCAGTCATCCCTCCTCACCCTCACCCAGTCATCCCTCCTCACCCTCACCCAGTCATACCTCCTCACCCTCACCCAGTCATCCCTCCTCTCTCTCACCCTGTCTTTCCTCCTCACCCTCACCCAGTCATCCCTCCTCACCCTCACCCAGTCATCCCTCCTCACCCTCACCCAGTCATCCCTCCTCACCCTCACCCAGTCATCCCTCCTCACCCTCACCCAGACATCCCTCCTCACCCTCACCCAGTCATCCCTCCTCACCCTCACCCAGACATCCCTCCTCACCCTCACCCAGTCATCCCTCCTCACCCTCACCCAGTCATCCCTCCTCACCCTCACCCAGTCATCCCTCCTCACCCTCACCCAGACATCCCTCCTCACCCTCACCCAGTCATCCCTCCTCACCCTCACCCAGACATCCCTCCTCACCCTCACCCAGTCATCCCTCCTCACCCTCACCCAGTCATCCCTCCTCACCCTCACCCAGTCATCCCTTCTCACCCTCACCCAGTCATCCCTCCTCACCCTCACCCAGTCATCCCTCCTCACCCTCACCCAGTCATCCCTCCTCACCCTCACCCAGTCATCCCTCCTCACCCTCACCCAGTCATCCCTCCTCACCCTCACCCAGTCATCCCTCCTCACCCTCACCCAGTCATCCCTCCTCACCCTCACCCAGTCATCCCTCCTCACCCTCACCCAGTCATCCCTCCTCACCCTCACCCAGTCATCCCTCCTCACCCTCACCCAGTCATCCCTCCTCACCCTCACCCAGTCATCCCTCCTCACCCTCACCCAGTCATCCCTCCTCACCCTCACCCAGTCATCCCTCCTCACCCTCACCCAGACATCCCTCCTCACCCTCACCCAGTCATCCCTCCTCACCCTCACCCAGTCATCCCTCCTCACCCTCACCCAGTCATCCCTCCTCACCCTCACCCAGTCATCCCTCCTCACCCTCACCCAGTCATCCCTCCTCACCCTCACCCAGTCATCCCTCTCACCCTCACCCAGACATCCCTCCTCACCCTCACCCAGTCATCCCTCCTCACCCTCACCCAGTCATCCCTCCTCACCCTCACCCAGACATTTTATTTTGTAGTTGGTTTCGTGAACTTGCCGTTTCTATTATCTGGCAATGTATTCCAATATTTCAAATTTGTATTTATAATAATTTGTAAAGTTTTCTTTAAATTTATCGATGGTATTGGCGTGTAGTAATTGTTTAAACAAATTGTTCTATTCATTCCAAAATTTAGATTAATTTATTTAAGTTGGATTTTAAGCCTGTAATGTTCGTTTAATTGCCTTTGCTATTCTTATTGATTTCAGTTTAATTTCAGTAATCGTTATCCAAAAATATTTCTACGATATTGGATTACAATAATAATTAGTTTAATTTTGTTGCATTCAAAGTTAATATGAATAACCATCAGAAATATATAAGATTGATCTACAATATTGGATTACATCAACAGGTTGGAATCAATAGTCAAGACTCAAATATTTCTTCTTTATTTTTTTTTTAAACAAATAGGTGGTGTTGTCCATTGGTCCAGGGTCCTTAGTCTGGTCACAGCAACAAGTCATATCTGTAAAAAGATGAAAATATTGAGGCACCAGAAATACAGGAGTTTCACGGAGGGGGTCGGGGGTCCTGGGGGGGGGGAAAAGGGGGGATCCTGAGGGGGGTCTAGGTGGGGGTCCTGAGGGGGGTCGAGGTGGGGGTCCTGTGGGAGGAGGGGGGGTCCTGAGGGGGGAGGGGGGCGTCCTGAGGGGGGAAGGGGGTCCTGAGGGGGGAGGGGGGTCCTGAGGGGGTAGAAGGGGGGGGGGGGGGGGAGTCCTGAGGGGGACCCAGGGGTTGGGTGGGGGGTACCAGGGGTAGGGGAGGGTGGGGGGGGGGGGTTCTGGAGAGTTCTATTTTTTTCTTATATATTAATATTATTCGTTCAGTCTCCTATATAACCATCCCACACCCGCTACGAGTTTTTCCTTCCCTTCCCTGGTAGTTCATCCTATCCCCATCCCAGATAAATCTTATCTTCAGCCCTAGTCTGTTCTATTCTGTTCTATTGTGCACACTAGTTCTATTCTGTATTCTGGCTAAATCTATTCTGTCCTCCCTCCTTCCCTGGTACATCAATACCCTCCCTGCAACACGCCCCCAAACACACATAAGAAAAGTCAGGAATATATTTTTAATGTATTTTTTATTGTCAGGAAGCAGTCAAGAAGTCGTCGGTGTCATGTAGCAGACAGTATCAAGAAGGACAAACGGCAGATGCAGCAGACAGCAGAAAATGCTAGGTACAGCAGAACGGGTGACAACAGACAGCAGAACGGGTGACAACAGACGGAGTACATCGACAACAGACAATTAACAATGAGGTAGGAGCGAGCTTGCTATGGTTGGTCAAACAAATTGATCTGTTTTGACTAAGATTTGTTTGGTATATTATCTGTCTTTATGAAGATGTTTAGGTGTTGAATATATATATATTTATATATGGAGAGATATTGAGTGAGCTGGAGTATTCATTGGAGTTGGTAGGTAGTGAAGTGTGAGCATAAATTGGCGGATGGTGATAAGTCTAGTTATTGAATATGACTTTATTCAGGTTGAAAGGTGAGATTCAAACGAGATATGGACAGACGATAGCAAAACGACTATTGGACACACATCAACGACTGCCACAGCATCAATGGACCCTTCAACAGATGGAGAGAGATAAAGCATCATGAGGAGTCGAGAGAGGCACCATTGCAGCGAACAGCGACGATTCGGTGAGCAAAACTATATTGTTGTATGGGAAAAACAGGTCAGTCAGTCAGTCTACCTAACTTCATTAATAAGTCGAGGGGAACAAGAGGCCCCTATAGAAAAGGAAATAAATTAGATTGAGATAGACAACTGTGTCTTCAACAAAGTAGGCCACACTTCATTCACTCTTTGATATATTCCAAATCACCTGCATCAACTTAATTATAATTTTACTTTACATTTACATTATAGATCTGTATTATTGGAAATATGAAAGCTATTAAATATATTAAAGGCTATGAAATTTAAATTTGATTCTTTAACCAATGAAATTATTTATAACTAGTTAAATTAGATCGTAAATTCAAATTTTTACCAAGAAATTACAGATATTATTCAAGAGTTGGGCAAACACTGGAGAATAATGGTTAGGGTTAAAATGTACACTTCTAACAGGATTATGCAACACTTTCTCGTAGCAAGAAAGCTATTACTGAAACAAATTATCACGCTGCAAACAATGCCAGCTGTAGAACATATGTATCAAAGACTTTAATATCGGTTATCAATATTTACCTAAACAAATGGACCTTGTAAGTAAAGCATTAGGACTGCTATTATTCTAAAGACAGGAGCCATAGGTCTAAAGTTATATCCGTTGTACGAATAGGCTTGAATACCTTTAAAGTAGTCCTAAGGAGATAATCCAATTTACAGTACAACAATTTACGCTTTTTAATAGTTATCACTAGGCATGTAGGCTTGACGTTAAGTAATTCTATAACTAATACAAATAAATTAGAAGTACTTAGCCATGGAGGGACTGATAATTGAAGATGTATTGTTCGGATCATGGGGATAACTGCTTAAAACGAGGCATAAGTGCTCATAAAAAACTATCTAAAAGCTTACAGAGTCCACCTAGGATTAACATTAACAAATCAAACTTTGGATGGACCTTGGTTGGTAACAATGTTGTAATAGATGCCCTGTTCATAGTCGTCAGTGAAAATTGGGACAGTATCTGACATTATGAGCAGCCTGTTTTACATATTACAGTAGAGGCCTATATTATGGTTCTTTAGTATTTTCAATTGATTTGATAGTTATAAGTTTATCTGGGGTTACT
Organism: Paralithodes platypus; assembly: GCA_032716605.1. NCBI lineage: Eukaryota > Metazoa > Arthropoda > Malacostraca > Decapoda > Lithodidae > Paralithodes > Paralithodes platypus. The sequence goes on along the minus strand of CM064509.1, from coordinate 59,675,735 downwards.
TTGGACACAAGGTTAAACCGATTTCGAATTTACTCAAAGCTGGTCTATGATAATCTTCATCTACAGTGGCATTTATAACTATCCCAGCAGGGTAAACCAACATTTAGTGTGTTATATTGGTCACATTGATACAAGTGAATGCAGTTTTATAATAGATTCAAATAATTATATTGTCTTAGTCTCCAGTGTTTTCCATAACTTATATAAAACTTACTGTATTTACTGAAGACTAAAGTGACTACATATTAATATTAACAAGGGTACAGTCAATATAAATAGTTCGCCGACACTTATAGGACTTTAAACAAATCTGTCTAGGCACAGGTTATTGGAAGCAATTGAGAACTGTCTAAGACAAATTTATATAACTTACAATTACACTGTATTTGAGCAGGATTTTGGGCGAACTATTTTGGTTTCGACTAACTAGCAGCATTTGTTATATATCCAACTAAAGGAATGTTCGTACATTTGACAACACTGATATTCGAATAAAACTATAAATTTATAGATCGCATGCAAAGGAATATTTTTGTCTTGAGAATATACTTTTTAGAAGCATATTGATATTGCTAAATCCATCTAAGGATAGAAAGGTACCGAGTTGGAATCCCGTGAAGACCATATGCTTTCATTAGTGTATTCAAGTGCATTGGGGTTTGTAGTTGATTAATGTTAAAATGGGGTGTTACTTAACTTTATTTATATCTAATAATCAAGGGAAGGTCGATCTACATACAACTACTGTATTATATTTGGTTTATAGTCTAGTCAACCAAACCTATTTTGATATACTCAAGACCCCTCCTGGGAAACTCCCACTACAAGATGGCCAAGGCAAGTATTCCTCAAGGTTACTTTAACAGACATAACTTCTCAGGATCTTTGAAGAGCTAGTAATATGAAGACTACTGATTCAGACGTGGAAGACTGGAATTCAGTAATAGTCTTAATCATTAATTATAATTATAATTTTACCCAATTTCATAACTCATTTAAGCAGAGGACCTAAATGTTTTTTTAATCATTGCTACCTCCAGGCGATTTTAGTTAACTTAAAAAAGAACCTGTCAGAATTTGAGTGTTAATTTGGATTATCTTAAGCTCTTGATTCCCCGAGTTTAGTAAATACCTGTCAGTAATTTTGTGTTTGGTTATACTGTCACTATGAGTATTTACTTTATTATGGGTACCCATAGACAATTTTACCCAGTTTAGGAAGGACCGGTTGGATTCTAAAGGTAGATATAATGTGTACCCCGTGGATTCCTTGTGGTCCTTAACTGATCTATAGAGTCTCGTGAAAGCCAGAATAACGTTGTTTACCTGATCATACGGAAACTTGTTCTTTCAAATAAATTACGCCAAATTAAGTTATATTTTTGCTACCTCGGGACTTTTTCAACTTAGGAAAGGCCTGGCATAGATAGAGGATTAGTTTAAGTACTGTGTTGGACCTTTCATTCCCAGTGGCTCTTCCAAAGATGATTACAATTATCTGGTTGGAGCATTGATCATATTGAAAATATGGTGTATTAAAACTAAACAATTACTTAAGAAAAATCTCTGCCTACCTATAGGGAACCGAGTCTAGTTAATTTAGTTAATTTTCACCAGTCACCCACTGCCACAGATCTCAGTTTGGGAAGGATCCGTTTCATGATAACTTAATAACCATCAGTGTTGCCATTTGTACTTAATAAACATCAGTGTTGCCATTTGTATGAAATACTTAAAATTGGTTAGATAAAGCTGCTGCCTATACCCTGTCCACCACTTATGATAGTCTATGAAATATTTTGAAGTTCATTAGACATTACTAAACTGGTTACTTCAACCAAATATTTGTTCAAGTTCTTAGGCCAATATAGGTAAAGTATATTATTATTATTATTATTATTATTATTATTATTCTTAAAATAGCTTAACCTGACCAGAATTTTGACTAATGTAAAGTTACACAAACTAGCTTCGAAATTACAGGATGCCCACATTTCAAAATAGCTTATGTGCCATGATAATAATTGAACTGAAAGTCGCCAAATCCCATCTTAAGAATTATGATTTATTAAGTTGTTTTTCCACCAACCAACTTCACCTCTAAACTCAATGAAATCAACAAATACATGTGGCACTCCAAGGACTCGAACCTAGGATACTCACATCGAAATTCCGCGCACTTATGCATAAAAATTATTTAATATTTTAGGATTCTAGGGCATTATCGACCACTCACAAAGTGAAACCATCAACATTAATCATACTTTGGGGGATGTGGCATAAAGTTTGGTACCGGTATTTAGGTCTTACAAAGGCCTAAGTCCACTAAGGCAGGAGTCAGCCGCCTGTGTGTACTCCAGGACAATTATTCTTCAGGCAAAAAGGGCACCAAACATTAATTTAACATTCATAGCTAGCCTCTAACTCAAATTTAAGTCTAGTAATTTCAACTGACTTTATAGAACAAACTTCAAAATATCACATTGCATAGACTTTCATAATAAAATCTTATTAAAACATTTTAGGGATACACCTGATATGATTGCTGTTGCAGAGCTGTGATGGAGAGGTGTTTGGCCATCAGTCTTCATCCGTCTGTTATCCCCTCCCCCAGGTTGGACGTCTACCACACATCTGAAACATTAGGTCAGAATTAGTAATTTATTTGTACAACGTCAATAAGTAAAGCCACCACTGCATTATTTGTTTAGCTCAGTTTGAGATTTTATGACGGTCGACCATTAGTTTGACGATTTCAAGACCTTTCGCCCCAATGTGTCAATATTAAGGCCTGTCATGCCATTCAAGTATCTCATTTTTCCTCGCGAACGATAGCGAGCCTGTAATTTTGGAGTTAACTGCCTTCGACGACCGGGACATTTTACTACCGAAAAATGTACACATTTATCTCTAAGTGGGGTGTTGATAGAGGTCTAGGGAGCAAACTAAAAAGCCTTCCCTTAACCCGTGATGTTGAGCAACTAGTCAGTCCTCTACCGTATTGTCCAAGGTTCAGGTTTTGGTAACTATACATAAGCCTGCAGTTATAATATAAGGGGTAGCAATTTTAGAACCTTTATTATTGAAATTATCTGCAGTTTAGTTTATGAATATATACTTCTGAATTTGTTAAGGCAGGGGGGAGAATTTAATGCAGTGGCGGGAACTGTTATTGACCCTTCATGATTTGTTTTCTATGCGAGTGAGGGAGACTAAAGGCAGAACTGCCTGTATCGAGTGCCTCCCCCCAGGGTTGAAAGAGTGACCGGGCCAAAATCAAGGGATGTTCGAGCCAAAATGCCTGGGTGGTGGGCATTAAACTAATTTTGGAGAGGTAATTATAAGATCGAGAGAACTATTTCTGAATACAAATAAGGTATTTGTAATGAACCCTATGTTTTAGCATTAATACAGTATATGGAACGCCAGAATTTGTTCTAGAGGACCAAGCCCTAAATACACAACTTAAAAAATAGGGGCTCATAATATAATTAATACAGTATATGGGAACTTAGAGACAACTATACACATGTTAACCTAAACTTTTAATATTGTTAAGGAGAGATGGGTCATTTTTCTGGTCCCCCTTCATGTTTAGCCCCATTACTTTGCCGATTATAAGACGTTCAGCCCATTACTTTGGCGATTTTAAGACCTTTCAACCTATTTGTGTCATTATCAAGACTTTTCGTGCTGTTTAGGAGACTAATTTTCCTGGCGAGTGATACCAAGCCTGTGATGTAGGAGGAACCGGCCTTCGGCCTGGACAATTTTCTACCGAAAAGTTTACAAATTTGTCTAAGGGGGATCTTGGGGATGTGTTTTAAGCTTGATGGAAGTCTAGGGAGGAAACAAATTGACAAATAATTAAATCTATATATACACCAATAAATAAACCATTAGCCATTAACCCTATTAAGCTCCAATACGCGTTTCTGTTCTGTTTTTTGGCTACTGTTAGACGATTTTATTCAGTTTAGGAAGGGTATATGGAAGTCAGAGGGTTGATTGAGATAGTCTTTATCCTTTTAATACCCACAGGTCCTTCCTAAGCTGCATAAAATTGTCTAATGATAGTCAAAATAAACTGCTAAAACGCGTCAGAGCTTCAAGGGGTTAATATTGTTGTGTTCTTACCCTAGTTTGTTGGTGAAGATGGTTAAGGCTCCGTTTGTGTGTCTCCAGTTGGTCTCAATGTCTTCCTCCGCCGAGCCTCAACTGTACTTACAGGACCCCTCCTCGATCCCTCACATCTGTTAGAAAATCCAATATTAATATTACAGCTAAGGGGAGATTTCCACTTGAGGGTTTTTTTTTCTTGACTCCTTTCTCCTTCATGTTTAGCCCATTGGTTTTTCTAATTTTAAAAAGTTTGCCCCATTATTTTGACGATTTTAAGAACTTTCAACCCATTTGTCAATTTTAAGACCTTTCGTGCCATTTAGGTGTCTATTTTATCCTGGCGAGCGATAGCGAGCCTGTAATTTAAGAGGAACCGGCTTTGAGCCGGGACATTTTTCTACCGAAAAATTTACAAATTTAACTTGAAAGGGGCTCAAGGGGGTGTAATCTCAAGCTTGAAGGATATCCAGGGACCAAACTAAAAATCTCCCCTTAAGGAATTAACCACTTGCGAGTTTCAAGCTATAAGGAAGTTGAGTTTTTTATATCGACATTTAGCAGAATTAAGAGCTAAAATAAAAGTTGTATTGCATAATTATATATAAACCCAAATTCACAGTACCTTCTATGCATCAAACACCAACATCACTGCATTTCTGTTTAATAACTTTGTATACGGCCCAAACTTCCTTATTGCCTCAAACTCACAAGTGGTCAATTAGGCCAATATTTCTGATATAATGCAGATTTTCAAAATTTATCAATTCATAAATATGTTTGCAACAACAAAAAACATTATATCTCAACCATAGTCAAGGTGGTCGTGATGCCTGGAGTATCGGGTCGTCTTGGGTTGGGCAGGGTCGGGTAAGATCGCGACGGTCCTCCATCTCTAACCTGTTGGGAAGATTTAACGTTACATTAGTCACAGTTTCTCTGTCATACCTTATTTCACCGTTGTTCCTCTTCCGTCGGGCCATCCAGCTCATGCCTGTTGATAAAATATTTAATTACAGGAGCGCCGTTCTGCCAGCAACAACATCGGTCTGCAAATCGGCCACAGCGGGTCTGCAAATCGGCCACAGCTGGTCTGCAAGCCGCCACATCATCTGAAAACCTGCAACCTTCACAACCAACGAACAGACGACCAGAAATGCACCGGCCGGATTTAAACCAACAGAAAACAAACTCCAAACTCCTATACTAACTAAACCTAACTAACTAAACCTAACTAACTAAACCTAACTAACTAAATCTAACTAACTAACTAACTAAGCTTCTACCCAAGCCTCTAAAAGACTGCTAACCAACCTCCTCAGGGAACCGAATAGAGCAACACCTAACCAATACTAACCTAGAACAGACTCCTACCTATCCCTACCCCTTGAACTAACTAGAGCTACCCCCCGCTACCCCCCCCCCCCCCCCACATCAGCATCCCTACCAGAAACCTTGTCTAATTCGAAGCCAACGACGATAGGAGAAAAAGATTAGTGCATGGATTAATTATATTATATTTCATTATACAAAAATTATGTTAAGTTATTGGAAATATTATAGTTATAGCAAATGTAAACAAATATATATATAACAGATTTATTTATATATAAAGTATTTCAAAACAATAAGTATGTCATTTACACTGAAATGTATTACAATAGAATCTTACCTTAAATGTGCCGCCTATCTAACGTAATGTCTGTACACATGTTAGTAGAAGGGAGGTGGTTTAGGTGGTGA
>CM064509.1:59665350-59669773 GCA_032716605.1 Paralithodes platypus | reverse complement strand
TGTCCTGCCCCATCACCCAACCCCCTCCCATCCGGCTGTTTTTTCAACTCCCCACCTCCTCCTTCTTCATCCCCTCCATACCTCCCTCATCGCCCGTCACCACACTATCCTCCCCCCCCCCCCCCCTTCTCTCTCTCTCTCTCTCATCCCGGGAAATTCCAGGGCTTCTCGAGAATTTTCCATTGTTTCTCCCTCTCCGAAAAAATAAAAATAAAAATCCCGGAATTTTGTCTTTTAAATGCTCATCCGCGAGTCAAATCTGGAGGACCCCCCGGCCAGGATTTATACCTTGTTTATATATTGGTTTATCATTAGACGGATTTTACTCAACTTAGGATGGGCTTCTCTCTCTCTATCACTGCCTATCTCCATTAAGGGGGGTCACCGGCTTTTGTTTGATCTTTCTCTCCTTTTCTCTCTTTCCCTGGCTTGTATCCATTCGGCCCCATTCAGCCAACTGTTTTAAGACTTTTATCCCCATCCAGGTGCCGATTTCTTCCTGACGAGCGAAAGCGAGCCAGCATTGTATGGAGAAATCCGGCTTCGCCGGAGAAATTTTTCTATCGAAAAATGTACAAATTTAGCTAGCTGTCAAAATAAAAATATATGTATGCTGGCTTGCTACTGCTCGCCAGGAAAATATTGACACCTGGATTGGGTAAACGTCTTAAAACAGTAGGCCAAATGGATACAAGCCAAAGAGAGAGGGAGAGAAAGAGAAAAAAGCGTGGTGGGCTCCCTTAACCCTCTGATTTCCGTAGGTCCTTCTAAACTGCATATAATCGTCATCACACTTGAGGAATTTAAAAAAAAATGCTAAGGGGAATTTTGGCATTGGGGCCCAGCATTTTGAGAAAACAGTAAACCTATCCTGGAAAGGGGCATTTATGTTTTCACTTTGCTTGAGGAAGAACTGAATGTTGATGTTTATATGGAGAACAACACATCCTACAGTCATGTTTATATGGAGAACAACACATCCTACCACATCCTACAGTCATGTTTATATGGAGAACAACACATCCTACAGTCATGTTTATATGGAGAACAACACATCCTACAGTCATGTTTATATGGAGAACAACACATCCTACAGTCATGGTTATTAAGGGGAGATTTCCACCTGGAGGATTTTTTTCTGGACCCCTTTCTCCCTCATGTTTAGCCCCATTGCTTTTGAGATTTTAAGACGTTCGCCCCATTAGTTTGGCGATTTTAAGAACGCTCGCCCCATTTCTGCCAATTTTAAGACCATTCGTGCCATTTAGGTGTCGATTTTTTCCTAGCGAGCGATACCGAGCCTGTAATTTAGGGGGCATCGGCCTTCGGCCGGGACATTTTTCTACCGAAAAATTTACAAATTTATCTTGAAAGGGGGTCTAGGGGGAGTAATTTTAAGTGTGATGGAAGTCTAGGGAATCAACTAAATACCTGCCCTTAACCTGGCGAGTTTGCACTTAGTCCCTTTGAACTATATATCCACATTTGGTGCTGATTGGCAGTCTGTTCGCTGTAAGTACGCGAAAAATCATGACCTCTAACCTCTGTAACTCAAAAACGACTAGATTAATCGAGCTAATATGTCTACCATTTGGGACGAGTCAGTCAAAGAATAGATGTGGAAATGTACAGCCCATTTGTTCTAGCCCTTTTTGAGTTACAGAGGTTAGGGGTTGATTATGTCTCGCCTACTTACAGCGAATAGACTATAACTGTATTTCATGGGTTGGATTGTGCTCCCGAAAGATGTTAATCGGCCGCAGTACCATCAACCAATCAGCTCAAAGATGTTAAGGGGAGGTTTTTAGTTAGTTCGCTAGACTTCCATCAAGCTTAACATTACAGCCTTTCAAGATAAATTTGTACATTTTTCGGTAGAAAAATGTCCCGGCCGAAGGCCGGTTTCTCTTAAATTACAGGCTCGCTATCGCTCGCCAGGAAAAAATCGACACCTAAATGGCACGAAAAGTCTTAAAATTTACAGAAATGGGGCGAAAGTATTTAAAATCGCCAAACTAATGGGGCGACCGTCTTAAAATATCAAAAAATGGGGCTAAACATGAGGGAGAAAGGAGTCAAGAAAAAAATATCTCAAGTGGAAATCTCCCCTTAAATGTGACTGGTCCTTCCTAAGTTGCCTAAACCGTGTGGAGATAATCAGATTGAAGCAAACATCTGAATGAAAGAGTTAATCATCAGAACGGATTAATTACTGACCGACTTAATGTTATGTTTTAACCCTTTCAGTGCGATGACGTAATGTTTATATTTATTCTGACTTACAGTAGACGATCGTATTGAACTTCTTGAAATATTAACATATATATCACGCTCTAGGGTTCTAACACTACTTTGATTATCTATGACACATAATTGTAGATAACACTACACGATTATGATAGGCTCAGGATAGGCCTAGCGCTATATACAGATTAACCCCTTCAATACGATAACGGTATATATGTTACACATTGGCTGTCAATAGTCGAGTTGTTGTTTTTATTTTGATGAAGTACCTGTAGGAGTCATGAAGCTATTCGTGATAGTTATTTGACCCTCTCATAATTATCTAGGGGTAATTAATAAGCTGAAAAGTTTTCCAGAATTTGCTGGCTTGACCAGACACCATATACCTCACCCACCTACTTCCGGTCTAGTAGTGTTCGAGGGTGATATATGTATATATATATATATATATATAATTCTCTCTCTCTCTCTCTCTCTCTCTCTCTCTCTCTCTCTCTCTCTCTCTCTCTCTCTCTCTCTCCCTCCCCTCCCTTCAGCGTGAGGGTAAGGGGGACTACAGGGAGGGGAAAGGGGGGCACGGGAGGGAGGGGGGCACCCAGTATTGATTGGCCCAGTCTTGTGATACAGCCATCCAGTCAGACAGTCACACAGTCAGACGCTCCCTACCAAGACCACCTCTACCCAGACACTGGCTTAAGGGGGGTCACCGGATTTGTTGTTTTATCTTTCTCTCCCTCTCTCTCTGGTTTGTATCCATTCGGCCCCATTCAGGCTACTGTTTTAAGATGTTTACCCCCATCCAGGCGTCAATATTTTCCTGGCGAGCAGTAGGGAGCCAGCATATACAGTATATATACATTTGTTTTGACAGCAAGCTAAATTTGTAAATTGTTCGATAGAAAAATGTCTCCGGTGAAGCCGGATTGTTCCATACAATGCTGGCTCGCGATCGACACCTTGATGGGAATACACGTCTTAAAACCGTTGGGTGATTGGGGCCGAATGGATACAAGCCAGGGAAAGAGAGAAAAGGAGAGAAAGATACAAAAATAAACTGTGACCCCCCTTAACACTACCCAACGGATTGGGGGGGGGGGGGCTTTACTTTTAATTTGCCCCATGCACTAAGCACATACGTCTCTAGATCTCCTTGGACCTAATTTAAACTTGGTTACCCTTACTAGTAGTAAGTGAGAACATATTTTACATAATAGACATAACGAAGCCTTTTTATTAAAGTTGAAGGTTTGATCAGTGTGGTTCAGAAGTAATGTATTAAATCAACAGATACAATGGATGAGAAGTTAGAACTGAGGAACACCGATATTAGACAACCGAGCCTACCCTCGCCTACATTACTCAAACTTAGTTCATATCTATATGTACAGTACCGGTATATAGCATGTATAAAAAAACATTGGAGGGGACGTGTGTGAGAGAGAGAGAGAGAGAGAGAGAGAGAGAGAGAGAGAGAGAGAGAGAGAGAGAGAGAGAGAGAGAGAGAGAGAGAGAGAGAGAAAGAGAGAGAGAGAGAGAGAGAGAGAGAGAGAGTTCGTAGGAAAGCAGATGAGATAATATGTAGATAAATATGTATGTTATTTTTGTTTTCATTTAATTTATGTAGTATATCCAATTCGATCCATTGACAAGTACCGGTATTCAATAAATGTAACTTACCTTAACATGTTTGTATCAAGTTTAGGAAGGTAGATTTCGAGTCAGGTGGTTATACAACTATTTCCAGTAACTTGGGAATATTACAGATCCTACCTAATCGGAGTATAATCGCTTAGTGTAAGTGCAAATATAACAAGTGATGGAGTAAAATAATATCTTTATGTTATTTCTTTTCTACCCAGCTACTTGTCTTCCCTTTCTTTCCCCTACTTGTTCTCTTCCTTCCTTCATTTTTCATATTCCTTCTCCTCCTCCTCCTCTGCCTTCCCCCCCAGCGTTCTCTTTTTCTTCACAATAATAAATTTAGAGGTTCCTTTGTTGCGTCTCAGGGTGATAATGGCCATTGGAGGTGGTGATAGTGGTGGTAGTGGTGGTGATAGTATCTGTGGCTGTTGTTGTGGTAGTGGTGATGGTGGTAGTAGCTGCTGGTAGTTGTGGTTGTTCTTGTGACTGCTGTGTTTGTGTTTTTTTTCTTGTGATTATCATTGTTATTGTTGTG
>CM064509.1:59637850-59660350 GCA_032716605.1 Paralithodes platypus | reverse complement strand
GGAGAGAGAGAGAGAGAGCGAGAGAGAGAGAGCGAGCGAGCGAGCGAGCGAGAGAGAGAGAGAGAGAGAGAGAGAGAGAGAGAGAGAGAGAGAGAGAGAGAGAGAGAGAGAGAGAGAGCTACATAGAGCTACATAGATACACAGACCACACAGACCTCAAGGTCCTTACTAGGCAGTCTGGCCTTACAAACTATAATATGCATATATGCATATATACACATACACACATACATACATATATATATATATATATACATACATATACATACACATACACATACATACACACACCATAGAATACAGTATATATATATACATTACTGTACAGTGCACACAATACATATACATACATTTTTTTTTTTTTTTTTTTTTTTTTTTTTTTTTGTTTTCATATCACCCCTGCCCTCTGCAGATAGAGGTCAAGCCTTCCCTTGAAGGCGTTTATTGTGTCGCTCTCCACCACTCTCGCTGGTAGTTTATTCCACTCTGTCGCCACACTGTAGGTGAAGAAACTCTTTGTGACATCTAGGTTTGCCTTTTTGGTTTTTAATTTCATTCCATTTCCGCGAGTTTGATTAGTATTGTTTAATGTGAATAGTGCATTTACATCGACTTTGTCGAAACCTTTTAGTATCTTAAAGCACTCAATAAGCTGACCCCTCAACCTCCTCTTTTTTAATGAGAACAGGTTCAATCGTTTAAGTCTTTCTTCATATGGTTTATTTCTTAATGAGGGTATCATCTTCGTCGCTCTACGCTGTACTGACTCGAGTCTTACAATGTCCTTGATCAGATAAGGTGACAGAACTGCACACCATATTCAAGGTGGGGCCCTCACCATACTTTTGAACAGTGGCACTATTACGTTTTCATGTTTATATGTAAATTTTCGTTTAATAAAGCCCAATGCTATGTTTGCCTTATTTGCAGCTGCTATACATTGGTCGGAAGTTTTTAGGTTTTCAGATATTAGTACCCCTAGGTCTTTTACTACCGTTGCGGTTTTATTTGTTTGCCATTCATTTCGTATTTGTATTTCATATTTCTGCTACCAACCTGCAGCACCTGACATTTATCGACATTGAAGGGCATCTGCCATTTTTCGACCACTCTGATATCTTGTTTAAATCAGATTGCAACGCATTTCTATCATCTTCGTTCAGGACTGTATTTCCTATTTTTGTATCGTCGGCGAATTTGGAAATGGTGTTGTTTACCCCTACATCGATATCGTTAATGTAAATGAGAAACAGGACCGGTCCAAGGACTGAACCCTGTGGAACTCCACTAGTGACAGGCTCCCACTCCGATTCCACTCCATTTATCACCACTCTCTGTCTTCTGTCCGTAAGCCAATTTTGTATCCAAGAATGAATTTCACCTTTGATACCTATCCTCTCCAGTTTAGCCAATAGTTTTCGGTGAGGCACCTTGTCGAAAGCTTTTTGAAAGTCCAAGAAGATTCTATCTATTGATTTCGTCATGTCGTTATATGTGAATAGTTTGTTATAAAATTCAATCAAATTTGTAGGCATGACTTATTTGATCTAAAGCCGTGTTGACTATTTTTGATTAGGTTGTTGATTCGAGGTAATCTACAATCTTATCTAATGCTTTTTTCCATGATATTTCCTACAATCCAAGTAAGGCAAATGGGTGTGGAATTCCTCGCTTTGGCCTTGCTACCTTCTTGTATATCGGCGTAATGTTCGCATCTTTCCAATCACTCGGTACAATCCCCTGTAGTAGTGATAAGTTAAATAGTTGTGTCAGGGGTTTTGCTATTTCGTCCTTGACATTCTTAATTATTTTCGGGTGGAGCATGTCGGGTCCCGGGGTCTTATTTACATTTAAATTACTCAATTTGCTTTGTACTTCGGTAACACTGATGGTGAAATCTCCTATCATGAGTTGAGGTGTTATTTTCAAGGGTATGATCGATAATTTCTTCTGTGAAAACTGAGCCAAAATATTTGTTGAGCAGATTTGCCGTGTTTGTGTCGCCTGTTATTGTCTGGCCATCTTCTATTAGCGGTCCGATTCCGCTTTTGATCTGTTTATTTTTTTTTTCGTAACTGTAGAATTTTTTTGGGGTTTGTGGCACTTTCTCTGGCAATAGTCATTTCGTAATTTTGTTTGTTCGCCCTAATTATTTTTTTCACTTCCCTTCTACTATTTTTTGTACAAGTTTTTAATTACTTCAGTGTTTGTGTTATTTTTTACAAGTTTGTGGAGTTGATTCCTTTTATTATTGCCTTGCCAATGTCTCTACTGTACGGGGGCATACTTGATTTCGTACTACGTTTTGGTTTCATGGGTACAAATTGTTTATGCGCTTCTGTAATTGTAGACTTAAAATGTCCCCATAGTTCATTTACTTCGTTTATATTTATGAGGTTTGAGTGTATGTTTGATAGCGATTCCTTAAGTCCGTTTTTGCGTTTTTGAAGTCCGAAACCAATTTTTTGTTTTTACTGAGGAATATTTGCTTATAACGTTTGATTCTTAAGATTTTATGATCGGACGTTGCCAGATGTTCACCTACATCCAGGTTTGATAATAAATTTTCTTGGGTAATGATTACGAGGGCTAGTATATTCCTGTCTCGCGTCGGCTGATTTACGTGATGAGTCAAAAAATTGTCCTGAGTGAAGCTTGGCATTAGGCGTCCTCAGCATTTTTTCCGGTCGTGTGGTATTCCAGGCACTTAGGGGGAGGTTATAGTCACCTAGTAAAACTGTTTCGTCGGAATTAAGGGTTTTCTCTAGTATTTCATAAAAAATTGTATCATCGGCAACAGTTAGTCTCGGTGGTCGGTACGCTGTAGTGATATTTAAGTTCATGTTTTTTGTATTTATTTTGACGCACACTATTTCTGCATTACTTTCGGGGAGAGTCACCTCGACTGGGTTTAAGTAGGTTGCAACGTACATTGCAACCCCCCCTCTTTGTTTTCCATTGTTTACGGTCTTTATGAAAACATTTATATGGCTCTATGTGATATTCATGAAGTAGATCTTATTTTTAAGGTTCAGATGTGTTTCCGTTATACAAATAACGTCAACTTTCTCATTTAATAACAGACATTTGAGTTCGTCTATTTTGTTTCTTATTGAGCAGGCATTTATGGATATTATTTTTATATCATTTCTCTCAGCATGCGCTGGATTTGTTTTTCTTATTGGTGAGGATGGGTTTGGGGTTATGACTTGAAGCCGCGGCGGGTTGTCAAATTCATTCAGTTGGTTGGGTTGGCTTGGATGGGGTTGGGTGGGGTTGTTTAGTTTGTTTAGAGAGAGAGAGAGAGAGAGAGAGAGAGAGAGATAGATAGATAGATAGATAGATAGATAGATAGATAGATAGATAGAGAGAGAAGGAGGGAGAGAAGAAAGATAGTGGAAAGAGGAAGAGGCAAGGAGGGGGAGAAGAGAAATATTGAAATGGTGAGATGCGAGGAAGGAGGGGAACAGATGAATGAAAGCAAAGAGAGAGAGAGAGAGACAGAGTTTTTGTAAAGTACAAAGGAGTACAAAGGAAATCAAGCAACAACAGGTCTAATGACCCTTCTAGGCTGCTTGTCCTCCAAAACACTGAGGATCAAGTGTCCAAACAGTGGTTTAGAGTGGGTAAGGGAACTACTGCCCTGGAACTAATGTCCGTGGCAGGACTTGGAAGTTAGTAGGGGACATATGGGTTAGGAACTGAGGGGAGGATAAAATAAAGTTTTTCATTTACAAACGCAGTCAGTCGCGGGTTTGATGCGAGATATTTGTCTAGGCGGAGTTTAAATGAATCAACGGTGCTGCAGTCTATAACGTCTCGGGGAAGCCCATTCCACAAGTTGACAACTCGATTGAAGAAGAAATTCTTAGATTCGTGTGAGTTAAAAGATTTACCAATAATTTTGCAACCGTTTCCCCGCATCTAATTAGATTGGTTGATAGTGAAGTACTTACTACAGTTCATATTGTCGATGCCTTTGATGATTTTGAACACTTGAATTAAGTCACCTCTTAATCTGCGCTTGGCTAAAGGAAATAGATTTAATTCTCTAAGACGCTCTTCGTATGGTTTGTTCTTTAGGCTAGGTATCATTTTGGTAACTCTACGTTGAACTCGTTCTAGCTTGTTTATGTCTTTTTGGTAATAAGGGCACCAGCATTGAACGCAGTATTCCAGAAGAGGGCGGACTAAGGAATTGTAAAGGGTTAGGATAACGTCTTTGGATTTATGCTCAAATGACCTGCCTATAATGCCAATTATTTTGTTTGCCTTCTTAACAACTTCTGAACATTGTTGACTCGGTTTTAGGTTACTCGATATTGTTACTCCCAGATCGGTTTCTCTGTTTACATTCTTAAGCTGAGTGCCATTCATCGAATAGTTTGCTTTCTCATTTAGGTATCCGATATGTAGTACTTTACATTTATCCGTATTGAAACACATTTGCCAAATTTGGGCCCAATGTGACAATTTATCTAGATTGTGTTGCATATCGTCAACTTGATCTGTTGAGAGTACGCTATTTGCAATTTTTGTATCGTCAGCAAATTTTGAGATTGTACAGGTGAGACCCTCATCTATGTCGTTGATGTAAATTAGAAAGAGAATTGGTCCTAGTACCGATCCCTGGGGTACCCCGCTACTTACATTGGTCCATTTAGATGCCTTACCGTTTATGACTACTCTTTGCTTTCTGTCGCTGAGCCAATTTTCTATCCATTTCAACACACCGTCTTGTATTCCATGCGCTTTTAGTTTTAGCAGTAAACGTTTGTGGGGAACTTTGTCAAAGGCCTTTTGAAAATCAAGGTATATAATATCTACAGCTTTACTCTCATCGTAGAGGTTGAGGATATCGTGGAAGAAGTCTAAGAGGTTTGTTAAACAGGAACGTTTTTTTACGAAAGCCGTGTTGAGTATCTTTAAGTATGTTATTTTCCTCTAATTGATTTACGAGTCTGTCTCTTATGACCGTTTCTAGCATTTTACATACAACTGAGGTTAAGCTAATTGGACGATAGTTACTGGGTAGGGATTTGCTGCCTTTTTTGAATATCGGTGTTACGTTGGCTATCTTCCACTGATCAGGCATAGTTCCAGACTGCAAGGATTTATTGAATAGTAGTGTCAGTGGTTTGCAGAGCTCATCCTTAGCTTCCTTTAGAACTCTAGGCGAGATTGTATCAGGTCCAGGCGTTTTATTTACCTTGAGTTTATCTAAACAATTCAATACTTCTCTCTCTGTAACGGTGATATTGCTTAGAACATCTGAATTATCAATCTGAATCGGCGATGGTGTAGGGATATCACTGAGGTCTTCTGTTGTAAAAACTGATGCAAAGAAGGTATTGAGGGCATTACTCATTTGTACTTCATCTTTGGTGTATTCTCCATTTTCATCGACTAACAGTCCAACAGTTGAAGTAACTACTTTTTTCTTTCTGATATAACTATAGAATTCTTTCGGGTTTACCTTTACCTTTTGATACCTTTTGATGTGTTCGCCACTCTTCTAGCGGCACCAAGGAGCGCGACGCCCCTCGTTATGAGTGGTGATTTGGTGCAGTAGACTGTTTGAAGCGACAGCTCGCTCCCTTGCGAGGATGGGCTCGTCTGGCACTTTTTGCAGTTCGACATCTAGGGCTCTCTTGAAGTTGTCTAACGAGATGTCCCTCATGTCTCTTACTCGCCGTGGGAGTTTGTTGAAGAGACGTGGGCCTCTGTGTGATAACCAGCCCTCTCGCAGAGAGCCCATAGCACCCCTGTTATTCATCCGGGGGATTTCGCATTCCCAGCCTCTCCTATCACTGAATTTCATGACTATCGGAGTATGTAGGTTTGGTACTAAACCCTCTGCGATTTTCCACGTGTATATTATTAGGTAACGTTCTCTTCTACATTATTAGGTAACGTTCTCTTCTACGTTCCAGTGAGTACAGATTCAGTGCTCTTAAACGCTCCCAATAGTGTAGATTGTTTGTTTTACTTTGATTCGCAATATGTAACTCTAGGGTCTTTTTACTTTGCTTAATTAACTTTTTGGCTTTGCGTCGTAGCTCTACAAATTTCACCCGTTCTTCGTCATTTTGTGAGGATTTTAATCTATCATTACCAAATTTTTTAGCAAGCAGGCAGTTTGAAATATCTTTATTCCACCATATGGGCTTATTATTATGGCCTGGAAGCCGTATTTTCGATGGTATGCAGTCTTGCACTGCTTTTAGGTAAGTGGTTTCGAATAACTTCCAAGATGTATTTATGTCGTTATTGTTAATTAAAAAGCTCCAGTCAGTTTCTTTAAACATAGCTCTAAGTTTATGAAAGCTTGCTTTCTTGAAATTAGGGACTTTTTCGATGCTACTATTTGGTTCGTTACTAGTAAAGTTTAAAGTGAAAGTTATCGTACGATGGTCGCTGTTACTGAATTCATCACCAACATTCAAATTCTCTATTAATTCTTCTTTTGTTGCAAGTACAATGTGAAGAACGTTATTACCACGGGTCAGTGTTCGAACAAATTGATAAAGCGAACTCTCTTGCAAGTTCGTATACAAGTCATGTCCGGAGTGTGAAGTAAGAGTATCGCCCCACTTGGTCACAGGTAAATTAAAGTCGCCAAAAAATACGGTATCTTGTGAGTTACTTACATCTGCAATTTGTTCATAAATTTCTCGGTCAGTTTGCACTGATTGAGCTGGAGGTCTGTATATTAATGCAAGTATTATTTTTGTACCTTTATTATTCTTTATTAGCACAAAAGATGTGTCGACGTTCACAATTTGAGGTTTTGACAAGAGGGTCGGGTTAAGACTTTCTTTGATATAAAATAAACGCCACCTCCATTTTTATTTATTCGGCTTTTCTCAAACATTACATAACCGGGAAGTGAATACTCTGCTAAAAAGTCTCTATCTACTGTATTGAGCCAAGATTCTGTTATACCAATCACATCATACTTTTCAGTAAACACTAGTTCCTCTAAATCTGAAAATTTATTGCGTATGCTACGAGCGTTTGCATAGAACACCTTTAAAGTTGCGGTTTTAGAACTCACAGAACGTTCTTTAATCAAATTTTTGGTTCTGGTCGGATCTACATTTACATTCATGGCTGACATCGGTCCTCGGTCGTTATCCCTGGCGGTTTTGAATTTGGGTCGTGTTGGTGGAGCTTCATCCAAATTCGCAGTTCTTGACAGATTAGCATTTAATTCCTTCGCAGGTTGTAAAGGAGAAGAACGGGACACAGAGAGAAGAGAAGATAATTGGCGTAGACAATGAAAGCAGGAGGAAGGATGACACAGAGAAACACGACATTTGAGAAGAAAGGGACGAGAGAGAGAGAGAGAGAGAGAATGAGTGACTGATTTGGAGAGGGACTATATACAACAAAGGAGAATGCATAACAGAAGAATGTATAAACAAGACTGAACTATGAGTGATATGTATGGAGTAATAATAAGGGCAGGAAAAGGAAAAGAAAATGACGAACAGGGGAGAAGACGAGGGCCAGATAAATGAGAGGAAGGGAAGGAGAAGGGTAGGAAAGGGTGGCCTGAGATTGAGAAGACGAGGGTGAGAAGGAAAGGGGTGGAAGATAGATGAGAGAGAGAGAGAGAGAGAGAGAGAGAGAGAGAGAGAGAGAGTAAAGTAATATAATACGTCCATTCACTAGCTATATTTGTACTCTTAATAGCCACAATGCAGAGTCAAGTTTCTTAAGGGGAGGTTTTTAGTTTGGTCCCTAGATATCCTTCAAGCTTAAGATTACACCCCCTTGAGCCCCTTTCAAGATAAATTTGTACATTTTTCGGTAGACAAATTTCCCGGCTGAAAGCCGGTTCATCTTAAATTACAGGCTCGCTATCGCTCGCCAGGATAAAATCGACACCTAAATGGCACGAAAGGTCTTAAAATTGACAAAAATGGGTTGAAAGTTCTTAAAATCGTCAAAATAATGGGGCAAACGTCTTAAAATTAGAAAAACAATGGGGCTAAACATGAGAGAGAAAGGCGTCAAGAAAAAAATCCCTCAAGTGGAAATCTGCCCTTAAGCCCATATAATACTGTAAATGTTGGCATATTGACTCGTCTTACTGTATATTATGCAGAACAGGTATATCCATAGATTACGGTACACTCGGGTGCCGTAGTATCTAGCTAGCCCACTCACCTATTTTTAATTGTGGAAGTATATCTCTGGGAACGAATTTATGTATATCATTTTCTATACATCAACTAAACATCTATATATATACTACTTATTGAAATGTAAGTGCAATCCCCAAAATCAAGCCAGATACTTATAATTGCATCAAGAAAAACACAGGGGGGTCCTCGAAATAATATGAGTGGGCTAGAGACTATGGCATCCAAGTGTACCGTATATCATCCGGTACGGTATACCTATATATCTATCTATATATCTATCTATATATCTATCTATATCTATCTATCTATCTATCTATCTATCTATCTATCTATCTATCTATCTATCTATCTATCTCTCTCTCTCTCTCTCTCTCGCTCTCTCTCTCTCTCTCTCTCTCTCTCTCTCTCTCTCTCTCTCTCTCTCTCTCTCTAGTAACCTAAAACCGAGTCAACAATGTTCAGAAGTTGTTAAGAAGGCAAACAAAATAATTGGCTTTATAGGCAGGTCATTTGAGCATCAATCCAAATTTATCCTAACCCTTTACAATTCCTTAGTCCGCCCTCTTCTGGAATACTGCGTTCAATCCTAGTGCCCTTATTACCAAAAAGATATAAACAAGCTAGAACGAGTTCAACGTAGAGTTACCAAAATGATACCTAGCCTAAAGAACAAACCATACGAAGAGCGTCTTAGAGAATTAAATATATTTCCTTTAACCCAGCGCAAATTAAGAGGTGACTTAATTCAAGTGTTCAAAATCATCAAAGGCATCGACAATATGAACTGTAGTAAGTACTTCACTATCGACCAATCTAATTACACGCGGGGAAACGGTTGCAAAATTATTGGTAAATCTTTTAACTCGCACGAATCTAAGAATTTCTTCTTCAATCGAGTTGTCAACTTGTGGAATGGGCTTCCCCGAAACGTTATAGACTGCATCACCGTTGATTAATTTAAACTCCGCGTAGACAAATATCTCATCAAACTCGCGACTGACTGCGTTTGGAAATGAATAACTTTATTTTATCCCCCCCTCAGTTACTAACCCATCTGTCCTCTACTAACTTCCTAATCCTGCCACGGACATTAGTTCCAGGGCAGTAATTCCCTTTCCAATGTTCCCTTACCCACTCTAAACCACTGTTTGGACACTTGATCCTCAGTGTTTTGGAGGACAAGCAACCTAGAAGGGTCACTAGATATGTTGTTGCTTGATTTCCTTTGTGCTCTCTCTCTCTCTCTCGCGCTATCTATCTATCTATCTATCTATCTATCTATCTATCTATCTATAATATTTCACATAGGTTGCCATCATAGTTTTCGGCGAACTACTGATTTCGGTTGTACTTCATACGTTTAGAAATAACTTATGCTGTTATCAAGAAAACCTTGTATACATATGTGGTGATGTGAGGGGTTTTATATAGATGGCTAACAAAAGATCCTGTTCTTTGACCTTTGACCTTTGGAGCAGTGCCATTGAGCGAGCGGTAAAGGGGTAAGTTGCCGCTTAGTGCCTCCGGGTGCCACGTATATATAAGCCGGGGGGGGGGGGGGGGGGGGGGGGGGGGATATACAGCCAAGCCGCTGTTGCCACTTTAACCATGTTTTCTCCGAGAAGGGGCTTTCTGGATTTTCCTGTTTTGCTTCATTATTTTGGAGATTTTAAGACGTTTCACGTCATTGATTTCGCGATAGAAAGACGTTTCATCCCATTAAGGTGTCAATTTGTTTTCTTGGCGAACGATAGCAAGCCTGTAACTTGAAAGAAATCGGCCTTCGGCCGCAATGTAGAAAAATAGCTTAAAGGGGGTACCGTATGGGTGGACTGTTGACTTAGTTTGAATGAAGTTTGGGAAGGCGTTTTTGTTAACCTAGGGAACAAACTTATTTACATTGCTCAAAAATGACCAAAGTAAGGAAACTCCTTATAATAATTAAACAAAATATCATAATAAATAACCCACAAGCCGTCGGAATGGGGTGAAGCCTCTTATTGTCGCCTAACTTATCGCGCCATACGAACTGAAGATATTTGTTTTGTTAATGAATCGTATACATTATTCTGTAGTTGATGTATAGATAATTATACTCATAGATTCGTTACCAGAAACATTCTTCCATAATTTGCAATAGGTCAAGTCCACGGATATCTTATGAGTGGGCTAGAGACTATGGTATCCGAGTGTACCATTATAGTGATAATCAGTTTTGTTATAAGGAAAGAACCAGATATACTGTATATATGATAATCTAAGGTAAATCACTATCGATATACCCAACATTATTTCCTCTATCTTTTGATGTTTATAATGAATATTTGTTTTGTTCTAGCTAACGTCAATTATTTATTTTTTAATCTTAGTAATGATCTATACCAACCAGAGGGGTAAATAGTGTCTTAACTCAACAGATCACTCCCATGTTAGGTCAAATAACGTCTTGGGGTAACTAAAGTTAATGAAAAAAGGCGCCATAACTTATAATTTGTTAAAGCGAGAGTAACAAGATGTGCTTCTAGATAGCATAGGGCCTATACAGAAAATATACAGTATAATTATAGAACGTATCGTGTGTATGTGTATACCGTATCTATATGTTATTAGATAGTTTACACTTTATTTAGTACGCTTAGCGGTAATATTATATATATATATATATATATATATATATATATACAGTACTGTATATATATATATATATATACTGTATATATTAGATTGAGGGACAGGTAAAGCCACAAAAAAGGATATTTTTGTTCTCCTATTTTTCTGAGGCCGTTTTAAAAATGTTTGGGAATTTGGAGGAGAGGTAGGGTAGTGGGACGGAGGGGGGGGGGGTGCAAAGGGATCACGAGGACAAATAGGATTGAGAGGATACTGGTGATCAGGGAGGGGGGCGGGGGGTGGGAAAAACGAGAAAAAGTGGGGCAGGAGAAGAGAGAGAGAGAGAGAGAGAGAGAGAGAGAGAGAGAGAGAGAGAGAGAGAGAGAGAGAGAGAGAGAGAGAGAGAGAGAGAGAGAGAGAGAGAGGAATTTAAAGACATGCTCAATATACCGTGCCTCGATCTTTTATCTATACAGACTCTGCACTTTTAAAGTATAGAAATTATGTTATCTCTACTACTACTATTACTACTACTAATAATAATATTTATGCTACTACTGTTACTATGACGACTATGATTATTACTACGGTACTTATATACAACTACCGATAGTCTTTTTTTTCTCTCCTTTATTTTTCCAGTCTCAGTTACAAATTCATATTAGTTTTCACCAACCCACCAATTAATTTACAAATAAACCTAACTAATGAAATCAATGAAAGGAATGAATACATGTGGTACTCCAAGGACTCGAACCTTGGATACTCACACCGAAATTCCGCACACTAAGCATTACGCTATTAAGACGGATACTAACATATACTAACCTATTTCTAAGCTCTATACTATGCAACCTCAATTCAGTCACATCCTGATGCGACTCTCTGCCACTGCTGCTTCATAATCCATGCCTGTTACTTTTGTTGGTTTTAGCGCAGACAGTCTTGTTCCCCTTAGACATAACAGTGCTGATCTGAGCAACAAGAAAGATACGCGGAACCTCATGCAGGCCATTACTTGACTCCTAGGCTGTTGCTTCTTTTCTGCAATGGTCACTGCTTGCCTATAATAGAAGCACTTAGCCCTGGGTTCCATCCCTCCAGATGTGGTGAAGACAAGTGAGGTAAAGCTGCCTTGTTGAATCTGTAGGATCCTTTTCTAATATGCCCTGACCTGTTCGTGTTTGTTCCTCTTGTGTGCAGCCTCCAGAGGCAGCTCGCAGTAGCTAGTGGCCATTGGGTAGAATATTCTTATGTCAAAGAGTGCGGCCTGTTCTCTTGTCCATAGGCCTCTTGCACTAACATCCACCCTTGCTTTGTTTAATGTGTTTGCCGTCCTGTGCAGCAAGATCTCACCTTCTATGGGGACGATTGTTGGTTCGCACGCCACATAATGTCACACCTCTCTTTGCATGTTTGCCGTTAATTTAAGTCAGCTGGTGCCTGATGCTGATGAACCCTCCCTCCTTACATATCATGGTGTGGTCTGCATCGTTGTTGACTCCACATATGCATCGATTGGGTAGTCCTTCAATCGGCCAACTATACCTCAATGCAATGGCATCAACAAGTTTTTGTTTGTTGAGGTTGAAGTCTTTTGCGTTGATTGGTAGTGTTGTCAGGCAATTTGAAGCGCCCGTTTCTTGTGCTATTTGGATTTTTCTTGGTAAACATAGTGGAAGGTGTTGTATCAGTTGTACCAGGTCATTATTTTTTGAATTATGCCTCTCTAATGTGATGGTCTCTCTGATGTTGAAATGTATGCCTGGTCTATTTCACTTTCAGAATCTTGTGCTAAAAGGAGTTCGGTGAGCAATCTTATTATCTTGCCCGAGTTCTGGTGTTCAGTTGCTGCCCTCATCACAGGATTAATGATTTCAACCTTGAAGGAAGTGTGAGCAACTCCCGTTCTGCTGCACTTGGGATGTAGGATTTTACCCATGCAGGGATGAGAATATTTTTGATGGAATCTTCTGGCAGTTGAAGCAGTGGACTTGCGTTCGGAATGGTACACATTAAGTAAGTCCTGCGATGTTTCACCCCCATGTGTGAAAGCCAAGTAAGCAGCCTGTAGTTTTGGTTTTGTGATATTGGCCAGTTGTTCAATTTCTTTTACCAACCCCTGACCTTTTCCACAATGTACTGCTTCTTGAAATATGTTATGCCAATCGCCACCCCAAGGTAACACTGTCCATCTCTTGTTACTATCACTTCACTATCCTGGAAAGCTTCCACAGCATTTTCAGAATGTTCTGGTTTAATAATTATAGTAGACTTACTGGCATTTTGGTGGTGTCCTGTTGCTGGGCCCTGACTTGATATTTGATCCCACCAAAGTATGATTACCAATAGTATTACGACAACTACTACTATTACTACGACTGTCGATACTATTTATATCGTTCTTTTAATGTTACTAGCGAATCAATTTTAGTCGCAATTCCTTGAAGTATAATTTGTAGTCAGCTATCATTTTTATCATTCCACAACAACAACTACAGTACTACTACTTCTACTACTACTTCGACTACTACTACTACTACTACTACTCTACTGCTATTTGTATTGTTATTCCTTTTTGTTCTGTTATTAGAAGTCAATTACTATAATTCTATAACTATTACTGTCGCTCCTATCATATCTTATATTATCACTTCTACTATTATCACATTCATCATTCAATCCATCCATCAATCCTTCCTTTCATCCTCATATATAAATATACATGAAAGGAATAGGAAAAAAGTGAAAGCATGCCAGATCCTGGTTAAATGGGTGCTATGGGTGCTATAGGGGTGGGTAATTGGAACTCCTTATGCTCTCTGTCTCACTCTCTCTCTCTCTCTCTATATATATATATATATATATATATATATATATATATATATATTATATATAATTATATATACCGGTATATATATATACCGGTATATATATATATATATATATATATATATATATATATATATAATATATATATATATATATATGTATATATATATATATATATATATATATATATTTGTTCATCACATTTTTAAATGTTTCAACAATGTATGCATTCAATTTCTGGAGCTCTTAACACGGTGGGAGGTCAACCCATACAGTAGACCATGTCAACCAATAACCCTTAACCAATCTCTCAAGTAAATTTATAATGTTTGGTTAAATTAGGTTAGGTCACT
Organism: Paralithodes platypus; assembly: GCA_032716605.1. Classification (NCBI taxonomy): domain Eukaryota; kingdom Metazoa; phylum Arthropoda; class Malacostraca; order Decapoda; family Lithodidae; genus Paralithodes; species Paralithodes platypus. The sequence continues at coordinate 59,646,402 of CM064509.1, read as the reverse complement.
TGGCATTAATTTAGTCGGCCTGGTTGAATTGCCTCTGGTTGAGACCTAGTGGTTGAAATGATCTACTGGACAAGTTTTCCGGGTACCTCCTAGGACTGCAGTATAGCCATCAGAAATTTCAGCAAATCCACTATTGCGAACACCATATCTATAATCCACTATTGCAAACACCATATCTATAATCCACTATTGCGAACACCATATCTATAATCCACTATTGCAAACACCATATCTATAATCCACTATTGCAAACACCATATCTATAATCCACTATTGCAAACACCTATCTATAATCCACTATTGCAAACACCATATCTATAATCCACTATTGCAAACACCATATCTATAATCCACTATTGCAAACACCATATCTATAATCCACTATTGCAAACACCATATCTATAATCCACTATTGCAAACACCATATCTATAATCCACTATTGCAAACACCATATCTATAATCCACTATTGCAAACACCATATCTATAATCCACTATTGCAAACACCATATCTATAATCCACTATTGCAAACACCATATCTATAATCCACTATTGCGAACACCATATCTATAATCTGTTCATTATGGCGGGTCTAGAAAATCCCGACCCACAAACTTTCATAACTTCTAAAGGACTTGGTCAATCCAGCTGATGTTTCTACTATTTGGGAAGAGTCAACTGGTAAATCGGTGTGAATATTTACGACCCGTTTTCTCCAGCCATTCCTGAGTTACACAAGGGTAGGAGTCACCATTTCTAGATATCATGATGAACAGGCTTTAGTATTAAGTGCAATCGTGAGCGTATATAATGTTACACCAATTCGAATATTTGAACCTTTAAAGCCAAGTTTTGAAGCAGTGCATTGTCTCGTTTGGGTTCAATACTTATTAAATTGGATGCGTCTCCATTTCTGCTGTTGATTGTTCCACTGTCATTACATTTGAATATTCTCCCTGTCACCTGTACTGTGACTCCTATGTTAAACTTTGTTGAATATCTTTGGAACTATAAATAATTCTGTGTACAACTTGAACTTAAATTTATTCTGCGAAGAATTATAATTTGAAATAATTCTTTATACTTCAATAATTCTGTGTACAGCTAGAACTTTAAGGGGAGGTATTTAGTTTCTTCCCTAGAACTCCATCAAGCTTAAAATTACATCCCCTAGACCCCCTTTCAAGATAAATTTGTACATTTTTCGGTAGAAAAATTTCCCGGCCGAAGGCCGGTTCCTCTCAAATTACAGGCTCGCTATCGCTCGCCAGGAAAAAATCGACACCTACTGTAAATGGCACGAAAATTCTTAAAATTGACAGAAATGGGGCGAAAGTTCTTAAAATCGCCAAACTAAAAGGGGCGAGCGTCTTAAAATCTAAAAAGCAATGGGGCTAAACATGAGAGAGAAAGGGGTCCAGAAAAAAATCCCTCAAGTGGAAATCCCCCCTTAAATGGCTGTCTACAACAAGAACTTTAAGTAATGTTGTAGACAATTAGAATGTTAAGTAATTATGTCTATAGCTATACATTTAACTAATTACTTATGCAACTTGAACTTTAAATAACTCTGTGTACGATTTAAGCTTTAAATAATTCCGTGTATGACTAGAACTTAAAATCCTTCCGTGTACAAATTGAACTTTAAATCATGCTGGTGTTATTCAAAGGTCAGATGACTCCAGGACTATTTCTGTCTCCATTATTCTGTGTTACCTTAAGGGGAGATATCCACTTGAGGGATTTTTTTCTGGACTCCTTTCTCCCTCATGTTTAACCCCATTGCTTTTCTAATTTTAAGACATTCGCCCCATTATTTTGACGATTTTAAGAACTTTCGACCCATTTCTGTCAATTTTAAGACCTTTCGTGCCATTTAGGTGTCGATTTTATCCTGGCGAGCGATAGCGAGCCTGTAATATAAGAAGAACCGGCTTTCAGCCGGGAAATTTTTCTACCGAAAAATGTACAAATTAATCTTGAAAGGGGCTCAAGGGGGTGTAATTTCAAGCTTAATGGAAGTCTAGGAAACACACTAAAAACCTCCCCTTAAAGGGGTGTAACACCAGACTTCTTATCCTCAATGTTCGATGGTGAAAATTTTCCCGGCTACTGTAGTGGGATTTTCTTGCACTGGTATCGGAAATCAATCTGAAAAAAATATTAATTTAGGTGACAGCATAATTTAAAAGTTCTCGTGTGATGTCGACTTTATCGTACTCATATAATTCTGATCACAGCTTTCAGATTTTAATCATGTTATTCTAGCGTTAATTAGGCAATTTTATCCAGCAGTGGATGGACCTCTTCTGGAATCTAAGTCAAAGCTACTTTACATATAAATTAACCCTTTTAGTTTCAATATTAATAGTATGTTTTGTTTTTATGTTCTGTCAATGTATTTTATTTATCTTGTAAATTACCTCTCTTGAAATTGATTAAAAAAATATCAACTTGTTAATTTTTCCGACAAGTATGAACATAATAAGTTGACAGTACCAGTACCAAGGTAAATATTGTTTATGATACTTCTACTGACTACTTCAGATCCTTCCAATGCTGAAATATATTGAGTGTTTAGTAGCTAAAGGAGACATTAGTTATTGACATGTTATTGATTTTAGTATTAATGAGGTTCCGTTTATTCGTGCAGTTATTTTGCCCTTCCCCTTAGGCAGAGCAATGTTGATCAGGACCCGGATACTCAAAGCCGGTCATAAGTTTACAAACTGGTGATAATAATATGCTTACCACCCATGATTAAATTACTTATTAAACGGCCCCTGAATGTTGATAAAATAGCTAAGTGATATGACGATGTGCATGGCTTATTTGCTTTTTTTTTTTTTTTTTTTACGTACCGGTAACCTTATAACACATTTACCATTACCTCTATCACTACTACCTAATGATTAGGTTGCTAATGATAGATTAAAATCCTCACAAACTGACGAAGAACGGGTGAAATTTGTAGAGCTACGACGCAAAGCCAAAAAGTTAATTAAGCAAAGTAAAAAGACCTTAGAGTTACATATTGCGAATCAAAGTAAAACAAACCCGAAAGAATTCTATAGTTATATCAGAAAGAAAAAAGTAGTTACTTCAACTGTTGGACCGTTAGTCGATGAAAAAAGACGAAGTACAAATGAGTAATGCCCTCAATACCTTCCTTGCATCAGTTTTTACAACAGAAGACCTCAGTGATATCCCTACACCATCACCGATTCAGATTGATAATTCAGATGTTCTAAGCAATATCACCGTTACAGAGAGAGAAGTATTGAATTGTTTAGATAAACTCAAGGTAAATAAAACGCCAGGACCTGATACAATCTCGCCTAGAGTTCTAAAGGAAGCTAAGAATGAGCTCTCCAAACCACTGACATTACTATTCAATAAATCCTTGCAGTCTGGAACTATGCCTGATCAGTGGAAGCTAGCCAACGTAACACCGATATTCAACAAAGGCAGCAAATCCCTACCCAGTAACTATCGTCCAATTAGCTTAACCTCAGTTGTATGTAAAATGCTAGAAACGGTCATACGAGACAGACTCGTAAATCACTTAGAGGGGTAGTCATAAACGGTAAGGCATCTAAATGGACCAATGTAAGTAGCGGGGTACCCCAGGGATCGGTACTAGGACCAATTCTCTTTCTAATTTACATCAACGACATAGATGAGGGTCTCACCTGCACAATCTCAAAATTTGCTGACGATACAAAAATTGCAAATAGCGTACTCTCAAAAGAACAAGTTGACGATATGCAACACAATCTAGATAAATTGTCATGTTGGGCCCAAATTCTACATGTCGGATACCTAAATGAGAAAGCAAACTATTCGATGAATGGCACTCAGTAAGAATGTAAACAGAGAAACTGATCTGGGAGTAACAATATCGAGTAACCTAAAACCGAGTCAACAATGTTCAGAAGTTGTTAAGAAGGCAAACAAAATAATTGGCTTTATAGGCAGGTCATTTGAGCATAAATCCAAAGAAGTTATCCTAACCCTTTACAATTCCTTAGTCCGCCCTCTTCTGGAATACTGCGTTCAATCCTGGTGCCCTTATTACCAAACAGATATAAACAAGCTAGAACGAGTTCAACGTAGAGTTACCAAAATGATACCTAGCCTAAAGAACAAACCATACGAAGAGCGTCTTAGAGAATTAAATCTATTTCCTTTAACCCAGCGCAGATTAAGAGGCGACTTAATTCAAGTGGTAAATCTTTTAACTCGCACGAATCTAAGAATTTCTTCTTCACGTTAGGGGCACGGCAGTAGTTCCCTTTCCAATGTTCCCTTACCCACTCTAAACCACTGTTTGGACAACTCCTTTGTAGTACCACGGTCTTTAGCTGGTATTGGTAGCATTAACACCACTTCTACTACCATCTCCATTATCACCACCACCCACCCACCACAACCACCATCACCATACCTATTTCCACTCTCACCATCATCCCCACCATCACTATCTCTTCCCCCACCACCATTGATCATCACCATCATCATAACTATCTCCACCACCACCATTGATCATCACCATACCTATCTCCACCCCGACCATTGATCGTCATCACCACCACCACCACTGATCGTCACCACTACCACCACCACCACTGATCGTCACCACTACCACCACCACCATTGATCGTCACCATCACCATACCTATCTCCACCACCACCATTGATCGTCACCACCACTACCACTACCACCACCATCTCCCCCTCTCCATCACTGTCCAAACCTTCACCTGTTTAATTACTTTCACTCTATTTCGCTCACTCTTTTTTTCCGTGCTATCTCCGGTATCTTAGTTTCCCCTCTCCCCCTCTCGTTTTTTGTTCGGGTTCGTTTTCTTTTTAGAGGGTGTCCAATAATAGTTAGGGTTTGGTTGGGATTTGGTTAGAGAAAGAGAGTTACACAGATACTCAGACACTTATACCACACAGACCTTGTAGTCCCTATTTGGTGGTCCGGCCTTAATACCACTAGACAGGGACAGTTTATAGTAGAAGAAATGGAAAGCAAAGTAGAAGGCTCTCTTCTCACCCTCCGGCTAATAGGATGAAGTGTAACCTTATGGGGTCAGGAAATGCCCACGAGGAAAGTTGTTAATGAATATTGATAACTATTAGCCTGAAAGGGTATTTACGCTTACCTATTGATTCATTAATAGTAATCCAATCTCCATCAGATGATCGTCCAGTCTCTTCTTGAACGTATCAATTGAATTACTATCGACCACCTCCCTTGGTAAACTATTACACTCTTTGACCACACTGTATGTGAAGATATTTTGTGTGACATTTAGGCATGCCTTCTTTTTAAATTTCATTTCATTGCCGAGAGAGAGAGAGAGAGAGAGAGAGTAAAGAGAATGTGTTAAATTGATCGCTTGTTTTATCCTCTCGTTTTCTCCCAATCTTCTCTCTCTCTTTATGGCCGCGTTTTCTGTTTCATTTTATTTTTTTATTTCTGCGTTGTTCTGTTATTCCCTACTTTATTTGGTTACATTATCGCATCAGAAAGAGAGTGGGAGTGAGAGAGAGAGAGAGTGTGAAAGTAAGTGAGTGAGAGTGTGTGCGGGAGTGTTTGTGAGATATTTGTATTATGTAGTATTATATGTTTAGTGTGTACCATATATAAATTCCAAAGGCATATAAAACGACGAGAGAGAGAGAGAGAGAACTGAGTTGGGTGGTGCAGTACAACATGTGAGTCAGCTCTCCGGCACCACCATCAACCACACCCACGCCCGCCACCCTACCAGCCGTACGACCAACATACCTGATCTCTACGTATTTTGGTTATTTTATTGTTAAAGCTTTTTATGAAATTATGTTTTATTTGTATTGTTTCTGTCTTCATATTGTGAATCAAGTTTAACCCTTTTTATACGATAAGGCTTTATTTCATGTTATAATGGCTGTCATTAAACAATTGTACGCAGTTTGGGAAGGACCTGTGATTTTCAGAGGGTTAATTTTTTGTTCTATCTCTATAGTTGATAAAAGTTCCTCCTGAACTAAGAAAACTAATCAATTTGTACTTGAGGCAAACGGTGCCTGATTAGCCATGCTTTACAGGGGATAGAGCTACTCCCTCGAATAGTCTAGTCCATTAGGGGGAGACTGGCCGTTTGTTAGGTCTATTAATTAATTTATTCATATATTTTTTTAGTTTCCTCCCTAGACCTCCATCAAGCTTAGAAAAACACCCCCTAGACCCCCCTTCAAGATAAATTTGTACATTTTTCGGTAGAAAAATGTCACGGCCGAAGGCCGGTTCCTCTTAAAATTACAGGCTCGCTATCGCTCTCCAGGAAATAATCGACACCTAAATGGCACGAAAGGTCTTAAAATTGACAACGAAATGGGGCGAAAGGTGTTAAAATCGCCAAACTAATGGGCCGAATGTCTTTTATTCTCAAAACTAGAGGGGCTAAACATTAGGGAGAAGGGAGTCCAGAGAAACGGTCTGCCTCCCCTTAAGTAGCCAAATTTAATCACGCTTGTTCTACTGCTGTCCGCAATAAGGAGAAAGCATTCAAACGTTACCCGTCGTCTTCAAACTCAAGAATCTCGTGGTTTTTATGTTTCTGCCCGGAATCAAGCCAGTTCTGTTCTTCGACTAGCCAAAAACTCTCATCAATAAAAAATCTCTGAACTATCCAGCTCTAGCTCTTCCCAAGCTTTCTGGCATCTAGCCAAAAACCTTTTCAATAAATTTTACTGCCACGTCTTTCCCTCCTCTTTACCCCTCTGACGGCACCACCATGACGTCATGTCTTCCTCTGACAAAGCTGAACTCTTTGCTCAAACTTTTGCTAAAAACTCCACCTTGGATGATTTCGGTGCTATTCCTCCCTCTCCACCCCCCTCTCACTTTCTTATGCCTAAGATCATAATCTCTTCTAAGAATGTAATTTCTGCCTTCTCTGGGCTTAATACTAAGAAGGCGTATGGGTTGGATGGTGTTTCTCCTGTTGTACTCAAATCTATTCTTCCGAAATGACTTCATGCCTAGGCAAACTCTTTCGTCTCTGTCTTTCCTTCTTGCAAGTTTGCTCTCCTTCAACCTGTCCCAAAGAAGGGTAACCGCTCTCAACCTTTTAACTATCGTCCAATTGCTCTTACTTACTGCATCTCTAATTCTTAAGTCAAAATTTCTTAAGCATTTATCTTCCCATAATCTAATTTCAGATTGCCAGTATGGTTTCCTTAAGGGCCTCTATCTGTGCCATTGTCTCTAAAATCCTTTCTGACCATTCCATAGCTGCAGTTGTGGACGGCCATTCATTGCTCACTTTCTCAACCTATCAACTCCGGTGTTCCTCATGGTTCTGTCCTGTCTCCAGTTATCTTTCCAATATTCATTAATGATTTCCTCAACTTTACCTCTAATCCCATCTACTCATATTGTGATGACTCCACCTTACACTATTCAACTAGTTTTTCACAACAACCCAGCATACAATCACTCCAAAGGTCACGTGATGAGGCCATAGAGCACCTATCTTCTGATCTATCAATTATTTCTAAATGGGACAGAGAACATTTGGTTACTTTCAATGCCTCCAAGACCCAATTTATCTCGCTATCTACCCGTCACAATCTTCCACAAGACTTCAATTACTCTTCAACAATACACAAATCAACCCTTCATCTTCTATCAATATTCTTGATGTAACTCTTTCATCTGATCTTTCTTGGAAAGATCATATTTCTACGCATGCTAAAACAGCTTCTCAGAATTAAGGTGTGCTCAACCGTCTTCATGGGTTCTTCACCCTTGCACCGCTTCTTGCTCTGTATAGGGGCTCAGTATGCCAATGTATCGAGTATTGTTCGCATGTGTGGGGAGGTACCACCCATACCGCACTTCCCAGAAGTGTAGAGTCAAAAGCATTTTGCCTCATCTTCTCACTTCCTCTTACTAGTTCTCTACAATCTCTTTCCACACGCCACAATGTTGCATATTTTTCACTCTTTTATCACTATTACAACAGTCAGTGTTCTTCAGAGCTCTCTCAGTGCATACCCTTGCGGCTAGTACGAGGCAACCGCCTTTCAACACAGTCCCTCTCTTATTCTATCCAACTATCCAATCCAAGAATTGGCAAATTTGTTCAGTATTTCTTCTACTCAACTAGTGAACTCTGAATCTCTCTCCCTTAATCAATCTTTCCTTTATCCTATGAATTAAGCTGCTTTAAACTTAGTGTGCCAGGAATTGTGACCAAAACGTCCCTTGAATTTGGCTCTCTGTCACCCTTTTGGCTTTGGGGGAGACACTCATTACAGGCAACCTGCCTTTTGTCTCCTTTACACACATAAAAAACAAAACTATATATATATATATATATATATATATATATATATATATATATATATATATACCCGGTATATATATATATGTTTTTTTTTTTTTTTTTTTTTTTGTATTCCAACTACTCCCTCTCGGGCATAGGGGAGGTGTGGCAGAGTGGTCTTGCCACTGGACTGGTAATCCAATGGACCCACAGCACACCGAAATGCCA
>CM064509.1:59620350-59632850 GCA_032716605.1 Paralithodes platypus | reverse complement strand
ATTATTTGTGTAGTTCAAAATGTTATGTATTGGAAAGAGAGAGTTTCTATTTATTCAGCGTATTGTATCTACAAAACTTTAAAGAATTACGGGAAATATTTTTAAATGGTAATAGCTATGAATAAAGCTTATGAATAGAAAAAATAGCTGCAGTAATTCAAGAAAACTAAAATTGAATCGAAAAGTATATTTAAGGAAAACTAAATGTTCAAAGTATTAAAACTGCCATTTACCATTTAAGTTGGGTAGAAAAGACCATATGTGTTTTATTTGGTCTAACTCCAAGACGATTGTAATCAACTTAAGGGGGGTGACCTGCTTTTTGTTATTTCTGTCCTTTTCTCTCTTTCTCTGGCTTGTATCCATTCGGCCTCATTCAGCCAACTATTTTAAGACGTTTATCCCCATCTAGGTGTCGATTTATTCCTGGCGAGCGATAGCGAGCCAGCATTATTATGAAGAAATCCGGCTTCGCCGGAGACATTTTTCTATCGAAAAATGTACAAATTTAGCCTGCTGTCAAACAAAATAAAAAATATGCTGGCTCGCTACCGCTCACCAGTAAAAAATTGACACCTGGATGGGGATAAACGTCTGAAAACAGTAGGCTGAATGGGGCCAAATGGATACAAGCCAGAGAAAAATAGAAAAGGACAGAACAAAAACAGGTCACCCCCCCTTAAAGGGACCCGTCAGATAAACCCTCTATTCCTTGATGTTCTTTTTATATTTGATTCTATATAATCAGGCCCAACCTCCAATTTTCCTTTTTTATCCTTTTCTGTTTTCCCTCTTTTTTTTTTGTGGGGGGGGGGGGGGGGGCGACTCAAGACAGAGCCAGAATAGGGACAACACAACAGAAAACAATGAACACACAAAAGCAAAATGCAAATTCACACACATCTCTTTTAACTTAAGTTGAGCAATTAGCCAATTACACAGTACAATCATTATTGTCTTCTTCCTCCCCCTCTTTCTCCCTTTCCTCCTTCTTCTTCTCCCTCTCCTCCTCCTCCTCCTCCTCCTCCTCCTCCTCCTCCTCCTCCTCCTCCTCCTCCTCCTCCTCCTCCTGACCTTTTCTTCCTTTTTTCCCCCTGACTCTAGCAATAATAAGTATAAAAAGTGTCGTATTATTGAATGTGCTAATTATACCCCCAGCAACAGCAATCTACATATCAATTAATGACCTTCCAACATATTTACTAATGGGGTTTCGACAAGTTCGGACGGGGTAATTAGCTCTTTTTAATTGTGGGAATGTTTTGATTTTCTCTTGTTTGGCTCTTTAAATTGGCCTTCTTTTAGATCTGTTTGAATTCGATGTTTCTGTTGTTTTCTACACTTTAAGCTTCCTCTTTAATTTTGTCTTACTTGGCGTCGCTCTTTAATTGTCTCTCTCTGGCTCTTATTTAAATGACTGCGTAATAAACTCTCTAATGACCTCTCTTTATTTGTGTCTTGGCATCTCTCTTTAAGGGACCCCACCTTGCTTTTTTTTTTCTCTTTCTCTCCCTCTCTCTTTGGCTTGTATCCATTCGGCCACATTCAGCTTACTGTTTTAAGACGTTTACCCCCATCATGGGTGTCAATATTTTCCTGGCGAGCGGTAGCGAGCCAGCGTATATATATTTTTGTGTTGACAGCAAGATAAATTTGTAATTTTTTCCATAGAAAAATTTCTCCAGCGAAGCCGAATTTCTCCATACAATGCTGGCTCCCTATCACTCACCAGGAAGAAATCAACACCTGGATGGGGATAAACGTCTTAAAACAGTTGGCTGAATGGGGCCGACTGGATACAAGCCAGGGAAAGAGAGAAAAGGAGAGAAAAATAAAAAAAAAGCCGGTGACCCCCCTTAAGTGTACATGCGGAAAAAAATATTCTGTAAATTAACAAATACATGGAATGCTGTGAGTGTATGCTGTGAGTGCATGCTGTGAGTGTATGCTGTGAGTGTATGCATTATTATAACCTATGGCCACCCCCTTCTCGGGAATTACGGCGTCTGGAAAATAAATAAATATATAAATACAAAATCTATCTACCTATCCATCTCCCTATAGGCCTATATATCAAACTATCTCTAATTTAATATAACGGTAGTGTATCTATATATCTACTTTACTATCAATCTACTTAACCCCTTCAGTACCGGTGACCTCTTTCAACTTTATTCTGGCTACTATTAGACGACTTTATTCAGTTTAAAAAGGGCCTCCAGCAATTAACAAGCTTCGAAATATCGCAGTTAGTCCTTTTTGCTACCACAGATCCTTCTTAACCTGCATAAAATCGTCTAAATATAGCTAGAATAAAATTAAAAGGACGTTGCCGGTATAGAAGGGGTTAACTATCTTTCTACGTATATAGCTATCTATGTATCTTTCTACTTCAATAATGCGCTCTCTGTCTGCCTGTCTTTCTATCCATCTATCTATCTATTTGTCTATCTATCTACCTCTCCATCCATCCATATATTTATCTATCTAACTATCTATCTATTAGCCCATGGCAGGGCTCATTACTTGTAACCGTCATTTAAACTATAACAAATGTGTATGCAGGACTATTTGTAATCCTTGTGGATATAGAGAAAAGTATTTTGTATCTTAATAATAATAATATCATGTTACTAAAAGAATGTAGTTATACAATATTTTTTGAAAAATGACATTCAGGCAATACACTCAACAATTCAATATGTACATATTAATGAACTATCCACGTGTTTGTTAAATAATAGTGTCTTATAGTTTTCTGTAAATATTATTATTTTGCTATATTGTACCAATGTAATTACTTATTATGTAAATAAAAACATTATTATGAGTCTAGATCTATTTACGTATCTAATATGAAACCTTAACATTGTCTGCCAGTGTGTTCAGTTGATGCTATTAAGGCAAAAATGGCCACCAGACTAAGACCAACGCCTCCCAAGAACCCCCTTTAACCTATAACACGCACCCCAGAACCCCTCCAAGCTAAATAAGTACATTTTTGGGTAAACAAATGTTTCGGCCGAAGGCCGATTTTTTCCTAATTTTCAGACTCTCTATCGCTCGCCCAGAACAATTTGACACTTGTATGGGGAGGAGTGTTTTCCAATCGCCAAAATAATGAAGTGAAACATCTTAACATTTCCAAACTAATGGAGTGAAACAGGGAGTTAAAAAACATCCAGCCTCGCCTCAGATAGGGTTAACCAAGAACCATACCGTCAGATGAAGACATTACCTCCTTCACCTGACAGTCCTTTCGTCCACAGACACTTCGCCCACCTTCCATAGCCGATTGCCCCCCACCCACAACCTAATTTGGGCTAATCTCTTCATTAGGGCGCGTTCAGTGACAGCCCGTTTGCTCTGGCCTTCATTATTGGTCTTGTGTGTGACAAGAACTAGGGGTTGTAATTTCTGGACTCGTAACCCAAGATCAACCCGTTTTTCACCCGACCTACTCCAAACCCAAGTTAACCTCACCCATTGTAACTAAATCTGACCTATAGGATTTGTACCTTAAGCCGGTGTCACACGAGTGATTTTTCCGGCAATTTTCGTTGAGGCTATTTCACATTGGCATCGGAGACACAACTAAAGCTACCTGAAGCTAGACCGAAGGTGGCTGAAATGTAATGAACTTTACATTTTAAAGCTGCCAGACTAAAATTGCCCATAAAATATTGACGGAAAAAGCGCTCATGTGACGCCGCCTCAATCCAGCCTGACTAATCTAACCGTCCTTAAATAATTCTACCCTAACCGGACCTAAATTAACCTTATCTTATCAAGCACTAACTTGAACTTATCTAACCTAACTTAATAAAACCTAACATACCCTTACTTATTATAATCTAAAATAACCTGGCCTAAACTGAAGTAACTTAACCTAAGCTAAGCTACTTTATCTTGATCTAATGTAACCTAAGCTAACCTAATCTATCTTTATTTAATGTAGCATAATTTAAATTAATTTATCGTAATCTAATATATCCTAACCTAATCTAGCCTAACCTAACCTAATCTAGCCTAACTTAACCTAATCTAGCCTAATCGAACCTAACTTAACTTGACCTAACCTAATCTAGCCTAGGCAGTTTAATTCTTACGAAACGTACATTTTGAAGCAGCTAGACTACAATTGCCAGTACAAAAATGACGGTCAATCGCTCGTGTGACACTGAATAAATAATGTCGAGATATATAGCTAAAATTACTATTACTCACTTAAAATGGTATGATTTATCGGAGTAATTTCCAAAGCCTATGCCTATTAAAAAATACATAGGGTAGATATACCGTGGACTATTTTTCTGAATGTTGGATTAATTTTCGAACCCTATGACTATTTTAAACTTACTCGAAAAAATAGACGTATTTTCGACACATTTTAAGATGCAAAGCTGGGCAACTTGTATGTCATCTGTTTACTGTATGATTAACCCCTTGAGGATTATGATGCGTTCTGACAGTTTATTCTGGCAATCAGTAGACGCTATTATACAGCTTAGGAAGGATCTGTGGGAATTAAAAGAGTAAAGACTGTCTCGATTATCCCACTGACTTCCATATACCCTTGATAATCTGAATAACATCGTTTAATAATAGCCAGAAAACATAACATATATGCGTATTGGATCTTGAAAGCGTTAATATGTCGTTTTGGCTATCAGTAGACGATTTATTTCAGTTTAAGAAGGACTCATGGGAATCGGAGGGCTAATTAAGAATAAACTTATCCCTTTGATTTCAAGGTCAGGTCAGGTGAAGGTATTGAGGGATAAGCCTTTACAACGGCACCTCGTAGCTACTTTCTACTTTTCTATTTTCTGAAGAGTGTAGAGAGAGCTACTTCCTAAGCGAAATATTATCGTTCGTTGTTACCCAGGCTACACATAAAATTACTCCACCGTACTGAAAGTGTTAAAGTCAGACATAGTGTGGGATTGTTCTACCTATATCTGGAATAGAGGAAACACTAGATAGATATAAATATGCTTATTATTCTTATATATATATATATATATATATATATATATATATTATATATATATATATATTATATGTATATATATATATATATATATATATATATACCGGTATATATATATATATATTTAAGTAGTTTGCTCCCTACACCTCCATCAAGCTTAAATTTTTCGGTAAAAAAATGTCCCCCCTCCTAAATTTTTACAGGATCGCTATCACTCTCCAGAAAATAATGACTCCTAAATGGCACGAACAATATTAAAAACTGACAAAGATATGGGGTGTAAGGTCTTATAATCGCCAAACTAATGGGGCTGAACATCTTAAAATCTCAAAATAAATAAGGCTACATATGAGGGAGAAGGGGGGGGGGGGGGGCAAAAATAAATAAATATAGAGAACAAAAATAGTATAATGGAAACGACCTTGAGCGAACGGACTATGTGACGACCTGATCACAAATCATGTTAGGTAAAAAATATACCCACCGTTCATTTGCGCCTAACTTTAAAATTGGTTTTATGGGGCAATAAACTAGGGTGATTCTCCGAAGCGGTTAGAGAGGTCGGAGTTTTTACCACATACAGGTACCACCCCTTCACCCTTCCTATACCTGAGAGAGAGAGAGTGAGTGAGTGAGTGAGTGAGTGAGTGAGTGAGTGAGAGAGAGAGAGAGAGGAAGTGAGAGTGAGTGAGTGAGAGAGAGAGCGAGAGAGAGAGAGAGAGAGAGAGAGAGAGAGAGAGAGAGAGAGAGAGAGCAGAGCAGAGCAGAGAGAGAGAGAGAGAGAGAGAGAGAGAGAGAGAGAGAGAGAGAGAGAGAGAGAGAGAGAGAGAGAGAGAGAGTATATAACCCGGAACCCCTTAGTCTCCATCAACTCAAACAGATGAAACTGAGCCGGGCGGTATTATGGCAACACTCCGCCACCAACCATGAGAAGCTGAGGCGTGTATATACCACCTGCGGTCATGTAATGGAGTTATTATACCCTCTCGGAACTCTATACCTCGAATCAGGCACATGAAATAAGTACAGATGCACACACATACACTCACAAACACACACAAACGCAAACACACAAACACACACATACGCAAAAAACACACACACACACACACAAATACTAACAAAGACACATATTTGCAGTAGACACACATCAAATTACCAATACCAATCCCAATTCCATACAAATAATAAAATATAATAAAATTAAAATACTGTATAAGAGGAATGCAACCCCCCCCCCCCCATGATTATTAGGGGTTCGTCCCCTACGGGGAACCCCTATTGTAATCATTAAACCTGGGATTTCATCCAAATTCTTCTTACGCGCCGGTTTCGACGCAATAACTCCAGAACCGCTTTTTGGATCGGGATCAAACTTTCACAAGAGGTGCGTTTTTGTATTGGGCAACTTTTGATATGCTAAACATCCGGCATGGCGGCCAAACAGGTCCGTGGCAGCCGATTTCCCGAAAAACTTGACGCCTAAATACCGTCTCTCCCACTCACAGGAAACGACTGGGCTTTGGCATACGCACTCCCCTACTAATGCTCCGCAAATTTTATAGAGAAGGTTTTGCTTTTGCACGTGGGTTTTTTCCGGCAATCTTGAAAAAACCTCGAATTCCACTTAAAATTCCACATCTTGAAAACTACGCCGATGATCAGAGCCATGCTTGCGTAGATGGGTGAGGCTCGCGATTCCGAACGTTTTGATACCAAAAAAATATAAATGGGTGGAATAGTTTGGCCGCAGCATTGAAAACGGTCTATTCTTAAATTACTTTAAAACCGAATTCACTACCCACACAAAGTTTACCGTCTACAGTCTATAGGCTTCCACGCATCCCCCAGTTTTGCTTAATAACATAATCTCTTTATTATTCAGATCTATCATTTGTTTTTTATTTAAATTTCTCAAAACAGTTCGAGTCCCTACGAATTCCAGCAATTATTTAGCCAACCTACCTATACATACCTACCCTACCAAATAATAATGATAAATTCAAATTTATTTTTGGTGAATGACAGAGTATTGGCTAAGGTTTTTAACAATTCCTCCCTTTGCCAAATGCTTAGTTTAATAACAATGATATGGACCTTTAAAGTTTTGGCAATTGCCCGTGTACGTACTCGTATTTTAACTCTCCTAAAGTGTTACCACGAAATACCGCTAGATCCTTTCTCAAAAGTCGCTAGCATGTTGCTACATAGCCAAACAATGTTAGGATAATGCTGCAATTTCTAAAGAGTTTTGGTTTGTTTGTTTTGCAAATTTTACAATGTAGTATGACTAGAATGTCTGAAATTTTCAAATTATCCCTAGTAAATGTCTCTAGATATAAAAGAAATGGCTGCTAGATTGAAGTAAATAGCTCTACATTTAGCGGTAATATGTAGCTTTACAACTGGCAACTCTGCAACCACCACCTCCCTCCCACCCTCCCAGTATGTCTCCACAAAATACCGCTAGATCCTTTCTCAAAAGTCGCTAGCATGTTGCTACATAGTCAAACAATGTTAGAACAATGCTGCAATTCCTAAAGAGTTTTGATTTGTTTGTTTTGCAAATTTTACAATGTAATATAACTAGAATGTCTGAATTTTTCAAATTATCCCGAGTAAATGTCTCTAGATATGAAAAAATGGCTACTAAACTGAAGTAAATATAGCTCTACATCTAGCGGTAAAATGTAGCGGTACAACTGGCAACACTGCCTACAACTACCCTCTCATCACCAATGATTATGCTCTGCTGAGGTTTGTATTTGCTTATCTTATCCTGTGTATAAATGTAACCCTTACACATGTTTCTATTAAATAATGACATTAAACAGGATTTATGATTTAAATACAAGGCTAGATATTTATCGGAAGTACGTATTTACCTTCGGAAAGCTAAAATATAATGTTTACACATATGGGATAGGGAGGAGGGAGGGAGGTATAAGGGGTGGACCGATGGAAGGGAAGAGAACTCCGATATACGAGATACATAGCTTCATATGCGCGTATTGATCACTTTCATGCTATTATGTATGCATACAGAAGTAGCAGGACACATATGTCAAGAGTGAACACCAATAACTTAATCCATACACAGTAAAAAAGACGGAAATAATATCGTACATACGAAGTGATGGAATGGGGATGGGGGGAGTGTATGATATGTAAACAGGACAGTTCGTCGCTAGATAGGCGTGTGTGCTTGTGTGATGGTCTTGTGTAGCTATGTTTGTGCTTGTTTGAGTGTTGAGTTATCTCTCTCTCTCTCTCTCTCTCTCTCTCTCTTATTTATCGCTGTCTTCCTTACGATTACGACATACTGTACTAGTGCATGAGAACAGGAAATAGGGAGCCTCGCTCTCTCTCTCACAAATGAGAACATAAGTAAACAGGAGTCTGCAGAGAGCCGATTGGCTATAAGACTCGGTAGCCTATTCCACATATCTACAACTCTGTTACTAAACGAATAGAGGCAGATCCCTTACACACCCAGTCTCTCTCTGTCGCTCGTTTGTTTGCACACCGGTACAAATGAGGCAGATCCCTTACAAGATGAACATGGGAATCTGCAGAGAGACAAGTGGCCCACAAAAGGCAGATCCCTTTCACATACAACCCATTTCATCCATATGACTATCTGATTTTATCTTTAAATTCTCTATTGTTCTTGATCCCACTATAGCACTAGGTAGCCTATTTCACATATCTACGACTCTGTTACGAGAGAGGCAGATCCCTGACACAGCCAATCTCTCTCTCTTATTTGCACACTGGTACAAAGGAGGCAGATCCTTACACATGCTACCAAGATGAAAATGGGAGTCTGCAGAGAGCCGGTTGGCCCACACATGGCAGATCCCTTTCACACCCAATCCATCTCGTCTTATCAAATTTTATGTTGAAGCTCTATTGTTATTGATCCCACTATAGCACTTGGTAGCCTATTCCACATATCTACAACTCTTTTACCAAGCGAATAGAGGCAGATCCCTTACACAGCCAATCTCTTTCTCTCTCGCTCTTGTTTGTTTGCACACCGGTACAACAGATCCCTTACACATGCAACCAAGATGAAAATGAGAGTCTGCAGAGAGTCAAGTGGCCCACATAAGGCAGGTCCCTTTCACACTCAACCCATCTCATAAACTTTACCTGTTATTTACACTACTTACTATACACCCATGTTATCATATACCTGCAACCAAAACACAATTGTAAGAAATAGGAACATAAGAAAATGGGAGTCTGTAGAGAGCCAATTGGCCCACACAAGACAGATCCTTTTCACACCCAACCCATCTCATAAAAACTCTCTCTCATTTATCTCTGTCTTCCTTACATTTATGACATCCTAGTCTCTCTCTCTCTCTCACAAATGAGAACATAAGAAAACCGGAGTCTGCAGAGAGTCGATTGGCCCACACATGTCAGATCCCTTTCACACCCAACCCATCCCGCGCTCTCTCTCTCTCTCATATTTATCGCTATCTTCCTTACGTTTACGACATCCTATTCTCTCGCCATACTCCCTCTCTCCTTCACAAATGAGAAAATAAAAAAATAAGAAAACGGGAGTCTCCAGAGCCGATTGACCTACACATGGCAGATCCCTTTCACACCCAACCCATCTCGTTCTATCTAATTTCAAGTTGAAGCTCTATTGTTCTTGATCCCATTATAGCACTCGGTAACCTATTCCACATATCTACAACTCTGTTACTAAACGGATAGAGGCAGATCCCTTTTACAGCCAATCTCTCCCTCTCTCGCTCTTGTTTGTTTGCACAATCTGCTCCTTCTGTAGTTTCTCCATGCCCGATAAGTTAAATGATCTTTTGATATCTGTGACACAGCATTTGTATCAAACACAATACCCTGCTTGCAAAACCGTCGAACCCCGGACAACGTTGCTTGCAACTTTAATTATTATTATTATTATTATTATTATTATTATTACCATTATTAGTATTATTACTAATATTATTACGGTATGTTTTTTTTTTAATGGTAGAAAACTGTCATAGCTGAAGGCCAGTTCCTCCTAAATTGCAGGCTTGCTATTGCTCGCCAGGAAGAGGTTGACACCTGAATGATGACCCCCAACATTGTGACACGAAACGTCTTAAAACTGCCAAACCAATGAAATTAAAAACACACCATCGGATTAAATACAGTTAACCCATGTAATACCGGTGACATTCCTTTAAGGGGAGATTTCCACTTGAGGGATTTTTTTCTGGACCCCTTTCTCCCTCATGTTTAGCCTCATTGCTTTTGAGATTTTAAGACCTTCGCCCTAGTAGTTTGGATATTTTAAGACATTTTGCCCCATTTCTGGCAATTTTAAGACCTTTCGTGCCATGAAGGTGTCGATTTTTTCCTGGCGAGCGATAGCGAGCCTGTAATTTAAGAGCAACCGGCCTCCAGCCGGGACATTTTTCTACCGAAAAATGTACAAATTTATCTTGAAAGGGGGTCTAGGGGTTGTAACTTTAAGCTTGATGAAAACGTAGGGAACAAACTAAATACCTCCCCTTAACTATAGTCTGGTTACTGTGAGACGATTATATTCGGTAAATAAAAGGCCTCCAGCAATTAACAGGCTTCGAACTATCTCACTTAATCCTTTTTACTATCCCAGATCCTTCTCATGTTGCACACAATCTTCTAAATATAGCTACAAAAATCGACACCTAAATGGCACGAAAGGTCTTAATATTGACAAGGAAATGGGACAAAAAGTTTCAAAATCGCCAAACTAAAGGAACGAACGTCTTAAAATTTCAAAACCAATATGATAGACAGGAGGGAGAAGGGGGTCCAGAAAAAGCGACTACCTCCTCCTTAACTCGTTGCAAATATTATGTTGATTTTATTTCCTTGGATATGGTACTTAGGAATAGTTTCTATATTCTTAAATGCCATAATCAAATCAGTCGAATCATCAGGAGAAGCAATGACAAATTTCTATGAATTATCTTGATTGTCGAAACGAATTGCGATATTGGCATTTCGAACTAAAAAGAGAAAACAACAAAATTATATATACCGGTATATATATATACAGGTATATATATATATATATATATATATATATATATATATATATATATATATATATATATATATATATAAACGGTAACAAAATAAGACACATTCATGATTTTGTACCACTCTGCAACTATAGTAGACTGAACTCTTTTTATAAAATAATTGCCGAAAAAATGGACGCCCAAAGTGCTCGTGTGACGCCGCCTTAAGGGGAGATGGGTCGTTTTTCTGGTCCCCCTTCTCCCTCATGTTTAGCCCTATTAGTTTTTAAATTTTATGACGTTCGGCTCATTAGCTTGGCGATTTTATGACCTTTCACCCCATTTCTTCGTCAATATTAAGACTTTTCGCGACATTTAGGTGTCGATTTTATCCTGGCGAGCGAAAGCGAGCCTGTAATTTAAGAGGAACCGGCCTTCGACCTGGACATTTTTCTATCGAAAAATTAAAAAATTAACTTGAAGGAGGTATTTTTTTATTTTTTTTTATTTTTTTTTTATTATTATTTTTTTTTTTAATCTTGATGGAGCTCTATGGAAGAAACTATAAATATATGTAAATATATATAAACGAGCTAATAAATACGCCCATCCCCACTTAACCCTTTGAGTACCAGCGACGTGTATTATATTTTATGCTAGCTATATTAAGACGATATTGTGCAGCTCAGGAAGGATCTGTAGTAGTTAAAAGGGTTGGCTGACATAGTTGGAAGCCTTAGTATTGCTTGAGGTTCTTCCTAAGCTGAATAAAAACATCAAATATTGGCCAGAATACGTTGACAAGGACATCCCTGGTACTGAACGGGTTAAGGATGGTGTTGCTGGGTATATAGGGTAGTGGGAAAGTTATATGATATTCTATTTGATCATGGAGATACGATACTTACATCAACCATCACCACATATTATAACCACGAACATACACACACACACCTACACATATATACGCACACTCATACACATACCTTAAGGGACCCCACCTCGTGTTTTTATCTTTCTCTCCCCCTCTCTTTGGCTTGTATCCATTCGGCCCCATTCAGCCTACTGTTTTAAGACGTTTACAGCCATCCAGGTGTCAATATTTTCCTGGCGAGCGGTAGCTAGCCAGAATATATATATCTTTGTTTTGACAGCAAGCTA
Source organism: Paralithodes platypus (assembly GCA_032716605.1). Classification (NCBI taxonomy): domain Eukaryota; kingdom Metazoa; phylum Arthropoda; class Malacostraca; order Decapoda; family Lithodidae; genus Paralithodes; species Paralithodes platypus. Next base: position 59,620,661 of record CM064509.1, on the reverse strand, counting down.
AATTTGTAAATTTTTCGATAGAAAAATTTCTCCGGCGAAGCCGGATTTCTCCATACAATGCTGGCTCGCTTTCGCTCGCCAGGAAAAAATCGAAACCTGGATGGGGATAAACGTCTTAAAACAGTTGGCTGAATGAGGCCGAATGAATACAAGCCAGAGAAAGAGAGAAAAGGAGAGAAACATAAAAAAGACGGAGACCCCCCTTAACATAAACAAGTACGACCACTCACACACACACACCAACACCCACGCACTCACACACACACACACCAACACCCACGCACTCACACACACACACACACACACACCAA
>CM064509.1:59600350-59615350 GCA_032716605.1 Paralithodes platypus | reverse complement strand
CCAAATTCAAGGTTCATTTGGGTCAAAATAATATACTGTTAATGTATACATTATAATGCATTATATAATTAAGCAACATCCCGCTCTTAACATTAATCACCAATTACAAACCCCAATTCACTTGAATAAACTAATGGAAGCATATGGTCCTCCCGGGATTCGAACTCGGTACACCACACCCAGAACATAAACATATAAACTATTACACCACCAACACAGTTAAAGGTTGAATACACGATCACGATTAATATCTATTTTCGAATTTTTGGATATCAATCTAATTATGTACTCGACCCAACTGCATTATGGAAAGCGTAATGTTTTAGTGAGTGGAAAAAAAATGAATGGGGCCAAGATCACTAAGGATCGGCCTCGCTAGACATTAGTTCCTGAACCTATAGAATTAAGCATCACCCCCCCGTTCTAAGCATTAATTAAGCATCACCCCGTTCTAAGCATTAATTAAGCATCACCCCGTTCTAAGCATTAATTAAGCATCACCCCGTTCTAAGCATTAATTAAGCATTTAAGCATCACCCCGTTCTAAGCATTAATTAGCATCACCTAAGCATCAATGCCTTGAATTTGAAAGCATAATTATGGTCCTAATATACAATACACATACTGTATGAGAGAGAGAGAGAGAGAGAGAGAGAGAGAGAGAGAGAGAGAGAGAGAGAGAGAGAGAGAGAGAGAGAGAGAGAGAGAGAGATACACGGAACCCATACAAAAACAACATAAAACACAATTTAAGGTGGATTATTCCATAAGGGGGTATCACGACACTTTTTGTCGCTAGTTTTTGATAGCCACAACATTTCTAGGAACATGGCTGGGACCTTTTACCTTGGAATCGGAAAATACACTCAACATGGGATTTTTTTTCTTCTGGACCCCCTTTCCCTCATGTTTAGCCCCTTTATTTTTTTAGATTTAACCCCTTCAGCACGATGACGCATAATCTACCTTGTATTCTTTATGACTCTTTATGATATTACGTAGCTTAAGATAGTCCTCTGATATTTAGATGGTTTATTGAGATTGTATTTACCCCTTTCAGTCCTAGAGGTAGAATATTAGATTATGGGAAAGAACTAGTAGGGAAGGGATGTAGGGAAGAGGGGGTCTGCCTCGTATGGGCCAATAGGTCTTCTGCAGATTTCCATTTGTCTTATGTTCTTATATGCTAAAGAAAATCGTCGGGTGGTAATCAGAAAAAGACAAAAAGTACGTCAAGAGTATTTACCATTTGATGCCCATAGATCCTTCCTAAGTGGTATAAAACCGTCTAATGGTAGCCAGAATGAACTGTCAAAAGGGGTCATGATCCTCAAAGGGTAAATTAGTATGTTTAGAGGTGTGCAAACAAGGTATACAACGAGACGTAAAACTCTGTGATTCGCTTCATGTGGTTAAATCCTATTTATATTAAGGGGGGGATGGTAAATTTTTAGGTTAATTTCTTTAATTTATTTATAATTTTTCTAGTTTCCTCCTAAAAGACCTCCATCAAACTTTACAAAAAAAATCCATTAGATAAACCTTCTAGATTAATTTGTAAATGTTTCGACATAACAATGTCCCGCGGTTCTTCCAAAATTACAGGCTCACTATCGTTCGACAGGACAAAACTCGACATCTAAATAGGACGAAAGGTCTTAATGTTGACAAAGAAATGGGGCGAAAGGTCGTAAAATCGACAAACTAATGGGGCAAAATTCTTAAAATCAGAAAAGTAATGGGGCCAAACATGAAGGAGAAGGGGGTCTAGAAAAACGACCCATCTCCCCTTAATATAGTAATTATATTGTCACTTAATTCCTCCACAATTGTCCAGTAATTCCTGTTCAAGGCTTCATGATTATAACACACCGGGGTCCTGTTTTGGTCCGGGGTTCGAATCCTTGGCCGGGTGGGGACAATTTGGGCTTGTCTCCTTTCACGTGATAGCCTCAGTTCACCCAAGATATACAGCAGGGTCCAGAGAATATACCTCACTCTCTCTTTTTTTTTCTCTCTCTGGGTCATAAAGAATGTCTAGACTGACCCACCAAAACCACCTGCTCTTATCTCTCTCTCTCTCTCTCTCTCTCTCTCTCTCTCTCTCTCTCTCTCTCTCTCTCTCTCTCTCCGTATAATAAATATATTAACTTGAATCATCTCCACTTTTGTCATGTGTTGGCCTTGCTATTATTCTTTTGCCAACATATTAGGGAGCAAATAAGGTCAATTATTGTCATCATTGTATTGTATAGTCTGTATATACTTTACACACAATCACATATTCTATAATATATATATATATATATATATATATATATATATATATATATATATACCGATTTGCTGTCCCTGTTAATGCTTATATATACATTTCTTAGATACCCTTGTTTTTACTTTATGTTTGATTAGTTTTATCACTCTACATGAACAAATATGCTATAATTAAAGTAATGGAAATGCATATACTTTATATTACATAAAAGAGATAAATACACAATTATCTATATTTATAATTATAATGTTGATTAAAAATATATAAACATAGTAATTAATGCATGCATTGTACACATCTTTGGTACGGGACAGTCAGACTTAAAAGTAATGCCTTACCTCCCCTATTTCAATATTGATTACGTCTATGATTGTCCTATAAGTTTGAGTATTTCTACTTATGTACAGAGTTAAATATAATATGTGAAGGTGAACTATGACTGTGGAGTGTGACTGTACCTTACATCACAATCATTTGATAACTTTGAGCATTTTGCGACCTTGTTTCCGTGCTGACTTTATAGCTCTGTTTAGCACTCTTATACGAAAAAAGATGCGACACCTAACGTAATACGCTATTACTTCAGTAGGGAGTGATACAAACTTTGTTATATCTGAGGTAAGCTGTTTGATGGCCCCTTTACCTGGCTTTAGAGTGTTTTCTCCTTGGTGACAACTAAATATCTTTTCCATCATTTTATGTAAAAGACTATAACTACCTTCAAACAATAAACAAATCTGTGAGGACAATAAATTCAACCATATCTGTACTGCAGGCTCCATGTACCAGGTTCATGTGTTGGATACTGTATGTCAAAGCGTAGATAGAAGTAATACTAAATAACCTATACAGTTTGATATATATATATATATATATATATATATATATATATATATATATATTTAACGTACCGGGTAACTAGATATATAATTGAAAATAGTAAGGTTCACCTCTTTATGTTGGTAAGTGATGAGTTGGAAGTGCACCAGCCTTTATTCTGTGCAGTAATTTGGGTAATGGGAGGCCTAGTAATTAATATTTAAGATTTCTTTGATATGCACTTGTCTCAAAATGTAAACTGCATATCCTTGCATTAGCATCAGTAATACAGTCTGATCTCCTATAAAGGTGAATCCATGTCCTCTTTGTATCATCGTCTTTAGGAAAGTGGTGAAAAGTTAGATGCTTATCACTTGCTTTTTTCCTGTTTGAAAAACACCCAAACACTGCACAGTTGCTGGGCATGTCTGCACACTTGCTTAAGCAAAGCAATACAGCAGAACATCGGGGCTATGCAAAAACACTTCACTTTATTCAGGAGAGATGGGCGCGACCTTCACAAATCAAAGGGGGGCAAATAATGAGGGAGCGAGGGAAGGGGTCCTTTTCACGTCACTGCGCGGGAAAGACAAGTTTAGGGACTCTGGTGACAATACCTTGTACTGTATATCTTGAGTTCACCTAGTTGCAAATAGGTACCGGACGTAATTCGAGGATTTGTGACCTTGCTGCCCGGGTGTGTGGTGTGTGAAAAGGTCTCCGCCTTACCCAATGATCGGACAATACGAGCTCTAAGGGCAATTCCTGGTGGATAATGGCTGGCGAGAGATCCTCAAGGATCCTCAAAATCGTAAGTGAAAAAGTGAAAGTGAAATATACTCACACACACGAACAACAATGTAATTTATCCGTAGACTTTTATATATATATATATATTTTTTTTTTTAGACGTTGAAATATTGAAGACCACACATGTACAGTCATGGTCCGGGATATCTGAACAACCGATGATGAGTTATTGGCTTGTTTCCATCTTGGCGCTGTTGCAATGCCTTTATAGTCAAATTTATTGTTAATTGTAACATTTTGACAATAATATGGTGCAGAGACATATTAGCTTATTTGTCAATTAATTATCGAAAAATCAGCTGATATGGGATTAAATTGCCGCCAAGTTAAAAAAATAAATAAAATAAAGCAAATCTCAGTAATGTGCTTTTTGTGGCACAAGCCGTTTTCTATTCAAATCAGCTAATGTATCATAATGGTGCCTCTATATTTGTCCAGATGTTCTTGTCCACGACCGTACCAGAATGGAGTTACTGAGACTAAGGGAGGTTGTTTTTTCTTTCTATAATTACCTATTAGCTTATTAACAGGTGCTATCAATATTACACTGTAAAAAATAAGGGTATACAAAGGTATATAAAAACTATAAAAACAATTGGGTATGTTGATAGTGAGTTAAGGGGGTACTGGTTATTTTGTTGTATATACAGTATATTTATACATTCATTCATTTTTTAGTTTACTCGCTAGACCTCCATCAAGCTTAAAATAACACCCCTAGACCCTCTTTCAAAATAAATTTGTAAATTTTTCGGTAAAAAATGTCAAATTACAGGTTCGCTATCGCTCGCCAGGAAGAAAACGACACCTAAATGGCACGAAAGGTCCTAAAATTGACAACGAAATGGGTCGAAAGGTGTTAATATCGCCAAACTAATGGGTCGAACGTCTTAAAATATCAAAACTAATGGGGTTAAATTCGAGGGAAAAGGGGGTCACACTGACCTCTGACCTGACCTGAAGAAGCTATCTGCGAAACTTTCTCAATACAGCGGTCCTCCTCAAATGGTGTTCTAATTTATGTAGATGAGGATATACCTTTCTATCCTTGGATAAGATTGGGTTTATTACCACCAATATACCTTTCTATTCTTGGATAAGATTGGGTATATTACCACCAATATACCTTCCTATCCTTGAATAAGATTGGGTTTATTACCACCAATATACAGTACCTTTCTATCCTTGAATAAGATTGGGTTTATTACCACCAATATACCTTTCTAACCTTGTATAAGATTGGGTTTATTACCAACAATATACCTTCCTATCCTTGTATAAGATTGGGTTTATTACCACCAATATACCTTTTTATTCTTGTGTAAGATTGGGTTTATTACCACCAATATACCTTCCTATTCTTGGATAAGATTGGGTTTATTACCACCAATATACCTTTTTATTCTTATATAAGATTGGGTTTATTACCACCAATATACCTTTTTATTCTTATATAAGATTGGGTTTATTACCACCAATATACCTTTTTATTCTTGTATAAGATTGGGTTTATTACCACCAATATACCTTCCTACCTTGGATAAGATTGGGTTTATTACCACCAATATACCTTCCTATCCTTGGATAAGATTGGGTTTATTACCAACAATATACCTTTCTATCCTTGGATAAGATTGGGTTTATTACCAACAATATACCTTCCTATCCTTGGATAAGATTGGGTTTATTACCAACAATATACCTTTCTATCCTTGGATAAGATTGGGTTTATTACCAACAATATACCTTCCTATCCTTGGATAAGATTGGGTTTATTACCAACAATATACCTGCCTATCCTTGGATAAGATTGGGTTTATTACCACCAATATACCTTCCTATCCTTGTATAAGATTGGGTTTATTACCACCAATATACCTTTTTATTCTTATATAAGATTGGGTTTATTACCACCAATATACCTTCCTATCCTTGGATAAGATTGGGTTTATTACCACCAATATACCTTTTTATTCTTGTATAAGATTAGGTTTATTACCACCAATATACCTTTTTTATTCTTATATAAGATTGGGTTTATTATCACCAATATACCTTTTTATTCTTATATAAGATTGGATTTATCATCAACAATATACTTGTTTATGTTTGTATAATCTTGGGTTTATTTCCACCAATATACCTTTTGATTTAACATTTCCCCACCCCTAATGTTCGACAGAGCACTATGGCCTGTTTAAATGTTATAATAATTCTACAGTATGTGCCCATCTTGACTAATCGACTTACACTTACTTGTTCATCAAGGGGAATCCACGCAATGCGAGCTAAGCTCATTATTATCGCGCCTCCTTAACTGGGAATGTATTGCGTGAAATGCATGTTAAGTGTTTATGTATCGTTGGAATGGCTGTGGATGTGTGTGTAGTCTGTATTTTAGCCAATTGGCGACATCTGGAAACGAAGGCTTAGGGTTAATCTGTCGGCACCATTCTCACTACGGTACCAGTCTCACCCGAAGGCTTAGGTTGACCAGTAGCTTAGGTTGACCAGTACGATACCCATCTCACCTTGTAACCGATCACCAACCCCAGATGGGACGTCACAACTTCGTCCACTTATACCAGGTTCCTATTTATACTGCTAGGTGAACAGAGGCTACACCGTTAGGAGACTTGCCCAAATGTCTCTTCCCCGCCCGGGTCTCGAACCCGGGACCTCCTGGTTGTGACCCAGACGCGCTATCAGTTACGCCACGGGGAGGTATGTCAAAGACTATGCAAACTTGGCATTAATATGATGTAGACATAATAAAATCACTTTAACACTATCTGGTCCGACAATTTTGTTTTCTATGTGTAAGGAGATAAAAGCTAAAGCTACTTGAAACTAAAGCAATGCCCATCCAGATTCCTTCAAAGCTAAATTTGTACATGTTCCGGCCGATTTCTTCTATCGGTCGCCCAGAAAAAAAGTCGACACCTGAATGGGGGAAAACGTCTTAATATCGCCAAACTAATGGGGTGAAACATCTTAAAATCTCCAAACTAATGGAGTGAAACAGGGATGTTCCAAAAAAAAACTCCTCGGACCAATTACGGTTAATTATCGAAAAATCAGCTGGGATTAAATGTTCCGACAAAGTGAACAAAATGCTATAATTAATATGGGAAATGGAAGGGAATAAAAGTAAAGACGGCTTCACACCAGATATTTGGTCGGCAACTATTTCCAGCAACTGTGGTCTGAAAGCTTCTAATATATATATATATATATATATATATATATATATATACAGATATACAGTATATATATATATAATAATACTCTGTTACCTGAATTTCACTATCTTCAGTGTAGTTGTTAGAATTAGGTTGCATGGAAGTACATACTATCTATCATACATTGACACGTAGTTCTTCAGTTAAAAATCTAACGTATTAAATACGTGTTGTATAACTACTCCATATAAAACCCTTCCACTGGGCCGTGTGCAACATGCAGTATAAGCTGTGAGTCATCAAACACGTAATCACCACGTCACACAAAACACGTTATATACATACACACATACACAGACACCCACAACACACACATACGAACACACCCATCACATGCACATACACAAAACACACACACCGGCACATACACACACACACAGCCCGTAGCCTAGTAGGTAGAGCTCTCGTCTCACACACGAGGGGTCGGGGGTTCAATCCCCGGCCGGGCGGAGACAAATTGGGCTTGTCTCCTTTCATGTGTTAGCCTCAGTTCACCTAGCTGTAAATAGGTACCTGGAATAAGTGGACGACGTTGTGACGTCCCATCTGGGGTTGGCAAAAATGGTACAAGGCGAGATGGGTATCATATGGTTCACCTAAGCTGATGGCTACCTAAGCCTTCGGGCGAGACGGTACCGTCTATAGTGAGAATGGTACCATACAGATCCACCCTAAGCCTTCGTTTCCGATGTCGCCAATTGGCTAAAAATACAGACTACACACACATCCACAGCCATTCCAACGATACATATAACACCTACACATATAGGAGGCGGGAAATAACGAGCATGGTCACTCCCGCAATACAACTAGAGTAAGTACAACTAGAGTAAGTACAGAGACACCCACAACACACACATACGAACACACACACCACATGCACACACACACATGCATAAAACACACACACACACACTGGCACATTCACATACAACACACACACACACACACACACACACACACACACACACACACACACACATACACAACCTATACAATACCTACCTAGTTATATGTTGGGTTCGCTACACTGCTAGTGGCACCGGAGAGCGCGACGCCCCTTTGTTGTTGGCTGTGAACATGCACAAAACACACACATCCTCACACACACACATACATACACAAACCACATAAAACACACACACACACACAACACGCGCACACACACACACACACGCACACACACACACACATACATACACAAAACACACATAACACTCACACACACACACACACCCTTACACAAAACACACGTACACACACACACACACACACATTCACACAACACAACACAAAACACACACCCCTAACACACTTGTGGTTGTAGTTGAGAGTAGACAGTTACTATACCGCTCGGTGGTCCACTCCGCTGTGGTGCCGCTACAGGACATTATAATTACCATCATCTGTGCTAGTTGACCAATGATGCTTAAGGGGGGTCACCGGATTTTTTCAATGTTTCTCTCCTTTACTCTCTTTTCAATGTTTCTCTCCTTTACTCTCTCTTTTCAATGTTTCTCTCCTTTACTCTCTTTCTCTGGCCTGTAGCCATTCGGCCCCATTCAGCCGACTGGTTTAAGACGTGTCGATTTCTTCCTGGCGAGCGATAGCGAGCCAGCATTGTAGGGAGAAATCCGGCTTCGCCGGAGAAATTTTTCTATCGAAAAATTTAAAAATTTAGCTTGCTGTCAAAACAAAAATATATGTATGCTGGCTCGCTACCGCTCGCCAGGAAAATATTGACGCCTGGATGGGGGTAAACGTCTTAAAACAGTAGGCTGAATGGGGCCGAACGGATACAAGCCAAAGAGAAGGAGAGAAAGAGAAAAAAAGCGAGGTGGGCTCCCTTAAAGTGGTAGTGAGGTAGAGTTGGTTGGTTGTCTATTGAAGCGAGCCAATTACCCAAATCCTTCTTATATGTATGATACATGTATATTTGTATGTATTTATTATACGTGTTTATGTGAATGTATTTATGTATGTTATATGTATTTGCTATATGTATGTCATTATGTATTTTCATGTATTTATTAATTTTGTTATACAGTATGCATGCTATACAGTAATGTTATATGTATTTGGTATATGTATTTGGTATATGTATTTGGTATATGTATAGTATTTGCTACGAGTTTATCACCTTGAGAAACGTAAACTCAGTTAACCCTTTCAGTAACGATGACGTCCTTTTCGTTATATTCTGGCAACTATTATAGGACTGTATTCAGCTTAGGAAGGACGTCTAGCAATCAAAAGGCTCCAAACTATCTCATTTAAGGGGAGGTTTTTAGTTTGGTCCCTAGATATCCTTCAAGCTTAAGATTACACCCCCTTGAGCCCCTTTCAAGATAAATTTGTACATTTTTCGGTAGAAAAATGTCCCGGCTGAAAGCCGATTCCTCTTAAAATACAGGTTCGCTATCGCTCGCCAGGATAAAATCGACACCTAAATGGCACGAAAGGTCTTAAAATTGACAGAAATGGGTTGAAAGTTCTTAAATCGTCAAAATAATGGGGCGAACGTCTTAACATTAGGAAAAACAATGGGGCTAAACATGAGGGAGAAAGGAGTCAAGAAAAAAATCCCTCAAGTGGATATCTCCCCTTTAATCCATTTAGCCATCACCGATCCTTCCTAAGCTGTATAATATCGTCTAACAGTTGCCAGCATATGACGAAAATTACGTCACCGGTGCTGAACGGGTTACCTGTTTCAGTAGAAGGACGCGTTGATGCCATTATATCTGGCTTATATATGACGACTTTGCTCAGCTTTGGAAGGCCGTCGATAAATTGAACGGGAGATGTCTAGCTCAATTAAGCCTCGGACACCCATAATCCCAATTTAAATTAATACAATCCTCTAATATTAGCCAGAATAATGATAAGAAACGCAACTTCGTACACCGAAAGGTTAATACGAACAACAGTATTTAAGTACTGTAATTACGAAATCGAGTAACATTTGAATTAATATTAGTATTATTGAGCCATGGGTGAGGGCTGGTCCTATCCAGAGTGAGGTTTGGCATCCTCTACCCAACCTTAGCCGTTTTGGTCTCTCTCTTTACTGTCCTACTTTTCCTTCTGGGGGCAGGGGGCTAGGAATCCTCCTCCCCTTGTAAAATTCACCTACTAGACGAGACAGAGTAAGGGGCAAGGGAACGCGAAAGTGGTCCTGGACCCTAATAATTGGAACTTTAAATGTTGTTTTTGTTCGGGCTCTGTCTCGAGTCGGCCACCCCCATCTATGGGGTATACGCCTTGGTATATACATTAGTAAACCAACTGAGTTACTGAAGGGGCATTCCTTCTATATGTGTGTGTGTGTGTGTGTGTGTGTGTGTGTGTGTGTGTGTGTTGTGTGTGTATGTGTGTGTGTGTGTGTGTGTGTGTGTGTGTGTGTGTGTGTGTGTGTGTGTGTGTGTGTGTATGTGTGTGTGTGTGTGTGTGTGTGTGTATGTGTGTGTGTGTGTGTGTGTGTGTGTGTGTGTGTGTGTGTGTGTGTGTGTGTGTGTGTGTGCATGTCATGCCCGGTATTGGTGTATTTCATAAGCATGTATGTAAGATACTGTACACCAGTCCCCGTACAGCACTTGAGCTTATATAACCCCAAGTGAGAGAGCCGTGTGTGCGTGTGTGTCTGTCTGTGTGTGTGTGTCTGTCTGTCTGTCTGTCTGTCTGTGTGTGTGTGTGTGTGTGTGTGTGTGTGTGTGTGTGTGTGTGGGTGTGTATTTACCTAATTGTATTTACCTAATTGTATTTTACAGGATTGAGATTACTCTCGTAGTGTCCCGTTAGCCTTTAACTTATCATAATTTACTTTAAAAGCTTGAATACTTTGTGCACACACTAGGTCGTTTGGTAACTTATTCCACTTCTCAACCATTCTATCTGGAAAACCAAACTTCCTAACATCCTTCCTAGCTCTCCTCCTCAACAGTTTATAGTCATGTCCTCTCGTCCTCCCCACCGCCAGCCAAACAAAATGTGGTTGATCAATATATTCCTTTCCGTGAAAACACCTAAATAAAGCTATCATGTCTCCCCTCTCCCTTCTCTGTTCAAGTGACGGAATCCCCAGGTGACACAGCCGGTCTTCATATTGTAAGTTTTTTTAACCCTGGCACCCATCTTGTGATCACACGCTGAATTTTCTCGAGCTTACTTATGTGTTTTTTCATGTGTGGATTCCATACAACCGCTGCATACTCCAGGCTAGGCCTTAAAAACTGTGTTATTAATATCTTCACCATGTCTTCATTTAGGAATTTAAACGCTACCCTAATATTAGCCCACCACGGATATGCCTTATGTACCAAGTTATTGATGTGGTCACCGGGATCTAACCTCCTGTTCACTACAACTCCTAAGTCTTTTTCCTTCTCTGACTTTTCCAACCTTACATCGCCCATACTGTACTCCCCATGGGGTCTTCCCTGGCCGTCTCCCATCTCCATCACGTGGCATTTATCAATGTTGAACTCCATTTTCCACATTCGGCTCCATTGATACAGCTTATTGATGTCCTCCTGGAGCATTTTACAGCAATTGTTATCAACCACTTTCCTCACTAATTTTGCATCATCGTCGAACATGTTAATATAGCTGCTAATTCCAAGAGGCAGATCATTTATAAAAATTAAAAACATCAATGGGGCCAACACTGAGCCCTGGGGCACTCCACTTATCACATCACTCCATGATGAATATTTCCCTCTTATGATGGTTCTCATTTTCCTCCCGGTTAAGAAATCCTTCATCCATTTTAAGAGTCCACCGGTGATTCCTCCACACATTTCAAGTTTATATAGAAGCCTTTTATGGGGTACTTTATCAAAAGCTTTTTTGAAATCTAAAAATACACAATCTGCCCATCCGTCTCGTTCTTGCATAATTTCAATCACTCTATCATAGAAGCTCAGCAAATTTGACACACATGACCTATTCGACCTAAAACTAAACTGACAATCCGATAGTAAATGGTTCTCCTCGAGGTGACAAATCCAAAATTTCCTGATCAATTTCTCAAGCAGTTTTACTACAACACTAGTCAAAGACACGGGTCTGTAGTTATTTGCATCTTCTTTCGGTCCTTTCTTGTATATCGGTACAATATCAGCAGCCTTCCACACCTCGGGTAGCTTGCCTTGGGACAAAGATTTTTTTTAAATCTCTGTTATGGGAAAGCTTAGTTCCTCTGCACATTCACTCAACATCCACCCAGAAATCTGATCCGGCCCCATAGCCTTTATTTTATTTAGGTCTAACATGCAGTCCCTTACTTCATCCCTTCTTATTATAATATCTTTCATGGGCATGACTGGTCTCTGTATTGGATTCTTATAAGCATCATCACCATCATCATTTTCATGAACAAACACCGATTGAAATTTTGCATTAAAAACCTCACCCATTTTTTCCTCCTCCTTATATATTTCTCCATTGTGAACGATCCTTTGTATCTTTTCCTTCACTTTAGTTCTCTTATTTATGAATCCATATAACATATAATATGTTGGGATCATCTTTGCTCTTCATAACCACCCCTCTCTCAAAATCCTTCTCCTCCTGTCTCCTCACTTTGGTGTAGTTATTTCTTGCTAGTTTATACCTCTCGTAAGATTGATCACTCTTGTGTCTTCTATAGCGTTTCCATAACCTATCACGTTCAACTTTAGCTTTATAACATCTAGCACTAAACCAGTCATTCTTTGCTTTAGGAAAATCCTTGGCTATTAGTATGTATTTGTCAGCACCTTGTTTGCATATGTCACAGAAGGCTTCGTATTGCTCATTAATATCATATTTATTCAATACTTTATCCTCCCAATTAATGTTTTGGAAAAACTCTCGCAATTGGTTGTATCTTCCTCTGGGATAATCCAGCCAGTCTTTCTTGAACTCTTCTTTACTTGGTAATAAGTCATACTTCAATATAAAATTAAAGTCTAATACGACATGATAACTTTTACCTACTAGTGGATTATAACTTACCTCAAATATCTCATTGGCACATCACGTAAAAACCACATCTAATAATGAAGGAGTATCACTCCCTCTCACCCTTGTTGGCTCCTCTATATGTTGATACAACAGGTATGTTGTCATCAACTCTAGTAATCTGCATCCGTAATTGTTATCTTTTTCAGGACTCTCTAATGTTGACCAAGCAATATTCCTACTGTTGAAGTTTCCGGTAATAATAACACTTTTGTTCCTATGTTCTGCCTCCTTGATAACATACTCCAGATTTATTAAAGTTTCATTCAGCATTGCTTCGTGTTCCTCACTGGTCCAGGCTGCAGTTAGTGGCGGCACATACACATTTACTATTATAATTCCTTCGTTACCTCTCACTATTTCTATTGCTACTATTTCTGAAGCAGAACCCACCTCTTTCATCTGCAACTCCTTTACCTTAAGCTCCCTCCTTGTGAATATCAAGACCCCTCCTCCCATTCTCCCAACTCTATCCATCCTCCATACATTATAATTTTCACCTGAGAGTATTTAATTTCTTATTTGAGAATTTAATTTGGTTTCTGTTAAACATAGAACATGTGGCTTGTTTATATTAATAACATCTTTTATTTCAAGAATTTTTGATAATAACCCATCTACATTGGTGTAAATTACATGTAAAAATTAATTCCCTGTCAACCCAGTTACACCTCCTCTTCCCCTGTTTGCTCCTGGGATGGTTTGTCTTTTTTTATGTACCATTTCCGTATTTGCAGACCTACGACCCGGAAGAAAAAAGATTCCTTCTCTTCCTCAGTTCGTTCATAATTTCTTGTATTTGCTTCTTCAAACTTAGCTTTCAGTAGTTCTCTATCCTCTTTAGAAAGGACTCTTCTCACTTTAATAGACATAAAAGCTTCTACATCATTTAACTTTGGACCATTTTTAAGTATGGTTTCCGCCATCTGACTATTCATTAGCGTAATTTTAATTGGTCTGTTCTTTCCCTTTTCGTACTTACCAATTATTCTGTATTCCATTATCTCAATTTCCGGACCATCCTCTTCAAGTAAATGCTTCATTGTGTTCCTTATACAATTTAGCTCATCTCTGTCCCTTTCTATCCTCGATTTTATATCTTTTTCTGTGTGGCCAAATATAATCACTGATTTGTTTTTGTCCACTGTGTCACGAAGCAATTTCTCATTTCTCCGAATAACATTCTTCACCTCCACATCGAGTTTACTTTCCTTTGTCACCAACGCTAATTCGTTTTGAACTTGTTTTTGTGTGTGTGTGTGTGTGTGTGTGTGTGTGTGCGTGTGTGTGCAGTAAGTGTGTACATCCGGTGAGTGTATAATACTGTATAGTCGTATATGTAAGGTATATAACCTCCCTCTTTGCACCACCTTCGCTTATATAACCCCAAGTGAGAGAGCCGTGTGTGTGTGCGTGAGTGTATGGGTGTGTGTGGTTTGGTTTGGTTTGGTGTGGTGTGTGTGTGTGTATGTGCCTGTGTGTGCGTGTGTGTGTGAACAGTAAGTGTGTACATCCGGTGAGCGTACATAATGGTATAATTATGTAAGGTACAGTATATACCCTTCCCCTTTGCACCACCTTAGCTTATATAACCCCAAGTGAGAGAGCCGTGTGAGGGAGAGGCCAAAGTCAAGGATTAACATGCAATACAGTCAGTTTGGGAAAGTGTGGTACAGACAACAGTAAAAGTCAGGGATCAACTTCACTACTTCACATTTATTTACATACGATTTTTAAAGGATTGATGATTTATCACTATAAGGTTGGATTTTATTGATATACGATTCATTATCTATTGAACAAATTATATAAATAATTAAATAAATAAATAAGTATATTTTACTGTACAGT